>JAPEIP010000003.1:99075800-99120283 GCA_026120095.1 Capsicum chinense
TAATGATTCTTGTGAGTTGAAATTGATGTTCTTGCTATGATTGAGTTGTGGTTCATGTTTGTCTACAAGATTATCAAGCCTTGGCCTTAGTAGGTGGTATTTGTGTGGTAAATGGATTATGTACTTGTTGTTGATGTTGAATGACCTCCAAGATAGGATACTTATGTGGTTTGTATGAATCTATGCTAATATATGAGTGGAAACACGTAAATTTGGTTGTTCATGACAAGTAGTTGGGTTATTATACTTATGCCTAAGTTATGCATGTGAGGTGTTCGATAAAATGTCTAAGATACTAGAAATTAAGCATTGTAGTTAAATCATGATCTAATGACTTTTAAGATACGATTATGTGTTACGATTGTTGATGTGTTCATGACTTCTGGGTGTAGAATTGGTTGATTTAGAAGAGTATATCTCCCATAGGTTGATAAAAGCTTAGGAGAAGAATATGGGACATTATAGTATGTTGAATATGAAGCCCTAAATTGTAAGCTAGTCTATGCATGCCTAGTGTTTGATAAAATGACCAAGTGAATGAATTATTCCATGCTAGTAGGAAATCCCCAAATAAGTGTGAACCTATGTATGTTTAGTGTTTTTGAAGGACCTTAGTGAACGAGTGGAGATGTGATGGTTGTAAATTCCCCATTATGTGCCCTTTGATATATGCAAAGTTTTTAATATATGCCAAGTGATTAGCAAGTAAGCTATGACATGATAGTATGAAGTTTCCCAAGCGGTGTGAAAGCCAAATACATGTGAAGACCGATATAGGTATGAAATAGTTGAGGTAAAACCTTGCTGAATAGAGTACGATCTAATAGCATGGTTTATCATGTTATTATATGATTAATATCCTGAGATGCATTAATAATTGTGATGATGCATTAATGATGGTGACGATTAAGGTATGATTGCGATAATACATGAATGATTGCGATAATACAGGAATGATTATGATGATGAATGAATGCTTGTGTTGATCCATGAATGATTGTGATGGTGAATGGATGATCGTGATGATGTGAGAATGATTATGTTTTACTTTTAAGTTATCGAGTCCTGAGGTATTTATACCCAACAATAGAGCTGTTGTCTAGAGCCCATGTCAGTTTCGCGATAATTTCAATTGAGCCACGATTCTCAGAACTCAGTGAATATAGAACTAAGTATCTTCAAACAAGTGCGGAGCTTAATCAGGCTCTGTAATCTTAGTTATCTCTGTAATCTCTGTATCACTAGTAATCTAGCCTCCGTTCTGTAATTATCTAAGATCTAATTTATTCAAGTGATTCAATTCTAATCTCAGAAGCGATTTGAATAATCTATTCAAGCTTTGCATCGTCAATCAGATGCTATGATTTGATACCTTTCCGTTAGATGCAGAACTAAGTAATCTCAGTGTAACTCAGTCAGATTTCTTGAGAAATATAATCAGTATCAAATTCAGCTCAGTCTAAGTTCAGTAAAGAATCAAATCAGTGTCTTTCATTTGGGAGTAGAAACTAGCATCGAGTGAGCTCAAGGATAGGGACTCACCTACTAGTAGAGGGTGTAATCCTTAGATGCGATCCTTGTGCTCCAGAACTATGTAGCCAGCGTAGGTTGAGACATCACACTTGCTAGATAAGGGTCGATGAGAGACATCATACCTACTTGATGAGGGTAGATGAGGTGGCTTAACCTGTTAGATGAGGGCTCCACCATTCTCCTATGAGGACCTGATAGATAAGGGTCATATAAAGTTAAGGTATTTACCCGTAGCACGGTATTAACACCCTCCCAACTGGGGGTAGAGGTTGGACCCCTAAGAGATAGTAGGTGCATGTCGGTTAAGTAATTATTTCCCACAGTCTCAATTTCAGAATCCACCTCAAACTTCAAGAAAGAGCTCAGTTTAGTGTACAGAACTTAAGGCTGTTAGATACAGGCCATTAAGTATGATTACTTGCTAATTCGAAGATCCGTTGCTAGATAGGTCGATCTCAAAATAATTTATAAAGAATTATTGTTATCTACAGACTCAAAGACAACCTGTTAGATAGGGTTGCTATCCGTTTTAGAAGCTTCAGATACTCGTAATCTCAGTATGTTCAGATATTTCAGAACTCACTCCTTGATGAAAGTGCATCCATATTTCCCAATTATCAATATCAGATGAGTCAGTGATTCAGTATCTCAGTGTTAATAGTGAGTTCAGTTTGCAGGAAAGTGGTATCTGAGTTCCAGTCTTTAGAGTTGTGATGATTGTGATTATGACCTGTGCATTCATGTATGTGTTCTCGTGCGATGTTTTTATGATTATTCAGTGTACACATTGTGCATGCATGAGCCCTTGCATTTAGCCTTACCTCGTCTACATACTCGGTACATTTTTGTACGGACGCATTTGCACTGTGGTGTTTTTTTTTGAACCATAGTTTCATAGGCACAGGATTTAGAGTTTCCTCAGTAGTTCAGTGCCAGGTAGCAGTAGTAGCAGTAAGTCCCCTTTCTTCGAGGACGAATCTCAGTTTACTATTATTGCATTAGATTTTGTTTATATTCTCGGTTGACGGAGTTAGTTGGGGACACGTCCTTTCAACTCCATAGTTCAGATAGTTTAAAGGCTTTTCAGACGCATGTTGGTGTATTAGTATTCAGTTTCCAGATTAAGTATGTACAGATGTGTTGAACCTTATGGCCAGTTTCCGCATTTATTTCAGATATTATGCAGTATACAGGTACAGATATTAGTAAAGGGTTAGCTTATGGTCCTTCGGGTCCATAAGCACCGTGTGACATCACGAGATGTGATCTCAGGGTGTTACATAAATCCATAGGAGTTGATTGGCCATAAGCCTTGTTGAATGGCCTTTGCCATCGGGGAAACCACTCCTAAAATATTCACCGTGGACCTTTGCCGTGGCGAGAGAATTTTAGCCCAAGATGTGCTCCGAACCACTTGTGTGATGCTTTTCATGTTTATGAATGACGAATCTATTAGAACTTGCGTACTTCACCTCTCTCAACCACCACTTGCAGTTTGAATTAGCATATTTGAAGTAAAAAACGCTGCTCAAATTAATCACCTTCTTTATTCTGAAATCTTTTTTCAAGCAAGAAATAAATAAAGTGTTAGATAGTTCATTCTTGTCCTTTAATGACATTCCAATAAAAAAGTCGATCCCGTCATCTTAAAGATTTCCATACTGTGTCGATTGAGAAGAACTGCACATCATATTGGTGCATCAACGGGCGTAGGTCTTTGTTCATCATCTGAAATATTCATGTCTAGGTCATCCAACCTATCATCAAAGAAGTCTTCTATTTCTTCTTCTTCTTCTTCTATGTTTTGGTTCTCATTCTCTCTCTCTTTTTTCAACCATGTACACCCTTAACATCGGCCTGGTTGAAATACTTAGATAAGAACGTAACCAAACCTGATCAGTTATCTTGAAAGGCAGTACCCTCTAATTTTCAAAGGAGCTGTGCATGTAGCTGATGGCGAATTCTTCCGGTTGACAATTCAGTCCACAAAAGCTGATGATTAAGTTCATAAAATCATCATATGAAACATAACTTTGGACTGTCATATCTATCGTCTCTAGCATTTTACCCTCCTTCCAATGCCATACATATCGATTGCTTTTCTCGACCCATTGACCATGACAATCCACCCCTATTGTTATTGATCCCTCCATTAGTGGTACCTAAATAAAATCATTTGTTAAAAAACGTTGATGGTGATTTCATAGTGCCGTGAATGAATCTCAACAGATGTGTTATCTATTGCAAAAGATAAGTGATCAATCGCAACAGATTCTTACCTGTTGGGATTCATGTTACGCTCCTGAATATCTATTGCAACAGTGAAACGCCTGTTTGGATTTATGTTACAGTACTAAATCACCTTTGAAGCTGATTCCAACAGATGAGTGACAGTTGCAATAGATAATTAACCTATTTCTACAGATGACTTACCTGTTGCAACAAGTTAGTAATCTGTTGTAACAGATGTTGGAATCGTGTTCAGGTTCTATTGCAACAGATGTGTCAAATGTTACAATAGATGACCCATCTGTTTAAACATGAATCCAATAAATCAGTCTTTCGTTGAAACAAATGTCTCATCTGTCGCAACAGATGATTTATCTGTTTAAATAAATGGATCTCATATTGGAGTCATGATTGAGTTCTATACATTGTTGAAAAATAACAACACAATAGTAGTTACCCAGATGACAAATTCAACTAAAAATCATAATTTGACTTACCAACGTCTCCTATGAAGTAATGCCAAAGTGGAAAGTGATGTTCGAAACAAAATTTGACCTAAGAAATTGGTCAAATAGCAACAGTAGCGGTAACAACAACAACAACAAATTGTCAACAAGAACAAGATGAAGATGATAATGAAGTAGAAAATGATGATAATTAAGCAGAAGATGATGAATGAAGCAGCAGCAACAATGAACAACAAAAATTGCTAAGAGAGAGAAAACAACAATGGGTGAGAAGAGAGAGAAAGATGTCTTTTTTTCCTCCATTTTTCGTTCTATAGGCTAACATTTGGATCAAAGTGTAAATTTAAAAACTTGTGGGTTATTTTTAAACTTTTTCAACTTTCTTAATCCATAATAAAGTAATTGTCACCTCCACCTAATAATTAAGACTTGTGTCACCTACACCTCATTTTAAAACTCTTTTGTCACCTATAACCCAAACCCCCCACTCACCTGCTACGTGGATATTTTATCCAGGTAACTTTTTTTTTTTTTTGGATAAACCAAATAGCATTTTAAAAATAATTTTTTTTTTACTTTTCAAATTTATTAATTTTTTCAATTTTATTTTTCGGATCAAATTAGTTAACCTTTTTTCAGAACTCCACTTTTTTGGCAAAAAGAAAATTATTTTGCTAAAATTAATAAAATTATAGCCTTTTTACAATTTTACCCAAAGATAAAAAATACTCCATTGAATACAGCTACTACATCTAAATAAGATATAATAAGAATCATACATTCGTAACTTCATTATTTTGCTAGAAAAATTTATTTCACTTAAAACAAAAAGGCTCTAACCAAATTGTTATTGTATTCTATTGGCTTGTCCTAAAAAAGAAATAAGTTTTGAAATAAATAGCTATTATATCAATTGAAAAAGGTCAAAATTATTCCTGAACTATCTGACATGAAGAAAAAATATCCTCTGTTTGTTTTTTGACTCAAACATACCTCTTTATTTATTTTTTGGCTCAAAAATATTTCACCTTAACAGAGTGCCACCAAACACATGAAGTGAAAAAAATTATCACATGGCCAATCCACGTCAATACCTCATTTACGAAAATGGGTCTAAACTATTTCCGAAGTTTCCGAAATAGAGAAAAAATATTCCCCATTCATTTTTTGGTTCAAAAATATCCCTCAATTTATTTTTTGACTGACAGATACTCCTAACTTTAATGGAGTGTCATCAAACACACAACACAAAAAAAAAGTTATTGTATGGTCAGCCCACGTCAACATCCCATTTAATATTCTGGGTTAAATGGGATGCTGATGTGATCTGGCGATGTGATTAATTTTTTCACATTGTGTGCTAGATGGCACTATATTAAAGTAGGGGTATTTGTGAGCCAAAAAATAAACATAGGGGTATTTTTGAGCCAAAAAATAAAGTGGTATTTTTTCTCCATTTCAAATAGTTCAGGGATAGTTTTAACCTTTTTTCGTAAATGTGATGCTGGGTGGACTGGACATGTGACTTTTTTTCATGTGGTGTGTTTGGTGGCACTCTGTTAAAGTGGGGTATTGTTGAGTCAAAAAATAAATGGAGGAATATTTTTGAGCCAAAAAATAAATAGAAGGGTATTTTTGACTCAAAAATATATAGAATATTTTTTTGCTCCATTTTGAGTAGTTCAGAGATAGTTTTGACCATTTTCCGTTATATCTAAACAAAAAAATTACATAATTGCAACTCCTGTTATGAAAAATAAAATAAGAATAAAAATAATAGAGAGAGAAGAGGGAGTGATTATTATTTCTCTTGAGAGGTTAATCACAATGAAGTAAAACCCCTTTATTTACAGGGGAAAACTAACCTTGAGGTTTCTAACTTTTCAATAAATAGGCATTCACTATATATGGTAAAATAGACGTTCGCTATATATGACAATAGACTCTCGATTTTCTTCATGAATAACTATTATCTCAGCATGGTTTGATGAAGTGGTTACGGTAGACTGCTTTGTATGTCTCCAATATATAGCAGTACCCCAACATATGAACACATAACTTATTTGAGATCGAGTTTTATACGGATCAGATAAATACCCAGCACCAGTATAACCAACAAGATCGGGACTACAATCTTTAGAATAAAATAAGCTCATATGTTTGGTCTCATTTTGATGTCTCCTAGTAGGAGAAGAACTATACCTTGCTAACAAATTGATCGAAATACTATATCGGGTCTGTAGTATTACAAGATACATTAGTACACCAATTTCACCAAGATATATAACCAATCCAATTTATTATATTTCTTATTCCAGCAAATAGTCTATTGCTTTTGAAAACTCACCAAGAGTTCAATAATTTTCAAGTTATAAATTTTTGCAATATAAGGATTAAAGATAAGTTTTCCAGAAACTTTTATATGCTTCAAACATTTTGAATCCTTACAAGTTTTCATATAAATTTTGTCAAGTGACAATATTCAGTATTTCATGTGTGACATCTTCAAGTGTCTAGACTGCAAATCAAATAAGTTTTATTCTTACCAAGATGCATCCTTTCATGTCACTTGATAAATATTTCTGCATCAGCATGCTTAAATAAACGTAGAATTCGGATCCTCGTTTCTTTACCATATAGCATCAATATTGTATCAGAGATATTATCAATGATATATCATTCTGTATCAGTTTATAATTGGACATAGTATTTTGAGATCTCATCACTTCATTATTTTGAGGTACCTACCTCTCATGAGGTTTCGTGAAGTGTTATGTCATAGGCTCTTCAAGAACATAATGTCTCCTTGTTATGATCATTTGATCCTTTTTCTTTTTAAGAATTATTGTATTTAGAATCGATTGATCTACCATGCTTCATGTATGTAGTAGATTTTGTCTTTCATAGACATTCAATTGAAGCATTTACAACTAAATATGAGATTAATATTGAATCAGCAAATGCTTCTAGCATTTGAGCTTGTATTATCTTTTGGATGAGGACTGTGTTAACGATAGTTCACAACATATTATTTAGCTGTTTATTATCTCTCTCTCATGTTAGGCAAAATAACATACATCTCAATTTACTTTAGAGAATCCATCTTTGTATTATAGGATATATCCATTTATCAAACCACACATCAAAATTACTAGATGAAATAATTATTTCTTGACCTTGAACCAATTGAAAAGGAGGAATTAATAATAATTTTTGGTCTAATGCAAACAAGTGTTATTGTATGCAATATATCCTACTTCAAACCAACACAAGAGAGACTTTGTTTTCATAAGCAATGGTTCAACTATTTAGCGAAGACATTTAACACCAACTTAACTAGCATTATCAAGATGAATTTCCTTGATTACACAATCTGAAGATTATGCTCGTAACTCAATTTATATTGAGCACGCAACTTTATGAATGTCAAACTCCAGGTTGACAATAAACTCACATGTGATCATATTATGTTGATGCATCTTAATAGATCGCATAACAGATGAATAGGCCCATATTCACCTTTTATACTTTTCAGATTTAACAGATTCGATTCCAACATTAGTTGATCCAACCAACTTATCATGAGAACAGACAACATTAAAAGATCCTGAAGGATTTTTTTTCAATATATGTTTAATATTCAATATGTACATTTTTGGGATGTTGAATCCTTCGTATCAACTTATGAACTTTTATACTAGTAAACTCCAAGTTTACCATGATATCGCTTTTTTACTTTAGTAAGCTTCTTGTTTAATACGGCATGAATTTTGTATCGATAAATAATAAACTCTTAGTTTATTATAGGATGTGATCTCGTCATGCTCAGATAAGCTTACACATTCGTAGATCTTACCATAGTAACTTTAAGATATTCAATCTTTCAATTATTATACCTCTTCTAGAGGTAGGTTGTGATATCTTCACAACTAATAACACATTTGAATCTATAAGCTTGACTAAATAAAGTCACATTCACCCCCAAGATATACATTTGCATTTATAACAATTGAAATTGTCATTTCCAGGAATGAAATATAATTTTGCCTTAAGCCTATCAAATTATGATAGCTTATAACATCTTTCAAAATATTTCTATTTCAAGAGCAAATCGAGGTGTGCATATAATATAGAGAATTTTTCTCTGACATATCTTATAATCATAATAAGTGTGTAAAAATATTATTACTTTTGATGATTATTATCATATTGTTCCTCTACGTTTATATCAAGGTATTCAATCACTTGTCTTATTTCAGACATAGTATGCACTGCTACCACATTCCTTTTAATAATGGAGCAAGTTGTCAACTTTCAAATTTATCATATATTGTTATCTTATTCACTTCATGGAATATAGCATATCAATGGGATATGTTTCATAACTTTTCACCAAACACCCATTAGTTTGCCTTAGCCATCATTATATCATCAATATGGTGTATTGAGATTCAAATTCAATATCTTATCCATATAAAGACGTCTTAGGCTATAACTCGATGGGACTTGAACCCAACATTATATTATCATGGTGCATTATAACTTTTAACCCAGTATCTTACCCTCTCAATGAGATGAGACTTAAATTCATCATCATATCTTTTAACAATATTGTTCTTCATGAATAAATTTAAAGCATAAGTGGTTCGAAATCAATTATTTTTCCTTAGATCCAACAATAATTATATTATTAGTAGCAAAAGAAAAATAACATAAACAATTACTAACCTTGAAATTACCTTTAAATTTATAATCTCACCTTGTGTGACAGAAAGTCCTGCTAATAACGTGTTATGAAATATAAAGCAAGAACAACAAGAATAAGAGAGAAAAGAGAGTGATTATTATTTCTCTTGAGAGGTTAATCACAATGAAGTAAAACCCTTTTATTGATAGGGAAAACTAACCTTAAGGTTTCTAACTTTTTCATAAATAAACATTTACTATAAATGGTAAAATAGACACTCATTATATATGGTAATACATTTATAATAACTCCATTATTTTAGTTAAATATTTTATTATGGGACTACAAGTAACAAAAATCAAAAGTGTTTTATAATCATTTTGGCCCGAAAAGAAGATTCACCGTTGAAATAAACAGTAATTGCATTAAAAAAAGAAATACGCAGTTGGCACTTCACTATTTTTAGCAAAACTAATTTTATTTGGAGAAATGATGTAGTTTAAGTCAATTTTTTTTAATTGGCCTGCAAAATAAAAATACAGATCTAAAAAAATACAAGTCTAGGATGATTTTTAGATATGCTTGCCATTAGGGAAATTTATATTTTGTCTCGAGAAAAAGGGGACCGAACACAGGTAAATTACACATACTATTTCCTCCGTTCCAAGTTATCCGTCTCAAAATAAGATGATACATTAATTAAGAAAAATAATTAATAACATGGCTAGTTTACTAAAGTACCCCTATTAAATGATGTTTACATTTTAATTTGAAGAAAAAATAATAAATGCAAATGATAAAACATGAATTTTTTTTTTGTCTCTTCTTGATTGATGAAAAAAGATAATTAAAATGAGAAATCAAAGTAGAAAATTTGGGACGAATAATTTAGAACGAAGGAAGTATTAAATATTTAGTAAAATGTTTTCTGTTGTAAAAGTAATTAGTGTGGATGTCCACTACTCTAGAAATTACCCCCACTACTTATCTTCATTACTCCCCTACGTTATGAAGATAACCTCCACCATTCATGATCATTATTCTTGTAACCTTACACACCCATAACCTCCTCCATTATGTTAATGATTAATGTCATGTTTATGACAACCTTTTGCACGCCTTTAAACGACACTATAAATAGATGCATAAGGGTTCATATTGTATACACTTAGACGTTTGAACAATTGGAAGAATGAAAAACTCCCATCTCTTGTCTTATCACCGTATTTTCTGTTTTACTTCTTCTTTCACATTGCAACTCTTTTAGATTAATTTTAATACGTTATCAGTAGGAAGTTCTAACTAATTTTAAGGTTATGTTTATCTTTTTCTCTGGAACAAGGTAAGTTACTGTTGGGGTCGAAATCGAGAAGGCATCATTCGAAAGTTGAAAATTTGCAAACCATGGAGGCAATAAATCAGATGACAAAGATAAACATACTAAAATTTAATATCATTGATATGGTTCGGCCAATTGACCTACATATTAAAAAATTAAATCAAAAGACAAAAAAGTTATTTGAGAGAAAATATCTCCCTAAACAAAACTCTTAAACATTTACATTGTGGATGCTATTGTGATGTTTTATGAGAAAAGGGATCTTCTATTTATAGAGGTACAAAACCTTTCCTCAAAAAAAGTGTCTTACCAAATATGAAAGAGTTTTATATTTTTATTTTACAAAAAGTAAAAGTAATTATGGTATTACTTTTATTTTTCTTCCAAAAAAAATAAAACTTAAATTAGGTAATAAAATCAGGATAAAATCCCTAACAAATCTCCCCTTTTTACTTGATTTTCTTCCATTGATCCGCCTTCTTCACATCTTTGATCTTTGTTCTTCACATAGTCTTTATTACTGCTACTTGACATGCTTAAAAATGGAGTTTTTGGGATAAAAGATATATGAATTATTTCGGGTTAAAGATATTGGAGCCCTTTGCAGAGTTAAAAAAAAGAGTTTATTTTCAAATATGTAACAATAAGATTGCTGAAAATATGATTGACAATTATCTCCACATGTAATTTTTTTTTGATTTTTTTGATAAAATATCTTCACTATTATCAAATTGATTGCAACTTTGATCTTAACAAGTCCTCATTCTGAATCATCCGATTATTGAATCATAGGCTCGATACCGCTTGTTGGATTCAAAATTGAGAGGGCATCATGTGGAAACTTAAAATTTGTAAATCATAGAGGCAATAAATCAGACGACAAAGATAAACATATTAAAATATAATATCATTGATATGGTTCGACCGATAGGCCAACATATTAAAAAACTAAATCAAAAGGCAAAAAAATTACTTGAGAGAAAATCTCTACCTAAACAAAACTCTTAAATGTTTACATTGTGGATGCTATTGTGATGTAGCATGAGAAGAGGGATCTTCTATTTATAGAGGTCCAAAACTTTTCCTGCAAAAAAGAGGTTTGCCAAATATGAAAGAGTTTTATATTTTCCTTTTAGAAAAAATAAAAGTATTTATGATATTACTTTTATTTTTCTTCAAAAAAAAATAAAACTTAAATTTTATAAGAAAATCGAGACAAAAACTCTAACAATTACTAGTTCTTGAGGTTATGTTGATTTTATTATTCGAAACAAATGAATTTTTAGTGCTACTATTACAAAAAATCTCATATATCCTAAGTAAGTCAAGGTAATCTAGTACATAATTCACTAGTACATTTTCTACCTTATATATCAATACTCATAATATTGCAGAATGTAACATTATTAAAGATCTTACTTTTTGAGAAAAAAACATAAATACTCTTAATATTGCAGAATGTAACATTATTAAAGATCTTACTTTTAGAGAAAAAGCATAAATACCCCCTGAGCGCCATAATTCACTTTAGCAATTTAACTTTATAAGTAATTATTTATTCTTCTAAATAACTTTTAAATGAATTTTATACCAGCCTAAAAATATTATACTGCTCTCACAATTTTATACAACACATTATTAAAAAGGTTTCGTATTCACCCCCATACTCCCTACAACTGTCCACGCGCATATAAGACTTTGATAAGATAAAGATTACCTTTTTGGTGTGTGTGTGTCTGTTTTTTTTTTTGAATTTTATTATCTTGAATGTACCCAAATTATTGATGGGTATGAGTGAAAAAAATAGAGGAAGGAGAAGAGAAAAGGGTGGCGGGATGTGATGAAGAAGAAGGAAAAGAAAAAAATTACTAGCTGGAAATTTAAAAGTGGGTGAAACACCTAGAACTTTGGCCCTTGAAAAATTTCCTGAGTCTTGGATATTCTGGCCATCATACGACTCAACATACCACTCATATGATGTGGGTACGGGTGAAGGACCTTAGTCGTATGTTGGTCAGTGTCACATTGGTCAAGTTTTATTCTTGGTACAAGAAGGCATCACACGAGTCATATACACATGATACGAGAAGTATAGTGCCAACCGTATGTTGTTCAGAGTCTAGCCTTGACATTTTGCCTACGGTACGATTTGAATGGGTACAAGTCATATGTTAGGTTATGAATTATTCTAAGGAGTTGTATGTTGGACAGATTATGGTTTCTAACATTCTAATTGATGTTGGGTGTATTTATGCATTCTAGCATTACTATTCTAGCCTTTTTAGCCTTATTTTGAGGATGATTCTTATGATATATGTGTTGATAAAAATATAAATAAGAATCTATGTGTCCAATTATGTGTTTACAATATTTAATGGTGTTTTCACATGACTTTTCATTCAATTTTAGCATTTAGAGTTCAACCGAGAAAACTAGTATTACTAGCTTGCGCTAGGTGTTTGTCTAGTCTATCGTGTTGGGTTCTAATGTGTTTTAATTAGTTACTAAGGTTTTTGTTGTGTATTTATATGTGAAAAAATTGCTTATAATGTTCAAGGGTCAATTGGATCAAGCCAAGGGTCAAAACAATGAGTTAAAGATCAAAGTGAAATTAGCCTATGCTTAGCTTGTGTTTTTAATTCACCATCTTGGATGTTATGTTATTTTGAGCTCCAAATTATTGTGTTTAATTATATAGGATGATTAGTGAATGTATTATGATGATATATGAAGGATATAAAAGCTTCAAATCAAGTGGAAACAACTCAAAAAGGCCCGGAAATAACCAAGGAAGCACAAGACACAAGTTGGATGCAATTTGGACCCCTGAAATGTTTTGGGCACGTGTGGATTGTATGATTGACAAATGGGAATGTGATGCACACTATTGGATTCAGAAGGGGCGCAAAATGGTAAAACATGTGTCGCGGTGTCGAGTCAATTCGCAATTGTCCAAAAATAGTAGCTTAACATGATAACACTGCTTCGCGGTGAGGAAACTTATTTTTAGGTTTTTATTTCTTTTACTTAGATTTGTTTATGATTTTAATCAGTCATGCAATTAGTTGGATGTTGATTATGACTATGAGTGGCTAAAAACCCTCTTTCCGGGGTTAAAACCAAGAACATGAGTACTATTATTTTGAATTAAGTTTGCTTGATTTGATTATCATTATTGGTTATTTGTTTATTCTTGTTTAAACTATTTTAAGGATTCGTGACCCTTAGAATTCATCAATTGTCTATCTTTTGATCTCGGAAGAGGGAATAGGGAGATAGAACATGGGAATAAATAAAGTATGGTTTATATTTCTTTATGAAATAAGGAATTCAAATTAGTATCTCGGACAGGGATGTGCTTAGATGCCTTACTTGATTCAAATGTAGGATGATAGATTAAAGAACTTAAGTGGACCATTACATCCCTTCTCAATGATGTAGTTGTAAGGTTTAACTTAGGTAAAAAAAAATTAGAGGTTGGGAAATCATAATCATGAAACTAACCGTACGAATCAACACCCAAGATAAGAAAGTTAGCGAATGAAGTTCAATAATATAATATGATTTTTCGAAAGTGCTTTAACCCTAGGTTTTCTCCTATTGATTGTTTCAAGATCTTTACTTTACACATTGTCTACTTTTCTCAAGTTATAAATTACAAACCCTCTTTTTGGTTTCGCTTGCATCAACTAAATCAAAATTATGAACTAAAATAGAATTGTTGTTGAATCAAGTCTCTGTGGGATTGATACTTGGCTTCTTGAAGGACACTTTACTACTTGATAAGACCATGTACACTTGCGTGTGCTGTCAAGTTTTTGGCGCCATTTACAAGGACTTGTTATTTGGCAACTATTTATTTTAGTTTTACTTTTAGATTTATTTGGTATTTTTTATGCTTGGTCTTGGTTTTGTGATTGCAGGAAATAAGTTTAAGGTTAGGAAGCTGGAAAGGGATAGAGATTTGGTTGAACCAAGCCCCGAACCCGAACAACACTTCCATCAATGAAGGAGAGACGCAATTCATCTCCCCTAATTTTTGTAAATAGAAGAAGGCCAAGAGAATCCTGCTATAATGGCTTCAAAACAATAAGCATGCAGGACAGTTAGGGAAGTGGCAGTCTTACTTTCGACAAACTTGACTTTCCCAATTCAAAGATCGATTGCTTGGGGGAATTTTGAGTTAAAGCACAATATGGTGCAACTTCTTATCAGTAGTGGATAGTTTGCAGGGCTTTCACATGAGGATCCACAAGTCCACTTGCATACTTTTATTGAGCTTATTGACATATTTAGTCTGACTGGGGTGAATACAGATTATGTGAGGCTGACACTGTTTCCCCATTCACTATTAGGGGAAGCTAAAAGGTGGTTGAATGCAAAGCCAACCAATTCAATCATGTCATGGGATGGCTTAGCCAGAAAGTCCTCATCAAATTATTTCCATCTAGCAATACTGCAAGGCTTTGCAATGAGATAGTGAGTTCCAAGCAAAAGCCAGACAAAAACCTTTATCATGTTTAGGAACACTTTAAGTCTCTTCTTTGAGACTGTCCATATCATCAATAGTCTAATCAGGTACTTTCACATACTTTTGTAGAAACTCTTGATCACAATACGAAGATTTTGATAGATTCAGCCGCAGGTGGTCAAGTGCTGAAGTTGAATTATAACGAGCTATACACATTGTTCAACCACATATCACAAGGAAATCCCGAGTGGCATTCATATTCTAGAAGGGCCATAGAAAGAGTTGCAGGTTTATTGAAGGTAGACCAGTTCATTGTCCTATCATCCCAGGTTTCTGCATTACAAAATTTGATCAACACTCAGTTCAAAAACATAAAATTAGGTGTAGCACAACCTCCAGCCACAATCAATGCAATCCAATAAGATATAGGTTGTGTGAAGTTTGTGGTAATAGTGGCCATTCAACGACAATATGTGCTTTAAATCCAAAATTAGTAATGTATGTAGGCAATTGTCAAAGGCCAAATTATAGTAATGCCTATAACATAAAGTGGCAGACTCAACCATGGAAAGCTCTACAGCCACAGGCACCACCAAATCAGTCAACTAGCAACCTAGAAGAGATGATAAAATAACTCTTAGCTGGTCAAGCATAAATGGTTGTGGATATAAAACATCAACAAGTAGAATTAATAAATCAAAAAGTGGACCAAAGAAGCTTAGAGTTGTAGTTGGCGCAGTTACAATAAGCATTAAATATTAGGCCTCAAGGTAGTCTACCAGCGGATACAAAAAATCCAGAACAAGTTATGGAAATCACTTTGAGGAGTGGTAAAGAGATTTAAGGAAAACCTCCAAAGGTAACTAAGGAGGTAGATGCAGACTTGACTCTCCCACAGGTTTCTGAAGAAGTTACTAAAAAATCAAGAAAGTCTAAGTACTTGAAAGAAAAAGTTACTAAACCAGAGAAGAAGCACAGGCCACCACTACCCTTCCTTCAAAGACACATTAAAGCGAAGGAGAATACCATATTTAAGAAGTTCTTTGATACATTTAGAGAGTTTCACATTAACTTACCTTTGTTAGATATTTTGTAGGGTATGCCTAAGTATGCAAAGTACTTGGGGGATGTGGTTGCTAAAAAGGTGAAATTGTAGGATGTGGGGGCGATAACACTCACTGAAGAGCATAGCACTGTAATGACATAGAAAATCCCTAAGAAATTAAGAGATATGGGGAAGTCTAATCTCCCAATCTAAATTGGGAGTAGAGTGGTCCATGCATTGAGTGACTTAGGGGCAAAAATAAATCTGATGCCCTTATCTATGTTTGACACATTGGGTTTAGGAAAGCCTAAATCGACCACAATAGTTTTGCAGCTAGCAAACAAATTCATTGCCTATCCAAAAGGAATTAGTGAGGATGTCCTTATAAAGATTGGTAAATATGTTATTCCTGCAAACTTTATTATTCTTGATTTTGAGGTAGACGGACAGGTACCAATCATCTTGGGGCATCCATTCTTTGCAACCAGAGGAGCATTGATTGATGTTAGAGAAGGCACACTCAAAATGAGGGTAGAGGATGAAGAGATAGTATTTAATGTTTACAAAGCACCCAATTTAACATCCTGTTATAAAGACTTATGTATGATTAATATTATTAAAGGGGACAAATATGGGGTGTTGAGTCCACCAAAAACCTCTTCAGACTACCTGATTGAGCAGCCTAAACTTCCACTGTCGAAGCCTGATTTGATGTTAATTGATAATCCTAAAAAGGCTAAAGTTGAGGAATCTTCTGCTCTTGAAAATTCATACCCAAGAGGGGTGAAAAGAATAAGAAGATGGCCTCCAAGTGTAAAGAAAAAGATAAAGGAATTTGGTAGAGTTGAGCTGGGTTATGCCGTGACACTAAATCAGGCGCTGCTTGGTAGGCAACCCAAGTTAAGTAGGTATGATTTCTTTTTAGTTTATAGTTTTTATTTAACGCAATTTTTGTTTTTTTTGAGTCGCAGGTTGATGGAATGTATGAGTACCTGAAACTTGAGCTAAGAAGCATAATGAAGACAAAGTGTGGGGTCCCCCAGACCTCCTTTATACAAAAAGATGCTACTAGCTAGGCCTAGAGGCCTCATGGAGTATTTCTATCTCTTACTTTTAAGTTTACTTTGGGAACACAGTAGATTTTTAAGTGTGGGGTGCGAAAATTTCCAATTTTAGGCTCAATTTAATTTTTTTTTTATGTAAGATATTCTTGTTAGTGCTAGTTTTGATTGCATGTTGCAAGTGATTTTAGTTATATAAGCATGTTGATTTGTGGAATTACTACTTTTGAGACTCTTAGGTTCATGTTATGACTCTTGTACTTATTGGCTTAAATTTGAATTCATGATATTGTTGGTTGGGAGTCTATGATGATCCTATGTTAGTTGAGCATGAGGTATGTGTGATGTGAGTTTTTGTATATTCCTTGTTGCATATGATGCTACAACTTACCTGGTTTGTGTGCAAAGCAAAATAAAGAATGGTAGCTTAGGAGATGATGTAGGAATTTCTTTGATAGCCTTGTTTTATACCTTCTATTTGTCCTACCCTTTGTGCATTATCCTAGTTAACCCCATTGATCCTTTAGCCTTTCATTTGGTAACCACAAAAGTAGCCTAACCCCTTCTTTGATAGATCATAATTTGATCCAAAAAGCTCCTATGTGCTTTAGTGAAAAATTGATTTAGAAAGAAGTTTGAGAAATTAAAGAAGAAAAAGGTGAAATTAATGCCCCAAGGTAATAGTTATTGGTGTTTATATTTGATGTGTGGTGGTTAGGAGTGATATAAATGATGTTAAAAATATTTCCATGATTATATAAAATGAGAAAAATTGAATCTTGAAGGAATAAACAATATGCCCACCATGTGTTTGTGAAAATGCTTAAAAGAGATGGGGTAAAACAAAAGAATGGGATAGACAAAAATGGTGTAAATAGTTGTTAGAGATTGATTTTAAATGTATAATATAGTGTATTAAAGCATTTAGAGAGGTTAGTAACTATTCCCAAGTAGTTTCTACCCGTCCCTTAGCCTACATTACAACTCAAAAAGTCCTAATTTATCCTAAGTTCATCATTCTAATATTAGTGTATCACTACACTAAGGGAAAGCTTATGGTTCATTATGTGTAACTTGTGAATTCCTTGTGAGAGTGAGCATAATTTGATTCTTGTACCCAATGTTATAAATTGCATTATTGTGAGTGATTATGGGTTACTCTCTTTTTGTGAGGGCACATATTTGATGAATATGGGTGATTAGTGTGATGTCTTTGATTGATAAATATGCATGATTTTTCCACTTGTGGAGTCCATTCTTAAAGCTAGGATGTTTTGAAGTAGAATTCTTGAGCTATCAATTGTATACATAACATGCTTAGTGTAGAAACTTGCATTCCGTATAGTCATTGTATTACTAGCTTGAGTGTTTTGCTTCTAGTAGAAGTGTGGAGTTTTTCCATCTCATGGTGTTTATAGTTAAGAGTTGTTCGAGGATGACGAAGGCTTTCAGTGTGGAGTGGTGATGTTGGGTGTATTTATGCATTCTAGCGTTACTATTCTAGCCTTTTTAGCCTTATTTTGAGGATGATTCTTACACTATATGTGTTGATAATAATATAAATGAGAATTTATGTGTTCAAGTATGTGTTTACAATTTTTAATGGTGTTTTCATATGAGTTTTAATTCAATTTGAGCATTTAGAGTTCAACCGAGAAAACTAGTGTTACTAGCTTGAGCTAGGTGTTTGTCTAGTCTATGGTGTTGGGTTCTAATATATTTTAATTAGTTACTAAGGTTATTATTGTGTATTTATATGTTAAACAACTTTCTTATAATGTTCAAGGGTCAATTGGATCAAGCCAAGGGTCAAAACAATGAGTTAAAGATCAAAGTGAAATTAGCCTATGCTTAGCTCGTGTTTTTGATTCACTGTCTTGGATGTTGTGTTGTTTTGAGCTCTAAATTGTTGTGTTTAATTATATACTATGATTTATTAATCGATTATGATGATATATTAAGGATTTAGAAGCTTCAAATCTAGTGGAAAAAATTCAAAAAGGCTCGGAAATGACCACGGAAGCACAAGACACAAGCTGGATGCAATTTCCCTGAAATATTTTGGATGCGTGTGGGATGTGTGATTGGACAATGGGCGTGTTCTTCAGACCATTGGATTCATAAGGGGCCCAAAATGTAAAACACAGCGTCGCAGTGTTGAGTCAATTCTAAATTGTTCAAAAATAACAGCTCAACGCGATAACACTGCATCACAGTGAGGACCAAAATTGGGAGAAAAGTGCCCAGTGATGGCATTTGGCACTATGGAACGACGCGTTGAGGAAAAAAATGGGGATAATTTTTCCTTTCTGAACAATAACGGCATGGAAGACTAATCCAATTGGGGTTATGACTTGTATACTACTAAAACACATTTTAAACTTCTTGAAAACCCTAATTGATTGGAACAACATTGGAGGCTACCACATCTTATTTTTAAGTTTTTATTTCTTTAATTTAGCTTTATTTATGGTTTTAATCATTCATACAGTTATTTGGATGTTGATTATGACTATGAGTGGCTAAAAGCCCTCTTTCCAGGGTTAAAGCCAAGAACGCGAGTACTATTATTTTGAATTAAGTTCATTTGATTTAATTATCATTATTAGTTGTTTGCTTATTCTTTTTTGAACTATTTTAAGGATTCTCAACCCTTAAAATACATCAATTGTCTACCATTTTATCTCGAAAGAAAGAATAGGGAGATAGAACATGAGAATAAATAAAGTATGATTTGTATTTCTTTATGAAATAATGAATTCAAATTAGTATCTAGGACAGGGATGTACTTAGATACCTTACTTTATTCAAATGTAAGATGATAGCTTAAGAACTTAAATAGACCATTAAATCCCCGCTCAATGATGTAGTTGTAAGGTTCAACTTAGTTAAAGGATTAGTGGTTGGAAAACCATAATCATGCAACTAACCCTACGAATCAACAACCAAGATAAGCAAGTTAACGAATAAAGTTTAATGACATAGTATGATTGTTCGAAAGTGCTTTAACTCTGGGTTTTATCCTATTGATTGTTTCAATATCCTTACTTTACACATTGTCTACTTTTCTCAAGTTATAAATTAGAAACTCTCTTTTCGGTTACGCTTGTATCAACTAAATCAAAATTGTGAACTAAAATAGAATTATTGTTGAATCAAGTCTCTATGGGATTGATACTTGGCTTCTTTAAGGACACTTTACTATTTTATAAGACCACGTACACTTGCGTGTGAGCTTGGGCACTTTCACTGATCAACATACGAGTGGAGGGTACCACTCGTATGATGTGGGTACGAGTGGACAGGCTAAACCGTACTTTCCTGCAAGTCTTTTACAATTTTTACGATGAGGGTATTCTAGATATTTCCCACCCTAATCCCTTAAGACCCCACATCTTATAACATTATTTGGTCTGTCATTTCTCACTACCAAAGATCAAAATACTCTCAAAATTCTCTCTAAAATTTCTCTTGAAGATTTGGCTACAGTTTGTACAAATTGTAACTTATACTAAGGGTTTATGATTAACCCTAACTTGATGGTACTAAGGGGTTATGATTAACCCTAACTTGATGGTCTTTGACTTGAGTAATGGTTTGATAATGGTATGCTCTCAATCTGTTTGTGAAAATATCTATAAGAATGATCTTGTCATATGATGAATTGTGTTTTGAACTAATGCTTGGTATAAGAGTGATAATTAAAGATGAATGATTTTTAAAGGTCTTAATAACCATACATTGGATTGAATTGTAATCTAAACTAAGTCATTGTCCTAATGATGTAAGTGGTTGGTAAATGGTTTCATGAATACCTTGTGGGTCATAAATGGTTTTGAATTTTAACATTTGTGCTTTAATTGGCTAAATGGGTTTGAGTCACTAAATTGTTAAATTGAATTGATGACTTTGCATGGATAGTGGGTTCGAGTCCCTACATCGAATGATGATAGTTGTGGCATATTGTATGCTTGCAAGTAGGGTTGGTAGGGTGATACCAATGGGATGCCTTAGGTAAGTAAGTAGACTAATGATTATGTTTATGCATAAATTATGTTTAAATTGGGCTTTAAAGTGTGATGTGTAGTCGGGCCATGAAAGTGAAATCGGAAGGACTAACACTGAAAACCATGCTAGCTAGTCGGGTGTCTATATGATTTGAAGGATCGAGTTCCTTGTATGGATATATGAATGGGAGGTTTAGGTCCCCCATATTGTATACATTGGTGCTACGTCTCCTTGATTATGCTGGGAGGTTCGAGTCCCTTATAATGGCATATAAGGATATGGATATTTTCTAGTTCATGCAGCTACACGCATTGGGGCCCTTCCAGCTAGGGGAGAGCTGGACCCATATAGCCAGTGGGTGCCTTGTTATATAACAGTTATGCTACACAACCTAGGTTAATGTGTTCAAAGTTCATACTAATAATTATTCCTTTTCTCCTTACTATATATATATGTATACATATCATTGTGTATGAGGTCTTAATTTGGTTTTACATAATGGAATTATCTTATCCTTATCCCTGAGTCATGTGCTAGCGTTCTAACCACTAACAATCTTCAAACGTTGTATCCCCATGCGATACAAAGACTAGAGCTTCTTTTTCTTTTCCTGCATACTGACTAAGTGTTCGAGTGTCTCGTGAGTTGACATTGAAGTGGTGAGCTTACATAGTTTGGAAGACATTCATTTCATAGTCTTTTTACTCTATCTCATAGACTTTGTTAGACTTGGATTTTGGCTATTATCGAGGAAATGTCCCGATATTGTATTGACTTTAGATTGTAGAGGCTTTGTGGATTACTATGGACTTAGGTGTAATGGTTTAGCGTGTGGTGGTGATTAATGGATTAGATATTTTATGAGTTGTTTTTAGCCTTATATTTCTCTATCTTATTATATGTTTGGGATTCATCCAACACTTATGGTTGATATATTGGTTAGGTTAGGTGAAGGGGTAATCTTCGATCCACGTGGGACATGAGATACCCGTCACGGCGAGACCCTAATTCGGGTCGTGACAAAGTTGGTATCAGATCCTAGGTTCATGGTCAATTGGGTTTCCACAAAGTTGTGTCAAGTAGAGTCTCTTTTATGGGTGTGTACCGCACCACACTTATAAGAGAGAGGTTATGAGACATTTAAGAATATTTTTCTTTCTTGTTGTCTTATTTTTAAGCTATAGAGTGTAAGGTCTTGGATTCTTTTGATTTCCATTTGCTCGTCTTCCAGATTATGCCTCTAAGAATATCTGATGTTCAAGAAAATTCTTTTGTCCCATCTGAGGACAATGTGGATGGAGCTCGTCCAACTTATGGGGTACAAACTTAGTCAAAAGTCACTACATTTGACTATCCTCATAGGGTTCACCTGTACCCACTAATCTTCATTCTGCGGGTGACACTCATACTCAGTAGCCTCCTGGGGAGGTTACTAATGCTTAGTTTCGTCGCTTCATTACCTTGTTGGCTCAGTTGTTGATATCTCAGTCACAACAGTCTGGTTTTACTGATGTTACTATGGGTTCATATGAGGCCACTAGAGTTGGTTAATTCATGAGGTTGCACCCTCTGATGTTTACTGGTACAAAAGTTGAGGAGGATCCTCAAACTTTTATTAATAAAATAAAAGAGATTTTTGGGGTTATGCATGCTTCGGAGATTGAGGGTATAAAGTTTGTTGCCTACCAACTAAAAGATATGGCATACCAGTGGTACAAAGAGTGGGAACAGTAGAGAGGTGGGAATCTGGTTTTGTCGTATGGGATGATTTCTCTAGTGCGTTTCTAGATAGATTCTTTTCTCAGGAGTTGAGGGAAGCTAAAGCAGAATAAATTTTTAACTTAAAGCAAAAAAGGATGACAATCAAGGATTATGCCTTGAAATTCCATTAGTTGTATAGGTATTCTCCTAAATTGGTATCTAATATGAGGGCCCAAATGAGAATGTTTACTTCGGGATTATCTCGTGAGTTGATCCTTGAGAGTAATGTTGCCTTATTTATCAAAGATATGAACATCTTTAGTTTGGTTACATATATACAATAGGTTAAAGAAGAGAAAATGAAACAGACTGAGATGGGGGCAGAGTAAGAGGTCTCGATTTTCAGAATAGAGTGGGGACCAATAGTAGTTTGGGAAGTGTCGTAAGAGGAAGAGTTAGGGGAGTCCTAACTCCTATTCGATGGCTAGTGCTCCATACTCAAAACTGTTGGGAGACAAATAATTTTAAGGTGGTGATACTTCTAGGGAACAAGTTACCCATTCTCATGCCAATGGCCGCCAATGTACACCATCCTACCCTCCTTGCAAATTCTATTGTCAGCATCATTGTGGTTAGTGTGAGAAGTGAAGGAACTGATATTTTATATATGGTCAGATTGGTCATATGTAGCGGGATTGTCCCTCTAGAGTTACTTCTGGGGTAAATAAGGTTCCTGTTGCCTCTTCATCACCTTCTGTACTAAAGGGTGCCACTTCTGGCTCTGGCATTGGTAAAAAATCCCTTTATGCTCTCACTACTCATCAGGAGTCCTAGGCGTCCCTAGATGTTGTAACTGGTATGTTGAAAATCTCTTCTCATGATGTGTACTATTTACTTTATCCGAGGTCCTCCCTCTCTTATGTGACCTTATTTTTGGCTGTGCACTTTGGTTTTTATCACGAGTGTCTGTCGGACCTTGTTTTGTTTCTACCCCGATAGGAGACTCTATAGTCATCAAAAGAGTCTATAGGGTGTGTGTGGTAGATGTTGGTAGTAGAGAAACTCCAGTGGACTTGATTGAGTTAGACATGGTTGATTTTAATGTTATTTTGGAAATGGACTAGTTGCACTCGTGCTATGCTTTCCTAGATTGTCGAACCCGTAAGGTTGGTTTTAAATTCCCCAATGAGCCAATGGTTGAGTGGGAGGGTGATACCCTAGCTCTTAAGGGGAAGTTTATGTCATATCTTAGATCTTGAAGATTAATCTCCAAGGGGTGTCTCTATCCTCTGGTCCCGATTAAAGATTCTAACTTAGAAGGTTCCTCCTTACATTTTGTTCTTATGGTAAATGACTTTTCTAAGGCCTTCCCTGATGACCTTCCTGGTGTACCTCCCGATAGGGAGATTGACTTTTGTATTTGTTGACACCCAATTTTGACCGCCTGATACTTCTTTTAGGCTGCTATTTTATTATATTTTTTAATATTATTACTTTTACACATCATTTTTGTATCAAACAAATATTGACATGTCACATTCATGGTTTAAAATACACAAATTATTTTATTACTTTTTAGTATCATTTTTATAATTTTTTAATTCAAATACAACATTATACATAATTTTATTGATATTTATTAAAATATTTTTACGTAAATGTGCACACTCACAATTTACAAATATATTGTCCAATTTTCATTATTATTATAATCATTATTATTCTAAGTTTTTTTTGTAACTAATTTATTTTAAATTATTAACGATAATTTTGTAAAATATTTTTTACGTAATTTTAATTCTGTATGCATTGGCTATTTTTAATAGCGATACCTTATTATATTATCACTATTATTAGGTCACTATTATATTTTCCAAATAGCAGCCTAACTTAAATTAATTTTTCTAATTCATTTAAGTTCTAGCCACTTTACCCAATTAATGTCAATTTTAACCAAATTGATATTATTTCATTTTAACCATTTTTTAATAATTTCAATTCAATCTCAGCCGTTGATCAAAATTGGTCCAATGGCTAAGATCAAAATCCTCTCCCTTTTCTTTTTAACCAAATACCAAACCCTAATTTCATTCATCCAAAAACATCCGCCTCTCTTTCTCTCTCTCTCTCTCTCTTTACTTTCTCTCTACACTCTATCCATCAGCAGCCATGGCTGCTGCCGGCTAAACCAGTGTCGATGAGCCCCTTCACTTTCTCTCCTCCTCTCTCTCGCTCTCTATTACCATCCGCTCCTGCTACTTTCCCTCTCCAAACCCCATCACCGTTGGAGAAGACAACAAGACCAGCTGCTCCTCCGTCGCCTCTATCATGCTCTCCCATCGACGGGACTAGCCAGATGTGATTACCCACGGGCTCTTCATTAAATCCCAGTGGCCACCATTTCAGCACAACCGCCGGTGCAACTATGGCCGGCAAGGCCTCCTCTTCGTCCTTCACGCGCTAGCAACAATCAATGGATTAGCGACCGCCGCCCCATTCCCCTCTTTCCACCATTCACCCACTGGAGACTCCCATTCCCGTTCATTGTCTGTTCTTTGACCAACGGTAACTGAACTATTAAAAATGGCGGATTCGCATAGGTGAATCCGTCTCAGGTTTGTTTTGCATGTTTAAGTTTTGCCTACATCCTCTACTACCTTTTTTTTGCTTTGTTGTTGACAAACTTTTCTCTTCTTTATTATTATCCGGGATTGGTGAGTTATGATTCAATTTGCTTACATCTCTTGGGGATTTGGTAGATATTTAAACGTCTATGCAATTATGCCAGCTTCTACTGACCTTAGACTTTAACTGGGATTTGTTCAACTTCAAAGAACCCTCAGGCTTTCTTTTGATGCTTATTAATGTTTGTTGAAGCCTTATAACTGTAAAAATAAATATGGTTCGATTGAGGGAATCGCTAGCATAATTACAACAGTTTTGATCTTTTTTGGTGGTTTGTGATTATTTTGTTACCTTAATGATCATCCTTTGATTATGACATAACTTGTTTGATCGGATGGTTTTGGTGACCTTTTTTACACCCTTAATTGTGGTTTAATTTATATGTTTAAATTTGAACCAAATTGAATATTATGTGATTAATGGATTATCCGGTTTCCTTCTATGGTAAAATCTTGACAATTAATTTTTCTTTAATCTGCTTCTTCCCTTTGTCACTTATGTTATGTGTCTCCCTGATAAAATAATTTCAGCATTTAATTAGGTTGAAATTTCAAGTTGATTGACAATGATATTCTTGATCATGTTTCTTTTAAATTAGAAGGATCAAAACTATTGTAATTATGCTAGCGATTCCCTCAATCGAACCGTATTTCTTTTTATGGTTATAAGGTTTCAAAAAACATGAATAAGCATCAGAAGAAAGCCCGAAGGTTCTTTGAAGTTGAACAAATCCCAGTTAAAGTCTAAGGTCAGTAGAAGCTGGCATAATTGCATAGACGTTTAAATATACACCAAATCCCCAAGAGATGTAAGCAGAACTGCAGCATAACTCACCAAATAAATGGTAATTACTTGGTGTTATATTTTATTTGCTCTCCTTTTAATTATTAACACATATTTTTACTTGCTTATTTATGGTAAATGTGTTGTTAATTGATTAAGGAGAGTAAATTATTGATTGATTCATTCAAGTATTTATTTTTTCTTTTATTTCTCTGACGGATTTTTACATGATTGATTGATTTGTTTATTTAGAGAAACAATCTCCTTAGTTGACAGAGGGAAAATATTTCTTCCTTTTATCCTCTAGCTCCCTTTACTATATAAACAAACCCCCCATTCTCTTATTTTAAACAAGTTAGACAAAAAGCTTAAAACAAAAAGAAGAGGCAATTTTACTTTATTATTTTGGCACTCATTTTTGGAGCATTAATCTTTACATTTCGGTGGCAATTTATTTTCAGAATTCGTGCTTCTTGGTTTTCTTTTACTATTATTATTCATTATCACCAGTCGGTAAGTCACTAATCGATGCATTCTTTTATTATTCCGTAGTATTTGTGATAGCTAAACATAGAAAGCATGTCTATAGGAACTAATTAGAAATAATGCTTGCTTAATATGCCTTTGTTTTCTTTGTTCCTCTATTTAAGAAGATGTGTTGTTTAAGATTATGTGTTGGTGTATTCGAGTGTTCTTTTGTGTTTGCCTTGCTCTTTTTATTTGTATCTAATAGGTATCATTAAGTGATGTTTTGGTAAGCACGTCATTACATTCCTTTCGGCATGATAGTTTATGTTCAATATTTTTACTTCCTACACTAGTTCACTTGTCTTACAACAAATTAATGGGTATCATTCCAGAACGTATTTATATTATTTTGACATGTTTGTTTGCTAATCTTGTTTGAAATAATTGGACAATAACTTCTCATCAATAACAATTACTTCTCGCATAGATACCATGTCTATAGGCTTAACTATCTTTTACACAATTAATTAACGTTATTTAATTCTGTCACATTTGCTTTGATATGCCGCTTTATTCTCATGATTTTTTTACCACATTGTTTTAAATGTTTTGACAATTACTTTTCAATAAACAATTGTTGAACACTTAGATATCATGCCTATAATTTAATGCCATCAAAACAAGTATTTATTCAACTTTGCATGCTAATCGCCTTAATCAGCTTCTTTAATAACCAAGAGGCTAACTTGGGATAATTATGTGCTACATGGAGTCCAATGTGTTATGTGCTTTGAGTCTTAGGAAAACATTGATTTGTTTTGTATAGATCACAAATCCATAATAGCAAAGTTTAATGCCTCATGGATGATAAGTGGGACGATAGGTACTCTAAAGATGTTAGTTTTATCCTTGTCCTAGAAGACCTTTATATTTGACAACCATCTTAGGTGGGGTGGGTCAGGTAGTCATTTGGAAGTGATGATCTCCAGAGATATTACATGACATTTGACATTGTTACTTGTCTAAGAATTCGGCCAATGGCTCGGATAAGGATTAAACGAGTTGGGTTTCTGATCTGAATGAAACAAACTTTCTTTTATTTGTTTCACGAATTTATCTACTTTACATGTTTATTTATTTGGGGTGGTTAGTTAATTATATAAGCAGTCTATTTTGTTATAACATATACCACTTCTCTCTCCTTGCTTGTCTTATTTACATGTTTTATTGATTTTATCATCTAGATCATTAATAGCTAAAATAATTAAGTCAAATGTTTGTTTATTAATTACTTTATCATTTAGTCAACATTTAAGTTAATAATAATCGGCCTTTATTTGATCACATAGAATCTTCACATAAAATACGAATTCGGTCGGGAACCACCTTTGTGGACCTCAAAAGGTGCCTAACACCTCCCTTTCGAGGTAATTTGAACCCATACCCGAATTTTTGATGTACTAGGACAAAATAATGAAATAGGTTCTTAGTAGCCTAGACTGGTTCCCTAATGCACCTTAATTAATTAGGTGGCAACTCTTCACATATATCTCTTAAGCAAATCCCAAAAAGAGTGGTCACGTTGAATCCCGCTTTTCGCGAGAAAAATAGGGCATGATAGAATGGCGACTCTGCTGGGGATCTTTGGTTCTAACCATTACGAGTTTGTGTTTTATGTGGGATTCCTTCACTTTGTTTTATTTTTCATAATTGCTTTCTCTCTTGTTGTTTATATCACAATTTATTGTTATATGTTAGTCTCTTCTCCTTCCCTTTATGTGTTAGTTACATTTCTCCATGTCTATCTCTTTCCCTTTTCCCATTTTATTGCTCATATGTTATCATGTTTGCTTATGTATGTATTTCTTATCATGTTACTTTTGTTACGTGCTACATGTTACCGCTTTATATAATTGGCATTTCGCTCATACTTTTCTCCACTCGGAACTTTTTTATTTTCTTTTTACAAATGGTTGTGTGGTAGCACGAACGTTCTTTCCTAAAACATCCTTTGGGAAATGCCTTGTGGATCAGTCGATCAATGATGCATCGACAGTTAAAAGCTCTCCCTCTCTTGAGTTGTCCACTCGAGGAAACCATGTCAAAACCCCACTCTTGTCCTTTAGGTCTTGACTACATATTTCTTTCACTAAGGAATATGCATCCCATTCAATGTAGGATGCCTTGGCATCCTTGA
The DNA here is from genome assembly GCA_026120095.1 of Capsicum chinense. Taxonomy (NCBI): domain Eukaryota; kingdom Viridiplantae; phylum Streptophyta; class Magnoliopsida; order Solanales; family Solanaceae; genus Capsicum; species Capsicum chinense. The sequence continues at coordinate 99,104,475 of JAPEIP010000003.1, forward strand.
TACGATGAATGTTTGTCTCATTCAAAGTTCAAAGAGGTTCATGACCTCAAAGAGACTCAAAATTATTTGCTATGTGTTGCATTTCTATGTATGTATTGATATCTTGCCTATCTTGTTGTTTTCGTTCTTGCCTTAGTCACTTCTTACATTTAGTGTCCCTTACTTTAGAGCTTGTTACACTTAAAGTTCTTATCATGCTAGGTCCCTACAATACACTCTTAGGGCCTATTTTAAAACTCCCCCTCTATTCATCCTCCTGACTCATCCGTTAGTATACTAATCATCCCTAGGCTCATCTCTCGCTTTGATAAAGGGTTTAGTCTCGTTCGTCATTTTTTAGTACAGCTTATCATTTTAGGACATTCTTTTCCTAATGCTTCTAACATTTACATACTATTGTCCTACAACGATTCTCGAACATTGATGTCTTCATATTCATGTCATACTCTAACTTTCACAATCTCTAAGTTACATAAAGATCTCATAACTTCTATTCACTCTTAATGAGCATAGCTCCTTATTTTTAAATGAGCAAAATATTCTTTCTATGCTCCCGTGCATACTTTTTGTTTCTAATCATAAGTCCTTTCTCTTAAGGTTAACTACAGTTGAGCATCAGAAATGGATAGTCAAGTGATGCTTATCAATCTTATCAACAGCAAAGCTGAGCACGAAAGTTTGGGGTTGCATCAAAATAAAGCTATTTCGAGCATCGGAAGGTTAGGAAGAAGACTAAAGAGAATTAGGGGGATAATGGTTGATCTTAGAGGTTAGTTGAAATGCCACCAGGTTTTCCAGAGCCGCAACCTAAAATAGATGTTAGCACTCCGATCCACATCACGGAGTCCCCTATATTGAAAACTTCACCTATGCCTGATAGTGATACACATATATCCCCTAGTCAGTTTTCAATTACATTGCTAAAAACACTTATTGATTTGACTAATATGAGTGAGGACAAGGAAACGAAAGGAAAGTTTCCTAACCATGAGGCAAGATCATCTCAACAACCCAAAATGAATAAGTCATCCAAATCAAAGGAAGAAGACAAAGAGAGAATCGAGGGTTCAAACTTTCCATTATATGATTCTGGAAACCCTCATTCCTATTTGAAGGCGTACCTTGATAAACTAGCACTTATAGGAAAAGTGATGGCCTAAAGATAAAACTCTTTGCTAGTTCACTTGAGGGTACAACATTGATATGGTACGCCAAAAATGATACTAGCAAGTAGGCCTCTTGGGACCATTTGGCAACTGACTTTGTTAGGCGATTCGACAATAAGCTAAAAAGGGAGCTCACAGTTGAGGCAAATTTGGTTAAGCCACAATCCAAGGATATGGGAAAGATGATCATCGATGAGACATCCAAACCTCCAAAGCCTGAAGTAAGCATACCTCAACCTCAACTGATATGGTACCCATCTCTAGAAATCACTCTAACATCCAATTATGTCCAAGATTATTATCCTTAGCCCTTCATAAAATATCCTCCTTAAACTATTTGGTACCCACATCCATCCGCTGCTTAAAAAATAAACTACATTTTTGTTTCTTATTAAGACCTACCCACGAATCAACAACCCATTCAATCCACCAAACCTCAACATTAGCCCCAGAAAAGTCTACCAAAATAGTACACTCCTCTGGGTGAACCCATAGAATAGTTGTACGAACGACTCAAAGATGCGGGCTATATTATGCCCATTGAGGTCGTGGCTTGCGATACCAAGTCCCGGAGGTATTTCCCCAACCTAATGTGTGCCTACCATTCTGGGATTAAAGGATATCCTATAAGGCGTGGTTTTCCTTGAAGAACAAGATCCAAAAGTTGATTGACACCAAAGTGATAAACGTGACAAGGTCAAATTCTGAAGCTGCTTAATTTTCTAAGCTTGACTGCCACTTTTTGACATTGATGAAGAAGTCACCATGCTTATTCTCTACTCCAGACTCCCAAACATTTGAAATTCCTTCAAGTTTTACAATTTGCAGTTTTCCTTTACGTTTTTCTTGCTTATATAATGTGAACTACGATTGACCTGATTCCCCTATATGAGGGATACGTAGGAGCTCATTTAATGAGTTCGGTCTCATCATAATAAAATCTTCTTTTTCCCCATTTTTTCCTTTTCTATATAGAGTTTGATGAATCAGCAATGCGATGCGATATCAATTACGAAGGATGTTTTGAATCAACAAATCTAATGTTCAACAAAAGTCAACCTTACTCATTTTCTATCTTTATTATCTTTTTTGCAATCACAATTGCAAATTCGACATTATGGTCTATCTCTATCTTATTCCGTGTGTTAGGAGCTTAAATCTTTACGCCTAGAACGCTTACTAAGGCTTAGGCTTCCTCCCAGAATGACTTTTGTTTTGTATGTGTTGAATTTACACATTATGTAAGTTTTGTTGACTTGGTTGTTATATTTAAGAGTTGTCTAGCATTTGAACATAAAACTCAAGTGAGAATCTGCAATATGACAAATATTCTTAATACCCAAAAAGTTTTTAGTCCTCCTTCTCATCGCCCAAGGAAAACACTATGACTCCTTATCCTCGCCTTACCTACACCCCTTCTAAAAAATTTTCTTCTGTAAATAACACTCTTGGAAGTGAAAAGCTCAATATAGATGAATGTTGGCAAAGGCTTCGTGACTTAGGGAAAAGGTTGAATGAGGAACTGCGTTCTAGGGGTATTTACGACTTGAGGTATGAGAAGTTATGTATACATTCGTGGATTGATCTACCTCCAGGATACAAAGTTCCGAAGTTCAACATATTTAATGGGCACAGAGATCCAATCATATATCTGAAGGACTATTGTGGAAGACTAATTAGCATAGGACAGAATGAGGCTCTCCTAATGAGATTATTTATTCAAAGTTTGTCATGTATGGCACTCACATGGTTCGCCCAACAAGACTTCAAAAAATAGAATAATTGGGAAGAATTGGCTCAAGATTTTGTGAGGCAATACAATTTCAACATCAATACTGGTCCAACAACGCTGGAATTGATTGAGATAAAGAGAATGACTCATGAATTTTTTGAGGAATATGCAATTCGATAGAGGTTAGAGGCTTCAAAAATACGTCCTTCTATATCTGAGAAGGAGTTGGTCAAAATTTTCCTCAAGACACTAGATGTGATATACTTTTAGAAAATGTTCTTCCTGGTCAGTCACAACTTTGAGAGTCTAATTTTGATTGGAAAGAAATTAGAATATGAAACGAAGAATCAATCCAAAAGAGAAAAAGAGGATTCATCACTCTCTGTACCTCAAACACAAGAATATCAAAATAATAAAGAGACCCATGCTATTTTTGATTCTCGAAACAAGGCTCATCAGATCCAATCCAACTCTGTCCAGCAAGGTCCTCAAAATGAGGCTCCCCGAACACAACCGAACTTTCAACAGTAATGCTTTTCATCAATCGAAAAGAATAAGGTATTGAACCTATGATCCTTCCACTACAAACAAAATCCATGTTCAAGGTGATCCAATAAGAATACTTCTAAGACATTCATAAAAGAAGCGTAAAGCAGATTACATGAATTGACGTGCAAACCCTTCTTATTTTTCGTCACTGTTTTTCTTTATTCGTCTTAAGGTTTAGAACATTTTCTTGTTTCCTCTACCCTTCTTTGTGCTCATGAACTACGTTTGAAATGACTTCCATTTGGATACGTAGGGAGCCTACTTTGGATCCGGTCTTAATCTAATAAAATATTTTTTTCCCTTTCTTTCAGTTACACTTCCAAAGTATCGTGCTAATAAACCCAACTTCTGAGCATAATAAGCACAGGTTATAATTGAGGTTACGATATTCAAATATAGAACAACCATTTCTCTTGAACTAACATTTTCTATAAGTGGAGTAGGAATATAAGGCTCCATCCATTATAGAACGTTTTATTTTTTACAAATTAATATGATTATTCTTTCTCTATATGTCACCTTTACCTTACTAACTCGACTTTTTTTTCATTATTTATTTTTGTCCCTCACCTCAAGGATTGATTCGTGCATTCTCTTGCCCATCACATCAATTGAAAAAGGCTCGATCTCCTTCTCTTAAAGCTTAGTCATGAAGACAAGGAAATGAGTGATAACAACGATGCTAGAAATGAGCATAATGAAATGATCTTACAAATGGTAAAAAGGATTCTTCAATTACAAGGGGAATTGTCACAAGCCCGTAACTTGTCTAATCTACCCCTTACTTTAGATGCTCCTCTCAAACCACAAGTTGAGGGTAACGCTGCTATCAAATCTCATGCCGCATTCAGGAGCTATCCCTTACCATCGCTTCCTATATCGCAACCCTCAAACAATCCAAGTCACATAGATACCCTTCCTAAAAACAACCAATGTCCACATTCTTGCCCACCATAATACAACACATGCCGAGCTCCACTAAATTCACAAACAACATCATATATCCATAATATATTGCCTAGTTTTACCTCAAATATGCCTTATTTTCATGATCAAAGTAGCCATACTATAGATCCAAATTATGTCAAAACGACCCCATTCACCAACTACCAATATAAATCCAACCATCTAGAAAAAGATACCCTTATGTAATTTGTGGCAGAGAGGTTGGAATAATTTAAATATAGTAAGGGGTTGAAAGGGCTAAGTTATGAGGACCTGTTCATACACCCTGATGCTGAACTGTCGGAGGGGTACAAACCTCCTAAATTCGAATTGTATAATGGGAATGGAGATCTAAAAGTCCATTTGAAACTATACTGCGACAAACTAGTTGGAGTTGGTAAAAACAAGCAAATTCTTATGAAGTTATTCATGAGGATCCTTACTGGAGATGCTTTATCATGGTATGTCACACAAGATGCAACAAATTGGTCAAAATTGACCAACATAGCTTCTGATTTCATAGAAAGATTTGGGTTTAGTGTTGAGAATGCGCTTGATTGATTCCACATTCAGAAGTTAAAGAAGAATCTTACAGAATCATTTTGAGAATATAGAATGAGATAGATATGTGAGCTTTTAAAGTGCGCCCTCCTTTAGATGAAAATCAAATAAAGGAATTTTTCATTCATGCCCAAGAGCCACAGTATTATGAAAAGATGATGCTTATAGATGATTGAAAATTTATTGACATCATTAAATTAGGAGAGAGAATTGAAAAAGGTGTTCAAAATGGCATGATAAAAAAACTTGGAGGCGCTGCAAGCAACTAACACTTCACAGGCTGATGAGAACTATGACATGAAGGATGTAAATGTTATCTTGACTACACAAGATCCTAAAATCCCTCCAATTTAACAAACACCACTTTCTCAGCTTCAATACCAAACACCCATATATCAAGAACCTTCATATCCATTTCCCACGATGACATACAATTACCCTATACTATCTTATAATCCTGTTAATTCTCATACACAACCTGCGTACTTCTAAATTCCTCCAAACACATTCCAATAACCATTAGCTTATCAAAATCTACTAACACATCAACAATCCAATCAATTTGCCAGACCTCGAGTTAAGTTTTAGAAAAAATCGTCAAGACAATACACTCTTTTTGCTGAGCCTATCGACCAAATTTATGAGAGATTAAGGGTTGATTGATACATTACCCCAATTCCTATAATTGTAATAAATACATATGAAAAATGGATTGATCATTTCAAAGTTTGTGCTTATTATTCAGGGACGACAAGCCACACCATAAAAGAATGTCATGCTTTAAAGGACAAAATTCAAGCATTGATTGATACCAAGGTGATAAATATGATGGGGCCATATCTTGATGTTAATTAAGCGTCAACATCTAACTGATATTAATAAAGGGATACCACGTAATTTCCTCATTTTAGGCTCTCAAGCACTTGGATTACGATAATCTTTGCAATATGAATTTCTCTTATGTATTTGAACTACATTTGACTAGATTGCCATATAAGAGGGATACGTAGGTGCTCCTATGGAGTTTAGTCTTATCATAATGAAATTTTCATATTTTTTTGAAGCATGAACTGGGGAATAATTTTTGAAAGGATTTGTAACACCCCGAAGCATGTAACTGGGGTATAATGAAACATGGTACATGTATTTGAACTATGTGTACCGTATACCCCAGACACTACACGGTGCTTATAACCCCGAAGGACCACAAGATAACCCTTTTTAGTACCTGCTAAAATAATTGAATAATATACTACAAAATGCAGAAAACTCGCGGAAAACTAATCGTAAGGTTCAAAAAAACTGAAATACAATTGAAAAATTGAATACTAATACGACTGTCTGAACATCTAGTCTGAAAGTCTCTAAACTGACTGAACTGTAGAGTTGATAATACAATCCTCCCCAACTAACTCTGTCTACTAAAATACTGAAACTAATGCAATAAATAAAAATAAGGAACCTCTTCCAATGATGAGGACTCACTGCTAAGTCTACTGTAGCTGGCTGAATCTAAACTGCTAAGGGTGCTATGGATCTCATGCTTCTGAACCTATGGTATAAGACACCATAGTGCAAGAGAAAAGTAGGCGTCAATACGTGGGAATATACTGGTACTCTAGATGTGGTAAGGCTAAATACAGGGGTTATATGCATGAGAAATACTGACTAAATAATCTAATTATATTAAATAAGGATACGTGCACGAATGCATAAACTATAACTAAAATCATAGTGACACTGAATACTTAGTTCCGAATGCTGCTTTACTGACATCTGAGCTTACTAATACTGGAATAATGAGTAACTGAATCCACTGATATTGATAACTGAGCACTAAAGTTGAGAGCAGTCCTATCTAGCGGGTGATCTTTGAATTGAATAATAGTGAGAATGATTAACTAAATATGAGATCAGTCCTATCTAGCGGGTGATCTCTGAATCTAATGATAATGATACTGATCGAATGTATCTAACAGTCCTGAATCTATGCTACTAAAATGAATTCTATTTCTAAGCCTGATTCTGAAATTGAGACTGTGGGAGGTAGTCATCTAACCGACATGACCTTTCTAGCTAAGTTGGGGTCCAACCTGTAACCCCAGTTGGAAGGGTGTCAGTACCGTGCTACGGGTAAAGACACTACTGTTGTGGAGTCAGTCCTATCTAATGGGTAACCCCTGAGTATGTCAGTCCTATCTAGCGGGTGACATCCCCTACCTATGCTGGCTACGTAGTTTTGGAACTTAGGGATTACTTCTAGGGATCTCAGTCCTATCTAATGGGTGAGCTCCCATCCCTAGACTCGCTCGATGCTGAATTCTACTCTCAACTAAAAGACTTTGAACTGATTCTTAGACTATACTAGGCTGAGCTGAATCTATTACTGATCGTATTGATTAACTGAGCTAAGCTGAGTTCACTGAGTTCTATTGGCTGACAGAATACGATATTGAGATTTTCTAAGTTCTATAACTGTCTGAGTTCTACTGAGTTCTGTAACTTACTGAGAGTACTATTGATCATGGCATGATTGAGATTATCTTGAAAACTGATACCGGCTCTAGACAATCAGCTAATTTGTCAGGTATAAATACCCCCAAGACTCGATAACTAAATAATACATGACATGACCACTCTTGAACAACATAACAATAGACTATCATTCACCATACACTCAATAAAGCATCTCTTCAAGCACTTAGAAATATTAATATATGGTTGCATAGGGAATGCATACTAATATCTCATAATTCATCCAACAAGGTCTTGCATCAAATACTTAACATGCATTAAAGAGTACATAATTGGGGATTTCATGCTAACATGTCACAATGCATTTACTAAGGCTTTTCAACAAACACTTGACAAGCGTGAACTTATACATAATTGGGGAATTCTTGTCAACATGCTATAATGACCCTAATTCCTTCACACAAGCATTTTATCAATCATATGGGGAGCATGCTTTGGTTATACAACAAATACTACACCTAAGTATCATGATTTCATCAACTAACATGCAACTTGAAGGGGGTTTATCATGAACATCACACAATTCATCACATGCTAAAATTAATTCTTAAAACTTGTAGTCTAACTCAAGAATTAAAACTCAACAACATATAATAATGAACTTCAATACACATAAATCATGAAATCTCATAAATACATAGACTTTATAATTTTGAAAAGGATTCTTGGACTTCTTGGGTGGAAGGAACACAAGAATCAACATCTAAGATACCCAAAAATCTAGATTCTTGAAGTTCTTGATACTCTTGGAGGGATTCTTGAGATTGCTTTTGAAACTTGGGGGCTAGGGTTTTCTATTTTTTTTTGAGAGAATGCCTTTGTTCTTGAGGAATAGTAAAAATCAATGAGCAATTTTGGCTATTTAGGGTTTAAATCCCGTATATAGGCTGATTACGGGCTTTAGGAAATTACCAATTGGTCCTTGGAATTAAATAACGAAATCTGAAAATCCTAATTTTTATGTTGGCGCAATGCGGTGAAATTGCACCAGCTCACTGGAAACTGGACAATTGGGAAACTGGTTGGTAATGCGATATAGTGAAAATAGAGTTGCCACCTTGGTTGCGAATTGGAAAGGCACCGCGATGCGGTGGAATTACGTTGGTGCACTAAAAATTGATAACTCTAAAGTTAAGCCTGGGTACGACGCGCCATAATCACGGAGGCTAACTGAATTTTGACGATTGACATTTTGGCTAACTCCACGACGCGCTAAAGTACCAGGTGGTACACTGTCTTACTAAAATGGCTCTAACTCTTTGTCTGAGTGTCAGATTTCTGTGAATTTGTTATCAACGAAAAGCTTATTCAATTTCCCACATAATAAATAGTCAAAATATTGAAAATACCATTGGAATAAAAGGCATTAATCTATGAAACAAGATATTTGATGTTCTAGGAATGAATCAAAGCTAGATAAAAATACGGGGTATTACAGGATTTTAAAAATTCTATGATTCTACAAGTTTAAGACGGACGAGACATGCAACAGGGTCAGAATTTTTGAGAGGGTCTCAAAAATTCTATCAAGAAATATTTCAACAACTTCAAGGCTAGCAAGATTGAGGCCATAAAACTGGGAATCCTAAAAAATTTCATCACTGATTGTATCTTGAGAAAGTGATTTAAAGAAAATGGACTCAAAACATAAATAATAGAGATGGCAGAGACACGAATCAATCCTTCCTCTTTTTAAAATTAACAATTTTTCTTTGAGTGCAGAAATAGAGTGACGAGTACAAATCTCGAGTATGCTATATACCATCAGAAGATATAAGGTTAAGTCTTGCCATTTTGTATTTTGAGTGGGTTAAGCACTACCCTCTTGAGAGAAACTGCTTGAGGCTAAGCATTGCCCTTGAGAAGTTAATTTGGTGAAGCACTACCCTCTCTCAATAAAATCATCTGAACTAAGCATTGTTTCAGAGACTCGGTGAAGTTAAGCACTACTCTACCAAAAACTCTTTAAGGCTAAGTATTTTCCTTGGAAATTTAAGTGGGTTAAGCACTACCCTCTTTCAAGAAACTGACTAAGGCTAAGCATTTCCCTTAGAACGCAAAGTGGGTTAAGTACTACCCTCTTTCAATAAACTGACTAAGGCTAAGCATGTCCCTTGAAAGTTATTTGGGTTAAGCACTACCTACTCTCGAGAAATCAGTCAAACTAAGCATTATTTCAGAAACTCGGTGGAGTTAAGCACTACTTTATCAAAAACTTTTGAGGCTAAGCATTGTCCTTGAAAAGTTAAGTGGGTTAAGTACTACCCTCTTTCAAGAAGCTGACTAAGGATAAGCATTGTCCTTGAAAGTTAGTTGGGTTAAGCACTACCCTTTTTTGAGAAATCCTCCGAACTAATCATTGTCTCAAAAATTCGATGGAGTTAAGTACAACTCTATCAAGAACTCTCTAAGGCTAAGCATTGTCCTTGAAAAGTTAAGTGGGTTAACCACTACCCTATTTTGAGAAACTAACTGAGGCTAAGCATTGTCCTTGAAACTTAGTTGGGTTAAGAACTACCCTCTCTCGAGAGATCATTCGAACTAAGCATTGTTTTGAAAACTCGATGGAGTTAAGAACTACTCTATCAAAAATTCTCTAAGGGTAAGCATTGTACTTGGAAATTTAAGTGGGTTAAGAACTACCCTCTTTTGAGAAACTGACTGAGGCTAAGCATTTTTCTTGAAAGTTAGTTGCATTAAGCACTACCCTCTCTCGAGAAATCATCCGAACTAAGAATTATTTCGGAAACTCGGTGGAGTTAAGCACTACTCTATCAAAATTTCTCTAAGTCTAAGCATTGTTCTTAGAAAGTTAAGTGGGTTAAGAAGTAACCTCTTTTGAGAAACAAACTAAGGCTAAGCATTGTCCTTGAAAAGGGTTAAGATCCACCCTCTTTAGAGAAATTTTTTGAGGCTAAGCATTGTCCTCTTGAAGTCGATCGATTTACTCATAGACAAACACTGTTTTCTAATACTGAACATGCTAAGCAACTGCCTCATCATTATTAAATGGTACTGATTTACTGGACACGGTGTGGATTAAGCACAATCTCTTTAAATCTATATGAACAAAACATTGTTCTCTCCTGACAGATACACTTTTTTATCTCTCTTATCATTATTGTTATGGTTGTTTTCACTATATTGTTCAATATTCTATACATACATGTATATCTATGCTAACCATTTTATCCCTTTGAGCTAAAAGTGGCATGACTAACATGTACAAATTACTCCATCACAAGCAGCCAAATAGCTGATCCCATAATTCTACAGTGCATCGAGAAGCTAAAGAGCTATCCCACAATGAGAAGCCAAAAAGTTGATCCCACTATTCCACAGTGTATCGAGAAGCCCTAAAATCTGATCCCATGATGAGAAGCCAAATAGTTGATCCCACAGTGCATCGAGAAGCCAAATAGCTGATCACACGATACAACAAAGACACTTTCTTATGATCACATTCACTTTATGTTTATCAATTGCTTATCTTTTTACATGCCCTAAGCTTTGTTATCTAGTATATGGTAAAGTATGCAGGTAACAGAGAAGGAATAACAAAAAGAGATAATTTTCATTTCTGTTTTTGAAATATCACCCCATTTACTCCTCCATCACGTGATCTCATCCCGAAATGTACCTATCTCACATTTTTAAACTTCTCCATACATCATTATTTCATTCTATTCACTACTATCCCACCGACCCATGATATCATTGTTGATGCCCCTATAATTTATCATTAACATTCTTTAGGAATATTGTTCATTCCTAAATCCAGAACTACAAATGGCCTGATTCTCGTAAAACCAGAGATATGTAGGCGATTTGAAATGGATGTCTCGGCCACATTATTTTTAACCACCTTCTATTGCTTTAGTTCCAATGAATCTTTTTCGATCAGACAAAATTCGCTGCTACGTCAACTTTCGTTACTTGACAGTTCTTTTATCATTCCCAAGCAACAAAGGGGCAGCTATTGACACCCAATTATGACCGCCAGATACTTTTTTTAGGCTTCTATTTTATTAAATTTTTTAAGATTATTACTTTTACACTTCATTCTTGTATCAAAAAAATATTGACGTGTCACATTCATTGTTTAAAATGCACAAATTATTTTATTACTTTTTAGTATCATTTTTATAATTTTTTAAATTCAAATACGATATTATACATAATTTTATTAATATTTATTAAATCATTTTCACGTAAATGTGCACACTAACAATTTATAAATACATTGTCTAATTTTTTTTATTATTATTATTATAATCATTATTTTGTAAGTTTTTTTTGTAACTAATTTATTTTAAATTATTAACGATAATTTTGTAAAATATTTGTTACGTAACATTAATTCTATATGCGTGGACTATTTTTAATAACAATACCTTATTATAGTATCATTATTATTAGGTCATTATTATATTTTTCAAATAGCAGCCTAACTTAAATTAATTTTTCTAAATTATTTAAGTTCTACCCACTTTACTCAATTAATGTCAATTTTAACCAAATTGATATTATTTTATTTTTAAACCCCTTTTTAATAATTTCAATTCAATCTCAGCCATTGATCAAAATTGATCTAACAGCTGAGATCAAAATCCTCTCCCTTTCCTTTTTAACCAAATACCAAACCCTAATTTCATTCATCCGAAAATATCCTCCTTTCTTGCTTTCCCTTTCTCTACGCTCTCTCCATTAGCAGCCATGGTTTCCGCCGGCTAACCCAGCATCGGCGAGCCCCTTCCCTTTCTCTTCTCCCTTTTCTCTCTTCGTTGCTAGCCGCTCCCGCCGCCTCTCCTCTCCAAACCTAATCGCCAGTGAAGAAGATAGTAAAACCAACCGCTCCTCTACTGCCTCCATCCTCCTCTCAAGTCGATGGGCCTAGATGGATGTGATTACCGATGGGCTCTTTGTTAAATTCCAGTGTCCACCATTTCAGCACCACCGTCAATGCAACTATGGCTGACAAGGCCTCCTCTCTATCCTTCACATGCTAGCAGTAATCAAAGGATTAGTCTCCGCCGATGCTCCATTCCCCTCTCCCAACTAGTCACCTACTGGAGACTTTCATTCTCATTCGTCATTTGTTCTCTGACCAACGATAACATAACTATTAAGTATGGCGGATTCACATAGGTGAATCTGCCTTAGGTTTGTTTTGTATGTCTAAGTTTTGCCTACATCCTCTACTACCTTTCTTTTTCTTTGTTATTGCCAGATTTTTTCTTTCTTTATTATTATCTGGAATTGGTGAGTTCTATTCGATTTTGCTTACATCTCTTGGTGATTTGGTGTATATTTGAACGATTATGCAATCATGTCAGCTTCTTCTGACCTTAGACTTTAACTGGGATTTGTTCAATTTCAAATAACCCTCAGGCTTTCTTTTGATGCATATTCATGTTTTTGAAGCCTTATAACCGTAAAAAGAAGTATGGTTCGGTTGAAGGAATCGCTAGCATAATTACAACAGTTTTGATCCTTTTTGTTTTTTTGATATTATTTTGTTACCTTAATGATCATCCTTTGATTATGGTATAACTTGTTTGATCGGACGGTTTTGGTGACCTTTTTTACACCCTAAATTGTGATTTAATTTATATGTTTAAATTTGAACCAAATTGAATATTATGTGATTAATGGATTATCCGGTTTCCTTTTATGGTAAAATCTTGACAATTTATTTTTCTTTAATCTGCTCCTTTCCTTTGTCACTTATGTTATATGTCTCTCTAATAAAATAATTTTAGCATTTAATTAGGTTAGAATTTAAAGTTGATTGATGATGATATTCTTGATCATGTTTCTTTTAAATTAATTGTTATACAAGGTAAATGTTAATTGCTTGGTGTTATATTTTATTTGCTCTCTTTTTAACTATTAACACATATTTTTTACTTGCTTATTTGTGGTAAATGTGTTGTTAATTGAATAAGGATAATAAATTATTGATTGATTCTTTCAAGTATTTATTTCCTTTTATTTCTCTTGTGGATTTTTATATGATTGATTGAATTGTTTATTTTGAGAAACAATCTCCTTAATTCACAGAGGGAAAAAAATTCTTACTTTTATCCTCTAGCCCCCTTTACTATATAAAAAACCCCCCATTCTCTTATTTAAATAAGTTACAACGAATACATAGACTCTCTCTGACAGAAAGCTTAAAACAAAAAGAAGAGGCAATTTTACTTTATTATTTTGGCACTCATTTTTGGAGCATTAATCTTTACCTTTCGGTGGCAATTTGTTTTCAGAATTCGTGCTTCTTGGTTTTCTTTTATTATTATTATTATTCATTATTGTCAGCCGGTAAGTCACTAATCGATGCATTCTTTTCTTATTCCGTAGTATTCGTGATAGCTAAACATAGAAAGCATGTCTATAGGAACTAATCTGAAATAGTACTTTCTTAATATGCCTTTGTTTACTTTGTTGCTCTATTAAAGACGATGTGTTGTTTAAGATTATGTGTTGGTGTATTCGAGTGTTCTTTTTTGCTTGCCTTGCTCTTTTGATTTGTATCTAACAGGTATCATTAAGTGATATTTTGGGGATCTCAAGAGTCGCCGGGGTGTTTACAATGGACTACATTATTTTTTTCTATTAGTTCTTATTGTTTATCATTTGGTTTGTAATATTATTGTATGGACATTATTATTATAATAATAAATTTGGGACTGCTCGGGGAACGGGGACTTACGTGCTCTATGACTAGTACAGATAGGCACAACTTAGGCTTTATGTGTGTTATGTGCTACATGGATCATTTAGACACACAAACCTAGGATTTATTAACACATAATCATTTAGACAGGTTTATCAATTGATCCGCTTAGAATTCTTGATTTCAGGACTGACCTACTAAACTAAATTTCCATTGAGCATATTAATATATTTTAGCATGTTAGCATGTTACCATATTAAGTTGACTTTAAGCATGATCTTTAGCATATTAGCATATCAAGTTACATTTAAGAATGTTATTGAATTTTTAGCATGTTAAACAGTAGGCATAAATAATTTTCAGCATGTTAAACATTAGGCCTAAGTAAACTTGATATGTCGTTGTATGTTCTAGCATGTTATTGCGAATTTAAGTATGTTAGTATCCTTGAGCATGTTAACAATTAATCTTCTGCATGTTAATATATTTCAGCATGTCAAAACAGTATAGCTAATGCATTTCAGCATGTTAAAATTGCGTTTCTGCATTAAAAAATTAAATTTCAGCATGTTAAAACTGCGTTTCTGCAAAAAATAATTCAATTTCAGCATTTTAAAACTGTGTTCCTGCATAAAATAATTAATGTCCAATATATTTATATATTAATTTAAGCATTTTAAGCATGTTAAATGGTAGATTAAGTATATATTTTTTTTCAGCATTATTAACGCAATTTCAGCATGTTAACATGAGGTTTTTGTGCATTAGCATATTTTTCTAGCATGTTAAAACTAAGTTTAAGCATTGTTACCATGTTAAATTCTAGAATAAGCACGTCATTACATTTCTTTTGGCATGATAGTATATGTTCAATATTTTTATTTCCTACACTAGTTCACTTGTCTCACAACAAATTAATGGGTATCATTCCCTAATGTATTTACCTTTTTTCAACATGTTTGTTTGCTAATCTTGTTTGAAATAATTGGACCATTAATTCTCATCAATAACAATTACTTATCGCATAGATACCATGTCTATAGGCTTAACTATATTTTACACAATTAACTAACGTTTTTTAATTCTGTCACATTTGCTTTAATATGCCGCTTTATTCGCATAAATTTTTTACCACATTATTTTAAATGTTTTTACAATTAATTTTCAATAAACAATTGTTCAACACTTAGATATCATTCTTATAGGTTAATGACATCAAAACAAGAAATTATTCAACTTTGCATGCTAATCGCGTTAATCAACTTCTTTAATAACCAAGAGGCTAACTTGGGATAATTATATGCTATGTGGCATCCAATGTATTATGGGATTTGATCCTTAGGAAAACATAGCTTTTTTCGTATAGACCAGGAAATAATCACCTGTATAAGCTCGAGCACACATATATATGTATATATAATACTTGGCCGTTGGAGCCATCACATCTATTAAAAAAATACCACCTTGATTATACATTAGGTCTACAAAGTCTCTAGACAATACACAGAGTTTAACTAAGGTCGGGACACACCCCGCCATATAACTAACTTCTATACAATACCAAAAGTGACTAGATATGACACGAAAATCCCCGAAGCAAACTGGAGCTCACCAAAAGCAGTTGGATATCCTGGCTCCTACT
>JAPEIP010000003.1:99128177-99163682 GCA_026120095.1 Capsicum chinense
AACAAAGGATTTAGGGTATGTTTGAGCAACTTAACCCTATTTTCATTAAAATCATCAAGAATCCTCTCTAGGGTTTCAAACAAGAACTTCAAGAAACCCAAGATTCAACCGTGGATTTTCAAAATCGATTGAAGATTCAAAATCCCCAGATCATAGGCTTTAAGAAGCACCAGCTAATTTCAAAAATATAGGTACGTGGGGTTATTCTAAAGTTCATGGGCATGTTTTCAAAAAGGAACTTATGCAAGACTTTAAATTTATACAAGTATATATATGTTCTTACAAATAGGGGTTTTCAATTGATACAAATAACATGTTTTGATATATAATTTTGTAAGAAATATTGAGATATCATTGGGTTGTTTGTTTGAATGTATTTAGATGGTTGAATAGTGAACCCATGACCTGAAATTTCGAAAGGGTATGATGTACACGAGTTGTGAATTTTCTAAATTCCCCATGATAATGTTTATACCCCATATTACACTTGTGTTGAACTATTGAGAGCATGAGTTTTGCAATTCATATGACATTACTCATAAATGATTTAACTTCTTGAATTATTGCATGTTGAGAACCATGGTGTATGTGTATAATGGTGTGAAATTCATGCATATGTGCATGTTGCAAATGGTATGAAAAGCTGGAAAGTTGATGTGAAATTGATGATTTGCAAGTCAGGTATGACAATACCCTACAGAGTATGACATGTGATTGATTAAAATAAGTTTAATGCATTGATTTTGTGAGATAGGTGGTTACTTGAAGAAAGCACGAGTCAAATGTCTCTACGTTGGAAATCATGTTTGCCGACTCGGGAACTTGGTACTCTACTGTGTGATCTTGTGTACCTGATATTATGTCATCCCAAATTGGGACTATGGTTAGGAGCCCTTCTTTATGATCTTGTACACTACCATAATCGATTGGGTCGAGACACTCTGTTGTGTGATCTTGTGTGTCTTTCCCATGTATTTTCGAAATCATTTTGCAATAATGTGCTTTATATAAGATCTAATTTGTTTTATATAAAAATCTCTACTTTATTTTGGATTACTCTGCGTATCAGTACTTTGTATTGACCCCCTTCCCTCCCAGGTTCGGAGGCACAGTCTAGGGGTCCAAAAAATCAGTAGATTCTTTAGATAGTTTTGTAGAGATAAGTGGTGAACCTTCTATATTCTAGAAGGCCTGATGTCTGGCAGTTTATTTATCATTTAATAGTTTTTGGTCTATTGGGGGCCTTGTCCCAGTTTTTAAATAATTGTTTGTTTTAGTCATGTAGTAGATATTTCGTAGACGGTTTTCAGATGTCGATAGATGTTGTGGGAGATTATTTCCCATTATTGATTTCATTGGACTCATGACCATGTTTCCATAGTATTGTGAATCTTCCGCATTTCTTTTATTGTATGAATTATATGCATGATTACCAAATAGATAGGGGTGTTTTCGGGCCTTCATAGTTCGGAATGCTCGGCATAACCAGGGTCCTAGTTTAGGTCATGACAAACTTGGTATCAAAGCATGGTTTATGGTCCCAGGGTATCTGCAAAATTGCATCGGGTAGAGTCTTGTTTATGGGTATGTAGCGCGCCACACTTATAAGAAGAAGGCTACTAGGAGTTTAGGAAATGTTTCCCTTCCTTGTGATTTAGTTCGTGCTTCAGAGTCAAGTCTGTTCCTAATTAGTGATCTTTCTTCTTACAGAAATAACATTCATGCCTTCTCATCGCAATACTAATTAGAGTGCTCAGAATGATGAAGTTCGTCCCACTCATGGGATGAGGACACGTAATAAAGCTCCTACTCCAGACCCTTTCCCCACCCTGGAAGACCTTTCAGTCCCAACCAGCCTACCTAGGGCTCCACGAACCAATGTTAACCATCCCCCGACTACTCAGAGGGATATTTTGAATGCCGAATTCAAACAATCTATTCATATGCTAACACAGTTTGTGGCTAATCAAGCCCAATGACGAGTAGTATGAGGGCCCGAATGAGGAAGTTTGTTCTGTCCTTTCAGATGATCTGGTGCTTGAGTGTTTGGGAGCTATACTGAATAAGAAGTTAGACTTTTCTAGGCTTACAGTTCACATGCAATAGGTAGATGAGAAGAAAAAAAAGATTTCTGAATCTAGGGAGAAGGAAAGACAGGAAAAAAGAACCAGATCCGCCGATCAGGGTCACAGTCAGCCTCAAAGAAGTAAGTGGGGAAATAAATTGCAAAAGAAAAAGAATTAGGGTAATGCACAGTCTGTTGCCATCACCCCACCGCCAAGACTACCAGTAGACAGACAATTACAGGGTTTTCAAACTCACCATAGATCCAGAGCCCCAGTTACTCAGTCGCAGGGCTGTGTGGCCTAGCAACATCGTACTTATTCGTGGTGTGAGACTTGCGGAAAGAATCACCTAAGAAAGTATTATTTTGAGGGGAGAAATTGTTGTTCTCGTGGCAAAGTGGGTCACCTTCAGAGAGATTGCCCTTCTACTAGAGGAAATACGGGGGTGCTAAGTCCCAAGCCGCCTCTACAGATCCTCCTCCTAAGGGTTCCCCTTCAGCTGTCAGGAGCGGTTGTAATCGGTTATACACTTTGACTAACCGCTAGGAGGCGGAAGCTTCACCAGATGTTATCACCAGTATGTTATGAATCTTTTCCAGTAATTTTTATGTATTGCTTGATCCTGGGTCTACCTTATCTTATGTGACCCCTTATGTGGCTGTTGGTTTTGGGTTTGAGCTCGAAGTTATTATAGAACCCTTCACTATTTCCACTCCTGTAGGTTATTCTATTGTTGCTAGAAGGGTGTATAAAAATTGTGTTGTGTCTATTCTTAGCTGGGATACTATGGCAGACCTTATAGAACTTGATATGGTAGACTTTGATGCTATCCTTGGGATGGACTGGCTTCATTCGTGTTATGCCACACCTGATTGCAGAACTCGAAAGGTTACTTTTTCTTTCCCGAATGAGTCACCAATTGAGTGGGCAGGAAATTCTGTGGCACCTAAAGGTCACTTTATCTCTTATCTTAGATCCCAAAATCTCATCTCCAGAGGTTGTATGTACCACCTAATTTGAGTAAAATATTCCAAGGTTGAAAGTCTTCCTCTTCAATCAGTCCCTGTGGTGAATGAGTTTCTAGAAGTCTTTCTCAAAGATCTCTTGAGGATAACACCTGATAGGGAGATAGATTTTTGCATTGATGTATTGCCAGACACTCATCCTATTTCTATTTTACCATATAGAATGGCTCCCGTGGAACTGAAAGAGTTAAAAGAATAGCTCGCAGACCTCCTAGACAAAGGATTTATTCATCCTAGTCTTTCCCCATGGGGTGCACCCATACTTTTCGTGTAATAGAAGGATGGGTTCCTTGGTTGAATAAGGTAACTATTAAAAACAAATATCCTTTTCCTAGGATGGATGATCTTTTTGGTCAGCTTCTGGGTGCTAAGTGTTTTTCAAAAATAGACCTTCGTTTGTGCTATTATCAGTTGAAGGTTAGAGAGTCAGACATTCCCAAAACAGCTTTTTGAACCCGATATGGTCACAATGAGTTCTTAGTCATGTCTTTCGGGTTGACTAACGCCCCTGTAGCCTTTACGGATCTTATGTATAGGGTGTTCCGTCAGTTTTAAGATTAATTCGTCATAGTGTTCATTGAAGAAATTTTGATCTATTTTAAAAGTGAGGAAGACCATGCCAATCACCTCCGAATTATCCTTCAGACCCTTAAGGATCATTAGTTATATGCTAAGTTCTCCAAATATGAATTCTAGTTGAATGCTATTGCCTTCTTGGGGCATATTGTATCTAGTGACGGGATTATAGTGGATCCCCAAAAGATTGAGGCAGTGAGAAAATGGCCCAGAACCATGACTCCAACTGATATTTAGAGCTTCTTGGGTTTGGCGGTTTATTACAGAAGGTTCGTAGAGAGTTTTTCTTCTATAGCTGCTCTGCTCACTAAATTAACTCAGAAAAAGGTGAAGTTTGTGTGGTCTGACTTGTGTCAAAATAGTTTTGAGAAGTTCAAAGACAAGCTGACTACTACTCCTGTTTTGAGTCTTCCCGAGGGTGCAGATGGTTTCATGGTATACTGTGATGCATCCCGTGTGGGACTTAGTTGTGTATTGATGCAATATGGTAAGGTGGTAGCTTATGCATTTAGGCAGTTAAAGGTGCATAAGCGAAATTACACCACTTATGACTTGGAGTTAGCAACCGTGTTGTTTGCACTTAGGATCTAGAGGCATTATCTCTATGGAGTACATGTTGATATTTATACTAACCACAAAATTTTGCAGCATGTTTTCTCGCAGAAAGAATTGAACCTCGGGCAGAGGTGTTGGATGGAGCTTTTGAAAGACTATGATATGAGTCTGCATTACCATTCGAGCAAGGTAAATGTAGTAACCAACGCTCTCAGCAGGTTGTCTATAGGCATATTTTCTCATCTTAAAGAAGGGAAGAGAGAGATGGTGAAGGATATTCACCGCCTTGCAAATCTGGGAGTGCGACTCATAGATTCTGAAGATGGAGGGGTGATTGTTTATGAGATAGCTAAGTCATCCCTTTATGCTGAAGTTAAAGAGAAGTTGGTTGAAGATCCCATCTTGATGCAAATCAAGAAAAATATGGGTCAACAAAAGTTAATATCATTTGAAATTGGTGGTGATGGTATTCTGAGATATCAGGGTAGGTTGTGCATCCCGAATATTGATGGACTGCGGTAAATAATCCTTAATGAAGCACAGACTTCGAGGTATGTTGTCCACCCGGGCTCTACTATGATGTACCATAATCTAAAAACTTTGTGTTGGTGGAATAACATGAAACGTCATGTAGCTAATTTTGTTTTCAAGTGTTTGAACTGTCAGCAAGTGAAGGTAGAACATTTAAGGCCAAGAGGTACTTCCCAAGAGATAGCTCTACCTTTATGGAAGTGGGAGATAATAAATATGGACTTCATTACAGGACTTCCAAAGTCCCGAAACAGTATGATTCTATATGGGTAATTGTAGATAGGCTGACCAAGTTAGAGCACTTTTTGCCTGTCAGCACTAACCATTCAGGAGAGGATTATACTAAGATGTTCATCGGAGAAATAGTTCATTTACATGGGGCAGTTATGTCCATTATATTTGAACGAGGTACACAATTTTCTTCTTAGTTTTGGAGATCTTTTCAGAGAGGTTTAGGTACCCAAGTGAACCTAAGTACAACTTTTTACCCCGAAATGGATGGGCAAGCGGAATGCACCATCCAAACCCTTAAGGATATGTTGAGGGCTTGTATGATTGATTTTAAATGTAGTTGGGTGGATCACTTGCCATTGATAGAGTTCGCATATAATAACAGTTTCCATTCTAGTATTAAGATGGCGCCATTTGAGGCATTGTATGGGAGAAGATGTAGGTCACTAATAGGGCGGTATGAAGTGGGTGAGATGCAGATGTTTGGGCCTGATCTTGTTCATCAGGCAATGGAAGATGTAAAGCTTATTAGAGAACAACTTAAGACAACTATGAGTCATTAGAAAGCCTATGCCGATATTAGAAGAAGAGAGTTAAGAGTTTGAGGTTGGAGATTGGGTATTTTTGAAGGGAGTTATGCGATTCGAAAAGAAAGGTAAATTGAGTTCTTGCTAAATAGGACCATATCAGATTTTTAGGAGAATAGGTAGTGTTGCGTATGAGTTAGAATTTCCTGCAAGTTTGGGTTCTTTCCATCTGGTATTTCACATATCCATATTAAAGAAATGCATTGGAGACCATTCTTTAGTGTTGCCTATAGAAGAGATCAAGGTGACAGTCTCTTTATTATAAGAAGAGGAACCTATTATAATCCTAGATTGTCAGGTTCGGAAGTTGAGAAGTAAAGAAATAGTTTCAATTAATGTGTTGTGAAGAAATTAGAAGGTTAAAGAAGCCACTTGGGAATAAGAAGACGACATGAGAACAAGATACTCATACCTTTTTGACCCAGTAGATGGCGGAGTTAAAGGTACAACCCTTACCTAAATCTTTCTATGCTTTAGTAAGCTTGGAATTATGATTTTCTATGTTCCGCATCATCATTTGGGGATGAATGATCCCAAGGGGGGGATATTGTAACACCCCAACATCTTTTTAGCTAAGTTCCATCTATGAAAAGTCTAAGCATTAGCTTCCAAAATGATCTAAATTATTTTACATATGGAATTTCCTAGATTTCAACCTTTTATTACGTAGATGACTGAATTAGCTTTCCAACGATATAAGATTCGTCCAAAATGGACCCTTGGTAAAGAAGTTATGAATAATTTAATGTTCCAGTCGTAAGCATCATTATTTTGGGGTCTAGCACATCGCGGAGATGGTCAAATTGACAATCGTCAAATTCCAATGGGGCTCCACGATGGTGGCACATCGCGGAGGCACCCAATTTCCCACTCGTCGAATTCCAGTGGACCACCGCGATTGTGGCGCATTGCGGTGGTACCTAAAATTAGGTTTTTAAGTTCAAATTTCCAGTTCCGTTCAGGAGTCATTAAGGGTAATTTTGACTTTTCCCTAGCCTTAAAAATGTCCAAACAAAATATTTAGGGTATGTTCGATCAACTTAACCCTATTTTCATTAAAATCATCTAGAATCCTCTCTAGGGTTTCAAACGAGAACTTCAAGAAACCAAAGATTCAATTGTGATTTTTCAAAATCGATTGAAGATTCGAAATCTCCAGAT
This sequence comes from Capsicum chinense, assembly GCA_026120095.1. Lineage (NCBI taxonomy): Eukaryota > Viridiplantae > Streptophyta > Magnoliopsida > Solanales > Solanaceae > Capsicum > Capsicum chinense. Next base: position 99,134,910 of record JAPEIP010000003.1, read on the forward strand.
CATAGGCTTCAAGAAGCACCCGCTAATTTCAAAAATAGAGGTACGTGGGGTTATCCTAAAGTTCATGGGCATGTTTTCAAAAAGGAACTTACGCAAGACATTAAATTTATACAAGTATATATATGTTTTTACAAATGGGGGTTTTCAATTGATACAAATAACATATTTTGATATATGATTTTGAAAGAAATATTGAGATACCATGGGGTTGTTTGTTTTAATGTATTTAGATGGTTGAATTATGAACCCGTGACCTGAAATTTCAAAAGGGTACGATGTACATGAGTTGTGAATTTTCTAAATTCCCCATGATAATGTTTATACCCCATATTACACTTGTGTTGAACCATTGAGAGCATGAGTTTTTCTATTGGTATAAAATTACTCATAAATGATTTAACTTCTTGAATGATTATATATTGAGAACCATGGTGTATATATTTAATAGTATGAAAGTCATACATATGTACATGTTGTAACTGGTATGAAAAGCTGGAAAGTTGATGTGATATTGATAACTTTCAAGTTGGGTATGACGATACCCTGCAGAGTATGACATGTGATTGATTGAAATAAGTTTAATGCATTGATTTTGAGAGATAGGTGGTTACCCGAAGAAAGCACGAGTTAAATGACTCTACACTGGAAACCGTGTTTGCCGACTCGGAAACTTGGTACCCTACTAATTGATCTTGTATACTTGATATTATGTCATCCTAAATTAGGACTATGGTTAGGAGCCCTGCTTTTTGATCTTGTCCACTATCATAATCGGTTGGGTCGAGATACCCTGCTGTGTGATCTTATGTGTCTTTCCCTCACTTATACACTAATCTTGGTGGTAACCGAGATTTGACAGGTGGTGTAAATGTGAAATTGTAGGGTGTACCACCTAGCTCAAATGTGTTGCATTTTTGTTAAAAAAAATCATTATACTATGCCCATGTATTTTTGAAATCATTTTACAATAATGTGCTTTATATCAGACCTCATTTATTTTATATCAAAATCTTTACTTTGTTTTGGATTACTCTGCGTACCAGTTCTTTGTATTGACCCCCTTCCCTCCCAAGTTCGGAGGCACAGTCTAGGGGTCCAGAAAATTGGTAGATTCTTCAGATAGTTTTGCAGAGACAAGTGGTGAGCCTTCTATATTCCAAAAGGCCTGATGTCTGGTAGTTTATTTACCATTTAATAGTTTTGAGTCTATTGGGGGCCTTGTCCCAGTTCTCAAACAATTGTTTGTTTTAGTCATATAGTAGAGATTTCGAAGACGATTTTCAGATGTCGATACATGTTGTGGGACATTATTTCCCATTATTGATTCATTGGACTTATGATCATGTTTCCATAGTATTGTGAATCTTTTGCATTTCTTTTATCATATGAATTATGTGAATGATTACCAGATAGATAGGGTTGTTTCGGGCCTTCATGGTTCAGAATGCTCGTCCCGGCTAGGGTCCCAGTTTGGGTCATGACAAAATATAATGGTATCCAACATTCTCAACATACGAGTTGAGGGTACCACTCGTATGATCTGGGTACAAGTGGAGATGCCAAACTATACCCTCTCGTGAGACTTTTATAATTTTTAAGCCGAGGGTATTTTAGACATTTCCACCCCAAGCCCTTAAAAACCACATCTTATAATACTATTTGGTCCCTCATTCTTCACTTGTAAAGATCAAAATACTCTTAAAATCATCTCTAAACTCTCTGTTGAAGATTGGGTTGGGGTTTCTACAAGGTGTTCATCTAGGGGCTTAAGAGTCAAGTTCTTTCCGTGAATCTTCGTGAATAATTCATGTGACTCTTCCTGCATTGTTAGTTCTTAGATATCATATTTTTAAACATTGTTCTTGAATCATAAATGATGGTTTTAACGTCCATGGTTAAGGGTTTGAATGCATATTGTTGAGTATTGTTTTCTTATGTCTTAACTTGCGCTTATGCATGATTTACTAATAGTTTTGCACATGTGGGTTCTTGGAAATTGTAACTTAAACTAAGGGGTTCTGATTAACCCTAAATTGATGGTCTTTTACTTGAGTAATGATTTGATAATGGTATGCCCTCAACTTATTTGTGAAAATATCTATGAGAAGGATCTTGTCACATGATGAATTATGTTTTGAACTAATGCTTGGTATAAGAATGGTAACGAAGGATGTATGATTTTGTGAAGGTCTTGATGACCCTAAATTGGTTTGAATTGTGATTTGAACTAAGGCATTGGCCTAATGTTGTAAATGGTTTCATGAAGTCCTTGTGGTTCATAAATGGTTTTGAATTATAACCTTTGTGGTTGAATTGGTTAAATAGGTCCGAGTCCCTAAATTGTTAAATTGAATTGATGACTTTGTATAGACATGGTTTTGAGTCCTAAAGTCAAATGATGATGGCTATGTCATGTTTACGCTCGCAAGAGGGGTTGGTATAATAATACCAATGGGATGCCTTGTGTAAGTAAGTGTACTAATGATTGAGTGTGTTTGTTAATAATGTTTTAAATAGGGATTTACTGTGGGATGTGTAGGCGGGCCATGGAAGTAGAGTCTAAAAGACTAACACTAGGAATCGTACTAGCCGGTGCAAGTATCTATATAATCGAGAGGATTGAGTCCCCCAAATAGATATAGAAATGGTAGGTTTGAGTCCCCCATATTGTATACATTGGTGCTACGTCACCTGATTATTCTGAGAGGTTTGAGTCTACTGTAATGGCATATACGAATATGGATATTCTTTGGTTTGTGCAGTTAGATGTACTGGATCCCTTCCAATTAGCGAAAAGCTGGGACCATTTAGCTCGTGGGTGCCTTATTATATAATGGTTATACTACATAGCCCAGGTTAATGTTTTCAAAGTTCATGCTAAGCCTCGTTCCTTTTCTCGGCACTATAAATATATGTATATATGGGATTGCATATGATATATTAACTTGGTTTTAATAATGGAATTATCTTATCTTTATCCCTGAGTCACATTCTAGCATTATAACCACTAACCATCTCCTAAGATTGTATCCTCACGCGATACAGGGACCGAAGCTTCTTCTTCTTTTCTTATGCAGTGACCAGGTATTTGAGAGGCTCGTGAGTTGACATTGAAGTGGTGAGCTTCCATAGTTGATAAGGTATTTTCATGATCTTTTTACTCTATGTCATAGACTTTGTTAGACATGGATTTTGGCTATTGTTGGGGGCACATCCTGACATTATGTTGACTTTGGATTGTAGAGGCTTTGTTAATTACTGTGGACTTGGGTGTGATGGTTTAGCGTGTGGTGGTGATGAATGGTTTAGATATTTTATGAGTTGTTGTTATCCTTATATTTCTCTATCTCATTATACGTTTGAGATTTATCCGACACTTAGGGTTAATATGTTGATTAGGTTAGGTGAAGGGAGTGATCTTCGATCCACATAGGACTTGAGATACCTGTCATGGATAGGACCTGGTTTTGGTCTTGACAAAATGATTTTGGAGCCTAGGTTTATGATCAATTGGGTGTTCACAAAGCTGTGTCAAGTAGAGTCTCTTTTATGGGTGTGTAGAGTGCCATACTTATAAGAGAGAGGCTATGAGACATTTGGGAATGTTTTCCTTTCTTGTTGTCTTGTTTTCTAGCTATACAGTCTTACATCTTGGTTCCTTCTAATTTCCATTTGCTCGTCTTCCAGATCATGCCTCCAAGAAGATCTGATGTTTATGCAAACTTTTTTGTCCCGTCTGAGGACAATGTGGATGGATCTCGTCCAACTTCTGGGGTCCAGATCTGACCAAGGGTCACTGCATCTGACCATCCTCATGGAGTTCCACCTGCCTCTACTAATATTCTTCTTGAGGGTGACACTCATACTTAGTTACCTCTCGAAGAGGTTACTAATGCTTAATTTCATCGCTCTATTTTCCTGTTGGCTCAGTTGGTGATATCTCAGTCACAACAGTCTAGTTCTACTGGTACTGTTATGGATTTATCCGATGCCACTAGAGTTGGACAATTAATGAGGTTGCACCCTCAAATGTTTAATGATACAAAAGTTAGCTTCATTAATGAAATAAAAAAGATTTTCCGAGTTATGCATGCTTCAGAGATTGAGTGTGCAAAATTTACTGCCTACCAATTGATAGATGTGTCGTTCTAGTGGTATGAAGAAAGGGAACGGTTGAGAGATGAGGATGTCGGTTCTGCTATATGGGCTGATTTCTCTAGTACATTTTTTGACTACCTCTTTCCTCAGGAGTTAAGAAAAGCTAAACCAGAAGAATTTGTTAGCTTGATGCAAAGAAGGATGACAGTCAAGGAGTATGCCTTAAAATTCTATCAATTCTCCCGATATCCTCCTGAATTTGTGTTTAATATGAGGGCCTGAATGAGAATGTTTGTTTTGGGATTGTATCATGAGTTGATCCTTGATTATAAGCCTACCTTCTTTATCAAGGACATGGACATCTAAAGATTGGTTACATATATAAAACAGGTCAAAGAAGAGAACAATAAATAGGCTAAGATAGGTGAGAGACAGAGTATAATGTCTCAATTTTTAGAACAAAGTAGGGGACAACAATAGAGTGGAAAGTTGCCTAAGAGGAAGAGCAGGGGGAGTCCTAACTCCTATTCGATGACTAGTTCTCCCTTTCCAAAGCCATCAGGAGACAAACGTTATCCGGGTGGTGATGTTTCTAAGGAACAGGTTGTCTAGTCTCAGGCTAGTAGGCCTAATTTGTTCCATCCTACCCTCCTTGTAGATTCTATATTCAGTGTGAGAAGGGGAGGAAATGATGTTTTATGTGTGGTTAGATTGGTCATATGAAGTGGGATTATCCCTCTAGAGTTTCTTTATGGGAAAACAAGGTTCTAATTTCGTCTTCGTCAGCTCCTGCACCGAAGGGTGCCACTTTTGGCTTCGATACTGGTTGAAACCGCCTTTATGCTCTCACTACTCATCAGGATTCCTAGGTGTCCCTAGATGTTGTTAATGGTATGTTGAAACTCATTTCTCATGATGTGTACTATTTAATTAATCTGAGGTCCTCTCTCTTATGTGACCCTATTTTTGGCTGTGCACTATGGTTTTTGTCCTGAGTGTCTGTCATACCTTGTTTTGTTTCTACCTTGATAGGAGACTCTATGGTTGTCAGAAGAGTCTATAGGGTGTGTGGGGTAGATGTTGGTAATAGAGAAACTCTGGTGGACTTGATTGAGTTAGATAAGGTTGATTTTGATGTTCTTCTGGGAATAACTAGTTGCACTCGTGCTATGCTTTCATAGATTGTCAGACCCATAAGGTCAGGTTTAAATTTACTAATGATCCAATGTTTTAGTGGGAGGGTGATACCCTAGCTACTAAGGGGAAGTTTATGTCATATCTTAGAGCTTGAAGATTAATCTCCAAGGAGTGTCTCTATCATTTGGTCTAGGTTAAAGATTCTAACTTGGAAGGTCCTTCCTTACATTTTGTTCCTATGGTAAATGAGTTTCCTGAGGTCTTCCCTGAGACCTTCCTAGTGTACCTCCCAATAGGGAGATTGATTTTTGTATTGACCTTGTTTCAGACACTCGTCCTATTTTTATTCCCCCATATAGAATGGCTCCAACTAAGTTAAAGGATCTAAAGGAGCAATTGAAAGACCTTTTAGACAAAGGTTTCATCTATCCTAGTGTATCCCCATAGGGTGCACTGGTATTGTTCATGCGAAAGAAGGATAGTTCTCTTCAGATATGTATTTATTACCGACAGTTAAATAAGGTGATGATGAGAAATAAGTATACCTTTCTGAGGATTAATGATCTCTTTGAGCAACCTCAGGGTGCCAAATTCTTCTCTATGATCGATCTTCGATCTGGGTATCATCAGTTTAATATAAGGGAAATGGATATCCCCAAGATAGCTTTTTGTACCGGTATGGGCATTTTGAGTTCCTAGTAATGTTGTTTGGTTTGACCAATGCCCCTGTGGCATTCATGGATTTGATCAATAGGCACTTCTATCAATTTCGGAATTTGTTTTTCATTGTCTTAAGATAATATCTTAGTGTACTCTAAGGGTGAGGAGGATCATGCCGATCACCTACGTCTTTTGTTTCAAACCTTGAAAGATCAACAGTTGTATGCTAAGTTCTCCAAGTGTGAATTTTGGTTGAATGTCATAACTTTCCTTGGTCATGTTGTGTGTAGAAAAGGGATTATAATAGATCCTTATAAAGTTATTGTCGTTAAGAAGTGGTTTAGACCCATGACTCCAATCGATATTCGAAGCTTCTTGGGTTTAGTTGGGTACTATAGGAGATTCGTGGAGATTGTTTCTTCTATTGCTGCTCCATTGACAAAATTGAATTAGAAGAAGGTAAAGTTCTTGTGGTCTAATATTTATGAGGGTAGCATTGAGAAACTAAAAGATAAGTTGACTTCAGCTAGTCTTGACTTTACCTGAGGGTACCGAGGATTTTGTGTTTTATTGTGATTCATCCCAGATTGGTTTGGGCTATGTGTTGATGGGTAAGGTAAGTTGCCTATGCCTCTAGATAGTTAAAGGTTCATGATAGGAACTATCCTACTCAGGACTTAGAGTTGTTAGCTGTGGTGTTCACATTGAAAATTTGGCATCACTATTTATATGGGGTGCATGTTGATATCTTTTCTGATCATAAGAGCCTGCAGTATGTGTTTAGTTAGAAGGAGCTTAATCTAAGGAAAAGGAGGTGGGTTGAGTTGCTGAAGGACTATGATATAATAAGTCTTCACTATCACCCAGGTAAAGCTAACATAGTTGCTAATTCTCTTAGCAGGTTGTCCATGGGTAGCTTGTGGAATGTGGATAAGGATAAGTGGGAATCGGCAAAGGATATTAACTGTTTGGCTAACCTTGGAGTCCATATCTTGGGCTATGAGGATGGTGGTATGATAGCTCCACAGGTAGCACATTCATCTCTTGGTTCGGAAATAAAGGAGAAACAAGTATTAGATCCTCTTTTGACAAAGATCAGGGTGATGGGGGTAAGCAAAGGGTTATGGCCTTCGAGATCAGTGGAGATGGTATCTTGAGGTACCAAGGGAGGTTGTGTGTTCCTGACGTGGATGTATTGTGAGGCGGGATTTTGGCTGAGGCACACGAGTTGCGGTATACGATTTATCCCAATTAAATAAAGATGTATCATGATCTCAAGGAGATGTATTGGTTGAATAACATGAAATGGGATATAGTTGACTTTGTGGCCAAATGTATGGTGTGTCAACAAGTAAAGATGGAGTACTTGAGGCCCGATGGGTTGCTTCAAGAGATTGAATTATCGGTGTAGAAATAAGAGATAGTTAATATGAATTTTATTTATCGTCCTTCTGCGATCGCAGAACCAGTGTGACTCTATTTGGGTTATCGTGGATAGGATGATTAAGTCTGCTAACTTCTTGCCCATGAGGACTACCTATTTTACAGAGGATTATGTGAAGTTGTACCTTCAGGAAGTTGTAAAGTTGCATAGTGCTCCTGTCTAGATTTTTTCGACTAGAAAGTTATATGTGTTAAAGGTTATGATAAGGATGTACTTATGTACAATTAATAAATACTAAAAGCTCACCTCCACGGGAGGTTTGAGAGAAATAAAGAATTTTAATTCGGTATAAAAAGGCCATTGATATCGTAGTATATTTTATCATGATCTACCAACGAATTAAAAAAATGATTTACCTATAAAATTTTTAGCCATGATCAAAATGGATATTATGGTGTGGTCGTATGAATTTGTCATTGATCGCATAAATATGATACGTCAAATAGGACTTTGACAAATGCTATAAAAATAAACTTTAGAAGGTAAAAGTAAAGCAATAAAGAGATCTTGCATATAATGATTTTTACTATAGTGACACTACTTTTCTCCTTAAAAGGAGATGGTCATGTCACGACCCGAACCAGGGCCTGACCTTGATGAGTATATCAAGCCCATTATGGGACGGAGACCGCCCCCTAGCCTAGCCACTAGAGCACAACAAAATAATAGATAACTAAACAATAAGAAATATATATAAACTAATAGAAAGGTTCTAAGAATTCAACACAAATAACTAACACATGCTTTTTCCCACAAAACCTCCAAAACCAGAATACCAGATTAGGTCGGGACATGCCCCTGACCATGACAATGGAACTTTTCAATTTCAAAAATCCAAAAAGAAACCTAATGAAATGGTAAAGCTTTCTAGATGATGGAGGCTCACCACTTTCCAACAACTCAACTGATATCCGCTCCACCTACGACTACATTGAGTAAACAAAGAACCTAGGACCCTACATCATGAAATGAGGTAGCATCCATGGACGACCAGTGGGATAAGCACTGACGTGTAACAAAGGGGGAGGTATAAAATAATGACATGTCCAAAACCAATCAGAAATCACAAGAACACATTCATATATGTGTGTATATATATATAATGTCGGGGTAGGGTATAAGGTTATAAACATGAGAATTTTATAATCATTAAGTGGATTGTGTAGCTCTATCTGTCCTAAGAAAACCCATGGGCTATATGGGATCAACTCCACCTAATGAAAGGGTCCCAACGCATGTTAGCCACATGAACTAGGAAACATCGAGAAAGGGCCAGAGACACCAGGGCTCTAGCCATTCCAAAATATATATCTAGTTTGTGACTATGCACATAGTCATAAAGACCTGGCAAACGTGGTTTTCAGTAGTAGTCCCCTCGGTACCTCCACCTTCACGGTGAGCTACACAACCCCCTTTAAGCCTAAATTAAAATTATTTAGCAAGTAATCCCAACCATAAACCAAGGAGTTTTTTATTAAGGCATATACCATTTGTACCATCATGCCAATTATGCTTGCAAGCTAAGTCCAATTATACCATTGCAATCCAATTAAACCAATTTACACCCCAAATTCCAATTTAAAATAAAACCATGGCCACCAAGGCCGCTCAAAACCAATTTATGTTCCAATAACCTTTTATGCAATACAAGGTTTCAAAAGTGAAATAGATTATATATATGTCCATGTTTCAAAGACAATTTCAAAAGTTGGGTTGAGGTTAAAGCCAATTCTAATCCATTAAACCATAAAATTTGGGAAACCTATTCCACCATTGCACTCCCACACTCATGCATCTATTTAGTTCAAATTCATGAGAATAAAGCATAAACAACCAATTCAAAATCGCGGGAACTGAATCCATGTAACAACCATTCCAAATCCCTCCCATATTAAAAAATCAATAATTAAACCACACAGACATAATTAAACATATGATTTTGTATAAAATTAGTTTAGGAAAAAGTTACATACTTAAAACACACAAGAATTCATAATCAATTTAAAGTTTGGAGCCGAAATGATAAATGCACAGTGAAACACTTGAATGTTCTTGGGTTTTGTGTTTAAGAGGAAAATAGGGGGATTTGATCTTTAAAAACTGATGAAAATGAAACTATTTTATATTTAAAAGTCATGAAATAGGTGAAAAGACCAAAAGCCCCTCACCCTTAAGTGAAAAAAAAAGACTGGATAAAATTAAACCTTGGTATGGCACACCAATATCGCAGAGGTTATCCTCCGTTTCACGCCAATATCATGGAGGGTAACCTCTATGACATGGCGATATTGGGACCCTCACTACCTCAAGGTCCCAAAATGACCCCAAACCCCTTTAAAAATTCCAAAACTTTCCTCGAACACCCTTTTAACATTCCTAAACACAATTCATCTGAAAAATCAATACTACGCATGAGAGAAGGTCAAAAATAAAATAAAATTTTTCTTAAGGGTCTAACATTACTCCCCCCCAGATCATTCATTCCCGAATAATGATCTAGGATACTTTTAGCACGGGAATAGAAAGAATACACCAAAATCAAATGACAAACTCAGAAATGACAAGAGGAAAATAAAACTCATACCTTAAGAACTTCCATCCCACCCAAGGAACAAGAATGAATATTTAGCCTTCATACCATCCTCATCTTCCCATGTAGGTTCTTCTACCTTTTGGTTTCTATAAAGAGACCTTTACTGAAGCTATATCCTTGGCCCTCTCTATGAAATTACCTATCCAATATCTCAACCAGGAGTTCCTCATAAGACAAAAAATCTATAACACCAACACCCTCAATAGGCACTATAAAGGAAGGATCACCTACACACTTTTTCAACATGGATGGATAAAATATAGAATGAATAGATACTAAACTCGCAGGCTATTCCAACTCACAAGTAATGTTCCTAATTCTCCTCAAAATCTGGTATAGACCAACGTATAGGGTATGAGCTTCCCCTTCTTCCTAAATCTCATAACTCTTTTCATAGAAATACTTTCAAGAATACCCAGTTATTTACTTTAAACTCTAATTCTCTTTGCCTCCTATCTGTAGAAGACTTTTTATGAATTTGAGCATTCTTAAGTCTTTCTTTAATCACTTTTACCTTATCCATGGCTTTGTGAACTAAGTCAAGACCAAACAACCTAGTCTCACTGGCTTTAAACCACCCAATAGGAGACATACATCTTCTACTATAAAGAGCCTCAAAAGGAGCAATCTGAATACTCATATGATAACTATTATTATACGCAAACTCACTAAGAGGTAAATTCTCCACCCAATTCCCTTAAAATTAATCACACATGCCCTTAGCATATCCTCCAAAGTTTAAATAATATGCTTTGCTTTACCATCCATTTGAAGGTGGAAAGCGGTACAAATATTCACCTGTGTACCCAAACCTTTCTAAAATACATGTGAAAAGCAAGATAAAAATTAGGCACCTTGATCTAAAATAGTGGACATTAGCGCACCATACAGCTTTACAATTGAAACACTCTAGTTTCCTGGGTTCCTGAACCTTACAAAATTTCCTAGATTTTTGATCTCTAGATAGGATGCGACTAAGGGGTAACAGTTATATATTGGGATACTATTTATATGGGGGAGTCGTATACTGACCAGTGTTGGTTGATGGGGTGGATTTGGTTACTGGAATAGATACGACTTGGGTGGTACGAGTCGTATTGGTGGATATCGATCATCTAGTTTATTTTTTCCCTTAACATAATCTTAGACTTGGTAACATAGGATGGATCTAAGTACGAATGTCTCACCATCATCCCTAAGCCAGGGTATGAGTCATACTATAGACTCGTATGGTAGACAGTGTTCAATTTTCTTGGGATTCTATTCTGCTAGGGGTATAAGATAAGGGTACCAGTCGTGTGCTAGGATATAATTTGGTTTGAGTGAGTCATACACCAAACAGTGTTGGGTCCAAGGAGGGGATGATTTTGGGTATGAGCGGTGGGTACCACTTGTATTGGAGAGTATGATTGGTTTGGGTAGTCGTACTACTCTGATGGGATTTTGGTACAGTTTAAGTGAGGGTAATCTAGACAGTTCCCCACTTATTCTAATAAGGACCCATGACTTATATCACCATTGGGAGGTTATTTCCTCTATTATTCCATTCACTAACACTTAGAAACTTTTCTAAACACTCTCTAATTCTCTCTTAAGTTCTTAGGCAAAAGAAGGCTAGGGTTTCATCTTAAGAATTAATTTAGGGATTTTGTTAGGGATTTCTCTTTATTAATTTTGTCAATTAAGACATGTCCTCTTCTCTCATTGTTAGTTCCAACTAAGGACATGGTTTTATATAATTTTTTCATGACATGATTATTGAATGGTTTTGGTTTCAAAATATCTATTGAGGGTTTTGGTTATAAATGCTTGGTTATGGTTTTCCCATGTTTTAATTATGTATTTACAATGTTTTAATGGTGGCTTGGATACTTGGTTGCATGATAATGGTTGATTGGTAATTGGAATTGGTTCTGGAAATACTATGCCCCCAATATGTTTGATAAAATGCCTATAAGAATGCTTTTACTTTAGTATTGGAATTTTAGTGAAAACTATTGCATGGTATGGTTTGGTAATGGAATCTGAAATGGAGTAACTTAAGGATCTTTTGAATAAGGGGTTTATTCATCCTAGTGTATCCCCTTGGAGTACACTGATGTTCTTTGTGTGGAAGAAGGAAGGTTCCCGTCGGATGTGCATTGACTAATGCCCAGACAATATTTATGGATTTGATGAACAGGGTATTCAGATAGTTTCTGGATCTTTTTTTCATTGTGTTTATTAATGACATCTAGGCGTAGTTTAAAAGTGAGGTGGATCATGCTAATCACCTCTGAATTGTGTTACAGACCTTGAAAGAGCATCATTTGTATGTCAAGTTCTCTAAGTGTGATTTTTGGTTAAACACTGTAACTTTTCTTGATCATATTATTTCCAGTGGTGGGTTTACAAAAGGTGGTGGTGGTTAAAAGGTGTCCCAGACCTATGACTCCAACTGACATTTAGAGTTTTTTGCGTCTGGATGGGTATTATCAATGGTTCATGGAAGGATTCTTAAAGATAGATGCCACATTAACTAAGTTAACTCAGAAGAAAGTAAAGTTTTCTTAGTCAAATTCTTGTGAGGGGAGTTTTAAGAAGCTTAAAGATAAGCTAACTTCAGCTCTAATTTTGACATTGCCTGAAGGCAATGAGGGGTTTGTGGCTTATTATGATGCATCTAATATGGGACTTTGTTGTGTCTTGATGCAGTATGGGAAGGTAATTTCCTGTGCTTCCAAGCAGTTGAAGATGCACGAGAGAAATTATCCTACTTATAATTTAGAACTTTTAGCGGTGGTTTTTGATTTGAAAATCTTATGGCATAATTTGTATGAAGTGCATGTGGACATCTTTTCTGATCATAAGAGTCTATAGTAAGTGTTCACTTAGAAGGAGCTAAATCTCAGGCAGAGGAGATTATTGGATCTTCTCAAGGATTGTGATATGAGTCTTCACTACCACCCAGGTAAAGCTAACGTGGTTGCTAGTGCTCTTATCTGGTTATCCATAGGGAGTTTAGCTCATGTGGATGAAGAAAAGAGGGAATTAGTGAAGGATATTCATCGCATAGAATGGTGGTGTGATGGTACAGAAAGTGGTTTGGTCATCTCTTGGTGCAAAGATTAAAGAGAAACAAGTGCTAGATCATATCTTGATGAAAATCAAAAAAGATGTTGGTGGACAAAAAGTAATGGTGTTTGATATCAGTGGTGACAGTACTTTACGGTACCAAGAAAGGTTGTGTGTTCTTGACATCGATGGTTTGCAATAAGAGATTTTGGCTGAGGCACTTGAATTATGCTGTGTTGTTTATCCCAGCAAGATGAAGATGTATCATGATCTCAAGGAGATATATTGGTGGAATGGTATGAAAAGGGATATGGCTGATTAAGTGGCAAAATGCATAGTGTGTCAACAAGTTAAAGTTGAGTACATGAGGACTGGTGGGTTGAACCAAGAAATTAATTTACCCAAATGGAAATGGGAGGTGATCAATATGGATTTTGTTACCAGTCTTCCTCGGTCGTGGAACCAATTTGATTTGGTTTGGTTCATTGTGGATAGGATGATGAAGTATGCTCACTTCTTGCTAGTAAGGACTACCTTTTCGATGGAGGATTATATGAAGTTGTCTTCAGAAGGTTGTGAAGCTGTATGGGGTACCTTTTTTGATTATCTGTGATCGTGGTATGCAATTTTGGTCTTATTTATGGCAGTCTTTCTAGAATAGGTTGGGTACTAAGGTTAGTCTGAGTATTGCTTTTCATTTATTGTCAGATGGGCAAGCAGAGAGGACCATTTAGACGTTGGAATATATGCTTTGGGCATGTGTGATTGATTATAGTGGCAACTAGGTTGAGAATCTACCTTTGGTAGAGTTTGCTTAGAATAATAGGTATCATTCTAGTATTGGTATGGCCCCTTTTGAGACATTTTATAGTATGAGGTATAGATATCCTATTGGTTGGTTTGAGCTTGGTGAGGTGGACATGTTTGGTCCGGATTTGGTTTATCAGGCTATGAAAAAGGTGAAGGTGATTTGGGATAGGTTTAAGCCTGCCCAAAGTTGTCAAAAGTCCTATATTGATATGAGGAGTAGAGACTTGTATTTTGAGGTTGGGGATAAGGTATTCCTCAAGGTGTCTCCCATGAAGTGAGTAATACAGTTTGGAAAGAAGAGGAAACTCAATCCCAGTGTTGGTCCTTATGTGGTTTTGCGAGGGGTTGGTAATATTGCTTATAAATTAGAGTTACTTTCTATTTTGAGCTTAATTCATTGGGTATTTCATGTCTCGATATTGAGGAAGTGTCTTGGTGATCCTTCTTCGGTTTATCCTTTGGAAGGTTTGGGTATCTCGAATTCTCTATCTTATGAGGAGATCTCGTAGAGATATTAGATCGACAGGTTCATCGGTTGTGGACCATGGATATGGGCTCTGTTAAGGTTCTATGGTGGATCTATAAGGTGGAAGAGGCTATATGGGAAGCGGAAGCGGATATGAAGTCCAAGTATTCGTATTTTTTATCAACTTCAGATATCCGTGCAGAAGGTATGTGTTCTTGAATATATCTTTCTTTTCTAAGTTTGTTAAAGGAAAGGCTGATTTCCTTGCATCCTTGTTTTCTATCTTAAAGGTAAGAGTAGAGGGATCTAAGGGGTGTAAGTCATGCATATACTACCTTGTCCATCATTCAGGGACGAATGTTCCATATGGGGAAGACTGAAACACCTTGGGTTCCTGATCCTTAGAAAATTTCTTGGATTTTTGGTCTTTGGACAAGATACGACTAAGCGGTACCAGTCGTATGTTGGGATACAATTCGCATTGGATAATCGTATGCTGACCAGTGTTGGTTGATAGGGTGGATTTAGTTACTGGAATGGATATGACTTGGGTGGTACGAGTAGTATTGGTGGATACGGGTCGTCTGGTTTGTTTTTTCCCTTAACTTAATCTTAGACTTGGTAACATAAGTTTGATCTGAGTACGAGTGGCTCACCATGAGCCATAAGCCAGGGTATGAGTTGTACCATGGACTCGTATGGTGGATAGTGTTCAATCCTCTAGGGATATTATTCTGCCAGGGGTACGGGTTAAGGGTACTAGTCTTATACTTGGATACAACTTGGTTTGGGTGAGTCGTACCTTCAAAAGTGTTGGGTCTAAAGGGATGGCTTTGGGTACGAGTGGTGGGTACCACTCGTATTAGAGGGTATGACTAGTTTTGATAGTCATACCCCTCTGACGGGATTTTGGTGCAGTTTAAGTGAGGGTAATCTGGACATTTTCCCACTTATCCTAATAAGGCCCCACGACTTATATCACCATTGGGAGGTTATCTCCCATATTATTCTATTCATTAACACTCAAAAACTTTTCTAAACACTCTCTAATTATCTCTAAAGTTCTTGGGCAAAGGAAGGCTAGGGTTTCATCTTAAGGATTAATTTGGGGCTTTTGTTGGTGATTTCTCTCCATCAATTTTGTCAATTAAGTCATGTTCTCTTCCCTCATTGTTAGTTCCAACTAAAGGCATGGTTTTATATAGTGTTTTCATGGCATGATTATTAAATGGTTTTGGTTTTCAAATATCTATTGGGGGGTTTTGATTATAAGTTCTTGGTTCTGGTTTCCCTATGTTTTAATTATGTATTTACAAATTTTTAATGGTGGTTTGGATACTTGGTTGCATGGGAATGGTTTATTGGTAATTGGAATTGGTTTTGAAAACACTATGCCCCCAATATGTTTGATAAAATGTCTATGAGAATGATTTTACCATATTGTTGGACTTTTAATGAAAACTATTGCATGGTATGGTTTGGTAATGGAACCATAAATAGTTTAAATGGTTAAATGGAATGGTTTGGTTAAATAAATACACACCATAAGTAGTTTAAATGGTTAAATGGAATGGTTTGGTTAAATAAACACACTTGTGGGGTACAATGGAATCCCCCAAGTAATCATAATAATGGAACACTTGTGGGGTACATGGGACTCCCCTAAGTTGACTTGGTAATGTGATTTATGGGTACATGGGACTCCGTTGATCTCTAATGGTTTGGCTAAGGTCAATACTTGCAAGTAATAGTCGGTGTGACGATACCACTAATTATGGCCTTGGTTTATAATTGATTGGTTGTATAAAAAATGGTTTTAATTGGGCAAGGATGGCAAAGTGTGATAGCTAACTGTGAAGGTGGGAGTCCCACGGATGAACACTGGAAACTCATATTTGTTGACATGAGGGATTGGTCATGGCGACCATATATAATACTCATAAGGTACATGGGAAACCTCTAAGTACAATGTACATATGTATCATGTAGAGCAAAGGGTACTTGGGAATCCCTTACTCTTATGGTATCTCTAGTTCGTGCGGCTACACGTATCGGGGCCCATTCAGGGGGTTACACTGGAACCAAATAGCCCATGGGTGGTTAAGGATAGTTAAGCTTCACATACCTAAGTTAATGGTTTTAAATGCATGCTAAACCCGGTTCCTTTTCCCGGCATAGTTATATATATGTATGGTTTGTATGCGCATTATTGGTTTACTTGGTTTTACTGGATGATATTATTTTATCCTTATCTTGAGTTAATGCTAACGTTAAAATGCTAACCCATATTCGGGTGGTTGTATCCCCACACGATGCAGGAACCAATCTTTCTACTCCTCCTACTTAGATATCGGACATTGAGGATCAATTTTTGGATTGAAGTGGTGAGCTTTCATCTTTCCGGAAGGCTCCATTTCATAGATATTATCTCATACTTTGGTTTACTTATGGATATTGGTTTTGGCTATGGTTGGGGGCATGTACCAACCAGATTTTGGTATTCTTTTGGTTAGAGGCTTTTGTTGAACTACTATAGGTTGGTATGAGCAGGATCGGTATTGGTGTCAGCCTTAGTATTGGCATTGGTATTGGGATGAAACCCTTGAATGGTATTGTTGGTTGTTCTACCCTTTAATGTTATGTTATGGAACTTGGGTTTGGTTATTATTTAGTTGATTGGTTTATCATTTTGTTTGGTCATTGGGTGGGTTCGGGAAGTTGGACTCGATTGGGTCTATCTCGATTATAGACCTATCCTAGTGTCTGGAATTGGATAGTTATGCTATCTTGTTAAATGTTCGGAATTCATCCACTTAGGGAAGCTGACTGGAGGTGGGGTTGGGTAATAGGGATGGTCTCTAGTCCTGGTCGTACTTGGGATCCCATTACGATAAGGACCTGGGTTGAGTCAATTTAAGAATCTTCATAATGAACAACCTGGCATAATCCTTTCCTTAATAGTTAGTCCTCATAGGCAAGAAGTGAATGGACTTAGTCATTCTATCCATAATGACCCAAATCGAATCATACTGATTGTGAGACCGCGGAAGACCACTAGTGAATCCATATTTAGCATCTCCTACTTCTACATGGGCAACTCTATCTCTTGAGATATGCCATCAGGCCTCAAGTGCTCAACCTTAACTTGATGACAAACCATACACTTAGCAACAAAATTTTCCACATTCCTCTTCATATTGTTCCACCAATAGATCTCCTTCAAGTCATGATACATTTTTGTTGAACCCGGATAAATTGTATATCGGGACTCATGAGCCTAAGTCAAAATCCTTTCCTATAGCCCATCAATATCAAGAACGCATAACATGCCTTGGTACCTCAGAATACCATCTTCCCCAATCTCAAAAGCCATAACCCTTTGCTGACCCGTATCATCTTGAATCTAAATAAGTATAGGATCTAAAGCCTGCTTCTCCTTCACCTTAGAACCAAGAGATGATTCAACCACCTTTTGAACTATAACTCCTCCATCCTTAGAGTCCAAAAGATGAACTCCCAAGTTAGTCAACATATGAATGTCCTTCACCAATCCTCTTTTCTACTCATCAACATGGGTTAAGCTTCCCATAGATAACCTGCTAAGAGCATCAACAACAATATTAGCTTTATTTGGATAGTAGTGAAGGCTCATGTCGTAATCCTTAAGCAATTCAAGCCACCTCCTTTTCCTAAGATTGAACTCCTTCTGAGTGAACACATACTACAAGCTCTTATGATTCGAATAGATGACTGCATGCACCCTATACAGATAATGGTTCCATATCTTCAAAGCAAACACCACAGCCGCCAACTCTAAATCGTGAGTCAAATAATTCCGCTCATGAACCTTAATCTGCATGGAATTGTAGGCCTACATTACCACGCCACATCAAAACACAACCCAATCCCACACGACATTATCACAAAACACAACAAAAACATCAGTTGTAGGCACATAATTTTGCCTCTCCAATAAGTCAACTCTATCCATTTTACCTCACCTTACCATACACCCCACCCTATTTAATAACTTTTTCACAAAAGAACTAAAAATAACTAATTCTCAGCAAAATAAAAACCTCCCCAATTAAATATTGACAACTCACCCCTTACCGACGTGCCCTACCCCTACCCCTACCCCTACATCTCTCATATTTTTTTCCCACTAACAACACATAAAGTACACCTCACCAAATATATTCACACAAAATCTCACACACACACGATACACACCTATATACTTTCATATACTCTTTAATTTCCAAGGAGACACACGTATACACACACAATAGATAAATACACACCTATCCCATGATGAATTAGGGGATTAGAAAGAATCGAGAGTTGAAAAAAGGAGAGGGATAGAGAATAGGGGAGAGAAAAGATATTAATAGAGAGATATAGATTGACGAGATTACAACGAAAGAAAGAAAAAATAGATAAAGATCGAGATTGAGAAAAAAAATAGGGTGAAAAAAGAAGTGATTTAAGGAGGAGAATATTAGAGAAGGACAACATTAGTCCAACTTTTTCTAAAAAAAAAATTCTGGAAACAATATCTTCACCAGCGAACAAATGCCTTCCATTGCTGCCTGAGCTCGTCAGAGCTCCGGCAAAGCCATAAGTTCCATCACAACCAAGAAAACACTCCCAAAACCGATGACTGTCGCTTTTCCAGTAGTAAAATCACCGTCAAATAGTACAAAAGTTCCAACAATCGTATTTTATTGGATCTAAATGGACCAAATCAGTTTTGTATCAGCGAGTGTTTGATAGTTGAGTCCATTTGTTGAGGTGTTTGATCCATTCGTTAAAGTTATTGATTGAGGTCTGGTGTGGTTCTTCTTCAAAGTTGTGGTTCGGAGATTTGGAATTCTACTATAAGAATACAAAAAGAAATTTCGATCCAGGTCTAAATCTTCTCTTATTCTTTATTGCTTTCGATTCCATTAAATGATTGATGTTTGATCTATATGTGTTGATTGTGTGGATTTTGATTATTGATGCTTTGAATGAATTTTATTAAATCATGTTGATGAATATTAAATTTACAATGGTTGTGGATTATTGGAAATAGTAATTGTGAATTGTTATGTTGGAACCTTGATTTAAAATTTCATTTGGGGAAAAGGTTGGAAATTCATAAAAATTAATATGGATTTATTTTGATTCCTTGATGGGTGATTGATTCGGAATAGGCGTCAACTTTGTTAAACTCGATAGTATCATGATTAGAAAGAATTTAATAGGCAAATAGTAGGTCGGGTAGTCAAATTTTAGACAATTGTGGATTGTTGAATGTTTGAATATGTGTGTGAATGGTTTCTTAGTTTACATTACTGAATTGAAATTGTATTCTTTTTTCAGGGAATGCTCTGAGGAAAATTGTATTTGTTCACCGGGAATGCTCTAATGTATTGTGTCACACCTAAAAACTGAAGAGGTGCGACTAGCACCTGGTGCCATACTTGACTAAATATATCAACTGAAACTCAACCAAATAACATTAGTGGACCGTCAAGGCCAAGTTAAATTGAAAAAGGAACACCATCAAGATAAATACAAATGCAACAAAAGTATAATATATGGACAATTGGACTGTAACTGACTACCTGTCCCATAATAACAATGGTCTACAAGCCTCTAGGATAAGAAATCGCTAATCACTATTTTGCACAGTCCCTATAGTACTCATTAATTATACAAGCCAAAGTAAGGTCTAGACTCGGAAACTCCAGAGAAATGAAGCATACCAACCATAAGCTGAACTCGATCATATGCGATGACAACCCTTTTTCTCCTAATAACCTATCAACATGAGTGTAGTGCCCCCGGCAAGGCAGTGGGGACATCAGTATGAAAGAATATACTGACTATATAAGGCATAAAATGACCATATGTAAAAGAAAGGCTCAAATGAAATCAGATATTAATGTATAACTATATAGGCATGGATAGAAGACCACCTTTTCTTATAATTGGGGTATCATGTACACTGTATTCTTTACTTTATTAAATATTTCTTTGTTTTATAAAATTTGTAACAAATGATATAATGACCAGCTGATTAGTGGTAGGAGACGAAGACCTTCACAAATACATCAATTGGGATCAGCCCATACTAGGTAACGTAACCCCCAAGCTGCCACCCATAAACACATCAACTGGGATCGGCCCTATGCTAGGTATTAAAATCCCTTGGGCTACCACCCATAATCACATCAATTGGGATCGGCCCTGTGCTAGGTATCAAAAACCTTTGGGCTGCCACCCATAAATACATATTTGCGATACTTAGTTTATTTAAATTTTGAGATCGTTACTTTGGAGGTCAGAATTCATTTGAGCTTTTGGAACTAGAAACTATAGGCATGTGATGCAGATATGTGAATACAATACTCAAGGTAAAAACCAAACATAGGAATTAAAAGAGACTTAATGAGATAATTAGAGACTTCTAGGACTCAATGAATATACACAGATGAGCCATGAGGACGTGTGGAAAGTAAGGACCTTAGAGCATGTATAAATGGTCCATTAAGGCATATAAAAAGAGAGCAAGTAGTTCTATTTAGCACATAGTTCATTTAAAAACCCTTTAGACATTTCGGATGTGTTTCCAATAGAGACACATAGCTTCTCAAATGAAGAGGTTCGAACTATATAATAAATGTTTACTAGAAAATAACAAATAAAAGGGTACATGAGTATGGAAACTATTGAAGTATGTGGACAGATTCCAATGAGGAACAATTGCACATTTCAAGTAAGGATATACAATGGTATGATTAAACCAACAAGAAATCCATAAGGTCGTATTATCCTAACACGACAAAAGTGATATCAAATTAAAGGGATACATTATTTTGTGAACCAATTGAAGTATACGATCGAATAGACAATTGGAGCTTATGATACAATAAGCATTTAAAATACATAAGAAGGTGACAAGAGTACAAGTTCAAATTTATTCGTGAACCCTGATATTTTTACACATAAGCAACCCAACCATATATTAAAAAGTTTAAATCATAACCTAAATAATTATTTCAAGTTCTTCAAATTATAAACGAGCATATACAACCTTGACACATTAATTAAATAACTCTTGAATTTCCAATAATTCCAACATGCTTATATGAATCAAGGTTAGTGTCAAGAGTTAGACTAATTTGTGCAAATTACACTAAATTCTCAAAAAAATAAACTCGGACTGCCCCACTGTCATGTGTTATAACTTAGTTCTAAATGGGTGAACGGAAGAATAAAGATTTATGGCCTTCATGAAAGTTTTAGGTAAATTTCCTGGGCTTGAAAAAAGACTAGAATCACCACAAAATATATTTTGTACAAAAATACATCATTAACATACGAACTATAGCTCATAGGGGGTTTTTAAACTAGACAATTGCAGAACTTGTCCTCTCTTGCATCTACTATTTTGGAGCCATAATAGCAAAATCAGCTTTTGATATATAAATATAAATTGTAGAGCAACGTGTTAGCTTTTGAAAATATATTTCTATACTTAGAACGGATCACTACATAGTGAGATATGCTAGGTTTACTAAACCCTGTACAATTTCACAACATTTTAAAGTTATTTACACACACCCGATGATATATCTAAGCCCCCAATATTTTCCCTATTAGTATTTTGTTGCATATGAGCTATTTTTATGACTAGTGATTCTCTATTTCTTTACTTTCAAACTACGCACTACATCCATAGTAACATGAGCTCTCAACAAGGGATACCTATTTCAAACGAGTGTGAACAATATAATCTGGAGGTTCTACGAGATGTCCCTCAATAGTAGTACACTCAATTCAAAATCTTGAAATCAAGAATCGTACCATGAAAACAAGGTAATGGCCTCTACATACATGTTCATAATTTTTTACCACTACAACTACCACAATTCAACCTTCCCTTTACAATGTTAGTATACACCAATATAAGTGGTAATGCTAATGTTAATATCAAATCAATCCCCAATTTACCCGACCTCATAGGCTAAAAAATTTTTGACTAACCAAAATCACATACTATAAACAAGGAAGAAGTGAAAAAATAAACGGTAAGAGCCAAGAAAATTGTAGCCTCAACAATCTTACGTACCCCTACTTTAGCTCATACAACCGTCACAACTATAATAGGACAACTTACTGTCGATATCTAGCAACCAATTCTACTTGTTCCTGATTCTTATATCACCAACAACTTACTAAGACTCCATATACCCCACACACAACTAATAACAACAAGTTAGATTAACATTTCACAACCATATGGATTGCAATGTGACGCATCTGGTGAAGTTTAGGCGTACACTCACCCTGATCCTTAGCCTAAAAGGCACGTAATGCATATATTGTATGCATCACCTAATCCTAGAATCTAAGGCATGTAATGAATGTGGGCAACCAATAGGCAAGTCATACCATCACAATAATTTTATCTAACCAAAAATTCATAATAAAAATAAATAAATAAATCGTTATGTTGGTCAACAAGACCATCATAGTGTCTAACAAGAAATCAAGCATGTCACACATATTTATGATAGATAGAAACCCCACCAATAATAGCACGTATGTGACTGTACCTCCTCTGTACCAAAATTGTAATACCATGATCAATCCAGCCAATGCAAAAATCCAATAATACGATAGTAAATACATCAATCTCACCCCTTTTTTTGGATGACTAAGACATAGCCCTATATTAATACATATCAAAATAATTAAGGAGCAACTTTGTATGAGTAAAGATTACACCACAAGAAAAGTGTAGTGGTATGTTTTGGTGCTATCCGAAGGGTACGACACACCAGCAAGGTTACATATACAATCCAAATGAAATTATCTTCGATCCACAAACTCTCAAATTTTATTAATAACTATTTTCATCAACAGTAAGGACTCTCATGACTTACTAGCAGATAAAAATTTAATTTACGGGAAATTAAATCTTTAAATGACTCATTTTGACTCAAAATCAATGACTTAATTAATGGTTAGTTGGTAATTCCTACCTTTCAAAATTAACTCGCAATAAACATCACCGGATAAAAGTTATTTACCAAGAGTCATACCAACAATAATTTAAAAATATTTAATAATCGATTCTTTTCGATAGCACACTACACCCAAAAAATCACACATCTTATAAAATCATGTCAAAAAGAAAGAAATACCCTTAACATACCTCAAATTCAAATATGGCTTTCTTGTTGATGACCCTTAATTTCCTTTTAGAAATCAAGTGTGACGTCTAAGTAATTTTTTCCCACAATATTTACTTCAACGTAGTGTGTGCAACAAATATATGTATATATCTTGACTTCACCTTTGAGGAAAGTAATGGAACAAACTGTTGGATTTCTCCACAGAATGATTTGCTCCCGTTTACAATTTTATATTTGATAAAGAATACCACCACTATCTATATGTATGCCATATATGCTAATGTGTAGTAGGCGGTGGAAACAATCAGTATATAAAAGCTACTTCATTACTTACCTAATTCCTAGAGAAAAAATAAATTAAATATACATAGTGTTAGAATTTTGTCCTAATTTTTTTATCAAAGTTGAGTTTTAATTTTCTTTTGAAGGAAAATAAAAGTAATCCCATAATTACTTTTACTTTTCCTGAAAGAAAAATATAATTCTTTTTCATATTTGGCTAACCTCTTTCTTGAAGGAAAGATTTTGAAACTCAATAAATAGAAGACCTCTCTTCTCATACCTTAACACAATAGTATCCATAGTGTAGTCATTAAAGAGCTTTGTTTATGGGGATATTTTCTCCTAATAGGTTTTATGTTTTCCAAAATTAGTTTCTTTGATCAAATCATATTAGTAATATGTTTTTAGTATGTTTTTTTTTTCTGAATTATCGCATTGATGGTTTGGAAACTTTAAGCTCTCACATGACACACTCTCGATTTCGAAACCAACAAGTGGTATTAGATCCTATGATTCAAAGGTCCAATAGTTTGGTGAAACAAGATTAAAGATGGGTTCAAAGTAGTTTCAAATCAAGTTGCAACCAGTTTGATTATAATGAAGATCTTTGTCTAGCTACATGTGGAGAAAAGTTTCAAGCAAATTTTCAACAATCCTACTGCTAAACCATCTTTAAAACCAAAGTTAATTTTCAATCCATGTTTATAGGCTCCAACTTTTAACCCCTGCTTATTTTTAATGCTTGGGATCTTTTCAACTCGTGCATATACTTTTAATGCACGACCTCTATTATTAACCTGTGCTCACTTTCAATGCACAAGGCTCCACTTTCAACCCTATCTACTTATAATACAGGGCTCTAATAATATCAATGCATACTTTTATTTAAATGCATAGGGCTTTAATTTTTAATCCATATCAACTTTTAATCATGGTAAGCAGCAGGAATATATGAAGATCGTGTGAAGAAGGAAAATCAAGATTATTTGTCAGAAAATCAAGACAAAAGGGGTGATTTATTAGGGGTTTTGCCCTGATTTTCTTACCAAAATTGAGTTTTAATTTTCTATTGAAGGAAAACAAAAGTAGTACCATAATTACTTTTACTTTTCCTAAAAGGAAAATATGATTCTTTTCCATATTTGGCTAATCACTTTCTTGGATGAAAGGGTTTGAAACTCTATAGATAGAAGACCCCTTTTTTCATATCTTAACACAATATATTCATAATGTAGTCATTAAAGAGTTTTGTTTAGGGGGATATTTTCTCCCAATAGGTTTTATGTTTTTCAATATTAATTCCATTGACTAAATCATATTAATAATATATTCTTAGTATGTTTTCTTTTTGTCTGAATTATCGCATTGATGATTTGCAAACTTTAAGCTTCTGCATGATGCCCTCTCGATTTCGAACACAATAATTGATTGTCTAGACAAAACTTAGATCCGCCTTCTTCGTGTCATATGCATAATTTTGGTTCTTCATATAGTCTTCATCCCTGTTGTTTTGCATGCCTAAAAATTGAGATTTTTTGGGTTAAAGTATATGAGCCCTTTTGGGTTAAAAATATTGGACCTCTTTATAGGGTTAAAAGTGAGTTTTATTTTTAAAGATATTATAGCAGGATTGTTGAAAATATGATTGACAATCATCTCCACATGTAATTTTTTTTTTTTGGATAAAAATCTTCATCATCATCAAGTTGGTTGCAAATTTGATCTTAAATTGTCCTCAATCGAATGGGGCGGTGGAGTATTCCTATAAGGATAGTATATATATATACACACATAATATCATCTATCTATCAGTTCTAGTAATCAATAAGTATATTTAAAATTATATCGTTAGCATATATTTCAAATAGTGGAAACTTTATTTAGATAAATATCACCCAATATAATAGTAACAATGATTTTTTCTTGTACTTAGTTCGACTTAGCATTTCGTTTAGAATAATCAATAAATTCTAAAAATATTTTAAAATAAATGCATACACAAAAATATCATAACTTAATCATCTTATTTTATAAATATTTAACACATTTTAGGAAGGCAATAAGAATATAATATTTTGTTTTACCAAATTGAAATTTAAATTAAATATTTTTTAATACACTAGGTATTAATAAAGTTTTCAAACCTAATAAGCCTTTGATATGGGATGAAGGACATTCCATAAATATCCAAAATATTGCAGATTATGTCTTCGAAGAAAGTTCGTGATCAAGGCTTGAGGCATCAAATAGAGCGTAGTTCAGGATTGGAGTAGCTAAGTGTAGGTTTACATTTCAATACCTTTTCATTTGGGGATTGTATTAATTGGACTGGATATTTTTTTTGGAATTTTTATTATTTGGTTGTTTCTTTTCTTGTTTATGTGTTTTGTTGATTTTATATATTTCATAGTGTCATACTAGCCGATATACTCCACGAAGCAATCATGGACGAACCATGGGATCGAGTGATGCCTAACATCTTCCCCTTAGTCTAGAGAATTCCTTAACCGGAATCTCTATCCGTGGACAAGTTTTAAAGTCAAAAATTATTTTGAAAAAGGATTTTCAAAGGTGACTTAGCACACCAGATTTATGCCAAGTGGTGACTCTGAGTTAATTGTAAAAAAATCCTTTTTGAAATATATTTTTTTAATTTTTATTCACTTTAACATTAAAACCTTTTTTAAACATTTAAAAAAAATTTGGTTAAAAAAGGGGTGTGACAACTCTGGCAATTTTGTTGGGGATTTTTAGAATTTAAGCTTCAATGTTGAGTTGTATCGGCTTAGTTTGGCACTATAGGTGTATAGACATTGTTTCTATTATTGTTTTATCATTGTTGAGTGCCTACGTGTAACATATTTATAGTTTTTCTCTTATGTGTTACCGCTTTATATTTTAAATCATATACATTATCTTGAGTCATTATTTCATAACAAGTCCTGTAGTACACGTTGTGTACACGATCATTTATTGAGTAACCCTTATCTTAGGAGGAGAAGCCATCGGCTGGTATGGTGTGAGTGGAAAGTTCTCGTAGCCACTATTGACCATACACTCCCCCGAATAGTCTTGTTAGTTGAACCCAACCTAGATCATCATTTTAGGTCATTCTTATCTGCATTATGTTGAGACATAGCGGGACCTGCCTGGTATTTTGTAGGAGACTCACCCCTAAAGTATCTCTATATGCTAATTGTTATGGGCAACAAGGTCATTTGACGGACTGATTTGGGTACGCATGTGCTAGAATTATGGGAAAGATTGTGTTTAGGCTAGAAAATTTTTGAAAAAAAAGGGGGGGGAAAAGGAAAAAAAGGTGAGTCAAGAATAGAGTTTCATAGTTTATAGGAGTTCTTTATGGTTTTTATTTTCCACCATCAAAAATTGAAAAAGATTTTTTCTTTTACCGTTTGCACTCATTTTCTCAAAAAAATAAAAATAAAATATCAAAAATATTTTTCCTTTTTTTTCTTTAGCATGCATTCATAACTTGAAAATGTCAAAAAAACATTCTTTTGTTGGAGCTTTATACATTTTATATAGAAAAATCCAAAAAAAAAAATTGTTTCAAGTTTTTGTATCTTTTATACAATGAAAATGTTGAAAAAAATTCTCTTAGTGTCTTTATATTTTTCTATGTCGAAAAATTCAAAAAATATATATTATTTCAGTTGGTGCTTTATTTTAGAACAATTTTAATTGAAAATACAAAATATTTTCCTTTCGGAGTTGTTGGTGTCATTTTTTTCATTTGTCAAATTGAAAACTCAAAAAAAAAGATTTTATTAACGTTTTTTCATTGTCTGTTTTGGTCATGTCCCTCGAATCGTGGTTCAGTCTATTAGTTGTTATTTAATTATCCAATCTTGACGAATTGCACACACCTGATTCTCCTCTTTTGGGAGTGAGATACATAGGCAACCATTCATGGATTCGGTGATCTTATTTAAAAAATCCAAAAAAAAAATTTTCACTCTCCATTTTAGAGTGTGTGTTTCATATGCGCATTGAAAAAATGCAAAAAAAAAAAAATTTAGTAGTCTTAGGTTTCATTTTATATGAAATTCAGAATTTAAAATCCAAAAAGATTTGTGTAAATATCTTTTGAAAAAAGAAAAAAAGTTCTTACTCTTTTTGTGGATTAGTTGTTTCACATGTTTCTTCATATGAAAATACAAACAAGATTTTTTTTGTTTGATAATCATAGATTTCATTTTACATAGGGAATTTGAACCTAAAAAATTCAAAAGATTTTTGGCTATTTTTGGAACTTGGTTATTTCCTTTTCCTCTAAAACTTCATGAAAAAAAGTGTGAAAGAGAGTTTTGTTGGGCCTTTTGCGGCCAAACTTCACGAACTATGTACACCTGATTTTCCTCACTCGGGGGTAAGATGCGTAGGGTCCCTTCTAGGGTTCGGTGATATGTTCAAAAAAAAGAGCAAAATTGGATTTTGAAAAAATATTGAATTCTAACACATTTGTTATCTCTTTTGTTCAATTAGTTTAAGGTGGTTGATTTGTGGCATTTTGGCTGGTCGTCCATAGTACATCAAGTCTAAGGAAGAGTCAGTTATATTCAACAAAGATATTGAGAGTGACATTATGAATTAGACAAAGATTTGGGAAAATGAGAGTTTAAAGCAAGAGATTCTAAGACTATGGTATCGAATGATAGAAATGCATCGAGCTTGGGCTAGCGGGTTGCCCCTCCTCCATTCCCGCTATTGACCCTACAAATACCTTTAGTTTTCCATCACTATTGCAAACTCGATTCCTACTATTATTGACAATCAACAACTACATTAGAATTCGCTCCATATTAAAAATATTCCAACACTTTCATTACTCAGGAGGTCACAGTTTCAAGCCTTAGAAATAGCCTCTGCCAGAAATGCAAGGTAAGGTTACGTATAATACACCCTTGTGGTGGGGACCTTCCCCAGACACCGTGCATAGTAGTATCTTAGTGCCCCAAGTTACCATTGACTTCCATTACTCATTATCTAGTTTCTCAGTATAAGCCTACCACATTGA
>JAPEIP010000003.1:99163782-99180920 GCA_026120095.1 Capsicum chinense
TTCAAAAGATTTTTGGCTATTTTTGGAACTTGGTTATTTCCTTTTCCTCTAAAACTTCATGAAAAAAAGTGTGAAAGAGAGTTTTGTTGGGCCTTTTGCGGCCAAACTTCACGAACTATGTACACCTGATTTTCCTCACTCGGGGGTAAGATGCGTAGGGTCCCTTCTAGGGTTCGGTGATATGTTCAAAAAAAAGAGCAAAATTGGATTTTGAAAAAATATTGAATTCTAACACATTTGTTATCTCTTTTGTTCAATTAGTTTAAGGTGGTTGATTTGTGGCATTTTGGCTGGTCGTCCATAGTACATCAAGTCTAAGGAAGAGTCAGTTATATTCAACAAAGATATTGAGAGTGACATTATGAATTAGACAAAGATTTGGGAAAATGAGAGTTTAAAGCAAGAGATTCTAAGACTATGGTATCGAATGATAGAAATGCATCGAGCTTGGGCTAGCGGGTTGCCCCTCCTCCATTCCCGCTATTGACCCTACAAATACCTTTAGTTTTCCATCACTATTGCAAACTCGATTCCTACTATTATTGACAATCAACAACTACATTAGAATTCGCTCCATATTAAAAATATTCCAACACTTTCATTACTCAGGAGGTCACAGTTTCAAGCCTTAGAAATAGCCTCTGCCAGAAATGCAAGGTAAGGTTACGTATAATACACCCTTGTGGTGGGGACCTTCCCCAGACACCGTGCATAGTAGTATCTTAGTGCCCCAAGTTACCATTGACTTCCATTACTCATTATCTAGTTTCTCAGTATAAGCCTACCACATTGACAACACTAATTACTGTATGTGTTTTTGTTTCTCAACCCTCTTCTAAGGATCCCACTTTGTCTATTCACCCAACGGTTGTACTTCCCCAATTTTTTAGTGATTCTATGTTTAATATTCTTGATGATCACAACTATACTCCTGAGCCTACATTTAAGTTAACTAGACCAAAAAAATTTCTTACTAAGAAGCCTAGCATGCCAGAAGAGTAAGAGAAAATGATTAGAAAAATGATGAGTGCAAAAAATACTATGAAAAGTTTCCCAGGATTTGTGGGTTATGAAGATGTTTCATATAAAGATTTGCCATGTCTTCAAGTGTTAACCTTCCTCCCAGTTTTGAGATATAAAAACTTTAGGATCATGATGGACATGAAGATTTTGTGAAATATTTGGGACGATATTGCAATCAATTGAAGGGAACTCAACATCATCCTTGACCCCCACATATTTACCATGATACCTCTAAATTTAAGTTTCAACCAAGTCCAGACTTTTCAAAGAGGAGAAATTCAAAGGATAATTTCACACCAATTGGGAAATCATATATTAGTTTGTTTCAGAAATTGACACAGCAGAGCATGATAACTCTTCTCCTCGGGTACAACCCTAACCTGCATTCAAGAAATTTTGATCCTAATGCACGATGTTCATATTATTCTGATGTTCGAGGTCACAGTTCTGAAGATTGTCAAACTTTTAAAGGAGAAGTAAAAAAGATTATTCAAGAAAAATTAACTATGGTGAAAGACATTCACACTTCGACCGGCACACAGAGTCCTTCACCAACTCATGGTAATGCATAATATGTGGGAAGCAATGAGTTAAGTATGGGGATATAGAACCTATTTATTGAGGAAAATGTATTTGACGGTGATGTAATCTCTAGTCATCCTGATGAGAAAACTAGTCTAAGATGTTGAGCTCTGTAATTTGGAAGAGATTCCTCTCCTTACTAGAAAGGAGTTTTGGTAGCTTGTTTTATTTTTCTTTCTGTTATTTGAATTATTTCAGAGTTGTAGTTCAGAATCTATCTTGTTTTGTTCGTTTTTCATTTATGTTCAAACTTTTATATCTTTCATTTCAACTAAATAAAGTGTCCCTTTTTTCTTCTGTTTTTCTTTAAATATGTGTTGTTTGCTTGTTTTCTTTACACAATACATTTCATGTTGGTTCTAGTGATATGGTATGCTAACGGAATTTTCAGCTAGATCTTAAATTCCACTTTAATCATGAAACTTTGAATTAGAATGTTAAATTTAGAAAAAGAGTACTTGAGGAAATAAATAGAGTGTTGAGACATTGGTTGACTAAGCTAAAGCCGAATAAATTAAGGCAATCATTTTGAGAATCACAAGAATAACTTGGTCATCAATTGAAAGACACATCTCAATAATTTTGAATTAGATCAAATAGTGGATGCACGATCTCCTCTGTCAAGGAAAAAAAAAGGAAAATTTGCTCCACTATGAGTCATTCGACGTAAGGTGTGTACAACAAAGGTGGATTTATAAGTTGGACAAGTACAGAAAAAGTAGTGACACACATGCTCAGGTCAAAGTAATGCTATAAAAAATGTCATAAATGATCTTTATCTTCCACTTTCATATTGCATGTTATGTACTTGCATTTTTATGGATTGATATGACGAAGGCATTCCATTCTGCTTCCAAATATTGTTCTATCCATTATTTACCGTGTTTGAGCTCTAGCTCTATTTTCATTTATAACCTTCTTTTGAAATCAAGATAGAGTCATCAAAGTTCAAAACAACAGTGTCGAGAAAAAGAATAGAGTTAGAAAAGTTCAAAAAAAAAAGAAAAAACATGTCAAAAAGAAAGAAAAAAGATGAGTATCAAGAAAAATATAGTCAGAAAGAGTTCTAAAGAGAAAAAGAGTTGATAAGTGCAAAAAAAAAGAAAAAAAATCAGAATCCAGCAGAAAAACAAGTTGTCGGAACTACGTGTGACCTGATTCTTCTCTCCCAGGGATGAGATACGTAGGTAGACCTACTCTAGGCTCGGTCCAACCAAATAAAAATTTTAGAATTGACCAGTCAAAAGAAATTGGGTCATGATTTAATCTTTGTTATTTGAGTAGATTCACCCAAAGTTGTAAGTCTCATCTCACTTTAAGTGTCGTTTGAGTCTCATATCATCATTACTTTGTAACCCTATCCAAGAGTCAAGTTACAACCAAAGAAAGACCTTCAAATCAATCTTTGAGAATATTAAGTATAAGCATGAAATGGATATGATGATGCATTTTGGGTACTACTTGTGTTCCTCAGCATAAGAAATCAGGAGAGAAATAAAAATGAGATAGTCTTATTGGTAAAAACCCTAACGAGCACCGTAAGGCGATGATAAGTTGAAAGAGATAAAAATGAGAGTCTTATTGAAGAAAACCCTCGTGGGCACCATAATATGATTGTGAGTTATGAGAAATTAAAATGAGAAAGTCTCACAGAGTTTTATTGGTGAAAATACTCATGGACATCACTAAGCAATGGTGAGCTGAGGAAAATGAAAGTGAGAGTCTTATAGGTGAAAACTCTCATGGAAATCGCAAGATGATATGAGCTCAGAGAAATAAAAATGAGAGATTCTCATTGATGAAAATCCTCACAGACACTGGCAACAACAACAAAACATACCCAGTGTATTCCTACATAGTGGGGTCTGTGGAGGGTAGAGTGTGCACAAACCTTACCACTACCTTAGCTAAAGTAGAGAGGCTATTTCCGATAGACCCCCCAACTTAGTACCGATAACATTTTAACAAACAAAAAATGTAAATGCATATAAACTAGTATAGTATGCAAAATAAACTAACACCACTAGCCATAAGATAATACTACAACCACAAGATAATACTAGAACCTATCTAACCAAATCCATAGACATCACACAACACCATAAACAAGAAACTTCAGACATAAAAGAATGCTCCTCTATTGTTACCGATACACTCCCAGACCCTAACCCTCTATGCTTAAACGCATCCTCCACACCTTTTTATCAAGGGTCTGTCCTCCGTAAGATGTAACTGCTTCATTTCATGCCTAATCACCTCCTTCTAATATTTCTTTAGCCTACCTCTACCCTTCCTAAAACCATCCATAGCCAAGGTCTCACACCTCCACACTGGAGCATAAGAACCCCTCCTCATCACGTGCCCAAACTAACGTAACCTTACTTTTCGTATCTTGTCCTCCGTCAAAGAAACTCCCACCTTTTCCCAAATAATTTAATTCCTCACCCAATCTTTCCTGGTAAGGCCACACATCCATCAGAACATCCTCGTCTTATCCACCTTCAACTTTAGGATGTAAGAGTTCTTTAATAGAAAACACTCCACTCCATACATGCACTAATATTGAAAGAAATGAAAATAAGAGAGTCTTATTGGTGAAAACCTTCGCGGACACCACAGGGCAATGGTAAGTTGAGGGAAAGAAAAGTGAGAGAGGCTTTTTTGGCAAAAACCCTTCTAGGAGTCACTAGCAGAACGAGGTATTTGAGTGCAATTGACCTAAAAAAGTAACTCAGTTTCAACTATATTAACTCAACATCAATTGGTGAAAAGTTTGAATAAAATGACCAGGCAACTTAATCCAAAATGCATGGCATAATCATTAGAGTTAACTATCATTTTTAGATAAATTTTTCTTTTCTCTCTTTCAAATGGGGATATTCAATATCTTTTCTTTCTTCTCTATATTTCAATTTTTATTTCTTTTGAGTCTGTAATTCAAATAGAAAATCCTTGTTATTTTTCTTATGTCTTTGAGTCAAGTCCATATCAAAACAATTGAGAAAGGATTTCTAAACATACTACCAACTTACTTAATTATACAAAGAAAGACAAAAGACCAGGACATGAAAGAAACATAATCGTAAGCCAAAACAAAACAAGCAAAAACGTTTTGTCCGAAAACAAGTTTAGGGAATAGGAGAAATACAAAGGTTCCAAGGATATATTTGAGAGACATAGAAAAATAGAGATATCGGATTTATTTCAGAATCATTTTTAATAATCTGAGTTTGGGTCAATAGTGAAACAACTCAATGCCATATGCCATTAGTTCGAAGCAAAATTAAATGTAATAAGTGTAGGAGCAATTGACTCAAAAGAAAAAGCCTCAAGCTAACCACCGTGTTTTAAACTCATAAATTTTTATTATATGAAATGGTAAAACTTGCTACCTTTAAATCAATGGCTTCAAAGCGCAAATATCCAGAGGTACAATTCCTCATTTTTGCAAATGCACGAGGCAGTGTTGCTGTACAGGTTTGGTAATCACAATTATGGTAAAACTCATCATTTCGTACCCCCAAGAGACACACTATCTAATTTAGGTCTTTCAATTCTCATGGCTAGGAGGTGCATTTCCTAATATGTGTTGTTAATCCTAAAAGCTGAACTTTTTTTATAGAATCTCTCACTTTTACTATTAAGAGATGGACTTGTTGGTCTTGGTCATTCTATTTTATCCACAAGAGGTGCATTTATTAATCAGAGTATTAATTTATCTTTGCATTATGCATTTTTACATGTAGTTGTAATTGGGTTTGACCTCCGCAAAAGTTTTTGATGATAAACTGGGGCAAAAAATTTAAATCATGATATTTGTAACTTTACTTTAGGAACCTCCTAGAAAATGAGGTTTTATTTTCTGGAAAAAGGAATCTTTCTTTATCATAATCTTTGTTTGGGATAATTTTTGTTCTAGTTTTAATTTTGATTTCAGGAGGCCGCTTAGAGAATAGGGTAAGGATATTTCAAGTCGGGAGCTCACCTGGAGAACAAGATGATAAAATTGCAAGTTAGGAGCCTGCCCGGAGAACAGGTAGATGAAATTGTAAGTCGAGAGCATCACCAAATAATAGGATGATGAAAGTCAGGAGCCTGTCTAAAGTATAAGGTGAGGAAATTATAAATCGAGAGCTTACCCAAGGAACAGGGTGATCAAATTACAAGTTGGGAGACTGTCTAGAGAATAGAGTATTGAAATTGCAAGTCGAGAGCTATCCCAGAGAATAGGGTGATAAAATTGAAAGTTAGGAGCCTACCTGAAGAATAGGGTGAGGTGCAAGTCAGGAGCCTGCCTAGAGAACAGGGTGATGAAATTGCAAGTTGAAAGCTCTCTTGAAGAATAGGGTGATGAAATTGCAAGTCGAGAAAACTCCCAGAGAACAGGGTGATAAAATTGCAAGTCGAGATCTCTCCCGAAGAATAGGGTGATAAAATTGCAAGTCGGGAGCCCGACCGATTAACAAGGTGATGAAATTGCAAGTTGGGAGCCAACCCGAGGGACAAGGCTATGAAATTGAAACTCAAGAGCCAGCCTGAAGAACAAGGTGATGAAATTACAAGTTGAGAGCCCAATCTAAGAACAAATTGATAAAATTATAAGTCGGGATCCCACTCAAAGAATAGGGTGATTAAATTGTAATTCGAGAGCCCTCCCAGAGAACAGGGTGATGAAATTACAAGTTGGAACCCACCCAAAGAATAGGGTAATGAAATTGCTATTCGAGAGCCTAATCAGAAAATAAGGTGATAAAATTACAAGTATAGAGACTGCCCATAAAATAGGGTGATTAATTGCAAGTTGGGAGCCTACCCAAAGAACAGGGTGAAGAAATTGCAAGTCGGGAGCCCACCTGGAGAACAGGGTGATAAAATTGAAAGTCAAGAGCCAACCCAGAGAACAGGGTGAGGAAATTACAAGTCAGGGAGAACAGAGTAATAAAATTCAAGTCAGGTGCCCGTCAGAGAACAGGGTGATGAAATTACAAGTTGGGAGCCTTCTCCAAGAATAGGGTGATGAAATAGCAAACCAGGAGTCCTCCTGGAGAACAGGATGAAAAAATTGCAAGTCAGGAGCCCGCCAGGATAATAGGGTGAAGATTTTTATGTTCAAGTTCAAATTCAGAAGTATCACTTGCAGAACATGGTCAACTTTTGAGTTCATCTCCTATACTAGATTTTGTATGGAGAAAGTATCTATTCTCAAAGTTCAACCCAAAGAATATCAGATCAGTTATCACTTTTGAAAGCATTGAATACTAAAGACAAGAGTCAAGAGAAACTACATAGACAGGATTTTTATAATTTCAGTTATCTTGTTAACTTTTAATTTCCATTTTTGATGTAATAACAGAGCCACAGATAAAAACATAGACGGGACCTCACTCGACTTTTCAGTTTGGTATAGTCTCTCTCTTTTTTAACCTTGGGACTACATATAACTCGATCCCCACATAACCATGGATAGGCAGGATGCCCAAAATCAAGACTTGGTTGCACTCTATCCTTCTGTTTCTTCATTTTGAATAATGGTCGGATTAAAATTTTGTCTCATTGTCTACATTTTTTTTTGCAAACACTTTTTGTTCAAAAACAAAGAGGGGCATGATGTAGACATGTAATTTTGCCCCTCAAAATGTCAATTCTATCCATTTTACCTCACCTTACCATATACCCCACCCTATTTAATAACTTTTTCATAAAAGAAAGAAATAACTAATTCTTAAAAAAATAACAACCTCCCCAATTAAATATTGACAATTCACCCTACCCCACCCTTACCCACATGACCTACCCTTACACATCTCATATTTTTCCTACAAATAACACGTACACTATACCTCACCAAATATACTCACACAAAATCACACAAACAGATACTCTACATATGATACACGCCCATATACTCTCATATACTCTTTGATTTCCAAGGAGACGCACATATACACACACAATAGATAAATACACACCCAGATTCATAGGTAGAGAACCAGTAAAAAATTGGGGTATTAGAGAAAATTAAGAGTTGAAAAATAGAGAGAGGGATATAGAATCAGGAGAGATTGATAGAGGGATATAATTAAAGGGATTAAAGCGAGAGAGGGGGGGGAAAGAGAGAAATAAATAGAGAGGGAAAATAGTGATTTAGAGAGGAGAAAAACAGAGAAGTACAGCCTTAATCTAGCTTTTTTTGAAAAAATTTCACCAAAAATAGCATTCTCACCGGCGACCAAATGCCTTTCAGCATTGCCCGAGCTCGTCGAAGCTCTAGCGAAGCCATTAGTTCCATAACACCCCATAAAAAACTTCTAAAACCGATGTCTATTGATTTTCCAGCATCAAATAGTTTAAAAATTCAAGCAATTATATTTATTTCTTTTAAACGATTCAGAGCAGTTTTCATATCGGCGAGTGTTTGATTGTTGAGTCCATTTGATGGGGTTTCTGATCCATTCATTGAGATTTTTGATTGAGGTCTAGTGTGTTTCTTCTTCAAAGTTGTGGTTCAGAGCTTTAGAATTCTATTGTAATAATACAAAAAGAAATTCTGATCCAGGTCTAATTCTTCACTCGTTCTTTATTTCTTTCGATTTCATTAAATAATTAGTGTTTGATTTTTATGTGTTGATTCTGCGGATTTTGATTATTGATGCTTTGAAAGAATTTTATTAAATCATGTTGATGAATATCAAAATTTACAATGGTTGTGGATTGTTGGAAATAGTAATTGTGAATTGCTATCTTGGAACCTTGATTTAAAATTAGTTTGGGGAAAGTGTTGGAAATTGATAAAAGTGAATATAGATTTGTTTTGATTCATTGATGAGTGATTGATTCAGAATAGGCGTCGACTTTGTTAATCTCGGTAGTATCATGATTAGAATAAATTTCATAGGGAAATGGTAGGTCAGGTTGGCAAATTTTAGAAAATTGGGTATTGTTGAATATTTGAATGTATGTGTGATGGTTTTCTAGTTTATCGTACGAAATTGATGGTAAATGCTCTGAGGAAAATTGTATTTGTTCATTGGAAAATACCCTAACATATTATGTCTTCGAAAAAGGTTCATGCTCAAAGGCCGAGGCATCGAGTAGATCTAGTTCAGGATTAGTTTAGGTTAGTGTTGGTTTACATTTTAGTACCTTTTCATTTTGGGACTGTATTTATTGTATTGGACATTATTTTTTTAGAATTTTGATTGTTTGGTTGTTTGTTTTCTTATTTATGTGTGTTTTTGGTTTTATACATTTCATAGTGTCATGCTAGCCGATATAGTTCATAAAGTGACTGTGGTCGAACCACGAAATAGAAGAATGCCTAACACCTTCCCCTTGGTCAATAGAACTCTTTGATCGAAATCTCTGTTCGTGGACCAGATTTAAAGAGTCAAAAATTATTTTGAAAAAGGATTTCCAAAGGTGACTTGGCGTACTAGATATATACCAAGTGGCGACTCTGAGTTAATTATAAAAACATTCTTTTCGAAATAAAATTTTTCATTTTTAGTCACTTTAATAATAAAACCCTTTCGAAACTTAAAAATAAATATTTTTAGTTAAAAAAGGGGTGTGACGCCAGTACCCTCGGGCAGGTCAAACTGGCGCAGAAGTCAACCTATCCTTCAACTTCTCAAATCAACCTGCACAAGCATTGGACCACAAAAACTTAACCTTCTTTTAAGTCAATCTTGTCAATGGTGTAGAAACAGAGGAGAAACTCTCCACAAACCACCTATAATATCACGCCAAACCTAAGAAACTACTAATGTCAGTTGGAGTTGTGGGTCTAGGCCATTTCTTAACTTTCTCAACCATTTGTGGATCCAACATGATCCCCTCACAAGAAACAACACGCCTAAGAAAAGTCACAGCATTAAGCTAAAACTCACACTTACAAAATTTCCCATACAACTTCAGGTCCTTAATAGTCCGCAACACAATTAGGAGGTGATTGGCATGATCCTTCTCACTCTTAGAATACACTAAGATGTCATCAATGAAAATTATCACAAACAAGTCAAAAACTACTGGAAACCCGATTCATAAGATCCATGAACGCAACCTGATACAACTGAGAGTGCCTCATGAATAAGATTTAGATATGAAGAGTAATATTGTGATCCCCTACGAGAATATTAAAAGAATGAAGGTTACTCTTTGTTGAGTTTTGGGCTTTGGGTCACTTTTGGGCCTAATTGCATTTAGGGTCACTTTTGGGCCAAGTTGTAATATGTTGTCTTTGGTCCTATAAATTGTTAAGACTCTCTTCTTTTAAACTTAGACGATTTTGAATGTAAGTTTACACTCTAAAGTGTTCTTATTGAGCTTGTTGGGAGATTATTGGTTGTTTAGAAACATAGTTTGCTCGGGATTCCATTCCTGTGAGGTCTACGTAAGAGGTTGGTGTTTATTGGTAATTGATAGAAAGGTCTTAGAGTTTAATATACCCTTCAATTATCCTCTCTTTATATATTTGTGTCAATCCATCTATCTCTCTATATATATTTGTGTCAATCCATCTATCCCTTTTATCCTTTTTGTTTTTTTATCTTGTTTTCTTTATTATAGCATTTTTATTTATTTTCATGTTGTTTCCATTTTTGTATTTTCATCTAGAATCATTTGGTATCAGATCCAAGCTTGATTTCGTTCCTACAAAGGCAATCTTGGGTTTGTTATCTTGAAAATAAAAGAAAAGTGTCAAAATCGAAAATCCCAAGAAAATCACTATTCAGGTTTTTATTCTTAGGTCAAATTTTCATTTTTGGATATTGTGTTTTTCTTGTGTTTCTAGTGTTATATTTGTGTTCTCTAACACTATAGGAGTCTAGGATTCAAACTTGAGTCAAAATGGAGTCAAATTGAGTGAGATACCATTATTAAGAGCTTGAACTTGAAGAAAGTGAAATGGGTTTGAAAATATGAAAAAATTGGTAGAGAATTTGGCAAAATGATGTTGGTAATGAGTTTAGAATGTTGAAAAGTACTTACATTCAAAATTTTAATTCATTCCAAGCTTCGAAGAAGAAGTTAGTGTTCTTGGTGTTCTTGAAGACTTTCAAATCCTCAAGTTTCAAATTTCATCAAAAGAGGGTGTTTGATCCAAAAATAAGGAATAAAAGTGTGGAAAAATTGTTTTTCTTAAAGAATCAAAGAATATTCCACAAGAGAGTACAAAATGGGACCACTAGAAGCGCAAAATTGCCCATTCAAGAGAGAGTGGCGGGGTCACTTGCTTGGCATTTGTGCCCAAGGTGCTCCAGGTCTGCCCTTGACATATGGCCACACTTCAAAATAGTGATGAACAGATCTCCAGTGACCAAGGTGTGCTGCACCTATGCCCCACATGCAGCAGAAGCTCCCCAAATGCACCCTCAACACAGATCACTCCAATTGAATGTAAAACAGCCCCAAACGCATCCCAAATGCAATTCTATGCTTCTCTAACATCAATTCAAGTTCTAAAGCTCTCTCAACGCTTCAAAAACTCCATTATTTAAGGTTCAATTCCATAAAATTTAGCTCTTAATTCCTCCTTTCACTTCTTTGATTCTTGATACTAATTAACAACTAAAACTTATTGTACTTGGTTGTTTAATTAGTTCTTGATTTGTTCTTCTTTTGTGTCTTAATTTCTTAGTATTTTCCTTATTTTATCCTTTGTTTTCTTAGTTTAACTCTTCAATTCAAGTTCTTCAAAGTATTTCACCCCTTAATAGAGTCATATACCAATACGAGCAACCAATACCAACAAGTTGAGATAAATTGTAAGCCAATCCAAACACTTAGATTGAGAGGATTGATTTCACTAACGTTAACCTTGTTTGTTAGTTATGTTGAGTGTTTTATTCATACGTATCATGGCACTGGGAGATAATATTCAACCTACCTCAAGTGGTGAAAGCTTTGACACTTTGGTCGAGGCAATCATGGGGATGTGACAAGATATGAATTTGATGAGGCGGGATATAACAAACATGAACGAGAGGCTATCCAATGTGGAATGGAGAGTGACAAATCTAGATCGAAGGATGGTGAGTCTATAAGGGAATCATAATTCCTCTAATGCTACTCCCCACAACAATCACCAAGCATACTCTAGTGCCTAAGACCAAGAGACTTTGGCTACCATCTCTCCTAGAATTCTTCACCATATGTTCTATCCTCTTCCACAAGTAAGTGCTCCCTTACCTACTACGACTACTACCGACCAAAATCCATGACATATAGCTAGACCACTGCAATTCAACAAACAATACCCCAAAACCCCACCCAAGCTCCCTAAATTCTTGCTCCGCCCTATCAAACACCCTCAAACCAAGTTCCAAACTACCAAATTTCGCAAGGATTGAACCCACCAGCCCTCAATCCACCCTACTTCCCACACTATGAAGTACCCTAAATCCAAATACCATACTACCAAAGGCCACCAAATCTGAATCCACCCAACAAAGTTCTACATAACCAAATGCAACCAAACCAAACCATTGGAGTTCAAGAAGAGTTTATAGGACATATTGAAGGAGGTTATGGATATGGTGAACAAGGGCATGGCCCAAGAGACCAAGGTTGTTATGGAGGTCGTGATATGGGTCTCAATTCTATCAAAGTCACTCTTCCTAGCTTTCATGGAGGTAGTTATACCAAAGGGTACCTTAAATGGGAGTCTCAATATGATAGGATCTTCCAAGATAATAATTTACCTAATATTAAGAAGACGGCCTATGTCATTGTTCAAGTTGAGGGATATTTTGTGACTTGGTGGAAATTGGATAAGAGGACACAATGGATACTTCATGGAGGTCAATATCCACCATGGGATATAATAAAGGACCTCATGAGAGCCAGGTATGTAATGGAGAGATATATACAAGGGTATCTTGATAAGTTGTATAATTTGAGACAAGAAGACAAGAGTCTTGAAGCGTACTATGATGAATTTCAAAATCTAATCTTGAAGCTTGATTACAAAAAGGATGAAGAGCACACCAAGATCCATTTTAAGGTGGGATTGAATCAAGAAATTGCCTCTCAAATATCAATACACAAGTTTGCGTGGATAAATAATCTCTTAGAGGTGGCTATTGATGTTGAAAGAGATATCAAGTTGGATAAGGAAGCAACTAAGTCTAAGGTGGGGAATAAAATGTCCTCCAATTAGAGTCAAGGCCTCAAATTCAAGAATACTTTTGAGAAGAATATCATTTCAAAGAGTGATCCAAAGTATCCTCCTAGAGAAGAGGTAATCTAATCTCAAGGGTACTCAATGATTTAAATGTCAAGGATGGGGTCACCAAATGAGTGAGTGTCCAACACGAAGATCCATCATACTTTGAGAAGGTGATCCATACTACAAAGATAAATTGGAGCAAGGGGAAGGAGTTGATAATCTTGATGAAAATGTAAAGGTTGATATAAATCCATATGATGGGCATATTACTGTTCCAAATATGCTAGCCAACAAAGTTCCTATGGAGGAGGTTTGGCCTTAAGAAGGAGAGTCTAGCATTCCACTTTACTGGGATACATATGTTATGCTCCCTCTCACTTCTAAGAACTCCCCAAAATTCCTTGATGTTGAACATGCTGAAGTCTTAAATTTGAGGATAAATTTTTGTCAAAAAGGAGAGAATGATACAAGTAAGAGTGCCTTATGGCCAAGAATTAGAGATGAAAAGGAATATGGGGATCCCCCATGAGAATAATGAAAGAATGAAGGTTACTTTTTGTTGAGTTTTAGGCTTTGGCTCAATTTTGGGACCAAGTTTTAATAAGTGGACTTTAGGCCTATAAATAGCAAGGACTCTCTTCTTTTAGACTTAGATGATTTTGAATGTAAGTTAACACTTTAGAGTCTTTTTATTGAGGTTGTTGGGAGATTATTGGTTGTTTAGAAATGTAGGTTTCTCAGGATTCTATTCCCATGAGGTTTGCGTAAGAGATGGTGTTTATGGTAATCGATAGGGAGGTCTTAGGGTTTAATATACCGTTCAATTGTCTTCTCTTTATCAATTTGTATCAATCTATCGATCCCTTTTATCCTTTTTTATTTTCTATCTTGTTACCTTTATTATAGTGTTTTCCTTTGTTT
Source organism: Capsicum chinense (assembly GCA_026120095.1). NCBI lineage: Eukaryota > Viridiplantae > Streptophyta > Magnoliopsida > Solanales > Solanaceae > Capsicum > Capsicum chinense. The sequence goes on from JAPEIP010000003.1 coordinate 99,177,479, forward strand.
TGGTGTTGTTTCTATTTTTGTATTTTCATCTAGTTTCACAACCAGAGCATTAGTCAACCCAAATATTATAACCATAAACTCATAGTGACCGTATCAAGTTCAGAAAGCGGTCTTGGGAATTTCAACCTCTCAAATTTTCAACTGTTGATATCTCAAACGAAGATCAATCTTAGAGAAGCATCTAGTACCCTAAGCTGATCGAAAAGATCATCAATCCTAGAAAGAGGCTACTTATACTTCACTGTCACCTTATTCAACTGACGGTAGTCTATACATATCTGAAGAGACCTATCTTTCTTATACACAAAAAGTATAGGAGCACCCCACGAAGAAACACTAGGATTAATGAACCCTTTATTAAAAAAATCTTTTAATTTCTTCTTAAGCTCCTTTAATTTAGCCGGAGCCATTCCATACAGAGGAATGGAAATAGGATGATTTTCTAGTACAAGATCAATCCCAAAATATATTTCCTTTTTGGGAGAAATTATAGGAAGATCATTAGGAAAAAACCTCAACAAACTCATTACCACAAGGACAGATTGCAAAGAAGGACTTTTAGAATTGGAATCCTTAACCTGAACTAAATGATATAAACACCGTTTTAAAATCAACTTCTAAGATCTAACATAGGAAACAAACCTCCTTTTTGGCTCTAAGGAACTTCCTTACCATTCAATTATCAGTTTGTTAGGGAATTGGAAACTGACTTTTTGGGTCCTATAATCCAAAGACGCATAGCACAAATAAAGCTAATCCATCCCCAAGATAACATTAAAATCCACCATATCCAGCTCTATCAAATTCACCTATGTCTACCTATGAAATATAGAAACCACAAAACCTCTACAGATTTTTCTAGCCACAAGAAAATCATCCATCGAGGTAGACACAGAAAAAAGAGGTCATAATTACTTTCAGGATCAAAACCAAAATGCACTGCCACATATGAGGGCACATAAGAAAGGGTACACCCTGTGTTAGCTAATAATACACATCACGAGAGAAGAGTTGTAACTACCAGTAATAATATTTGGAGATACCTCAGATTCCTGGCAAGTAACAAGTGCATAGAGGCGACCTCGACCAACACCAATACCGAAAATAGTGCCCTTTAACATAGGAGCTGAAGACGTGGAAATCAAACTTTATGAGCCCTAGTGGCAACTCTAGATGAAGTACAGTCTCGTTGTATATGACCCAGCTGACCATAAGTATAACACCAATTCCTCTCCTCCTCACAATAACCATGATAAAGCTACCTAAAAAAAAATAAAAAGGAGGATAAGGTGGGCTTAACTGAGCTCTACTAGCTGAGATTAGGCACCCTATGCCTTAAACCACCACTAGCCTAAGAACGACGATCACATGAAGGCTTAGGATAAGGAGCACTGGCATATGTATAAGAATTGCCCTAGTTGTTCTTCTTGGTCCACTGTCTTCCATCTCTCCCACTATTCTTCTGACCCCTACCCTGCTTTGAATACCTAAACTTTTTACTTTGACTCTCCCCAATCTCTGCTTGTTTCTTCTTTTCATCATCAACCTGCTGCATATAAACTATAAGCCTAGAGATATACATGTCATTATTTAACATTGCAACCTTACACTCAAATACCAAGACATAGGACAACCCAGAAGCAAACTTTCTCATCTTAGATCTCTAGCTAGACACCAACTCTGTAGCTTAACAAGATATCTTCTAAAATTTCAACAAATACTCTTTCACACTCATCTCACCTTTTTTCAGATTAACAAACTCCTCAGCCTTCATTTTTCTCAACTCCTGAGGAAAGAAATGATCAAGAAAGGCACTCGAAAACTTATCCTATAATGTCGTCTCTACATCATCACCCCTCAACTTCTCCCACTCCTTATACCACTGATAAGTTATATCTTTTAGTAAATATGCAAAAAACTCTACACCTTAAGAGTTAGTAGCATGCATCACTCTAAAAATCTTCTCTATCTCTTCTACAAAACCCTGAGAATCCTTCTCAACCTTAGAGTATATAGAAGTTGGGGGATTTAATCTCATGAACTGGCCAACCTGAGTGACCTCAGACAAAAGAGCAATAGAAGCAACATGATATGACTGATGAGACTGAGACATTACCAACTAAGTAAGCAAATGAATAGACCAGTGAAACTCCATATTAGAGATGTCCCCTTGAGGCAGCTGGTCCTAAGAATCACAATCCTGAGAAGCCTGGGGAGGACTAGTGGGGGCAAGTGTAACTCCTTGTAGATCAGAGCAGGAACCCTAGATCTATTCTAGACTCTATATACCGATGGAGTCCCCTCCATATTTTCCTAAGGTAGGATAGAGTTCCCAGTAGAGTTTCTATAGACATTAAATATTTGGAGCAACATGATTTGAAATATGAGTAAGCCAGGAGTTTGTGAAGTTTCATAGCACTAGACTTTATAGCCTGAAAATAGAACACAAGAAAGGGAAATATTCCTAAATACCTCGTAGCCTCATCCTTATAAGTGTAGTGTGCTACACACATGAAAAAGACTCTACATAATATAGCTTTGTGGACACCCAATAACTCTAAACTATGATCTAATACTAAGCTTATCACAACCCAAACCAGGGCCTAACCATGATGGGTATCTCAATCCCACCGTGGGACAGAGATAACCTCCTAGCCTAGCCACCTGAGCATGATAAAATTATAACAACCCAAAATCGCCTCCCGGAACGTCAGATGGTGCTTAAGGCTACAAGTATCCCCAAACTAACCCTTTGAGCCTGTGTCTACTAATAACACTCATTTCAAGATTGAATAATTCAAACACTAGCATAGTTATATCATATAAAAGGAAATACAGAGAAAATGCTCGATCCAAATAACCACAATACTGGAAACCTCAACACAACCACAATCTGATAACTAGTCTAACAAAGCCTCTACAAATCCATGAACTAGAGAGCCATTGGGACAGATCCCCGACTGACTTGAAATAAACTGGAAATAGCAACATAGTCTCTCCAACTATGGAAATGTCTGAATATAGGTCCTCGAACCATGAGGACTCACCACTGAAGGAATATAGATAGAGGTACTCAGAAATCACTGACGAGGTTGGGACTGAGCACCTGAACCTATATTATAAGACAATGTAGCACATAGACATATATGTGGATCAGCATTTGGGAATGTACTGAGTATGTGGGGGTGCATGCATTTATATAAAAACAACATCAATACTCTTTAATCAAATCATGCATGTAATAATTAATCACTCACATGGCTTGAATAAGTATAAAATGCAAAGCTCATAAAACATGTAAAATGGAACATGTAACACAATCTCGTGAGTCATTATACTTTCAGCTTTGAAATTTGTACTCTTCTCTTATTCTTATTACTCAAGGCTAAAGGAAACTTTAAGCAATACTTTCAACTCATGCATATGTCTCATGGAGAGTAAA
>JAPEIP010000003.1:99187826-99200828 GCA_026120095.1 Capsicum chinense
TGTGGATGAGTAGTGGTTGAACAATCAACATCCTCAAAACATACTTGTGCTTTGACAAATATTAATTTGAGAATGTTGATTGTTCAACCACTTCCCATCCACATAATCCTTCAATCATCACCCGCAATTTGTGTTTGCTCTAACAAGATCATGTGACTTGTTTAAACTCTTTCATATGTGTAGAATTCGTCAATTTATTTATTTTTTATTTAATTGATTATTTTTAAACAACATCCAAGTGAGGGTCTATAACCATGTACATAGATATATGTGATCTACCAATGATCTTGAGATCAATGCAAACATTACCAATGATCGGTTACGCGTGTCTACAGTAGACTTTTATATCTCATTGAGGATTGACATAGGTTATGATTGATAACAGTCTATTAAGTGTCACCAACAATTCAAGATTGTTTGTTTAACTAACAGTTCAGCAGTTCAGTTCAAGATTGTTTGTTTAACCAACAATTCAGCAGTTCAAGTGTCACCACATACTCAAATCACAACAGTTCAATAGTGATTACATGCCCCACCCTCAAATCATGTGATTATGCTTTGACCTAATTGTCCATCGATTCATATGGTTTATGATCAGTCTATACGTCTGGTCGAGGAGTGAAAGTGTCTAACATCGATGATAGTGCATAAAATATTAGCTGGTATATCATAGATCGATTTTCTTGTCTGCGATAGACTATATATGTGATCTAGATTTATTATCAAATATTTTTTACTCTTCTTAAATTTAATCAAGGCAATCTATTATTGTATTCATTGAACAAGCAATAAGAATTTAAAAAGTTGGTTGTGCAAAATCCCATCATTCATATAGAAGAATAACAACACAAAGCAACAATCATAAAAAAAAGAGGGCAAACAAAATTTACAAACTAAATACTTGTATATTCAAATTGTTCATTGTATACATACATTTTTCATCATCAAAACATAGAAAAAGGGCAAAAAAGAGGAAACTTTCTTCTAAAAAAAATCCTACCTAAGAAAGCTTCTTTTGCAATGAACAAAACCAAAATATTAAACATAAAATTAAAATAAAAACTTAAACTAAATTAGGGGGATGATGTGTGTGTGTGTGTGTAACACCCCGAATCTAGTACTCAAAATGCTAAACGGTGCTCTTGACCCCGAAGGATCACAAGCTAACCCATGACTGATATTTGTACCTGAACACTGCATAATATATTATATATATGTGAAAATAAAGGTTGAAAGGCCATAAGGTTCAAAACTGATAAAACATAACATCTGAAAGTACGATATATCAATACCAAAACAAACTAAAACAAAACTATCTAAACATACTGTAGTCTGAAAAGCCTCTAAAACTAAACTGTCTGAATAAGGAGCTGATGAGACATGTCCCCAACTAACTTCAAATACTAAAATAAACTAAGTAATGAAGAAATAAAGTAATGATCATATCCTCGAAGGAGGATTCACTGCTAACTCTAACTGCTGAAACTGGAATGCTACTGATGCTTTGGAACTCGTGCTTCTGAACCTATGGCATAAAATAAAATACCATAATGCAAATATGTTAGTACGATTGAATATACTGGTATGCATGTGAGGTAGGCTAAATGCAAAAGGTTCAAATGCATGAACAATGCTAACTGATTGTATAACATGAACGTGAGAATATATGCATGAATAAGTAACTGTAACTGAATTTGTGATGGTACTGACTACTGAGTCTTATTACTGATAACATGAGTTACTGATAACTGATATAACTGATACTGAGTGACTGTATCTGATAGTCTAGATTCTGATAAAACTAGCTGAGTTCCGTACTGTGCTAAGTTGACTGTATCTGATAGTCCTTAAATCTAAAGAACTATCTGAATTCTTTTACTGAGATCGAGATTGTGGGAAGTATTCATCTAACTAATATGCCCCAAATAACATATTATAGCCAAGTTGGGGTCCAATCTATAACCCCAATTGAAAGGGTGTCAATACCGCACCACTGGTCAAGACAAGCTATGGGTGACCCTCATCTGGTAGTGTCCCCAAAAGAGAATGGTGGGACCCTCATCTAACAGTGTTTATCCACCTCATCAACCCTCATCTATCAGTGTTGATGTATCAACCTATGCTGGATACATAGTTCTGAAACATAAGGATTGCTTCTAAGGATCACACCTCAATTGTCAGTGTGTGTCCTCATCCTTGGGTTCACTCGGTGCTAAATCCTACTCCCATCTGAATAGACACTGAACATGATTACTGAAATGAACTATAATGAGTTCATTGAGTTCTATTGACTGATGGAATACTACTGAGATTACTAAATTATTGAGCTTTCTGAGATTACTGGGATTACTGAGTTTACTGAGTTTTCCTGAGTCACATGACTGACTGAATTCTACTGAACAAGGGTTGACTGAGGATATCATGAAAATATGACACTAGCTCTAGGAACATATCTAAACTGTAAGGTACAAGTACCCCCAGGACTCGATAGAAGGAAACTGACAAGGCATGACATTCTTGAATACATGACCAACATCAACAATCCATAATACAATAAGTTGAGGATTTCCTGAAGTACATGGTTATCATAATATTGTACATAGTAGGAATGCATGTACTCAATACCAAAATTTCATACTCTAACATCATGAGCATTCCAACAAACATCTACATTGCACATCAATAGCATGAGAATCATTTGAACATAAGGGTAAAATATAAATCCATCACATAAATCACAATTGAGCTATATTACATAATTTCTAGTCTCTTAGGCATTTTATCAAACATTTAGGTTGCATGACTTAAGGCATGGAATAATCATCAAACTAACATATCATAACCAACTAAAATTCATGGTTTTCAACTCACATGCTAAAATATTTTCATAAAAACACATAAAGATTCCAACTTGAGAATTATACAACAATAACCACATGAACATAATCAACCCATAGCATGAATATCATAATTTATAGTTTAAAACTTGATTCTTGGGCTTCATGGACGAAAGAAATCCATGAATAAAAACTATGCATACCTTAGTACGTGATTGTATGAAGATTTACTGTGGAATTTTCTTTAATTTGAATCCCCAATTGAGAATCCGAACTTGTTCTTGAGAGAATTTTGAGTGAAGTGACTATATTTTGGTTGAATTGGGGCTAAATCCCATGTTATAGGCTTATATAGGGGTGGGAAATACCCATTTTGCCCTTAAAATAACTCAAAAATGGGGTGTTTATGTCACTTGGTCCATAAGATATGCGGCGTACAACTTATCACGTAATCTAGGTAGTGAATTGCACAACTTATGGTATAAGTTAGGTTGTGCGTCGCACAACTTATGGCATAACCATTCCAGTAGCCTTAGGTGATTTGTTAGGCGACGCACTCCACTTTGCAAAGCCATAACTTCTTGCTCGAGTGTCAGATTTTGATAAAATTGGTATCGTTGGAAAGCTAATTTGATTCTCTATAATTTGGTGGTTCTAAATCTGCCAAAAATACCATATATTCATCAAGTTATTCTCATTCAAAGATGACTCTTGCAAAATTAAACACTAAAACTTGATGGATTCAAAAACTCTTAACTTGCCTTACTCTAAGTGACTCTTATGAACACGCTTAACACATCATAAGCTCTCGTCTCACTAGGATAGTCATTGTAAGTCATTTACTCAAATATGAATCACAGGATAGGAGGTTTATAAGTAGAAACAATGATTCATTTTCTAGCTTAGAAATATATGGGGTATTACAATATCTCCCCCTTGGGAATATTCATCCTCGAATGGGACTGACTTGACTGAGAATACTAATTAAATAGACTTACTTAAGGGGAGTGAACATCTAAAACATAATTATATGACTAGAACTACTAGCATACTGAAATCTCATTCTAAATATGCATGTCTGATGCATGGATATCTGACTGAGTTGTTCCTCATGAAAGCATGACTGAAATTATTGATAAGCTGAGCTTCTTTACTGAACATGCATGTCTAATGCATGAATACTTGACTAAACTATCTCTTGAATGCTTGAATGAACATGCAATGGTAATTAATACCAACTTTATAATGGGGATCTGAACATAAACTGAATACCAAGCTTTTAACTAAAATTTGAACATGAAACTAAAAAGCTTAAGGATAACTGTTACCTTGAGCTGAGTCCGAGTTAGCGAAGAAGAGGTGAGGATACTTGGTTTACATATCTACTTCTTCTTCCCAAGTAGCTCCCTCAACGGACTGATTCCAACAAAGAACTTTGACTAGAAGGACTTCTTTATTCCTCAGTCTGTGAGTCTAATAGTTTAAGATTTCGACTGGAATCTTTTCATAAGAGAGGTTGTTCTGAACATCTATGCTCTGAATAGAGACTACAACTGCTAGGTTACCTGTGCACTTCTTGAGCAAAGAGACATGGAAGACTGGATGAACTGAGGCTAGATCTGAAGGCAACCCGAGCTCATAAGCTACCTTGCCAAAACGACTAAGAATTTTGAAGGGACCGACATATCGGGGACTGAGCTTTCCCTTCCTGCCAAACTTCTTCAGTCCCTTCATGGAAGAGATCTTTAGATAGACATAATCACCAATCTCGAACTCGAGATCCTTTCTGCGCACATCTGTATAAGACTTCTGGCAGCTCTGAGCAACCCAGAGTCTTTCTCTGATCAACTGGACTTTTTCTAAGACATTGAATACTAAGTCAGGCCCTATAACTAAGGCCTCACTAACTTCAAACCAACTGACTGGAGATCTATATCTCTGACTATAGAGAGCTTTGAATGGAGCCATTCAAATATTGGAATGATAGCTGTTGTTGTATGCAAACTTAATAAAATGCAAGTGGTCATCCCAACTACCCTTGAAATCAATTGCATACGCCTTTAGTATATCTTCTAAAGTATGAATGGTCCTTTCCTCCTGACCATCTGTCTGAGGATAAAAGGTTGTATTGAGATGTACTTGGGTACCAAGACCCTTTTTAAATGCTTTCCAGAAATGAGAGGTGAACTGGGTACCTCTATCTGAGATAATAGATAGTGGAACACCATGCAATCTGTCCAACTCTCTGATGTAGAGTTTAGCGTAATCCTTGGCTGAATAAGAGGTATGGACTGGATGGAAATGAGCTGATTTGGTAATCCTATCTACAATGACCCAAACTGAATCACACTGATGACGAGTACAGGGCAAATCCATCATAAAGTCCATGTTCACTTCTTCCCACTTCCAAGTAGGAATAGTGAACTCCTTCATGGACCCACTAGGCTTTTGATGCTCTATCTTAACCTGCTGATATGTAGAGTACTTAGCCACAAACTCTGCGATATCTCTCTTTATCCTACTCTAGCAATAGATCTCCCGTAAGTTGCGGTACATCTTAGTGGCCCCTGGATGAATATAGTAGAGCTCACCATGCGCTTCTGCAAGAATTCAGTACCTCAAGTCATCTACACTGGCACACAGAGATGACCCTGACAATGCAACACACCATCTCTCCCTTGGGAGAAATCCTCTACTTTCTGGTCCTTGACTAACTCTTTCAACTTGACAAAGATGGGATCTCTATCCTACTTTTCTTTCACCTCAGAAAGTAGAGATGATTCTGAACTACTCTGGACCCATATATCACCCTCTTCTATATCGACTAAGCGAACACCTAGTCTGGTAAGTCTATGGACTTACTGATCTAACTTTATCTTTCTGTCCTCAGCATGAGCAACACTACCCATAGCCAGTCTACTGAGAGCGTCGGCCACTATATTGGACTTTCTTGGATGATAAAGGACACTCATGTTGTAATCTTTCAAGAGCTCTAAATACCTCCTCCGATGAAGATTGAGATCTTTTTGGGAAAAGACATACTAAAGGCTCTTATGATCTGTGGACACATCTACATAAACTTCGTATAGATAATGCCTCAAAATCTTTAAGGCAAATACTATGGCTACAAACTCAAGATCATGAGTCGAATAATTCTTCTCATGGGGTTTAAGCTGTCTGGAGATGTAGGCTATGACCTTACCATGATGCATGAGGACAAAACCAAAACCTACTCTGGATGCATCATAATACACTCGAACCTATATGAATCACCCGGAAGAGCCAAAATTAGAGCTGAGGTAAGTCGAGTCTTCAACTCCTAAAAACTCTTTTTGCAAGGATCTTACTACTAAAAATTAACTTTTTTCTGAGTCAATCTGGACATAGGGGATGCAATATAATAAAATCCCTCAAAAAATCATTTGTAATAGCCAGCCAAACCCAAGAAACTTCTGATATCTGATAGACAGATAGGTCTAGGCAAGTTTCTTACTGCTTCGGTCTTTTGAGGATCAACCCTAATGCAATCATCGGAAATGATATAACCATGGAATGCTACTGACCTTAGCCAAAACTTTCACTTACTGAATTTGGCAAACAACTGATGATCTTTGAGAATCTGAAGCATAATTCTGAGATGGTCTGCATGGTCACCCTTACTGAAGGACTAGACCAGAATATTATCTATAAAGACTATGAAGAACATGTCCAAGTACTATTTGAACACAGTTTATCAAGTCCATGAAAGCTATTGGGGCATTGGTAAGACCAAAGGACATGATTAGGAATTCAAAGTGACCATACCGAGTACAAAAGGCTATTTTTAGAATGTCACATTCTCTGACTCTAAGTTGATGATTGCCTAATCTGAGGTCTATTTTTGAGAAATAACTAGCACCCTAAAGTTGGTCAAACAAGTTATTAATTTAGGGATTGGATACTTGTTCTTGACTGTGACTTTATTGAGCTGGCGGTAATCAATGTACATTCTAAGAGAACCATCTTTCTTGCGCATGAATAAGACTGGTGCACCCCACATGAATATTATGGCGGAATAAATATAGGCTGAGTATCTGAAAGAAGATCAATGCCGAAGTCTATTTTCCTTTCAGGAGGAATTTCTGAAAGATCTTCGAGAAAGACATCTGAATATTCATTCACGACTGGGATTGATTCAAGACTAGGAGTTTTAGATCTAAAGTCCTTAACATGAACAAGATGATAAACACATCCTTTAGATATCATTTTCCTTACCCAAAGGTAGGAAACAAGCTGACCTCAGAAAGCTAAAGTACTACCCCTCCATTCTAGGCTAGATTCATTTGGAAACTGGAACTGGACAACTCTATTTCTACAGTTGACTGTGGCATAGTAGGAATGAAGCCAATCCATGTCGGGAATGACATCAAAATTAGTCATCTCTAATTTGACTAATTCTGTTGAGGTAACTTTCTGAAATATCATAATCGGATAGTTCATGTATATCCGCTTGGCTATGATAGTTTATCCCACTAGGGTAGAGACTGAAAAGGGCTCTGCTAGAATTTTAGGACTGACTCCGAAATCAACTACAATGTAAGGAGTAACAAAATACAAGAAAGCTCCTGGATCTAGCAAAGGGTAAACATGCAAATGAAAGATATGTAATGTACCAGTAACCACATCAGAAGAATTTTCCTGATCTTGTGGGGATTGGAGAGCATAAAGTCTATTTGGTCATTGCCAACTAGTAGCACTGGAAGTGGTACCCTACTGATTTGGATGACCGGACTGGGCTGAGGAACGGTTCTACAGACCCTGGTAACCTGGCTGGGGATAATCCCTGACTCTGTGGTTTGGCTTGCCACATCCAAAATAGATATCGCTGTCAGCTCAGACTGGGAGATTAACTTGAGATTATGCTCACTGGCTCAACACGAATATTAAAAGAAGATAAACTGTTCCTAAACCATCTTATAGCCTCCTGCACATAAATATGGAGTACAACATACCCATGTACAAGACTCTACTAGATATGGCTTTCAGACTTCCTAGGATACTATTGAACCTTAGGCTCTGATACCAAGTTTGTAATGCCTCAAATCTGGTACTCAAAATGCTACACGATTCTTCTAACCTCGAAGGAACACAAGCTAACCCATGACTGATATTTGTACCTGAACATTGCATAATATATTGTATAAATGTGGAAATAAAGGCTGAAAGGCCATAAGGTTCAAAACTGATAAAACATAACATCTGAAAGTACGATATATTAATACCAAAACAAACTGAAATAAAACTGTCTGAACATACTATAGTCTGAAATGCCTCTAAAACTAAACTGTCTGAATAAAGAGTTGATGGGACATATTCCCAACTAACTCCAACCACTGAAATAAACTATGTAATAAATAAATAAAGTAATGATCATGTCCTCGAAGGAGGAGGACTCACTACTAACTCAGACTGTTAAAACTGGAATGCTACTGATGCTCTTGAACTCATGCTTCTGAACCTATGGTACAGAATAAAATACCATAGCACAAATACGTCAGTACGATTGAATGTACTGGTATGTATGTGAGGTAGGCTGAATGCAAAGGGTCCAAATGCATGAACAATGCTAACTAACTATATAACATGAACATGAGAATACATACATGAATTAGTGACTGTAAATGAATTCGTGATGGTACTGACTACTGATTCTAATTACTGATAACATGAGTTATTGATAACTAATATAACTAATACTGAATGAATGTATCTGACAGTTTAGGTTCTGATGGAACTAGCTGAGTTTCGTATTATGCTGAGTTGACTGTATCTGACAGTCTTAAAATCTAAAGAACTATCTGAGTTCTTTTACTGAGACTGAGACTGTGGGAAGTAGTCATCCAACCGATATTCCACAAATAACGCATTATATCTGAGTTGGGGTCCAATCTATAATCCCAATTGGAAGGGTGTCAATACCGCGCCACTGGTAAAGATAAGTTGTGGGTGACCCTCATCTGGCAGTGTCCCTAAAATAGAATGGTGGGACCCTCATCTGACAGTGTTATCCACCTCATAAACCCTTATCTGTCAGTGTTGATGTCTCAACCTATACTGGTTACATAGTTCTGGAATGCAAGGATTGCTTCTAAGGATCACACCCTCAACTGTCAGTATGTGTTCTCATCCTTGGGTTCACTCGGCTCTAAATCCTACTCCCATTTAAATAGACACTGAACATGATTATTGAACAGAACTGGACTGAGTTTATTGAGTTCTGTTGACTGACAAAATACTACTAAGATTACTGAATCATTGAGCTTTATGAGATTACTAGGATTACTAAGTTTACTGAGTTTTCCTGAGTCACATGACTAACTAAATTCTACTGAACATGGCTTGACTTAGGATATCGTGAAAACATGACACTGGCTTTAGGTATACAACTAAATTTTTGGGTACAAGTACCCCCAGGTCTCGATAGAAGGAAACTGACAAGGCATGACATTCTTGAATACATGACCAACATCAACAATCCATAATATAATAAGTTAGGGATTTCATGAAGTACATGGTTATCATAATCTTGTACATGGTAGGAATGCATATACTCAATGTCAAAATTTCATACTCTAACATCATGAGCGTTCCAACAAACATCTACATTGCACATCAATAGCATGGGAGTCATTTGAACATAAGTGTTAAATATAAATCCATCACATAAATCACAATTGAGCTATACTACATAATTTTTAGTTTCTTAGGCATTTTATCAAACACTTAGGTTGCATGACTTAAGGTATGGCATAATCATCAAATTAACATATCATAACCAACTAAAATTCATGATTTTTAACTCACATACTAACATATTTTCATAAAAATACATAAAGATTCCAACTTGGGAATCGTACAACAACAACCACATAAACATAATCAACCCATAACATGAATATCATAATTCATAGTTTAAAACTTGATTATTGGGCTTCATGGACGAAAGGAATCCATTTGAACACTATGAATACCTTAGTACATGATTCTACGAAGATTTACGATGGAATTTTCTTGAATTTGAATTCTCAATTAAGAACCGTAACTTGTTCTTGTGAGAATTTTAAGAGAAGTGACTATATTTTGGTTGAATTGGGGCTAAATCCCATGTTATAGGCTTATATAGGGGTGGAAAATCCCATTTTTCATTAAAATAACTCAAAAATGGGGTGTTTACGTCACTTGGACAATAAGATGTGCAGTGCACAACTTATTGCGTAAGCTAGGTTGTGCGTCGCTCAAATTATGGCATAAGTTAGGTTGTGCGTCGCACAACTTATGATATAAGTTATGTTGTGCGTCGCACAACTTATGGCATAACCATTCCAGTAGCCTTAGGCAATTTGTTAGGCGATGCACTCCACTTTGCAAAGACATAACTTCTTACTCGCGTGTCGAATTTTTGTAAAATTGGTATTGTTGGAATACTAATTTGATTCTCTACAATTTGGTGGGTCTAAATCTGCCAAAATACCACATATACATCGAGTTATTCTCATTTAAAGATGAATCTTGCAAAATCAAACACTAAAACTTGATGTATTCAAAAGCTCTTAGCTTGCATTACTCTAAGTGATTCTTATGAACACGCTTAACACATCATAAGCTCTCTTCTCACTAGGATAATCATTTTAAGTCATGTACTAAAATATGAATCAGAGGATAGGAGATTTCATGCGTAGGAACAATGGTTTATTTTCTAGCTTAGAAATATACGGGGTATTATAATGTGAGGGGATGTAGTCAGGGTCATCCATTTTGAGCCTTTTCACAATTTTCCTTAAGAAACAAACAATTCGACAAAGTTCACTCTCTAAGTAAAAGAGGTTTTCACCTAGCCCATGGAAGAGGTGGTCAAAATTATTCCTAAGGAGAAGGATATTATAGTGCTATAGGGGAACCCTTCTGATCAGACGTAGGGGTATTCTTATCGGAGGCATGATTTCTTTCAGTGAAGAAGAAGAGATTCTTGAAGTTTTTGATGTATGTAGAAGTGAATGGTTACATAGGAATTATCACTGTACTTGTACACTCATAGAAGGTGACATTTTATATTTCCAACCAATAATCAGTCGACGCGTGACGGAATAGAAAAGGTTTAGCTTGTGTATACTAATGGTTTTTGATGTTATAGATGTGTTTGCAGCTTTTAATTAACTGAGAATAGGAAACGACTGTTTAATGCATCGATTGGAGTGATATGACAGTAAAAAAACTTACATAACATGTTTGATGAGTAATCATATATCCATTAACAATTCTTTAATAGACCAAGTAAAAGATATATCATAGATTTATGTGGTCTACTATAGACAAAGCATATAGTCAATTACAACTGAACGTTAAATTCTACACAAATGCGGGGGTCCCCTAAAATAGTGGCATTACAAATGAAGAAAAAAAGCCTTTTTAACATTTGTTGGTCATGCTACATGTGGTTCTTTTGTTCCCAGATTTCTTTTATTCCTCATTTTGAACTTGAATGTTTCACCGACGGCCTTAACACATTTGACTCTCTTCCTTCTGAGTTTGAGATCGTAGGAGGGTGGAACAATCTTCGTGTCTTGCAATTCCCGTGGCACAATCCATTCGGACTCTAAAGGGACAACATTAATAGCTTCAGAGTATGCAAGGAGGTATGTTTTAATTTATAAATAGGCGAAGAGTATTCATAGATAGAATTACCATAACCTTACCATCACCATAATTTTCTCACAAAGCGTCCATCACATGTTTGCACGACAGTTTCACCAAGTCATATTTCATATAACAACAACTCCTCTCCAAGAGATTGACCTTGGCAGTAACACTGTTGCCGAACATGGTGAATTGGTTGAGATCTCCGTTTGCATTAGTCACAGACAAAGATTCGCTTGCACTCTTATTATCTCTTAGGATCTTTTTGCACAAGGCATAAATTTGTTGTTTGGACTACCGATAAATACATACCGCTCCCTAAAATTTTTGCCATTTTTAGCAATCGAATTGAATATGTATGACACGGGGTACTCCTGTTCATCTGTCAAACACTGAGTTGAGCGACTCGACGATGTTTGTGGTCATCACATTGTGCCTATTGTTTGGGAAGTATTCTCTACTCTACTTCTCAAAATCAAGAACATTTTCAAGGATATGAGATGCCTCAGGGAATTCATCCTTTAATTCTTTGAAATGCTTGCTAAACACATTAAAAGAATAAGCCTTTGCTGTGGCATAGAATAGATAAAGGTGCTCTCCACAGTGTTGATTTACACGAAGATTTTCAGCGAGGTGCCTTATGTAAATTCCATGATGCGCACAATTGTAAACATGGGAGAAGGAATTAGCAATGCTAATGTGCCTATCGGAGATGACTCATAGATCTGGATCATCTTCTACTAAAGACTTCAACTTCTCAAAAAGGAAGGTCCAAGAAGCATTATTCTCTTTATCCACAACACAAAGGCAATTGTATAGATATTATTTCGATGTTTTGTGCAATGAAACTCAACAATACACCCTTTTACCTTCCATACTAATATGTGCCAACAATAACAATTACCTTTCTTATGTAGGAATATCCCCATATGCAAGCTCTGAAAGCTAAAAAGTAGTGCACGAACGATCCATCCATCTTGGTAACCATGATAGAATAAGAAGAACAAGGATTCAATAACTCAACCATGTGGAAAAAATTCAACAAGTAAGACGATACGTGCTCTGGTGTCCCACGAACAATGTTCTTCGTAACTATACTTCCTTTCCAACACATCCAATAACTTGCGTTGCAATGCATCTCCCTAAAAGCAGAAGATACGACAACGAGAAGATATCCGCGGAGTAATAATAGAATACAAGTTATTAAATTGTGAAAGCGACATGTAAACTTTCACAATTTGCTTTACGTAAAATATTGAAACTTTTTGTATAGGCTTTTTGACTATTATTAGTCTAGGCATTAATAATTTTTGTCTTATAGGAGACTTTTTGTAAAGTAGACTAGGTAGATAATTTTAGAAACGTGAATACTCTTGTAAAGATTTTAGAAACGTGAATACTCTTGTAAAGTTTCAGTCTATAAATAAGATGAATCGAAGGCATTGCAAGGCAAGCCTTCATGTGTTGAAGCAAAAACTCTCTCTTGTCCACA
>JAPEIP010000003.1:99208376-99230617 GCA_026120095.1 Capsicum chinense
TATGTACATGATTGAAGGGAATATTTTGAAAAGAGCAATTTTATGAAAATGAATAATTATTTATCTGATGTAATGGTAGATAAATTTAAAATACTTATTTTGTATGTGATTAAGGATATAGGAATAATAGATATAAGGAAACCATGTTTTAATACTTATGATACACTACTCATTTCTCTCTTCCCATAACAGTTGGAGATCCGAGGCCTTATCTTTTAATTCTTTATAAATAAAGCCTTTCTCTATTTCTATAACAGTTCTAATTAATGTCTTAAATTTTCATACACCAACTTATAAAAATAAGGGGAAAAAACTCAATTCATGTCAAAGAAAGATCAAAAAATAATAACGAAAAATAGAATTTTAGAATTATTCTTTCACGAGAGAGTTGGATTGTTGCTTGATTTTGATGGTGCTTTTCCATTAGAGCCTCTTTTGTGCAATTTAGAGTTGTGAAATTTTTATTAGAATATGTAAGTCAATTCTGATTAAGTTTCTTTAAGATTTAAAGATTTTACAATGTCTATTATTTCAACTAAATTTTGTTGAACTATATTGTTTTAATGTAGAGAGGCTGAAATGAATCGTAATATATTGTAATATTTGTCCTTTCAATTTATATACCAATCTTGAATACCTTCGTTCATGTTATGATTTTCATTATGTAATTTAGATTTAAAAAATTCTTGTCATAAATATATGATAAATTCATCATTTTACAGTTGTCACGTCTCTCTACGTAAAATATTTATCATATATTAATGACTTTTTACGACAAGAATTTTTTAAATCTAAATTACATTATGAAAATCGTAACATGAATGGAGGTATTCAAGATAGATGCATACATATATATATATACACATACATACATATATATACATACATACATATATACATACATACATATATACATACATACATATATACATACATACATACATACATATACATATATATATATATATATATATCATATATTTATGAAAAGAATTTTTTAAATCTAAATTACATAATGAAAATCGTAACATGAATGGAGGTATTCAAGATAGATGCATACATATATATATATACATACATACATACATACATACATATATATATACATACATATATATATACATACATACATACATACATATATACATACATACATACATATATATATATATATATATATATATATATATTGTTGGACAATAAGATTTCTAGTTGAAAAAATAAATAATCAAGACAAGAAAAATACTGCAACAGTCGTTTTATTGATTTACAATCTCTATGAATCCTCTGATTCGCCTTTATGAATATAAATTCAAGGGATTCGAGTTTGATCTCGAATTTGAACTTGATCTGTTGATTTGATGAATTTGATCCTGACTTGTGCTTGAATTTCAGGATTTTAGAGCTTTTCCTTGAATCTTGTGGTCTTGATCTTGAGCGTTGATGAACTGGATTTGAATT
This sequence comes from Capsicum chinense, assembly GCA_026120095.1. Taxonomy (NCBI): domain Eukaryota; kingdom Viridiplantae; phylum Streptophyta; class Magnoliopsida; order Solanales; family Solanaceae; genus Capsicum; species Capsicum chinense. The sequence continues at coordinate 99,209,838 of JAPEIP010000003.1, forward strand.
ATTGAGCTTTGTAGAGAAATTGTGGTGTTTGATCTATGAGTTTTCTCTTGGTTCTTGTTAGAGTTGTTCATCCTTTTTCTAAATTATGAGACCTCTATTTATAGTTGTGGGAAGTAAAGAGTCATGGTGAATATGAACTTCTTTTGACCAATCAAATTTAAGTGACATGGTATATTTCATGAGCTTTGATTTCACTAGGCCTGTTGCATCATTTTGACACGTGACACAATCTCATTGGCTCTTTCACTTAACTTGACATGCCATATCATTTGATATATGGCGCCAAATTGGGCCTCTAGAATATGGCAATATCTTGAGCTTAGAAAAATAGGCTCATAATTTGTAACCCAAATCAATGGGTTAACCCAATAATAATTGGATTTTAATTAAATCCTTACATGTTTGGATTTAAATAATTGATCCAATTATATTAATCCACAATATTTATTTGGAACTAAAATATTTTGAATTTAATATAATTCAAATTTCGTACAGATTTTAATTTAATAAAATTTCGTTGCCCAGAAAATGACCCCTACTTTAAGATTGGTTGAGTGTATACTTTAGAGACTAGACTTAAAGTATGATTATTTAAACATGATTCCTTTATGCTTCAAAGATTTTTCATGCACATGAACTCCCCATTTTATTAGTTGAGAAAATTTAAAGATGAACCATACAATTTGCATATTGATATTGACTCTCAAAAGTTCTCTTTTTTCTTTAGTCCCGATTCATTTAATGAATTTCTACACGTAAGATTTATTGGTGAGACATGATATCTATCTCCACGAATGAATTTCTTAATAATGTCCACTTCTAGAATATCTTGACTTTGTCCAATTCCAAATAGATTTTGAAAAAAATTTCACCACTTTACTTAATTAGGAATAAAAACCTTCCAATTTGAATTTATATTGGAGATGGAAACAACCTTCAATTTGAATTTATATTGAAGAAGGAAACAACCTCCAATTTGAATTTATATTAGAGATGAAACTCTTTAAATTTATATTGGAGAAAGAAACAACCTTCAATTTGAATTTATATTGAAGAAGGAAACAACCTCCAATTTGTGGAAATACTTTCAATTTAAATTTATATTGGAGAAGAAAATAATCACCCTACAACTCTAAAAAAAGTATGTAAGTTCCCCAGTTTTTCAATATCAGTTTTGGAGTTTCCAAGCCATGAATAATATTGAGGTAATTTCTTTCCTTCTACTTTTATTTTATTTTCCATCATCTTTTTCCAGCCCAGCATATTAGTGGTAGAAAATTCATATCTCATTGTAGAAATATCGAGATCTTGAATCGTTTGATATTTCAAAAACTAGACTTCAAGATCTATAACATATTAAGAATTAAGATTTAAAATCCTTCAATATAATTTTCGATAATTTTTTGAATTTATCCTTAAATTTTATTATGCTAAAAATTTCAGATCTGTACGTCTTTGCCAAAATTTTCATATCTTGAAGTAGGAAAGACGAAATCACAAGATGCTTGATTCTTGTGAAAATAGATACAAGAATTTATAACATATTCAAAATTTATAATTCAATACCTTTGAGATCCTTTCAGGTGTTATCCCAAAATCAGCAATGGATTTTAATGCACCAACGGTTTCAGATTTGCACAGTGACACCAAAAAATTTATAACTCAATGTGAGAGTATCGAAATCATGATCCGCTTGATTTTTATATATGTAAGAAACATGCATATGTAAAATATCCATGATTTGAAATATATAATCTTCAAAATTATTCTAGACAATTTTTTGAAGTTGATCCTAAATTCTATTCGGTAGAAAATTTCAGATTTGCATTGCCTCACCAAATAATTTATATCTTGATGTAGAGACGTCACCATCAAAGGGTATTTTCATTGTTACAAATCAGGTTTTGATGGTTTCATTCTCACCATAATATATTATCTCAATCCAAGTTAGTGATACATGACTTTCAAGTTTGAAAATTCCTACCAAGAACTAATCTCTCTCCTACTTGTATTTTCTTTGTGTTGTCTCTTTTTTTGTATTGTAGAATCAAAGAAGATAACAATGTTCAACAATCTTCTTAGGGTGCGAGAGTTTAACTTTGCCTCCGTCACCTTAAGACCCGATCAATTTTGCTTCAAGATGGTGGCTATTCAACAATCAGCTTAGGATGTGAGAGTTTAACTTCACTTCCATCACCTTAAGAATCGACCAATTTTGCTTCAAGAAGGTGGTCATGCAATAATCGTCTTAGGGTGCGAGATTTTAACTTCACATTTATCACCTTAATACCCGACCAATTTTGCTTCAAGATGGTGGCTATGCAACAATCAGCTTAGGGTGCGAGAGTTTAACTTCGCCTCTGTCACCTTAAGACCAAACTAATTTTGCTTCAAGATTGGTGACTTTTCTTCAAGTATGGTCCCTCTCACCTATGCACTTATGCAATGGTCATATTTAAGTATGGTCTATTTCACTGGTCCACTTTTGCAATGGTCTTCTTTAAGTATGGTCCCTTTCACTGATACGCTTACGCAATGGTCTTTTTCAAGTATGGTCTTTTCACCGATGCACTTATGCAATGGTCTTATTTAAGTATGGGCTCTTTCATCGATGAACTTATACAATTGTCTTCTTTAAGTATGGGTTCTTTCAATGGTTATCTTAAGGTGTGAGACTTTAAGTTCTCCTCTGTCACCTTGAGACCTAACAAGTTCGGCTTCAAGTATGGTCCTTTTTTAATGGTCATCTTAAAGTGCGAGAGTTTAACTTCGCCTCTGTCACCTGGAGACTTGACAAGTTCAGCTTCAAGTATGATCCCTTTTCAATGGTTAGCTTAAGGTGCGAGAGTTTAACTTCGCCTTCGTCACCTTGAGACTTGACAAGTTAGACTTTAAGTATAGTCCCTTTTCAATGGTAATCTTAAGGTACGAGAGTTTAACTTCACCTCCATCACCTTGAGACCTAACTAGTTCAACTGGTTTACATAATAAATATATCAAAATTCCAACTTAAGGTGCAAAGGAACAAATCTTGTCCACCTTAAGGTATAGAATTTTAATGATCCTCTTAAGGATAAATCCGTGAAGAGACCAACTTAAGGTGAAAAGGGACAAATATTGTCCACCTTAAGGAATGAAAATTTTGAGATCCTTTTATGGATAAATCTGCGAAAGGCCAACTTAAGGTGCAAAGGGACAAATTTTTTCCACCTTAAGGTATGAAGATTTTGAGATCCTTTTAGAAATAAACCTATGAGAGGCCACTTAAGGTGGAATGGGAAAAAAAATTCCACCTTAAGGTATGGCAATTTTGAGATCCTTTTAAGGATAAATCCATGAGAGGCTTGCGTAAGGAGCAAAGGGATAAATTTTTCCGCCTTAAGGAATGGAAATTTAGAGATTCTTTTAAGTATAAACCCATGAGCGGCCAGCTTAAGGTTCAAAGGGATAAATTTTGTCCACCTTAAGACATGGAAATTTTGAGATATTTTTAAGGATAAACGCGTGAGAGGCCAGCTTAAGGTGCAAAGGGGCAAATTTTGTCCACCTTAAGACATGAAAATTTTGAGATCCTTTTAAGGGTAAACCAGTGAGAGGCCAGCTTAAGGTGCAAAGGAACAAATTTTTTCCTCCTTAAGGCAAGGAAATTTAGGAGGCCTGGATTTAAAGACTTGGAGATTTTGTTCAACTTCTACTTGCAAATTTGGCAATTTGGGTGGCTTACTTTCAAATTTGGTGAATTTGGAAACTTCATCTTACAGACTTGAAATTCTATTATTTCTTACTTTAACTATAGGCTTGGTAGATTTGTGCCCTTATTTGTAGGCTTGGAGAACTTCAACATTCTAAATCCCATTGAAGAAACTCCTATTCTTTTCAACGGATTGCCTCCATTGAGCCACATATATTTGGAGTAAGTTCAAAATTTAATTAGAATAGTTTCATACTTGGCATTCATATCACTGATATTGCAGGAACATATTATTTTTGACACTTATGAAACTGAACTCAAAATAAAATTCCAAGCACCTACGTACCTTAATGAAGACGGTCAAGTCACAGCGTAGTTCTAGGCCAGTGCTTTTCTTTATTTGGATTTTTTTTTATGTCCTAGCTTTTTCCTAGGTTGCATTTTTTGAGGTTTCCAACCTAGCAAACTTTTTTTTAAGTTGTACACATTTTATAATCTTGCGGGCTAGGAGTGAACATGTAGTTTATACTCGTTCTTAAGGAGTGACATCTTTCTTTAAGGATAGTACTTCTTCAAGAACTTGGCATTGATAGGGCCAATTTTCATATCATCTGGGTCGATAAGATTATAAGCATTATTTGAATATACTTTTTATACAACATATAGTCCATCCCGCTTTAAGGTGAATTTACCCCTAGATTTACGAGAAGTAATAATGGTCCTTCTTACTGCAAGGACTTGGTCTCCAAATTGAAAGCACCTCACTTTTTGTTAAAAGAATAAGATAAACGGGCTTGATAATATTTAAGATTTCGTTGAGTCCCAACCTCTTCTTCTGGAGAGCTTTTAACTCCACAATACGTAACATAGTATTTTGTTTATCGATGAGACTTTATAGAATATCAAATCTATAAGAAGATAGTTGACGCTCAAGTAGAAGGACTGCTTCAACTTTAAAATCAAGTGAATACAGGTTTGCTTGCATCGGTGTGCGATAAGTCATTATATATGCCTATAAAGCTTTTTTCATTCGCTCATGCATGTCTTATTTTGGACTTGGATATGACTTTATTAAATAGACTACATAAATTCTTATTGAATGTTTCGTCTAGTCCATTGGTGGTAGCATGGTACATAGAAGATTTACGCTGCTTGAAACCAAAAGGACCACAAATCTTGTTCATTAACTCAAATGGATTTCCATTACTTGTTATTATGTACTAAGGAATTCCAAAGTGTTAGATGATATTTAAAACGCCCCAAACTTTGGACTTTACAAATTTCCTGAGCTTTAGGATCTTTGCCCTTCTTATGACTCACCATATGAGTCGCATGGTATGGTTATGGGTATAGACACCCAAGTCGTAACCAAACCAGTGGGTTATAGGCCAAGTTTTATCCTGGTTACAAAAGACTCCTCACGAGTTGTATGATTATGTGATAAGTGATTAGACTCCAGTTGTATTATGTCTAGTGTCAAAGCCCTTGGTGTTTTGTGATGGTCACAACTAGACTATACGAGTCGTATGGTCAAGTGATAAGAGGGGCTAAGAAGTCATAAGTTGGATAGTGTGTGGTGTCCAATTCTCGGTCTTGGTGACAACTCAATGGTATGAGTCGTAAGATGTGGTGATGACTCAATGGATTGACTCGTGACCACCTGCAGACTTTATACCACTTTTAAACTAAAGGTATTCTGGACCTTTTCCACCACAAGCCCTTAAGACCTTACATCTTATAACACTTTTTTGTCATCCATTACATACTTTACAATGTCAAACACTCTCTAAAACTTCTCAAGAAAGATTGGGCTAGGGTTTCTTCAAAGTGGTCATCTAAGGGCTTAAAGATTAAATTCTCTCTATGAATCTTCATAACTCAAGCATGTGAATCTTCCCTCATTTTTAGCTCACTAAAATCATATATTTAAAACATTATTCATGAGTCTTTAATCGTGGTTTAAAAAATTAAGGTTGAGAGTTTGAATGAATATTGTTGGATATTGCTTTCTCATGATTTAATTTATAATAATGCATGTTTTAGTAATATTTTTGCACATTTGGGTGCATGGGAATTGTGGTTTAACTAAAGGGTCGTGTTTAATCCTAAATATGATGGTTTTTTGGTTTTGGTAATGGTATTCCCTCAACCTTTTTGTGAAATTGCCAATGAGAATGATCTTGTCATATAATGAATTGTGTTTTGAACTAAGGCATTGGCCTAAGAATGTTAATGGTTAGTAAATGGTTTATGAAGGACTTGTTGGCCATAAATTGATTTGAAACACTAAATGGGTTCGAGTACCTAAAGGATAGATTGAATTGATATCTTTGTTTAGACAATGGGTTCGAGTCCCAAGTTGATTAATAATGGTTATGGCATATTGTATGCTTACAAGTGGGGTTGGTATGATGATACCAATAGGATGCATTTGGTAAGTTATTGGATTAATAGTTGTGTATGTGAAATGAAAATTTTAATTAGGCTTTAAAGAAGGATGTGTAGTTGGGCCGTGAAAGTGAATTCCAAAGAAATAACACTAAAAACCCCACAAGATGGTGCCGGTGTCTATATGATCGAGAGGTTTGAGTCCCCCGAATGACTATATGAATGGGAGATTCAAGTCCCCCATATTGTATATATTGGTGCTTAAGTCACCTCGATTATGATGGGAGGTTTGAGTCCCTCCATAAAGGCATATATAGAAATGTATATTCTCTAGTTTGTGTGGCTATATGCACCGGTTCCCTTCCAGCTAGGGGAGAGCTGGCCCATGTATCCTGTGGGTGCCTTGTTATATGACCATCATGCTACATAGCCCAGGTTAAGGTTTTCAAAGTTCATGCTAAACCTTATTCCCTACCCAACATGTGGTCTTATATATGTATGTACATTTCACATGATATTATGTATTGAATGGTGTATTGGTTTTGGAACTGTTATCATGGATTTAATTTTTTCCTCTACCCCTGATTTATATGCTAGTACTCCAACTGCTAACCATCTCTGAATGTTGTATCCCCCCGTGATGCAGGGACTAGATGTTCTTCTATTTTTCCTGTGCAGTGATCAGGTGGTTGAGTTAGTTCGTGAGTTGACATTAAAGTCGTGATTTTTCATTCTTTGAAAGGCTTTATTTCATGGTCTTTATTCCCTTTGTCTTAGAACTTATTTATAATTTTTTTAGCTATTATCGGGGGCATGTTTTGATATTTTATTCATTTTGGATTTTGTATAGGATTTGTTAAATTGCTGTGAATTTGGTGGTTTGGTTGATTGTACCTATGATGGACAATTATATGATTACTAGTGGATAGTATAGACATTTAATATATTGATATTAGTTGTGTTATATGTTATCTTGTTATTTGCTTGAAATTCATCTAACACTTGAGGTTTTTATGCTGGTTAGGCTAGATAAAGGGGTGATATCCGATCCATGTGGGACTTGGGGGTACCCTTCACAGCCAGGCCCTGGTTTGGGTCATGACAAATTTGGTATCAGAGCCTAGGTTCATGGTCAGTTGGGTGTCCACAAATTCATGTCAAGTAGAGTCTTTTTTATGAGTGTGTAGCATGCCCCACTTATAAAAGAGAGGCTACAAGACATTTAAGAATGTTTCCCTTTCTTGTTATTCTGTTTTGAGTTGTAGAGTCTAAGGTCTTGGATTTCTCTAATTCCTATTTGTTTTATTTTCAGATCATGCCTTCCCGATGATCTAAAGATTATGGAAACTACCCTATCCCACTTGAGGACAATGTTGATGGGACACACCCTGCTTCTGAGGTTCATACCCGATCTAGGGGTCCATTTCCTTATTGCCCTCTTAGAGTTCCACCGGTTCCCTCTATCCCTCTTTGAGATCCTCAGGCTGATGTGATGGATGTGGAGTTTTGTTAGTCTATTGGTATATTAACAGCAGGCTCAGCTGGTAGCTTCTCAGTCTGAGCGTAGTACTCCATCCTCAGAGGCCATAAGGGTTAGCCAATTTATGAGGTTAAGTCCTCCAACTGTTACTGGTGTTAAAGTTGAGGAGAATTCTCAAGCTTTTATTGATGAAATAGAGAAAATCCTCCAGATTATGCATGCTCAGATGTTAAAGGTATGGAGTTTGCTGCCTACCAATTGAAGAATATAGCATACTAGTCGTAAGAAGGGTGGGAATAGTCTAGGGGAGGTGATGTTGACTCTGAATTATGAGATGTCTTTTCTAGTGCCTTTTTGGACAACTTTTTTCCTCAAGAGTTGAGGGAGGCAAAAAGGATGAATTTGTTAACTTAAAGCAAGGAAGAATGGCAGTCAAGGAGTATGCCTTTAAATTCCATTAGTTATCCAGGTATGCTCTTGAGTTGATGTCTAGAAAGAGAGTTAAAATGCATAAGTTTGCTTTTGGGTTATTCTGTGAGTTGATTCTAGAGAGTAAGGCTGCCTTGTTGAACAAGGATATGGATATTTCTCAACTTGTGGTGTATATGCAGCAGGTTGAGGAAGAAAAAAGAAGCAGGTTAAGATTGGTGAGAGGCAAAGTAAGAAATTTAGGTTTTCTGATTAGGGTGAAGGCTAGAAGTAGAGTGGTAGAGATGGGGAAGGTGGCCTAAGAAGAAGTGGAGGAGTTTTGGATCTTTCTCTATGGCTAGTACTCTTTACCCAAAGTTGTTGGGTGATCATTTTTCTCAGCATGATGAAGGGTTCAGGGCACAAGGTGCCCAATCTCAAGTTGGTGGAGCACAGTCCACTCTATTATGTCCTCCTTGCAGATTTTATGGTCAGTCGTACCATGGCCAATGTGAGAAGGGAGAAATCGATATTTTAATTGTTGTCAGATTGGACATATGCAATGTGATTTGCCTTCTAATGTTACTTTAGGGGCCAATAAGGTTCCTATTTTCTCTTTATCAACTCCTGCACCAAAGGGTGTTGTTTCTGCTTTTGGTACCCGCACTGGTCAAAATCACTTATATGCTCTTGCATTTTGTTAAGACTCTGAGGCATCTCCTGATATCTTTACTGGTATGTTGAAACTCTTTTCTCTTGATATGTAATGCTTTCTTGATTCGGGGTCCATTCTCTTTTATGTGACCCTATTTATGGCGGTGCATTTTGGTTTTGGTCCCGAGCATATTTTGGACCCTCTCTTTGTATCTACCCGATAGGTGACTTTGTGGTTGGTAGAAGAGTCTATAGAGGTTGTGTGTTATCTGTTGGTGGTCGGGGAGACTTTGGTGGATCTATTTGAATTAGATATGGTTGATTTTGATGTTATACTGGGGATGGATTGGTTGCACTCATGCTATACTTCTTTAGACTGTTAGACTCGTAAGGTCATCTTTAAATTCCCTAATGATCTAATTATTAAGTGGGAGGGTGGGTTTTCTAACTCCTAATGAGAGGTTCATATCATAACTTAGAGCTCAGAGATTAATCTCCAAGGGTATCTCTATCATCTGGTCTGAGTTAAAGATTCTAACTCGAATGATCCTTTTTACATTCTGTCCTAGTGGTGAATGAATTTCCTAAGGTCTTCCCTGATGACATTCATGGTATTCCACCCGATAGGGAGATTGATTTTTAAATAGATCTTGTTCCGAACACTCATCCTATTTCTATTTACCTAAATAGAATGGCTCTAGCTGAGTTAAAGGAGCTTAAGGAGTAATTAAAGGATATTTTAGATAAGGGTTTCATCTATCCTAGTATGTATCTATGGGGTGAACTTGAGTTATTCGTGCGTAAGAAGGATGGTTCCCTTCAGATGTGTATTGATGACCGTCAGCTGAATAAGGTGACAGTAAAGAATAAGTACCCTCTTTTAGAATTGATAATCTCTTTGATCAGCTTCAGGGTATCAAATTATTCTTTAAGGTCAATCTTTGATATAAGTATCATCAGTTAAAGATTAGGGGAGATATCCCTAAGATGACTTTTCGTACTCGGTATGGCATTATGAGTTCTTGGTGATGTCGTTTGGCTTGACCAATGCCCCTGCATCTTTCATGAACTTGATGAATAGGGTCTTCCATCAGTTTTTAGATTTGTTCGTGGTTATCTTCATTAATGATATTTTAGTGTACTCCAAGAGTAAGAAAGATCATGTCTATCACCTCTGCATTATGTTACAGACCTTGAAAGATCAGCAGTTGTATGCTAAGTTCTCTAAATGTGAATTTTGGTTGAATTTTGTTACATTTCTTGATCATGTTGTATCTAGTGAGGGGATCATGATAGACTCTCAAAAAGTTATGGTGGTTAAGAAATAGCCTAGACCTACGACTTTAACTAATATTTGGAGCTTCTTGGGTTTAGCCAGTTATTATAGGAGGTTCGTAGAAATTTTTTCTTCTATTGCTACTCCATTGACTAATTTGTCTCAAAATAAGGTGAATTTCTTATGGTCTGATGCTTGCGAGGGTAGTTTTGAGAAGCTAAAAGATAAGTTGACTCCATCCCTGGTCTTGACTCTGCCTGAAGGCACCGAGGGTTTTGTCGTTTATTGTGATGCATCTTCGATTGGTTTAGGTTGTGTGTTGATGCAGCATGGCAAGATGGTTGCTTATACCTCTATACAGTTAAAGGTTTATGAGAAAAATTATTCATCTCATGATTTGGAGCTATTGGCTGTGGTGTTTGCATTGAAAATCTCGTGTCACTATCTATATGGGGTGCATGTGGATATCTTTTCTAATTATAAGATCCTTCAGTATGTATTCAATCAGAAAGAGCTTAATCTCAAGCAAAGGAGGTGGCTTAAGTTGCTGAAAAATTATGACATAACTCTTTACTACCATGCAGGTAAAACTAATATAGTTGTTGATGCTCTTAGTAGGCTATCCATAGGGAGTCTAGCTCTGTGGATAAGGATAAGTGGGACTTGGTGAAGGATATGCACCACTTGGCTAAACTTGGAGTTTTCTCTTGGACCTTGAGGATTATGGTATGTTTGTGTAACAGGTGGTGCAATCATCTCTTGGTTCTGAAATAAAGAAGAAACGAGTATTAGACCCTCTTTTGTTAAAAATCAAGGATGATGTGGTTAAGCAGAAGGTAATGGCCTTCGATATCAGTGGTGATGGTATCTTGAGGTAACAAAGGAGGTTGTGTGTTCCCGACGTGGGCGGATTACGAACAGGATTTTGGCTGAGGCCCATGAGTCGCGGTATACGGTTCATCCCAGTTCAATAAAGATGTATCATGATCTCAAGGATATGTATTGGTGGAATAATATGAATCGATATATAGCTAACTTTGTGGCTAACTTTGTGGCTAAGTGTATGGTGTGTTAGTAAGTGAAGGTGGAACACATGAGGCTCAGTGGGCCAATTCAAGAAATTGAATTGCCAGTGTGGAAATAGCAGATAATTAATATGGGCCTCGTTACCAGTCTTCCGCAGTCTTAAAACTAGTATGACTTTATTTGGGTCATCGTGGATAGGATAACTAAGTTTACTCACTTCTTGCTGGTGAGGAATAATTATTCTATCGAGGATTCTGCAAAATTGTTCCTTCGAGAGGTTGTAAAGTTGCATGGTGAACCTGTTCAATCATTTAGGATGTGGTAATCAGTTTTCATTGCCTTTCTGGCACTCTTTCCAGCGTGGTTTGGGGACCAAAGTGATTCTTAGTACTACTTTCCACTGTAGTTGGATGGGAAAGCAGAAAGACCAATTCGGACTTTGGAAGATATGTTTTAAGCTCGTGTAATTGATTTTTGTGGTAGTTATGACCACTTGCCTCTCATTGAATTTGCCTATAATAATAGTTACCATTCTAGCATTGATATAGCCCTATTTGAAGCATTGTATGGTAAGAGGTGTTGATCTCCTATTGTGTGGTGTGAGGTTGGGGAGCAGAGATGTTTGGCCCAAATTTGGTTCACCAAGATATAGAAAAGATGATGGTGATTTGGGATAGGCTTAAGATCGCCAAAAGTCCTATACGGAAGTAAGGCAAATGGACTTGGAATTTAAGGCTGGAGTTTAAGTGTTCTAAAAGATGTATCCCATGAAAGGAGTAATGCAGTTTGGAAAGAAGGGAAAGCTCAATCCCTAATAGGTTGGCCCGTACTCAATTTTGAGAAGGGTTGGTAATGTTGCATATGAGTTTGATTTTCCCTCTAGCATGATTTCAATTCATCCGGTATTCTATGTGTCTATGTTGCAGAAATGCAAGAATGATCCTTCGTTGGTTGTTCCCTTAGAGAACATTGCTATTTTGGATTCTTTGTCCTATGAGAATGTCCGGTGAGGATCTTGGATCGATAAGTTTATTGGTTGGAATGAAAGATGTGGCTTCGGTAAAGGTTCTATGGTGGAACCAAAAGTTTGAGGAAGCTACTTGGGAAGCCGGGGAGGTCATGAAATCCAAGTGTCCGTTCCTATTCCTTATTTTGAAAATTCATGCTTGAGGTATGAGTTGTTCTTTACATCTTTGTATTCTATCTTTGTGAAAGGTAGATTGACAAATTTCTTTGGTATTTTGTTTTCTGTCCTAAAAGTAAGAGTAGAGATATTTACGGGTTTTATCGTGTCTGTGTTTCCCTATCCCATCATTCAAGGACTAATGATCCTAATGGGGGAGATTGAAATACCTCGGACTTTGGCCTTTACAAATTTACTAAGCTTTACACCCTCTGCACTTCTTACGACTTACCATACGAATCATATGGTATGGTTACGGGTCTAGGGAACCAAGTCATAACCAAACGAGTATGTTATAGGCCAAGTTCTATCCTAGTTATGAAAGACTCCTCATGAGTCGTATGATCATGTGATGAGTTGTTAGGGTCCAGTCGTATGTTGTCCAATGTCCAAGCCCTTAGTATTTTATGATGGTCACGACTAGACCATATGAGTCATATGATCTAGTGATGAGAGGGTCTAGAAAGGTGTAAGTTGGATAGTGTATGCTGTCCAATTTGCTGTCTTGGTGATGACTCGATTGTATGAGTCGTAAGATGTAGTGACGACTCAATGGCTTGACTCGTGACCACCTGCAGACTTTTTACAGCTTTTAAGCTGAGGGTATTCTACACATTCCCCAGCCCAAGACATTAGGACCCCATGTCTTATAACACCTTTTGTTCATTCATTACACATTTTACAAGATCAAACACTCTCTTAACTTTCTCTAAAACTTCTCAAGAAAAATTGGGCTAGGGTTTCTTCAAAGTGGTCATCTAAGGGCTTAAAGATCAAATTCTCTCCGTGAATCTTAGTAACTCAGGCATGTGACTCTTCCCTCATTGTTAGTTCACTAAAATGATATGTTTAAAACATTGTTCACGAGACATTAATAGTGGTTTGAAAATCCAAGATTGAGGGTTTGAATGAATATTGTTGGATATTGCTTTCTCGTGATTAATTTACCATTATACATGTTTTAATAATGTTTTTGCACATGTGGATGCATGGGGATTATGGTTTTACTAAAGGGTCACGTTTAACCCAAAATACGATGGTTTTTGTTTTTTACAATGGTATGCCCTCAACCTGTTTGTGAAATTGCCAATGAGAATGATCTTGTCATTTGATGAATTGTATTTTGAACTAAGGCATTGGCCTAAGAATGTTAATGTTTGGTAAATGGTTTATGAAGGCCTTCTTACCCATTAATTGCTTTGAAACACTAAATGGGTTTGAGTCCCTAAAGGATAAATTGAATAAATATCTTTATTTAGATAATGGGTTCGAGTCCAAAGTTGATTAATAATGGTTATGGCATGGTATATGCTTGCAAGTGGGGTTGGTACGACGATACCAACGGGATACCTTTGGTAAGTAATTAGATTAATGGTTTTGCATGTGAAATAAATATTTTAATTGGGCTTTAAAGCGGGATGTGTAGTCAGGCAGTGAAAGTGGAGTCTAAAGGACTAACACTGGAAACCACGCTAGTCGGTGCGGGTGCCTATATGACTGGGAGGTTCGAGTCCCCTGAATTATTATATGAATGGGAGGTTTTAGTCCCCCATATTGTATATATTGGTGCTTATGTCGCCTCAATTATGTGAGGAGGTTTGAGTCCCCCATAAAGGCATATATGGAAATGAATATTCTCTAGTTCGTGCGTCTACAGGCAGGAATTGCTGATTTTTTGACTTTTGGAGGGGGGAGAAGTTTGACCATAGATCAATGGGTTTTGTGCATCTCGACCAAATTCATAGGATACGGGAAATTTCCAGCTAGGGAGGAGATAGGCCCATATATCCCGTGGGTACCTTGTTATATGACGGTTATGCTGCACAACCCAGCTTAAGGTTTTCGAAGTTCATGCTAAGCCTTGTTCCCTACCCCAGCATGTGGTCATATATATGTGTTTCACATGATATTATGCATTGACTATTGTATTGGTTTTGGAACTTTTATCATGACATTATTTTATTCCTCTACCCCTGAGTTACATGCTAGCGCTCCAACCGCTAACCGTCTCTAGACGTGGTATACCTATGTGATGCAGGCACCAAAACTTCTTCTACTTTTCCTGCACAGTGATCAAGTGCTCGAGTTTGTTCATGAGTTGACATTAAAGTGGTGAGCTTCCATACTTCAGAAGTCTTCATTTCATGTTCCTTATTCCCTTTGTCTTAGACCTTGTTTAGACTTTGTTTTTGGATACTGTCGGGGGCATGTCCCGATATTTTATTGATTTTAGATTTTGTAAAGGCTTTGTTGGATTACTGTAGATGTGAGTGGTTAGTTTGATTGTGTCGGTGATGGATGGTTGTCCGGTTACAGGTGGATGGTATAGACATTTAATGAATTGATATTAGTTAAGTTATATGTTATCTTGTTATATGTTCGTAATTCATCCAACACTTGAGGTTTTTGTCCTGGTAAGGCTAGATGAAGGGGATGATCTCCAGTCCATATGGGACTTGGCTACCTATCACGGCCTGGCCCTGGTTCGGGTCGTGACAATATTTACTCGGATGAAGTCACAACATTCTCCTTCTTCACCTCTTTGTGAGCAACAACTTCAACCCATTTGGAGAAGTAACCTATTGCGGTCAAGATATACAAGTTCCCACCAGAAGGATTTTGTGGTGGCCTAACAACATCCAATCCCTAAGATATACAAGTTCCCACCAGAAGGATTTTGTGGTGGCCAGGATGCTATAGTTGGATGTAATATTTTAGGAGGTTGATGTATGAAACTTTCATCAAATTGACAACCTTTGCACCTTCTAGTATAGTCTAAGCAATCTTTTACCATTATTGGCCAGTAATATCCTATTCTTTTAATGTGAAAATAGATCTTCGATCCAGACTGATGAGATCATATACTCACGAGTATTGTTCTTGCAAAGCTTGAATTGATTCTTTGTCTCCCAAACATCATAAGAGTAATCCTTCAAATGATCTTCTATACAGTGTGTCTTTTCAATAAAGGAAGAAAGTTGCATGACGACGGATGTCGGTCCTTCTTGTTAGATCCTCTAGAAGTATCCCTTAACACAAGTATTTAATGATAGACTATTCCTAATCTTCCTTTACAACTTTAGGTACGACGATGAGGTGCTCAACTTTATTTTCTTCATCTTCATCCTCACTCAGCTGTACTACCCATTCTTGGCGGATAGTAACTCGTGTCTGATTTAGAAAAGTTAGGTTGAGGCTAAAGAAGCTATGGCATTAGTTTGCTTATTTTTTTTTCTTGGCACATGCTGGAGGGTTACTTCTCCAAGCCATCCCCTCAACTTTTGAGAATAATCATGATATAATTATAGCTCCGACTTTCTGACTTCACAACTTCCTGAAAAATGCTTGATCACTAATTGGGAGTCACCTGAGACTTGTAACTATGGTTGTTTCATGTCAATAACCATCCCAAGTCCTAGTATTAATGCTTGATATTCAACAACATTATTAGAGCAATGATTTGTCAAAGTAAAAGAGTATGAGATGATCTCTCCTTGTAGAGTAACAAACACCACACTGGCACCAGCACCAGCTCTACCTCGATGTACAGCACCATCAAAGTACATCTTCCATGAGGGTCTAGCTTCGATAACCATTGCATCTTCATCAGAAAGTTCATCGGTCAGTTCCCATCATCAAGTATCGGGTAGTCTGTCAAGAAGTCTTCCAAAGCTTATTTTTTTTACATCCTTTTGAAAAACGTACACAATCTCAAACTATTGAAATTGAAGGTACGATCTTGCAAGTCGGTCACTAAGGACAGGTTTTCATATTTCAAACTTAAAGGGATTTGCCCTAGACACTAGAGGGACTACATGAGCTTAAAAGTAGTGTTTCATCTTTTGAATTAAGAAGGCCAACGCCAAACATAACTTTTCAATAAATAATAATTCAGCTCATTTGGTGTCATCATTCTGCTCAGATACTAAAGAGAGTTTTCTTTGTCTTCACTATTTTCTTGTTCCAATAGTGCTCCAACTAACCTTTCTTGTGTCAATAGTGCTCCAACTAACCTTTCTTGTACCGCGATATAGAGTATCAATGATTTTCTAGGTATAGGTGCCGCAAGAACTGGAGGCTTCATCAAGTATGATTTGATGCTCTCAAAGGCCTTACTACAAGCTTGGTCCCATTCGAAAGGAGCATCCTTCTTTATGAGACGACTAAATAATTAACATTTTCTGGCTAGGTTTGAGATGAACCTCCTTAAATATTCTAGCCTTCCTTAAAGTCTTTTTAACTAATGAATGTTTCGAGGCTCGGACATTTTTGAAATTGCATCGATCTTAGCCGGATCAATCTCAATGCCTCGGTGTCATATAATGAGCCAAAGAACTTTCCTGAAGTGACTCTGAATACGCATTGTAATGGATTATCCTAAGTTGATATCTTCAGAGCAACCCAAATACCATTCTTAGGTCTTTTAAGTGGTCGTCCCTCTTTCTTGACTTTACTACTAAGTCATCCACATAGCACTCAACAATTTTATGGAGTAGGCAATTTAAGATTTTTTGTATAGCCCTTTGATAAGTGGCACTGGCATTTTTCAAATTGAAAGGCATCACCTTATAGAAATAAATACCTTTGGTCATACGAATTGCAGTGAGCTCTTTATGTTTTGGTGCTATACGGATATAGTTGTAGCGGATTGAACCATCCATGAAGGACATTGTCTCATAACCATTGATGGAACCAATCATAAACTCTGGTGTAGGTATTGGACAATTATCCTTAGGGTAGGCATTATTGAGATTCCTAAAGTCGACACAAACTCGAATTTGGTCATTCTTCTTCTGCACTGGAACAATACTTGAAATCCATGTGGGGTATTTAACTTCACGAATAAATACGGATTCAATGAGTTTGTTAACCTCATTTTAAATTAATGGAACCAACTTTGACCTAAAATGCCTTTGGGCTTTCTTAACAAGATGAGCATCATTCTTGACCGCCAACTGATGGACTACTATTTTTGGGTCTAATCTAAGCATCTCCTTATAACTCCAAATGAAGACATCTCTATATTCTTTGAGTATGTCCATATAAGTTATTTTCTCCTCTATCTCTAGAAAATTACTCAGGTAAGTTGGTCTTGGGTCTTCATCAATTCCAAGATTAACTTCCTTTAAGGATCTATTGTGGCCTTTACTCCTTTAAATTGTGACAGAACATCTCCCACATCTTGTTTCTCTTGAGGGTCATCGTTGTTGATGGATATATGGTAACACCAGAATGTATCTTCTATCTCTTCATCAACCTTCATTTGAGATGAGGCATCATTCTCATTTTGGGTTGTAACCTAATATGAAGAGCCAACACTTTCTTCATCTTCCTCACGCTTCTTGATATAAACCAAGTATGAGTCTTAGCTTTTAACACCTCATTATATGAAACCATCAGTTTTATCTGCCGCCTCATTCTAGAAGGAATCAAACTTTGGAAATCCTCTTGGATCATAGGTGAAAAATGTCTTGTTGTGTTTAGACAACTTCTCCGGTACTTGCTACTTTTGTTGGTATTTAGTGGACCCAACCTCTCAAAAATAGACGTTTTTGTAGTTTGTTCTCCAATAGATCAAAGACAAAAGGACTTTTATTGGATGCAGTAGACTATTTTTCTACAGTGATGTAGTTACTAACCGCCCTTTTTATAGAAATACAAATTAGAGGTGGCTGCATGTACCCTAGTCCTTCACGTGCCTGCCTAGTTGTAGCTTCTGACAGAAGTTTTCCCAACCTTGATGGCTCATTAGGATTATATCTAGCATTTACAAATTGCTTGTATACATTTGGATCGAAGCCCTCTTTTGTATGCTTCATAGGGAGTGTTATCTCTTGTGGCGGTTTTTAAGCTACACATTCTATCAGTATCCTTTAGATGGGTTCATTGCGTCAATCCACTTGATAGGTAGAGTTATCCCTCCTATCATATTATCTTGGGAATCATATGAATGATCGTTTTCTTTCTTTACCTTTGGTACATAATGGAGAAGAGCAGATACCTTTTTTTTTCTAAGATGGGATGCTTTCTTTATTCGAAGTGAAGAGACGCTTCTTGGTGGCAGCTTTTTCAACAGTCACCATGAATTCTTAGCTTCAAGATCATCACACTTGATCTTGATGACATCATCGACCCTTTTCTTTATTCACAACATAATTCTTCAAGTAGAATTTCGCATCGGCAAAGTGTGACTCAGCTTTAGTGAATGGCTTATCATCGGCAATTATCTTTCTTTCCAATCTACCTTAGAGGTACTTCAAGCAATGATAGTAAAAGGATGAAATAATTATTTTCTCGTGTACCCACAGCCTACCAAGTAATAGATTGTATGAATTCTTGTCATTGATAACATGCATCAATGCATTTGATCAAAAATCATCCATATAATTCCCCAATTTAACAGATCCCATGGCCCTCTGACCCCCTTGGTTAAAGTCTTGGATCATTAAACGGCTTTTGAAAAGTTTATCAGTAGAAATGCCAAGTTTCTTTATTGTATGAATAGGCAGGATGTTGACTCTAGATCCCTCATCTATTAGTATTCTATTTATCTTCTTTCCTAGAACTTTACCTACCATGTACAAAGGACGATTGTATAGGGTTTCACCAAGAAGAAGAGCGTTATTTGTAAATGTGATTTTTGTATAACATACATGTGCCTCTTGGCCAAGAGTTTCAGCAAACTTTTCAGAAGATGAAGGAACTTCCATGGGTAGATTTTCACCCTTTTCCACCTTATTGGCATTAATAAAACAAGACGCCTCAAGGTTGATTTGAATAGTATTTGAATAAAACCAACTTGGTAAGAATTCTTCCAAAGTCACTGGACAACGTGGTTATTGGTGGTGAAGCTCCATTACCCCCATCTTCTTTGGAAGTTCAACCAGTCTCTATTTTCTTGGTTTCTTCACCATCCTCCTTCTAGTTGGCTGGTCAGACAACTCTTTTCATAGACTCATCTTCTTGTATCTGTGTCTAGTCACCAGAGTCCAACCGTCATCATCACCATCATCAACTAGAGACTTGTTATGCTGTAATAGTTCCTCATTATTCTCTTTGACATATAGTTATATCTAATTGAGCGATTCAAAAGTAATAGAGATTTGATAAGAACTAGCCTTCTTATCATCGAAGATGATCTTCTTCTCATTTGCCAATTGCATTATTTTTTCCTTAAAGACAAAACACTTTTCCAGAGGGTGACCCACAATCCTATGATACTTGCAATGATTTGGGTCATTGGTCCTTCCAGGTTTGTCGGGCTACTTCATCTCTGGAAGTTCAATGAGCTTATGCTTAAGGAGTTCATTGAAAATCTCGGCTACATCAAAATCACAGAAAAGCTATTCCTTTTCTTGCATCTTTTTTAAAGTTAACTTCTAATTTGGACATACTCAAGAAGTCATCTTTGTGTTTTACTTCTTGCTCACTTTCGTGGTGCCCTTCACAGGAGACACGTCAACATTCATGGATACCTTATTATCATTTTTAGGGACCAACTTCCCCCATCTTTTGGATTCATGCTTATCCTTTCCCCTTCGAGGGTCATGAAAAGGCATCACTCCCTTTCCAGTAGAAGACATGCTTAAATCCATATCGTGAGCACGAGTACCTAGATCTTCGAAGGATTTTGGCTTAATGCCTTGCAAGATATAGAGAAGTTCCTAGTGCATTCCTTGGATTCACATCTCTATTACAGAAGTTTCGTTAAGACTATCTTTATAATTTAGACTCGCATTTCTCCATTGACTGATGAAGTCAATTCCTGGCTCGTCCTTTCCTTGCCGAGTATTTGTGAGCTTTACCATGCTCACTGTACGCCTTGTGCTATAAAAGTGATTTAGGAACTCATGATCTAATTGCTCCCAACAATCGATGGAG
The DNA here is from genome assembly GCA_026120095.1 of Capsicum chinense. Classification (NCBI taxonomy): domain Eukaryota; kingdom Viridiplantae; phylum Streptophyta; class Magnoliopsida; order Solanales; family Solanaceae; genus Capsicum; species Capsicum chinense. The sequence goes on from JAPEIP010000003.1 coordinate 99,229,825, forward strand.
TTAGGCTCAAGGTTTTATACCAATCAAAGATTTTTTTTTTAGATCAGGGGCGGCAAACGGGCGGATTAGATTAGATTTGGACGGGTTAAATATGGATCGAATAGAAATAGTTTGGATTGCAATCTGCCTATATAAATATGGGTAAATATGGATTGGGTAAAAATGATTTCAACCCACTTTAACTCCTAAGTCAAAGACTCGAAAACTTAAAATTTCTATATCATCTCAACTTGACTTTTTTTTTATTTTTATTTTTTAGTTTTTTCTTTTCAGTTTTTTTTGTCTCTCTTCTATATGTAGCCTCTAGTTTTCTTTTTTTTTTCTTTTTTTATTTTTTTCATTTCTTTTTTTCTCTCTTCTATCTCTACCCTCTATCCTTTGTTTCTTTTTCTTTCTTTTTTTTCCTTTTTCTTTTTAGTCTCCTTTTTTTCTATTTTTTATTTTTTTGTTTTTACTTCTTTCTCTTTTTTTAAGATCGTCAATAACTTTCCATAATATGAGCATGTGTAAATCCATATTCAGAGGAACTGCCTTTATAAAGGTGAGTAAGAACTTTGTAGAGAAGAAGTGTAGAAAGAATTTTATTATATCTGTAAACATTAATTACTTAAGTCAATGTCAAAACAATAGATTTCATCATCAATGAATTCATTGTGATTTTCAAGAAATTCTTCTTCTATTAAGCGATGAATTAAAGTTTCTAAGATAAGAAAATGAATATCTTCATTTAAAGGAATGCATTTGATAATAGTTATTATAGTTTTTTCAGAGAGGAAATATGTGTAAAAACTCA
>JAPEIP010000003.1:99261192-99277652 GCA_026120095.1 Capsicum chinense
CAAAAGGCAATTGAATATCTAAAGAAAGAATTCGAAATGAAAGATCTTGGAAAGACAAAACTTTGTCTTGGTCTGCAAATTGAACATTTAGCAGACGGGGTCTTCATTTATCAAACTGTCTATACCGAAAAGGTTTTGAAAAGATTTTACATTGACAAAGCATATCTATTAAGTACTCAAATGGTTGTTCGATCACTCGAAGTGAGTAAAGATCCATTTCGACCTCTGGAAGAGGGTGAAGAGATTCTTAGTCCCGAAGTATCATATCTCAGTGCTATTGGTGCACTTATGTATCTCGCTAATACAACAAGGCTGGATATAGCATTTTTTGTTAATTTACTAGCAAAGTATAGTTCTTCTCTATGCAAAGATACTGGAACGGAGTTTAAGCATATATTGAGGTACCTAGAAGGAACTATTGATATGGGTCTGTTTTATACTAACAAATCTAGTCCAGATCTTGTTGGTCATGCAGATGTAGGTTATTTATCTGACCCACATAAAGACCGATCTCAAACAGGCTATGTGTTTACATATGGAAGTACTGCAATATTATGGCGATCGATAAAACAGTCCATCGTTGCTACTTTTTCTAATCATGCTGAGATAATTTCAATCCATGAGGCAAATAGAGAATGGATATGGCTGAGATCACTGATGCATTCCATCAAAGAAAGATGTGGCCTAACGCTTGATATCAAGGTACCTACAGTCATATTTGAAGACAATGCAGCATGCATAGCTCAATTAAAAGGAGGTTTTATAAAGGGAGATAGAACAAAGCACATTTTACCAAAATTATTCTTCATGCACGATCTCCAGAAGAATGGTGATATTGATGTGCAGCAGATCCGCTTCAGTGACAATTCAGCATATTTGTTCACCAAATTATTACCAACTTTAACCTTTGAGAAAATGGTACATAAGATTGAAATGCGAAGACTGAATAAGTTGAATCGAGGTCTTCATTAGGGGGAGTAAAAATACGCGTTGTACTCTTTTTTCCTTAACCAAGATTTTTTTTTCCACTGAATTTTTCTTGATAAAATTTTTAATGAAGCAGCATTCAAATGCGTATTTACTAGATCATTCTCTACATGGACATTCAAGGGGGAGTGTTAGATATTAAATAATATGTTATGGATGCACATGTGAATGCATCAAGGCACTCTTGTAAAACAAGATACACAAAGGTAATATTGTAAGATAAGTTTTTCACTATTTTGGCTTGGTGAAGAAGTTTGTTATCTTGTAAGATAAGTTTATCACTATATTGGCTTGGTGAAGAAGTTTTGCAATTTGGCTATATATAGCCTTCCATTGTACATTGTAAGAGAGATGTGAGAAACAAGAAAAGTATTATTGCTATCTTCATTCTCTCTGTTAGTGTTATTACAATTAAGTTTAATATTTTGCTTTAATTATTTAACAGTAACGAGTTATATATGGTTGAATTTCACATAAGAATGCCTTATAAAATTCTTGAATTATAGACAAAAATAATTAAAAATCCAGCATAAAATGATTGAATTCAGTTACATATTTAGATAAAAATGGCTAATTTCAACTATATGTATCTGAAGATCAAACAAAAATGAGTCAACTTTAGTCATATGTGTATGAACTTAATCCATATGAATAGGGGTTGTTTAACATAATTGGTGACCTAAAGCCAAATTGTAGTAAGAAGTCTTAAATTATTTATATTTAGTTCATGTATATTTTTATTTGAAGTGTATTTTCTTAAGTTTTTGAGATGCAAGTTTATTAATCTATATATATAATAATAAAGAAGAATCACGATAAGGTGATGTGCCATCTCTCTTTGTCCAAGAATCCTTTTTATCTTCTTTTATCCTTTTTATGGAGTTTTTCTTTCATTTTTCTCAATTATTTTATTTTAAACAATCATTTTCATAACTCACATTTCTTTATTTTCATAAATTATACTCTTAATTAGTATTAATAAAATCCATAACTCTAAAACCTTTTATATTCATAACCTCCAATTATTTAATTTTGCACTAAAAAATCCAATGACAATTGTTTCTTGAAATAGAGAGAAATAATGACAATTGTTTCTTGAAATTGTCTAAGGACAATTGTTTCTTGTAAGGTATGTGCATTATGATAGTCACTCTTCTAAGCTCTATTTACTTTTTTTAGAGTAGATTACTTTTATGCTAATGTATCTTTTATGCTATGTATAGTCAATCTATTAATAAACTTCTTACAGTTTTATAGTTTTCCGAGAGCTATGTATTACCTTGTTAGAGCAACTTTTTTTTTATATTATGTGTAATCAATTAATTAATTTTTTGTACTCTTGTATTTTCTCTTTGTCCTAATCTAATTAAAACTTTTGTTGTAGATGAAAAGAAGACTACCACTATGATAGTTTTTTTTTGTCCTCATCTCACTATGGATATGAGAAATATAATATAGCAACAAAAAAAAAAATCTTACCGGTCAAGACATAGCTAAAATTACAATATTTTTGATATTTTTATTTTATTAAATTTCATCTTCAACTGCTCTAGCACTTTTAGTTAACAATTTGATCGTCCTTCTTTTTTTGTTTCATGTAACAATTAGCTTTTTTTTTTGTTTTGCTCTCTTAAGGATCGATTGAGATAAAAATGAATTAGGATATTGATATGGCAAGAATCTAAGTATTATTGTTTCAAATTCTTTCGAGAGAAATTATTTGTATGTAAGGTAGTTCTTCTTTCCTCTTCAATTCACAATATAACATTCTCAAAAGTTTTTATTTATTTAGTTAACTAGTTTTCTATTTTTTTTCGTTGGTAAGGTCTACTTTTATGTGTGTGTCTAGAGCAGAATTTTTATTTTTTGAAGTAAAAGCAAGAGAAGGAGGCAAACGTATATGTGTGCTACTCAAGAGAGTATTTATGTATCCTTCTGCAATTATGTAGATCAACTTTAGTAAATCTTGTGATAAAATATGAAAATGTAACATTAGCTTATAATTTTCAAATGACATTATAATTCATAAGAAAGTCGTTTATTGATACGTAAAATTGTAATTCTTAATTTTTCACATTTTATAAATTCTTTTGATAAATATTGTTAAGGATTATTACTACTTTCTATTTTTTATTGATCTGAACTGTTCAAGTTTATAATTTAAGAAAAACAAACAGCGCTAAGATAATAATGATTATGTAAAGTCGGTTGTTTCTTTTTATTTATTTTCTTTCCCAAGAGAGGAATCTTAATTCTTCTCAAAACCTTAAATAATCACTTACAATAAATAAATTTTTGAAGCTGGTAATAAATTTATTTTTCTTAATTTTAGACACAGACAAAAATATGTGACATCTTTCCATGACCAGAAATGTCGATTATATTTTTTCTTGTTATTTTGATAATTTCCTATTTTTTTCACCTATGAGTTGTGTATTTAAAACAAGTTAATTTTAAAAATAATTTCTTTATATTAACTATCTTTTATTGTGTTTCTCTCTATTTAATTACCTTTAAGAATTTTAGCTTATTTAAACTTCATTTAAAATTGCCTAATAATTAATCTATTAAAACGAAAAAAGGCAGTCCACAAAATAAAGGATGAAACTTCAATTTGCTAAACCTTTCATTTTCTAAAATTGCATATATGTAGGGAGACAAAATTGAAGCAAAGGAGTCTTTTAAGTCTTGAATGACGGATTGGGGATAATGACCAACTTAAACGGCCAAGCATAATTAGAAAACTTGGTTAAGTTAATTGTGGACTTGATTAGTATTTTCAAAACTTTCTAATCTTTTCAAAAATACAAATCAATCCACACCCCTTCAAATCAACCGTATCTCTGTCCTCTCTCTCGACAGTCTCTCTCAACTTCTCCCAACGAACAGTTCTATAGAATTTCTTTCTTTAATTTTCGGCACCCAACAAATAGCTGGTCGAGTTCCTTTTTGACTTTCAACCGTTAATCGACGTGACAAGCAGTGTCCTCAGGCGACAACAACTTCGAGTTCTTCATCATCTAATTTCTTCTGTCATGGGTAAAAAATTATGTCTTTTTAGCTATGAAAAAACAGAGGTACTTGAGTCAATTTCTCTTGTAGTATTGGTTAATAATTTCAATATTTCTTGCTTAAATTTGAAATGTGGACTGAATAAAATCCTAATTTCTGGTATTTCTTCGTTACTCTTTTTGATGTAAAATATAATTTTTTGTTGTTATTGTAGTTTTTGTTGTCGGATTGTTGATTCGATTTGTTGGTAATTTTTGGTCACCATTGATATTCTTAGTGTGTGTGTATGTGTTGTGTTGGTATTGTTAGATTGGTTTGTTGTTTTTCTTGGTAAAAATAGTGTTGCAACAGATGAACCATCTGACAGAAAAGATGAACCATCTAATACAACAGATGAACCATCTGATGCAACAGATGAAACATCTAATGTAATAGATGAACCATCTGATGCAACAGATGAAAAATCTAATGTAACAGATTAAATATTTGATGCAACAGACGGAAATCTGATGAAACACATGAAAATTTGATTCTACAATAAAATATAATGCCACAGATGAACAATCTAATAGATCATTCATCTGTTGTGATAGACAACGCTTCTGTTTGGAAGAAATATAAACAATATTGATCCAATAGAGAACTCATTTGGCAACAGATGAGTGATCTGGTGCAACAGATGAGTGATCTGTTTTTATTATTTCCAACGAATTACTCATCTCTTACAATAGGTTAGTTAAAGGTTGCAACAGATAACCTACCTGGTACAACAGATGAGTGATCTATTTTTATTATTTCCAATAGATTACCTATCCACAACAATAAGTTGGTTATATGCTGCAATAGATAACCTATCTGGTACAATAGATGAGTGATTTATTTTTATTATTTCAAATGGATTACTCATCCATTACAACAGGTTGATTATAAGTTACAATAGATAATCTACCTGGTGCAATAAATGTGTAATCTATTTTTATTGTTTCCAATGAATTACTCATCTGCTACAATAGGTTGTTTATAAGTTACAACAGATAACCTACCTGGTCCAAGAGATGAGTGATCTATTTTTATTGTTTTCAACCGATTACTCATACCTTACAACAGGTTGGTTATATGCTGCAACAGATATCTTACCTGGTGCAACAGATGTGTGGTATGTTTTTATTATTTCCAATGGATTACTCATTCTCTGCAACAGGTTGGTTATATGCTATAACAGATAACCTACCTGGTGCAACAGATGAGTGATCTATTGTTATTATTTTCAATGGATTACTCATCCGCTGCAACAGGTTGTTTATAAGCTATAATAGATAACCTACCTGGTATAATAGATGAGTGATCTATTTTTATTGTTTCCAACGAATTACTCATCCGCTGCAACAGGTTGTTTATAAGCTACAATAGATAGCCTACCTGGTGCAACAAATAAGTGATCTATTTTTATTGTTCCAACCGATTACTCATACCTTGTAATAAATTGGTTATATATTGTAACAAATATCCTACCTGGTGCAACAGATCTGTGGTCTATTTTTATTATTTCCAATGGATTACTCATCCACTACAATAGGTTGGTTATATGCTGCGACAGATAATCTACTTAGTGCAACAGATGAGTGATCTGTTATTATTATTTCCAACAGATTACTCATCCTCTACAACAAGTTGGCTATAAGTTGCAACATATAACCTACCTGGTGCAATAGATAAGTCATCTATTTTTATTGTTTCCAACGGATTACTCATCCGCTGCAACAGGTTATTTATAAGCTGTAACAGATAACCTACTTGGTGTAATTTCCAATCGATTATTCATCCCTTGCAATAAGTTGGTTATATGCTGCAATAGATATCCTACCTGGTACAACAGATGAGTGATCTGTTAGAACTTTTATTTTACTGTTGTACATGTTTGATTTACTGTTATCCTTTTTTAATGATGCATTACCCCTGAACTTTAATAAATGATATAGATATACCCTCCGTTATACTTTAGGTACAAATATACCTTTACCATTAATGAAAAGGTACATATAAACCCTTGAACTTTAATAAATGGTACAGATATATACCTCATCAATGAAAAGGTACATATATACCCCTGAACTTTGATACATGGTACAAATATACCTTTGTCATTAATGAAAAGGTACATATATAGCTTTCTCACTAACGGTAGGACACGTGTCACAATCTTGTTCATTGCATTTTAAAATTTAATTTATCACTATCCTATCCAAAAATAATTCTAATTTAACCCATAAATCAATTCAAATAATAACCCAAACTCGAGCCGATCTAATAAAACCTTCAAGGCGTATCTTTATTCGTGCATGTTCATTCTCTCTTTCTTTTTCTATTAGACCCGATCGGGTTTGGTTTATTATTTGAATTGGGTTATGGGTTAAATTAGAATTATTTTGGGGTGGAGTTGGGATAAATTAAATTTAAAAAGGCCAAATAAATAGGATTATGATACGTGTCCTACCATTAGTGAGAAAGTATATATATACCTTTTCATTAACGACAAGTGTATATTTGTACCTAAATTATGATGGAGGGTATATCTATACCATTTATCAAAGTTCTGGGGTATATTTATACCTAATGTATGATGGATGATATATCTGCACCATTTATCATAGTTCAGGGGTATATATGTACCCTTTTAATAACGGAAAGGGTATATTTGTTCCTAAAGTATGACGGAGGGTATATTTATACCATTTATCAAAGTTCAATGGTATATTCATACCTTTTTTGTAATCTATTTTATGTTCCTATTAATTTTAGATAATATGGCTCCCAAAAGAAAAGAAACTGTATCAAGTCCAAGTAAAGGGACACGTGAAGCAGCTAGGCTACATTCACCACTCTATGAGCTTGCTTTACAAGTGTTATCTCAATGAGGAGCAGAAGATGATGAACATGGGGAGGAGGAATATTTCAAAATAAAAGATCCAAATGCTAATATCCATTCCACCGAAGAGTTGGTCAAAACTTTCAGCATTGATCGTTTTCCTGTAGGAATGCAGTGTGATGGTGCCACGGATTTAACGGGTGATTTCATGGTTAAGTCAACCATGGGAAAATCTTTTGATGCCATTAGAAAAATACTTCGAGAATAAAAATTAGATGCTTATTTCAGAGACAGCTTCTTTGGGCAATATCTTGATTTGCCGGAGGATAACAATGCTCATTTTCAAATAAAAATGGTATATGATCTTCTCAAGCATAGGTTTATGTATGAAAAAAAAGATAAGATGGATGATATATGGATAAATTATCATGGCATTCCTGTTTGTTTTGGTTGGAAGGAGTTTGCTATAGTAATTAGATTAAAATGTTATCCTCATTTTCCTTCTCAAGTTATACATATTCTAACCCATACAAAAGTACCCGGCACACCCAAAAAAGGCGAAGTAAAGTTGAGTGATCATGATGACCTGGTATCCCTTGTTGGTCCAAGCTTTAAAAACTTTAATTTGATAGAAGCGTTGAAAGGTAAAGGATTTTCAAAGAAGCACAAGCAAACATTGTGCTTGGTTTGGTTTGTACATATTGTTCTTTGGGCGAGAGACGCTAACAACAACATACCAGTTGGTTTTATAAAGCTCTCCGAGGATCTTGACGTATTTAACAGCTATCCTTGGAGTTATGAAAGCTTCAAAATGACTGTTAAATATTTGTTGACTCCATTAACGCTAAGGATAGTCAACTTATATGCTTTCATGATAAATGTTTCTTTTATTATGACATGATTCATTGTTTTATTCAATAATGTTTTTTATTTATTAGCGTTATTTTATAGGCTTGGGAATTTGAAGTCATTCCTTATTTGAGACAACAAGTGAACTACCAGGAAGAAGTTTCCTATCCAAGAACCCTGAGATGGTTGTCGGTCAAAACTGATAAAAATGCAAAATTTCTTAATCTTTTCAACCTCCCAAAGGAAGCAATAAGTCTAATTCTAATTAATTTTTTATTTTAATTAATGATTTTTTAAAATGATTTTATTATCATTCTAATATATGTATTGATTTATTTTAGATTGTCCATCTATGGCTTGTTCGATCAATCGAGAGTTGAAGATGCCATTTTTTCTTACTTTACGGCCTGTGCAAATTTTATCGGACTCTAAGGTCATTGATAGAATAAATAAATAATTATTTAGATCAACAACCATCATAGGAAAAATAATTTTGGAGGGTGGTCTTGTTGTTGTTGATGATGGTAGTGGTAGTGGTTCCCCTCTTACAGTTTTTGAAACAACAAACCATTATGATTATGATCAGACTGGTTATACAAATTTTGCCACTTTTAGCGAATATTTTGCATGCAAATATCAAGACTACAAGGTGAAACTTCATGGAGTGATTAATGCTCATTAATGCATTAATTTCTTCTCTAAAGAAAATGACATATAAGAGGGGTACATTCCATCAGAGAGGATTTCATATCCATACACTCCACTAGAGATCAAGGTGGCTAAGAAGAGAAGGAAAAAAAATTTCAAGGCATCATCAAGCATTGAAAAAAGCAAAATTATAACTCTTTTGTCTTTGTCTTGCACCTTTGATTAATGTACTAGGGCTACAGGAGAGCAACATGAGCTGACAAAGGTAAATATATATCATCTGTTCCAACAAACAAACAGACACGTCTGTTTCAAAAGATTATACATCTACTAAAAATTATCAAACAAATATATACATCTGTTCCAACTGTCATATAGCCTGTTGCCTCAGATGTATTAACTGTTGCAACATATGTCTGTCTATTTCAGCAAATCAAATAGGTCTATGTACTATTTTAATTTGTACCAACAGATAAGTCATACGTTGCAACAAATGGGTCATCTGTTCGAAATTATCGTACAACTCTATTTTTACCTGTTCGAGTGTGTCCCAATAGATAATGCATCTGATGCAACAAATAGATAATTTATTATATATCTGTGATTAGCATTGACAATTCTAACTTTCTAGGTGGATGTCACAATAGAAGCTACTGCTGAATTGCATAATATCACAGTTGATAATCCATCAACTGCTTCTATGAAAGAAGAAAAAGTGGAGCATATCAGTTTGGGAGAATGGAAGAATTACCAGTTTGAAGGGTTCAACATCGCGGATGAGGCTCCAAAAAAACTAACAAAGTTGATCAACGACTATTTAGAATGGATTGTCAATCGGTTTTTAAACCACCACGCCGGCAGGTACATAAATTTTTTAAAAGATATTGATTTATATAATTCTTGTTGTAAAAACATGACATTAACACATATAAATCATGTAGAAAACAAAATAATGAACACTACAAAGTAAATGAATTGAGTCTTGGTTTTGATATGTTCGACTTTATTGTTGCATATTTCAGAACAAAGAATTGGTTCTATTTGATGTCACAACCCCAATCTTGCTAGAATAATGAGGTTTAAATGCCATACATATTACTATTAATTAATACTTTATTTAATTGCATCTGTGTATTGATTTTATTGTTGTGTAATCTGAAATGTTTGATAATATATGCAGCACATCGATGTAATTTTTCACTACATCCAAAAGAAGCCCAAGTTGCAAAAACAACAACAATACAGATACACGATAGGCAATTCTGTGTATAAAGTTTACATCAATAATGCCTACGATAGATTTTCTCAACAACAACCAGAAGTTTTCCAAAATAAGGAATGCTTAATCAACATCATCAAAGGTTTTAGCATTTCAGCTGGCTTACCTTGGCATTTGGTCAATGAAGTGTACATCCCAATCAATTGTGGTGATGAATTCCACTAGGTGTTGGTTGTCGTCATTCTAAAAGAGAGGTGCATCCAAGTTTATGACTTGATATCGCGAAGGAAAAATTTTGGGTTGTCATTTAAGATACAAAGTTATTGCCTACTTACCTTGATATGAGTGGCTTTATGGACCAAAAGATTCGTACTGATTGATCGATGATTGAAGCATACCAAGATAAAATGGTTAATCTAATTGATGTAGAATATGTTGAAGGAATCTCTCAACAACCTTTTGATAGCCTGTAAGTTTCATAATTTAGTTTCGTTTCATAAACTTCATAACGCTTACATGAATTGCAAGATACGGATTATCTATTTTTTTTAAATGTAGGGATTGCAGTCTTTTGTTGCCGTTTATGCCGAGTATTTGAGCGATGGATTACAAGTAAAAATGATGAACTTGATGCCGAATTACTCCGCAAAATACATGCTGCTCTTTTATGGATATACAAAGAGGCAAAAGCTCAAAAACCGTACGCAAGTGACATTAATGATCCACAATGACCAAAGATGAATTCCATAGCACCAGATCAAGAACAACCTGTCCATATCGAGTAGATATTTATAGCTTGAGTCTATCAAAGTAATAACATCTCCTTGGTAATTGCTGGCACCAAAGGTTAAATTGTTGATTTATTTGTAGAGTAGATCATTTGTACTCACATTTCATTTATTTGTTGAGTTATTTCATGTAATTTCTAAAGGCTTTGATTTATTTTATGTTATTTATGAATATAATTTAATCCTTAGTTTTGAACTTATTAATTGAAATGGAATACTAGATTCAAATATCGCAATAGATAATACATTTCTTGCAGCAGATGACATATCTTTTGGAAATTATCAAATAAATTTAGACATATGTTGCAATATGTAGGTCATCTATTGGAAATTATCAAACAAGTCTTCCTACTTTTTTGATTTGTTCCAATAGATTATCTACAGTTGCAACAGATGACTATATGTTACAACGGATTGTATATCTATTACGACTGAGATTGAGAGACATCTGCATAATGCAACAGATGACCAACCTATTACAATAGATAATCAATCTGTCACAAGAGATATCCTATCTGTTCTAATAGATAGACAATCTGTTGCATCATAAAAAGATCTATATTTACCAAACATAAAAAATTGTTATGGTGTTTGTCTCTGTATATCTTCTTCTTTATACACAGGCTTCAAGCTTTTAATTAGTACCCCATAAGCCTAGACCTCTTCCATCCTTTTCACAATGACGTCTCAAAGATTGGACATTTCTGTATTGGTCAACAAACATTCAATATATGCAAGAGCGTACGGCTCGTACGTGGCATCAGTTTTATTTTTTTGAAGTTGCATGCCCTTATTTTGACCTTCAAAATCTCATGCTTTCTATTTCAACACTTCCTCTGGAAAATGACCCATCAGTTTACTCTTCCTCAACAAGCTGGGGAGCAACTCCAACAGTGGTTGCATGTGCATAAAAAAAGCATCGACGTCGAAGATAGGTAAGTTGCAGTCATAAACCTTAATCTTTCCCCCCTCGAGAAGTATCTCAATAGTGCGAAAATATTTGACTTCCATATTCATGACTGCGTAAATTCTCTTCGCCATGGTCCAGCTCTTGCCGGGTGGATATGGCCTATTTCCTCTGACATAGTTAATCAAATTTTCCTCTCATTCATACGTAGAAACTAACCAATCGAATCCTGGGCCATTGGGAGTTTCAGCTAGATCCTTGATATCATTGTACCTATTCTTGAAATTATTGTAAAAGTTGAGGTTCATTATCCTATCGGCAGCATCATAAGCATTCGGATACACTAATTGCCTGCCCCTCATGAGGCAGAGAATTTCATCAACATAATGTGATATAAGAAGATAATTTTTAAATAGGCCAGCAGTTGTAAAGAATAAAAATATAGTGGAAAGATACAATGGAAGTAAACTTATCTTATCCACATACCACTTACGCATAGTTATCATACTCCTAAAGTCTTGGTTGTCAAACATATGCATGGTGTATTATTCTGTTGGTTTCTTCTTCTTAGGATTCTTGGTATTTTACAGTTCTATCATCTCTTGGTTGCTAAGTGTCGCGTATATTTCCACCTTCTTCAGTGGCACCAGAACATTAACAACTTTTAGAGAAGAAGGAGTTGTAATCTTTTTTATTTTCAAGATGGAGAGTATTTGGGTAATTTTTCTTTTCTTTCTCCTAACCGCCACTGTAGGAGTGTATGGCTCCCTCACCTTGGATGGTATGACACCCCTCTTGGATTTTAATTCCTCAAAAGCTTCAGAGATAGCTTCTATTTTTTAAAATTTTTTATCCTATTTGTCTTTGCACACTTTGCATTTACAATAGCAACATGAAGGTGAAGAGGGGTGAAAGGGACCACTATAAGAGTGAAAGGGATCGGTGTAAGGGTGAGAGGGACTTGTATAAGGGGTTATTTCAAATGTATTTATTTTTCTTGAGCATCAACATACTCATCATCACAACTGGCACTAGCATCAGCATCAGGCTAGCTGTCACCAACATTGACAACTCCACCAGAAACACTCCCAAAAAAAGCACCCAGATTTGTTGCAGTAGGTTGGTCATGAAGAGCTTCAACATTAGGCTGCCCTTGCCAAACTAATCTTCTTATGGCTGTTGCTCTAGCCAATTCCATCTTTATTAACTCCACCATTGGGTCTGCTATTATATCAACAAGATCTAGAGTAATAAAAGAAGTCATCCCCAACTTTTGCTCAGTAGGCACGATCTAATGATGGACAACCTATAAAAAAACACAGATACATCTAAATTGTATAATAATAATTTGCACTCAATTGGGTTATAGGTTTACATAGTCAACTTATGCAACAGATGGTCTATCTGACTCAATAGCTGATCTGTACATCGCAACAGATGGGTAATATATTGCATCACATTATCTATTTATTGTATAATTTGCAATAGATGGATAATTTGTTAAGTCAGGTTAAGAAAACCAGAGCAACAAATGGTTAATCTATTGAAAAATATGGATCGTCTGTCGCAACAGATTACTCATCTATTGCACCAGTTGCAGTAGATGGATAATCTGTTGTAACAGACCCATTTGTTGCAATAAATGGCACATCTATTTTAATATCTTTTTTTAAGTCAAATTATTTTACTCGAAAGAAGACGCACTACATCATCCAGAGGGTTAAAGAGATCAGCCTCCTTAATTCCTATGTTGCTCTTTACAACCAACCACCTAAGGATCCTTGGATGAGAAACCTCATCCAGGTAATCCTTGACCAACTTTTGGAGGGGAGAAATGGCATCAAATTTCCAAGCCTAAAATGTTTAAATAGGAAGCAACCAAAAAAAATTCATAATAATTATTCAATATAATATAAAATAATGGTTAAGTAATCAAATAGTAATTAAATTTACCATGAAAGCCCAAGAAAAGCCATATAATGTGATCGTTTTTGGGGATAGCTTCGTCAGTAAATATTTGGAAGTCAAGTTGTAGCTATCATATCCCCAGGGATAATTGTTGAATTTCTGAAAATCCTCAGCAAGCGCCAACAAATCATCTTCTATGACTTTCTTGAAGTCTTTTACCACTATAACAGAATGGGCAAACTAAACTAAGCACAATTTCTCCCTATACTGCTTTGGTATGGTTTTATCCTTGAGATCTGCTATCAAATCCGCCACTTTGTAGCTATGTCCAGCAATGTCCAACAACCCATCTATTTTTTCCTTGTGTTTGTTGGTTTTGGTGGGTGGTTGCTTGGACAATGCCTTCCTTCTATTTGATGGTGGTGGTGGTTTGGCTGTCCTGCTTGCTTTGAACCTTTTGTAGGGTGTTTTCTTGGAGAGATGTTCTTCTAGACGATCGTATATCAAGCCCGTTACTACGGCAAACTCTTTCAATCCAAAACAAACCGCCATGCCACAGTAGCTGATCCTGATTCCATCCATCCTTTTTCCCCCTTCTTTGAATCATTTTCATCCCAACGTACTTGATCTTGCACTTGAGAAGACCATATACCATGTTCATTTGGAAATAGGCAGTTTGGTCCTCACACAGCTCAAGAAAGTAGCTTTTCTTAAAAAGTCCGTCTATGTTTTCATTCTTCATAGTTTTCCTAAATTCATCAAAAAGTTTCCCCAACTAATATTTAAGTACAAGATCACCAGTTAGTTCTGCAGGGTCATCCATTGGCATCGCAACTTGAAACCTATCAATACTAATAGTTTTTACCACCTCATGCTGGGATTTTGATCTTAATTCATGCCCTATTGGTGATGCATTATCATCATGTTAATCATCGTCCTCTTTCTTGTTTTGTACTTCTTCTTCTTCTTGTTCATTTTCTTCTTCCTCCTCACTTTTATTTTCCTCACTGGACTTTATATACCCTTCTCCACCTTCCTTTCATAACTTTCCTCACCTTTATTTTTCCCTGACGGGGATTGTTCAGGAAGTTCCTCCGAATCCGTCTGTACTTTAGCTTTTTTTGTTAGGTGATCAGAAGTTGATCCACTTTCAGTTTCTGTTCTTTTGGGAGACATCTTTTAACTACAAACAATTGAAAAACAAAAAATACATTACATTTGATGTCTGTATAAATTTTTAGAAAAATGTAAAACAAATTTCAATAAATTATTATACGCCACATTAGAAAAAATACTCCAACGGATAACCTATCAGTTAGAACAGATGGGGAATCTGTTTGAAGACCTATTTAATATCTCCCAACAGATGTTCCACCTGTTGCAACAGATGGACCACCACCAAGATCACCAATACCACCACCAATAGCACTAAGACTACGCCCAAGACTACCACCACCACCATAGAGACAACCAATGCCACCAATACCCGCACCAAGACCGCTAACACCAACACTAATGCCACCAATACCAACACCAAGACCATCAACACCACCACCAAGACCACCAATATTGACACCACCACCAACAGCCACCAACAATACCACAAATACAATCCAACAATACCACGATAGTCAACAAAACACTCTGACAAAATCTAGGATTTTCTTGAGTTCTTTCTACATTTTTTAGCATCAAAACTCAAAATTCTTACCCTGTTCTCGAAGGTAATACAACTAACAAGTCTTCTTTTTCATCATTAGCTAAAAAGCCTTAATTTTTATATAATGAACAAATGTAGAACTCTTCTCCAATTCTGTTACCTGATAAGACAGAAAAAATTATGGATACAAGCGAGAATGAAGTCAAAAATAACAACTATATGGTCAGAAATGGAAAAAAACTCAATCTGTTTTGAAGGGTTGAGTAATATATTGAGTAGTTGTTGTCTGCATTGTATAGAGAGAAAGAAAAGAGAGAGAACTCAAGATTTAAAATGATGAAATATTTTTTACACAAATGGATGATTTGTATTTTTTGGAAAAGAATTAAAAGTTTTGAAATTGTTAATTTGGTCTGAATTGATGTTAATTATTCTTTAAAATCAATTGCAAAGAAATCTATTGCAACAGATGACAGAGCTGTTGGAAATATTCAAAAATATATTGATATCTATTGCAACAGATGGCATATCTGTTTGAAACTTTCTTATTAAAGTAATCTTCTATCTGAAAGAATAAAGATAAAATACTATTAAGGTGGTAAAAAATTATTCTTGGTTAACTCCATTTTGCAAAATAGACACATTGAAAGCTTTTTTAGGTTTCCTGACAAAAGTCTTGAAAAATTAAGTATTTGGACACTAGGTTGACTTCATCACTTCTTATATATAACCCTAGCGTACACATAGTTTATTGGGATATATTGTATGTCAGACTATTGGGATTATTCTTTATATACCACATAGTTTATTATCGATTCTATGTTAAGACTATTAAAAAAATTTAATTATTAAATTGAACAGATAAACTCGAGCATTTATGACACATCAAAAAAGCGACTGCACATCCACTCACACCCTACGGCAATTGGGTATACGCTATCTCATCGAATTCCACCAATGCACGGATCTACCTACAATTGATTGGGAATACCAAAGGATTCTATTTTGGTCTATATAAACAACCATAAACTATATACAATATTCATCTTCTTCAACCCAAAAAAAATTGATAAATATGACCAGATGTCAAGTATTCCCCTCAGATCACGAAGGAGGGTTCGTTTCTAGCATAGCCACGGCATTCTCTTCCTCTGAAATGACCTAGACTGTCTCTTCTATGGTCTGGCTCAGGATAGAGGGCACCTCCATTGTAAGCTCTGGTGTATCACCCAATTTTTACGGGCGGTCATGGAAAAGATGAATATGCAACCCAAGGAGTTCATCAACCCACCCACCCCCCCACCATTCCTTAGTTTAGGTTTTAATTTCTGTTGTAGTTGTAGTTGTAACTTCATTGCAAAAAAGCTTTATGGCTAGGGAATTTTTTAGATGAAAGCTTCTTTCTTTTGGCATTTTTGCTCGTATTTTGCTGTAAATATGGTGTTAAAACATTACTGCAATGAACTTATGACATGAAGTGTTTGAAATTTTATTGCAATGCCCTTTTTGTTTGTCTTTACATTAATTATACAATTTTGTTCTTGGTTAAAATTTTGCAATTTTTTCTGTTAGAAGATGAATGAAACAGTTATTAGACGTCAAAACTAATGGTATAT
>JAPEIP010000003.1:99277752-99288386 GCA_026120095.1 Capsicum chinense
GTATATATATATATATATATATATATATATATATATACGAATTCATATATGCTAATGGATAATGAATCTGGTCTATCAACGATTATGTGGATTTCTACAAAATTAACTGCACGGTCGATATAGTATATGATTGACCTAGATCAGTAACTATGCGCGATTATCTATGTAATCGGTGGATTCCATTATGTAGGTTCATGAAATATAAATAACTAAATAAATATAATTGTGTCGATTGTAAATCATAGACTGCAACCTTTGTCACTAATATATCACACTATCGGACCTCTTGCATGGACCATAAATATAATCGATCCCTTCTCATGCGTTGGGTAGATGCTAAACCGTATATATTCATACTTGGTCAATGCTAAGGTATATATGGGTTGGTACAACGGTCAAAAAAATATTAGCACATAGTCAAAGATATGAATAATTAAATAAGTGAAAGTGATTTGAGGGTTATATATTGTGTCCATTGCAAACTCATAGACTTAAAGCCTTGTCAATAATATACCGCATTGGTTTATTTCTCTTAGTAGCATATTTGAAAAAAAAAATATTAATTAATAAAATAATAAATAATTAGATTTTATCCAATTAAAGGAGCTTGAACAAGTCATGTGATCGTATAAGAGTCCACATAAATTGGAAAAGTTGATCAAAGATGTGTGCGGATGGGTAGTGGATGAACAAATGAATTCCTCACAACATACTTGTGCTTTGGTAAAAATTGCCGTAAGAATGTTGGTTGTTCAACCAAAAGTCATCACACCACACATCTTTGATCACCACTTTCAATTTACGTGGACTCTCATATGATCACATGACTTGTTTAGGTTCATTCAATTGCATAAAATCCAATGATATATTATTTTATTAATTAAATTATCCTTTTCAAGATATGTGCTAGTCATGGTCTACGAATATGTATCCTCATCTAGTGCATTTATTAATGAAGTAGTCTGAAGTTTATGCTAGACTATGCTTAGTTATTTACTCGACCTGATATAATCTAGAATAGACTGGGAACTACTTTCACAATTAAATAACTAGATGAGGATATTTATTTATAGACTATGACTAGCACACATTTTGAAAAAGATTATTTAATTAATAAAATAATAGAAAAATTAGATTTTATTCAATTAAATGAGTCTAAACAAGTCATGTGATCGTGTGAGAGTCTACGTAAATTGAAGGTGGTGATCAAAGATGTGTGAGGTGATGACTTGTGGTTGAAAAAATGAATTCCCAACAACATACTTGTGCTTTGGGTAAACATTACCTTGAGGATGTTGGTTGTACAACCACTACCCATCCTCACACATCATGGATCACCTTCTACAATTTATGTGGACTCTCATACGATCACATGACTTGTTTAAGCTCATTTGATTGAATAAAATTTAATTATTTATTACTTTATTAATTAATTATTCATTTTTTCCTAATATACTACTAAGGAAAATAAACGAATACGGTATATTATTGACAAGGCTTTCCGTCTATGATTTACACTGAACACAATCGATGGACCTCTATAAACCATGATGTTACTGAATTGGTGCCACAATGCAACATATAACAGTAAACTTGTTTGTCGTCATTGTAAATATATGATTTATTCAATTGATCGTTCGTTCAGTCTAAAAATTATAGAGCAAAACTTCTATAATATTTATCATCGACTATATAAATTAGGACAGTAGTTGAACTGGTAGCACAATCAACTATTTAATCTAACAAGACAATGGAATAACTAAACATAATTTCATCAGTAAATGTCATTATTGACATGCCAAATATATGTAATTCAATTATCCAAAAAAATCATTAAAAACAACAAATCATTAAAAAAATTGTTTGTTCCAGACCACATAACTACATGTTATCATCATTGAGTTCCTTAACAATGCCCATCACATCACATCCACTTCATTTTCTTCATGTTTTTCTCCTCTTCTTCTACTTCTTTCTTCTCATTTTCTTTATTTTCTTCTTCTTCTTCTTCTTCTTCTAATTTCTTGTCTTCTTCAATATTTTTGTCCTCCTATTCAACCACTCCTTCATCAATTGTCTTCTCGTTTTCTCTTCTTTTTCTGTTTTCTCCTCATTTTCTACTTCTTCTTTAGTTGTCCTCTCCTCATCTTTTTCTTCTTCTTCTTCTTTTTTATTTCTTCTTTTTTCTTTTCTTCTTCAGCTTTTTCATCTGCTGCAGCAATTTCAGTCACTACGACTGCAAGTTCTTCAAGGTATACTTAATGCTGGCTACGAGGGGGACTGTCGAGGTGCATAATTTTGTTTTGAAAGAATTACAAAAATTATGCAAGAAAATTAAATTGGAAGAACAAAAAATAAATTAGTTTACCTTCATCTTGATGCTTCTTATTCTTCTCGATTCTCCTCAACCTCTCATCTCTAACAAAAGAAGTAGTATCCAAAACACTTTTCTCGAGCACAGCAGCACGCTTACGTAAGTCATCATCATTAGAAGCGTTGGGTGTAGTTTTGAGTCCACTTAAACCAGCATGATCACAAGAACATATTGCACTTAGAACATAATTGTGACCACCCAAATCTTCGTCTTTGTCTGCGACCTCCACTGATGAAGTCAGAACAGTCACGCCTTTTAGCAGCGCCTTCAAGGCATCGATGGACTTATCCTTAACTTCGTCCATGTATGGCTTAAATTTTTTCTTGTATCTTTGCTCCATCTCAAGGATAGTAAGGGTAAGGTACGGGTGCATAATTTATAAAAATAAATATAAATTAAAGATATTCACTAATATAATAATATTATTATCATATTATAATAAGTAGAATTTTACCTTTGTGTTGTTACCTTTGTACTTAAATAAGTCGCCTTTAATTGTTGTCATACCTCGACATGTGCCATCTAAGAAAATGGGGAATGGGCAAAAAAAAATCCAATGACTTACCGGCGTACCTTCCCAGATGAAGAAAGGCTTCATATATCCAAACCTGCAATTAATAGAAGCACAAGTAAATCTACAGGGTCTATGTATTATTACATAAATAGGTAAGAGTCTATAATAAATCAATAAAATGGTAGATTATTAGTACCGAAATGCCCGGGGAAAGCCATATAATGCGTACGATGCATTATTCCTCTTCACAAATACTTCTTTCTGCTTGGTCAGATCAATCTTCTTTTTAAAATAGCTCAATGTCAGCCCAAACAACTCTTTTCCCCATGGATACTCACCAAAGAAATCTAAATCAGTATCCATCTTGATGTGGTCTGAATCCACCTTTTTTTACGGGTCCTTTGCCAGCAGTATCGAGTGCACAAACCAAATCAAAGCGCACTTCAACTTTTGTTGATTATTCAACCTATTACCTTTGATCAGGCTAACCAACCTTGAGGCAGTAATGCTCTTATTCTTCATCAAAAAAAAATAAAAGCTTTCACCATTTTAGAGGACTTTGTTTATTTTTTATTTATGGGGATATGCTAAACAATCCAGCCCCGTAATCAAAGCAAATACCTTTGACCTAAAACAAGCTGGCTTACCGTTCACACAGAATCAAATTTCATGCAGTTTTTTTATTATTTTTGATATGTCGAAGCAACACATAATGAACCATCTGTCCATTAAACTTAAAATGTTCCAGCATATGCCTCAAGTGTCTTAAACAAGTCTTCTTAAAATCAGCATACAACTTTTGTTCAACAAGAATCCTTCTAAATTCTTAATATACCGTCATTCTTGCTCTTACAAAAATATTTGCAGGAAAAGAACCAAGCTCATCCATCCAAGTTGTTAGGTCGTGCAGCTCAACAAAGATATCTCTCACACAAATTGGCAAGGATAAGGATCATTCTCCTCCCCATCTCCACTATCTCTCATGTCCTCATCTTCGCTGCTATAACTTTTACTTTCTTCTTTGCTTTTTCCTTCATTAGCTTCAAAATCATCACTCTCATATACACTAATTTTGTCATATTTGGAAATATCGGCAAGGATTTTTTATTCAGTTTTTGACTCAGATTCATCGACTACAGCATTTTTCCTCTTCAAAGTTTTACAAACTTCTTTGGCTTTTTGCTTCCTACTGCTAGAAGTAGTGGAAGAAGGCCTTTTAACTTCTTTATGAACTTCACCACTTATTATATACAACCAAAAATGAATCTGTAGCGGTCGATTTATCGACCACTGGTCTATCAATAAAAATGGAAAAGGCAGCAAAAATAAATCCTTTAAAGGTTGGTTGAACAAGCTGCATTGAACAGTGCTCAAGAAAGTTAGTTGTTTAATTTTTGGGACCACTTCTTGAGTGTGCATCAAGATATTTACCTAAAACAAACATAGAAACCCTCCATCTATCATTTAAGACTTCCGAAGAAAGTGTTTTGGAAGCCTTCTGCAGTATTTTTACAATGCCACAGCTTTGAAGAAAGTGCTCCTCCCAGATTGACCAGCTCACAAAAGACCCAAAACTCTATCCTAACCTCAAAGATGACAACGACAACCTTGATCCCAAATCAGCAAGCTTAAAAATTATCGGGATTCACATACTACAACAAGCATCTGATTGTAATACCCAATACTTCTACCTAGCTTAAGATCATCCCAAAAATATTACAGACTTTCTTTGAAGATGAATACATTTTTGTACATATAGAATTTTCAATATTTTGAATTTTTTTTTATGTGGGAAATTGAATAAACTTTCCATCGATACCAAATTTGCCTAAATCTGATAACCGAGTAAGAAGTTATGGTAATTTAAAGTTTCAACCATTAAACACCATCATTCAGGCCTGTAGCGCATTGCGGAGAGTGTCAAAATAGCAATTGTCAATTTCCAGTGTTTCTCCATAATAGTGGCCCGTCGCATCAAAGACCCAGTTCACAATTGTCCAATTTTAGTGAGGCAACGCATCCTAGCACGTCGCGCCATGGATGAAATTCGCATCCAGTGCTGATCCGCAATTCCACCATATCGCGTCATTCGCCCAGTTCCCAGTTAGCAATTTCCAGTGACATGATGCAATAGCGTCGTGTCATCTCAAGTGCCCATTTCAAAAAATTTTGACAAAAATTAAATATCTTGTCCAGGGAAAGATTGATCTTTTCCCAAGGTTTTAACACGTCCAAGTGAGGGATTTAATCCCTAAAAATGTTTTAAATTATTATTTACTCACTTTTTTTCCCAAATCAAGAATATTCTCTCCCAAGAATCAAAACCCTAGCTCTCAAGAATCAAGGTCAAGGTTCACGTTGGACCTGTCAAATATAAACAACACATATTCAAGCTCCAATCTTCAACAAAATGTTTTCCAGCCACCAATCTTCAACAACAATATCAACAACCTTTCAACATTCAAGAACCACTCGAATTTAGCTCAAAATTTAGACGTAGACTCTATTAGTGTTAGTGAAGAAGGGACTAACAATAGAAATAACAAAACACAAAAAAAAATACAAGAAAACCAAGCGTCAAATCTCAGCCCAAACAAAAAAATGGGACAGATTACTCTTTTTGCATTTTTTTAGTTTTTCCAACACTATTTTTGTGATTTCTCAAGATAGCAAGCCCAAAATTGATCTCGTGGGAATGAAATCAATGATGTCTATGATACCAAATAATACCAAACGGTATCTACAAGCTCAAAATAGTCCACAGATAAATAATAACAACCCACATTCACTCGCGATAACAAGACACAAATGGTACAAGAAACAAACACAAACTTATTGTGATAAAGAAGATAGTTAACTTGACACAAGGAGAACACGTAATGTAGCAACTAAAGAGTATATTAAACTCTAAAACCTCTACAAAATACGTTAAAAAACATCAAGTTCTTACGATAACCGCCAAGGGAATAAACTTACCTCAAGGTCCACTGTTTCTAAGCAAAGAATAATATTGGCTTTTCCAATCCCTAAGCTACAATAGCTAGTCCAAGCCCTAACTAAGAACTACACTAAGGTGGTATACTCTCAATAGAAAGGATTTTCATATTTTCATCATTCAACAACTAAAGAGAAAAGACCTAATAAGAGACTATATATAGCCTAGCTTATTACATAGTATAACAAACCGAAATACCCGTAATGAAAGAGGAGGTCATGGGTTGTTTTCTTAACATGTTCAATCCCCAAAATACCCTTAATGAAGGGTGCTTCTTCAATGCTCTAAAACCATGGGTCCACACTTCAAAACTTGTAGTCTCTAATTGGCATCAAATGTAATCCCCACACAATCTTCCACACATAGGTTTGTTTAATGGTATGCTCAAAATGGGTCCTTTATGCATGTTCTCGTATCCTTGAGGTGACCAAGTCTTGAGCCTCTATGTGTTGGCCTTTAAAGATGTCATCAAAAGATAAGATGTTCATTTGTCCTGTATGAATCAACTCCCTCTTTCCCTTGCAATTATTCTCCCACGGCTCCTTCTGGCATATAATCATCTTCTCGAACAACCCTTTTATATAAATTTGGACGAGGGGAATTTCTATTGGTATTCTGTTCTTTTTTTATGTAGTGCGATGCTTCAAATTCCTTCTCATAGTTAAATGCCTACTTAAAGTTAAGTCCAATCACTATTAGATCTCTACAATGACACCAAATATTGATTCCTTTTTAAAACTTGGCACACATAAACATAACCAACAACCATCATTAATTTGTAACAGGGTATCGACACCATCTTTATGGGCCCTTCGGCCTCATCAATTCTAACCTGCCAAACTAAACTGTACAATACAGGATCTTGTTTGAATGATCAATGCCTAATCGGTTTAAAACTGCAATCACAAAATTATTGTACTTTATGCGTATTGTCCCATGACCTTATCAGTAATACATTACTCCCACACGTGAAAGTGGATCCATTCATCTGCATGCACCTTATTTTTCCTAGCTCATCAATGGCTTGATTTGAATAAACAGATGAATAACCTGTTGCAACTGATAACACATCTGTTAAAATTATCAAACAATTATAAACTTTGTTATGACAGATGATTAATCTGTTGCAATATATGACTTATTTGTTGGAAAAATCAAATAGATATATCCATCTGTTACAACAGATTGTCAATATGTTGTTAATTCTCAAACAGACATAATATATTTTGCAACAGATTACCCATCTGTTAGATTTTTTTTAAAGTAATTTTCTTTTCTTTTTTCGAAATACAATAAAAGATAAAATATTGTATTTAGATCAATTTTTTAATTTACATATTCGAAAAGTCACCAATTTTATTTAATTAAGGGATGTATTTATACATAACTCCACTTCTAGATATGGCTGAATCAGATTTGGATAAGGTAATTTTGTGTGACTCATTGCGTGAACTTGAAAGACAAATTCATGAACTCCAGTGGGAGTTGGGCGACATGAGAGCAAATCTGAGAAGGGTCCTGCTGCTACCGGATGATGATAGGTCGATTGACAATAATGATGATGATAATAATAATAATAATAATAATAATAATAATTAGGTTATGTTTTTTCTTTTGTTATATCGGATCTACCCAAGGGTGTATTTTTTTATTGTATATATTTGTATATAATGGATTTAAAAATCTATATTTGGTCGACTTTGAATTAATAATTCTTATTTATTATTTAATTTTCATTCTGTCTATTCCTTATTCTCAATGTGTTGACGGTTGGAGGTAGGGATTGAGCATTTGTGGAAATGAATGAACCATATGTTATAATAGATGATTAATCTATTGCGCTAGATGGTTAATCTGTTGTAATAGATGGATCGTATATTACAACAGGTGGTTATTAATGAAAAAAGGGTTATTGTTGTTATTGAAAGTCATGAATTTTCAATTATTTAATATGAAAAATGGTTCGTAAATAAATAATAAGGAAACAAATGATAAACACAATTTATAACCGTAAAAGAACAATTATTTAATTTTAATAACTGATCGTGACTTTTCACCATTTTTATTTTTAAATTATTTATTTATTATATAATAAAAAAAATCACAATATTGGATTAACTAAGGTATATGATGATTGTTAAATAAAAAGGTGAACAGACGTGACTTTTTGTAAAAACTCACCAGCTTGATTTTATTAAGTCATTTCTTTTCACAAAAAATCATACGAAAATAAATGATAAACACAATTTATAACCATAAAAAAATGGTTATTTAATTTGAATAAGTGATGTTAATATAAACTAGGCGACAAGTAGTGACTTTTCGCCATTTTTGTTTTTAAATCTGCTTTTTAAATTTATATAATAAAAAAATTAGATTAATGATATGATGATTATTAAAAAGCTAGATTATATCTTGCAATAGATAGATTATCCGATGCAATAGGTTATCGATTTGTTGCAACATATGGTATATTTGCTGTCGCAGATGGGTTATCTAATACAACAGATGGTATATTTATTGATGCAGATGTGTTATCTGATGCAACAGATATAGAATCTGTTTCCACAACTCAATAAAAATGGTTAATAAAAAGAACTAATTAATAATAATAAGCTGAAAAGTCATGACTTATTATATTAATCAAAAACTCAGTCAGCAGCTTCATTTAATTAAATTATAACTTTTCAAAGTAATCAAAAAGTTATCAGTTTGTATGTAATTAATAAATGAAGGTGAACAGTCGCGAATTTTCGTCTAACTCATTCAAATTCAATCCTCTATAAATAGGTCTCTCCTTACTCGTTTATTCTGCTAAATTTATTTCTTACACATTGTCTTTCATATTACACCTTCAACCACTTTTTCTTTCCTGACTCAGGTAAGTATTTTTCTTACTTTTTATGTAAATATACCCAATTGGTAGTGTACATTGTATTACATTTGAATTCTTTTCTTTACTTTTATTTTAACGTTTTTTGTGAATTCATTCGTGTTCTAGATATGGCTGATCCAGTATGGGACGTTGCTATTTTATAAGACACCATGTGAGAACTTCAAACTCAGGTTCATGACCTTCAATGGGAGTTGTCTGCAATGAGATTCAGGATGCTCCGGGAGATTCGAAGGCTGAGGAGGGCACTACTGATACCGGTTGAAGATTGGTTGGCTGACAATAATGATGATAATAATAATTAGATTATTTTTTCTTTTAGCCTATGTATTTTTATTTGTTTTTGTTTCATATAAATTTATGTTTGATTGACTTTGACTTTTTAATTCTTATTTAATTTTCATTCTGTCTATTTGTTCTTCTCAATAAACATGTCGACGATTAAGGAATAATTTGAATCCAATAGCAATAGCAAGAGTTGAAACTTAAAACTTGACCCAATGCATGCATAAATACTCAAGTAGAGACCTCTATTAGATCATATTGATTAAGCACTTAGTAATTATTAAAGTTGATCAAATAAAAACACAAAAATAAAAACTACAACATACCAGTATAATCCCACAAGCGGGATCTGGGGTGGGTGGTACATCCCCAGACCTTAACCCCTACCTCGTGAAGGCAAATTATTTTTTTCTTTTAGCCTATGTATTTTTATTTATTTTTGTTTACTAAAAAATTTATGTTTGATTGACTTTGACGTTTTAATTCTTATTTAATTTTATTCTGTTTATTTCTTCTTCTCAATAAACATATCGACAATTAAGAAATAATTTGAATCCAGTATCAATAACAAGAGTTGAAATATATGGGTTATTTGTTGGATTTATGGCAGGAGCTATATTGTGTTGTTCCAAATTGATTACACATCTATTGCAACAGAATAATTATCAGTTGCAATAGATAAATAGTCTATTACGATAGATAAATAGTCTGTTGCAACAGATAAATATTTTGTTGCAGTAAATTTCTCGTTTGTTGCAACAGATAACACATATGTTGCAATAGATTAACTATCTGTTTGATTCATGGTACGGGCACTAAGGAACTATAAACATGAATCTAATATATTAGTCTTCGGTTGCAACAGAATATGTATCTGTTGCAACAGACTGAGTGATCTATTTAAATTGTAGGTTCTATGTTGTATTCATGAACGGGTTCTATCTATTGTTGAAAAAAACAGCAGTAGCAGTGTATCCAGATGTCAAATTCAACTACAAATCATAATTTTACTTACCAAAGTCATCGATGAAGTAATGCCAAAGTGCAAAGTGATGTACGAAACAAAATTTCACCTAAAAAACTGGTCAAGTAAAGTAGCAACAGTAGCGGTAAAAACAACAACAATGGCCAACAAGAAGAAGATGAAGATGATAATGAAGTAGAAGATGATGATAATGAAGCAGAAGATGATGAATAAAGCAGCAGCAACAATGAACAACAAAATCACGAAGAGAGAGAAAACAACAACAGACGAGAAGAGAGAGAAACGCGTCTTTTTTCCTCCATTTCTCATTATATTCACTAACATTTGGATCAAAGTGTAAATTTAAAAACTTTTGAATATTTTCAAATTTCTCCAACTTTCTTAATTCATAATAAAGCAATTGTCACCTCTACTCATTTATTAAGACTTGAGTCACCTACACCTCATTTTCAAATTCTGTTGTCACTTTTAGCTCAAAGCCCATGTAGGGAAGTAAAAGGAAAAACACACAAAAAAAACATTAACTATGAATAATTTAAAGAGAAATAAAAATGATAAAATAACTGAAAAAGATAATATGAGATTCAT
>JAPEIP010000003.1:99309356-99321650 GCA_026120095.1 Capsicum chinense
CAAACTCAATTCCAAGTGGCGACTCTGTAAATAAAATAATCCCTTTTCAAAACGTCACTTTAATGGGAAAGACCCATTTTCTCCAAGACCAACTCCCTAGCGGGGGGTCGGACGCGGTAAAAAAAAAAACTGGGGTGTGACAATGGTCCCCTCCCCCCCCCCCAATTAATTACAAGTGTACTTGATTTGTCCTTTGATCCCCCCTTTCTTTTGGATGGATTAGGAATACACTAGGGAATATTCTTGAACAAACAACAAGCACACTCTCTTTCTTCCCTTATTTTGGATCAAACAAACACTTTGAATATTCTTCTTCACTAAGATATGAAGATCATAGATGAACAAGATGAATATTCAAGTGTTGACCAAGTTTGACCAATAAGCAAATGAACTTCAAATCTGAATTTTTTTTAGACTTAGGTTCCTTAGGCCAAGACAAACACAACCAACATAAAATCAGCCACAAAATACCGCAAACAAGATGATCAAAAATGAAATCCCACCTCAAAAGCTTCAAATAAAGCACAACAATGATGGATCTAGCCCAAATTCAATCAAACTTTGCTCTAAAAGTAGATCTAGACTCCCTAGGCACTAGAGAGAAAGGATCTAGTACAAGAAACCCATAAAAATAATAAAACTTGTAGATCTAACTTGAAAATTTTGGATCTACAACAAATACAAGACAACACACTTTTTTTGTATTTTCGGATTTTTTGACTCTTTTTTGTTGAGATTTCTAAATAAGAACACTAAAACCAAGATTTAGGGATGTTGGAACAACCCTAAACTAGGCTCTGATACCAAATGATAG
The DNA here is from genome assembly GCA_026120095.1 of Capsicum chinense. Lineage (NCBI taxonomy): Eukaryota > Viridiplantae > Streptophyta > Magnoliopsida > Solanales > Solanaceae > Capsicum > Capsicum chinense. Next base: position 99,310,171 of record JAPEIP010000003.1, read on the forward strand.
CCTAAAGGAAAGCTAAAACACAAAATTGAGAATAGAAGCTAAAAATCAGCAAACACACAAAAGGAAAACAACACACATAGAAGAAAAGAGATGAAGAAGAGATGCATAAAGTAAAGATAGTAGAGAGACCCTCAATTCCACCAATGAATAGAACTAGAAGGTGTATCAAAACCTTCAAACACATATCCCAATGTAAGATCAAACCACTCTCTTAGGTAACCCAAAGGACTCACACTTCCTCAAGCACACCTTTCTTGTCAAATAACCCAATACAAGTGAAAAAACAATTCCAAATGTATTCAAGGTCCAAGTTTCGGTTTTCCTCTCTTAAGGAGAAGGAGAAGACTACAATCTACCACTAAGATTACAATCTAAAAAGTCACTCAATTCATTATCTCAAAACTAAGGAAAATAAGAGCTAAGGTGTCTATTTATACTATTACAAGATAATGACTCAAATGCCCTTAATGAAGGGCTTTAGGAAAGCCACCCATGGAGTGTCATTTAATGTATAAAAAGTCCATCATACCCTTAATAAGAGGCGCCTATGGAGTGTAAGATCCCTCCTCCTTTCTTTACTTGAAGGCTTCGAAAAGGCTCCAAAAAGGTCTTCAATCCACAACTTGAACCTTTGATAATACCTTGTACCTTTTTGTGCTCTTCATGCTTGTATCATTAAGGTATATTTTTTCTATCAATCTAATACTCGTTTTATTCTAAAAATCCTTAAAATTACATTAGATTGACTATGATGGTGGTAAAAAGTTAATCAAAGTAGAATTTTCTGGTTTAAAATGAATAAACAGCTTGAAATCTCATGAATTTGAGTTTGTATAGATAGATTATGTCCTTGGTGCTAGAAATTGATCTAATCATTTCAAAATATAGAGAGTTTGAGTAGATTGAAAGGTAAAAAATTCTAGAATAATGAATTTATGCATGAACTTGGGTTAAAATCAATTAAAGTTAGGTTATATGCCTAAAATTTGTAGAATAATGATTGGATTATTATTTGATTGTTATTGTTAGACCGAGATCCCATTAAGAAGCAAGAAAAGGCAAGGCAACTGCAGACTCGTGCATTCCGTAGCACCAGCTTGACACCTAGATAGGTTAGATTTAATATGTAGTAAACCTTGTTTAAATTATATGACTGTAATATAATTTGATGGGAGATTTCATGCTTAGGCCTGCAAACACGGTGAATGATTGATAATAATCGAAATATGAACATGAATGAAATGTAATTTGAGTTAATCATTTTTCGGGGGCAAGTCTTGATGATTTTGTGGGTTATGTGTCAATTGTGATAATTTATGAGAATATATGTATGTTAGTATCCGGTTGTGAGACTATAGGTTGTGAAAACTAGTAACTAACAATTTTGACTTGATAGTTTCCACATATTGGACTATGATCCATCACTTGTTTTTTACTATCAGATTAAACATAAAATGATTCTATCAAAGTATAGTAATATATTTAACAAAAAATTGCACAAATACACAACTTATGTTTTTAATATTATAAAAAATCTCAACTCCCTAAACATATTATAAAAATCTCAATATATACACAGAATGTTATGTATATGTCAGCTGTGTTATGTATATTAATAGGGAGAGAGAGTAAAATAATTAAAAAAATAGGAGAGAGTGTGATTGCTTCCAAAAGGGTTGATATTTATGTTATTTATACTTATATTTAATGCAATTTATAAGTGGACCTAGAGAGAATGATGTGTACGCATACCTTACATCTATAAGGTAGAGAGACTTTTTCAATAGACCTGCAACTCAAGTAAAAGCAATTACAAAGAAGTTTGAAAGAAGAAAACAATGAGGGTGAAAAGGCCAAGACAAAGTGTTAAAAGAAAGCAAAAAAAATATAGAAAGAAAAGGAAAAACCACTAAAACAAAATAATACAATAACTAAAATGATGAAATAATAAATCGTACAGAAACAAAACAATAAGAAAATCCCAGAGTAATATTACTACTACTAATATGAATGATTAAGCTAGACAATTCTTAACCACCTAACTATCTTTTACCTTAATCTGTCTCCATCTTAATTCAAGTTGTTGGGTCATGTTTAAACAACTGAATTATTATTTATTACTTTCTTTGTTCAATTTCAATTTATTTGTCCTACTTATCTTTTTAGTCTATTTCAACAAGAATATCTCTTTTCATTTTTGTCAACTCTCTAATTTTATCTTTGTATATGACATATTTAACACTACAAAATTGAAAAATATTTTGATACATTTTATAAAATTTTAATCTAATACAATAAAATTCAAAAATCTTCTTTATTTTTTAAAATGTTGTGTCGAGTCAAAATAAAACAACCAACTTGAAAAAAAAGTATTTGATTAAATCTTGGTCCACATCATACCCCGTTTATTTATTTGACTCATTATGCAAATTGCCAATTTGCAGTCTTTACCTGAGAAGATGTGAGAATTCATAATCTTGAGTAGTGTTCTCCACTGAGAATTGGCAGGTAGTCATATAACAAAGAAATATGAGTGATCGTATACATGAGCTGCGTCTGAAACAAACCTATTGAAAAAGGTCAAATCTAGCTTGCTTTTGAAAGACTTCTTTTGCCTAGACTGAGGAGGAAATAGTGTTAGTTTGTCCCAATTTTAGATTCATAATTGGATTATGAATCTTTGCAGAGTTGGGTAAGTGATATGTGGGTTTGTTGCCAATTTGTTCTTCTAAGTGAAATGAGTCCACGCCCTAAAATTCAGACGAATAACAGTCCTAGCAAAATATTTACGTAGCCCATTTTTCTCTATGATATGACTTAGGAACTAGGTAATATATATTGTTTTTGTATGAGTGTGATGTATCAAAGGCAATGAAGACAGAGCCTTATAAAGCTATATAGGGTGGCCAAGGGTTTCATTTACTTTTTTTTCTTTATGTACATACATAGCCAAGGTTATCATTTGCTTTTTGTCTTTATGTACATAAGTTCAATTTAAGTTTATTATAAGTTAAAAGAAGAAAGGTCAAGAAATATCGGGCGTGATTTTGTGTGTACTTTTCTATGATTTTTTTGGCAAATAAACATTGTATTTATATATCAAGTAAGGAATTACAGCTCAACGTTTGAGGGAGCAATCACCCGACACGTTCAGTTGTGCTCAATCTACTCAGATCATCTAAAGCATTGTGACATCTAGTTATCAGGAAGCACCTTAACAGACGAAGGATAGAAATTAACAATTTGCATATAACTTTCTAGCTTAGGATACACACTAGCTCTAATGTGCCTCTCTTGGATGATTATTCTGGTCAGTACATGGGCAGCTTTGTGTTGTTTTTGAAAAATTTTGAAATTCTTCTTCATCCACAGGTGATATATGATCGTTGATAACATCGTTCTATATAAGCTTGCTCCTTTACTTTTACTTTCCCAAAATTAAACCCCTAAGAAACAAAAGTGACTTTAATACCTGCATATATACTGGACATTGAAAGCAGAGGTGATGCAGAGACTCCTTTATTAGTTTGCAAATTCCACACAGCTTATCAGTATTAAGTACCCATTTTGTCAACCTATTCTTTGTTGCCAACCTACGCACTACAGCTAGATGCAACATCAAAATCTATTTTGAGCACTCAATATTTTTACAGACCAGCTTTCTCCCAAATTAAATATTGTATAGACAACATAAATTCCACTATTTTACTTCTTAATTAGCTTCTCTCCTGTTTATTAATATTTTTTCTTTCTCTCAAAATTTAATTTATCATATACATAGTTGAGCGTCAATAAACATTACTACGTTATGTATCTAAACTAACTACCGTAACTATATTTAAGAAAAGCAACGCCTCTTTCATTATTATTGAACGCAATTTACACCATACTAATTAATATGTGATTTTTGAATCCCCTAATTTCAGAAACAGCTTTATCAATTTCAAAAATTTGAAACACCTAATCAATTCTAACGATCAAAAGTTCTCAATTTGGATAATCTAGGCTATGTTTTTTTCGATTTTCATTGTTTTCAAAATTTTCGAAGCTCTTTTTTTTAGGCAGATTTTTGGACGAAGATGAACAATTGCAATTCTCTTGAGGCATTTCGATGTCTGACAATCCAAAATGCAATATGAATGATACAAAAGCGATGAAATCATTGTTGCAGAGAGTATTTCATAATTGAGGTTGATATTGATCATTACGGACGAATTAGAGATTGAGCAATTCCGAAAAAATTGATGTCTAACATGTCGTTGAAAGTAATTCTTCTTCAATTGTTATAAGAAATGATAACGGAGTTAAGCTTTATATTGAGTTGAAGAAATATATTCCGAAATTTGTGATGTATCCTTTGTGTATAACGACAACGGATAAGCCATCACAAGAGTTAGAGTTCGACGGAGAGATGGGAGTTGTAGTTTGTGTTGAAGGTGAAACTGAATGTGCTTGCACTTTTGTTATTGAGTTGAAAAACGAATATTCATTATATGTCCCAAAATTGAAAGTTAAGAACTTCATAACTGACACAAAAAATAAAGAAGTGAAGGCGAATCAGCTTTATAAAAACAAACAGACTCTTTTTTCTGTAATGGTGAGATATGTCTTAAAGCATAACTTTAATTATAGAGCTAAGCGATCAGACAAAAAGAGGCATGTGTTCAACGTAGTAGTTTTTACATTAAAACAAATTCTTATACATAACTGGTTGGTTGGTTGCTATCTTTTGTACATAAATTTTTGTTCTTATACATTCATTTTTTTATGTATAATGTTGAGTACCTTATCGATTATCAGCTTATATATTTATGTTTGTTATGTTGATTAATGTTTAATTTTGAGTTGTGTATACAGTTGAGGATAGTGATAAAGGTACATTTATTTCACTATATATACATTAGTGTATCGTGTATATATATATGTTTTATAACTGCTACACTGCTTTATCAGTCAAATACATATGTGTTTTCTGTATATGATTGTAGACTGTTTTATTTATCAGACATATACATAAGGAAAATAAAAATTCCTAAAATTGTTATGGATATTTAAATGTGATGTAAATTTGCCTTTTTTGTAGAACTGCATATAAATAAGTGAAGTTAAGTATGTTGCTATGTTATTTCACAGCATATAAGTAAGTGATGGAAGGCCATTGTTTATTTTAATGCATATACATAATGGTCTTATTAATATGTAGGAAAAAGTCATCGTTTCTACCTCACACTATACACGAAAAGTTTAGGTCATAACTAAACTATCATATTGACCTATTACACACCTAAACTATAAAAAAAGTGGAACTATTACCTCCTTAAAAGGTGATGTGACAGAGGAGGTGTATTCACCTTCCTAAGGTGCATGAGAGGAAGGAAAAAAACTTAAAATGGCAGCTTCCATACCGTGTCACTATTTCATTTGTCATTATATCATTAAGTACTCCTAATATTCTTCTTAATATATACAATTAGATTAATTATTTTTCAATTGAAAAGATGTTAATAAAATTTAATTTTTTTTATTTTTTCAGCTGAAAAAATATTAATAAAATTAAATTTTCTTATTCATTCATTTTAATATGTGGGTCCTATCTTTTTCAATTGCTTTTTCTTCACCAAAATCACCATTAAAACATCACCATTGACACCATCATCATCAAATTCAAATCTTCACCACAATAATTTTAAGAATCCACCATAAATTCTATTATCGGAATCACAATACAACCGTCACTATTTCATTTGTCATTATATCATTAAGTACTCCTAATATTCTTCTTAATATATACAATTAGATTAATTATTTTTTCAATTGAAAAAATATTAATAAAATTATTTTTTTTTATTTTTTAACTGAAAAAATATTAATAAAATTAAATTTTCTTATTTATTCATTTTAATATGTGGGTCCCGCCTTCTTCAATTGCTTCTGCTTCATCAAAATCACCATTAAAACACTACCATTGACATCATCATCATCAAACTCAAATCTTCACCACAACAATTTTAAGAATCCACCATAAATTTCATTATCGGAATCACAATACAACCATTAGTATCACAAAAATCACAAACAACCATCGTAAAATTCAACATCCACTTTGTCAATATCACAATTCTTTAACTGTTTCTTCTTCACTTTGTTGTGAAAAATTGGATATAGTTGGAGGTAGTAGTTTGTTGTTGCTACTGCTAACACAACAATTTATTTTTATTAGCAAAGAAAAAAAATAAACTGTTACTTCATTGTGTGACGGTGGTTATGGCGGCGGCGATGGTGGTGGACCACGACGGTGACAACTGGAGAAGAAATTGATAAATGGAGAAGACTGGGAGAGAAGTGAGTCAATGAAGTGATTCAAAAAAATAATAGTAATTTTTATTGTGATATTGTGATTTTGATGACAATTTTAATAATGGATGTTGAATTTTATGGTGGTTGTGATACTAATGGTTGTATTGTGATTTCGATAGTAAAATTTATGGTGGATTCTTAAAATTATTGTGGTGAAGATTTAATTTTGATGATGATGGTGTTAATGGTGGTGTTTTAATGGTGATTTTGGTGAACAAGAAGCAATGGGTGATACGGACCTTTTAAAAAAAAATTGACATAATATCAGATGTGGTAATGACATAGCGATGATGTGGCGCGAATGTAAATCACTCTCCATCATGTGACTGGTTCTTACATTTTGGGGTGGAAATAGTTTCACTTTTTTATAGTTTAGGTGTGTAATAGGACACTATGATAGTTTAGGTGTGACCTACACTTTTCGTGTATAATTTGAGGTGAAAACGATGACTTTTTCCTTAATATGTATGTTTCAGAATTGATAGACTGTGTCCTCGCGCAAATGCAATTTTAAAGAGGAAAAATGTAGAGGAAATTGATCCATATTGCTCTGATTACTATAATCCTGACACTTTAGTGAAGACGTATGAAGTGCCAATCATTTTAATAACACATATGAAAGATTGGCATGTGCCTAAATTTGTAGACGAGGAAGAACTATTTCCACCTAAATATCGAATACCATCAAGAAGACCGAAGAAAGGGAGATATATGAAATCAAGTGAAACACTGTCATCAAGCACAAATTATTACGGAAAGTGCGATTGTACATGTCATAACAAGTGAACTAATGATTTCTTCTCCAAAGATAATTGAAATTTGTGTTGCTAGATACATAACATTGTTCACTTGCATTACTTAAATAATTAATTTCATTTAGCATAGTTTTATATGTGTTAAGTCTTATTTAACGATATTTCATGTAATGACTATAACAATAGATTTTTGGTGTTTTATCAAATTAACTTATTAGAGTTTTCATTGCGTAAAATGAACTATTGATTGTTTTCTACATATACAATGCTCAACAATCATATGTTGTACTCTATGCTATTTATACTATAATTTAGCCAAATCATTGTGTTACATATACATCACAATAATTACTGTATATATAGCTATGTTATATGTATTGTTTTAGAAGAACAACATATATAGTTGTAAGTCATATTTATACGTAACTATAGTATGATATGGGTCTAACTAAGACAGTTAAACAATTTAATTTTCAAAATACATATGCAAATATTTTTCTATACGTTGTGAACTAAAAGACTATGCAATTTGTAAGTCATGCATATCCAATTTGTAGGTTATACATAACTATTGTAAACACATAGCTAAAGCAAAAAAATGATATGAGTCAGATTAAGTACATAGTACAACCATATACTAAGTTATGTACATTAGTTGAACACAAAAAATAATTAAAAAAAATAATTTTATATGTGCGTACAGAGGCGAACCCAAGATTTGAAGTCTGTGGGTGCACCAGTATTGTTAAAGACACGCATAAGACTCGAAGAAAGACTCAAAATGTGTTGAGGGCTCGCCTCGCTTAATGTGCAGCTTAGGTTCTAATTTCTGATACATACTTTCCCTTGTCAATGAGGCTTTCTGAAGAGACGAACACTAAACAATTGATATTTCACTTTATCAAAAAAAAAAAATTGTTCATATATTTGTCATTCATGCTTATATTATTAATCTTGTACTAGACATATATTTATATCTTTGGTACCTTTATGCCTTTTTTCGTTAAATCTCATGTTTATTTGTACTTTGTGATTAAACACAATAGACCTTGAAGTTTTTTTACGCTTATTGCTTTTGATAATATTGTGTAGCACCAATATTATCTTAAGACATTAGAAAAAATTTCGATGTCGATTAAGGGATATTATCATATTCAATTGGTTGCCAAAGACATGAACAATACTGAAAAAATAAATCTATAGAACAAATAATAGTTTTAAACTAATAACTTCACTTTCTAATATGAAGTTTACTTTTAACATTTTTAAACAATTAGTTAGTTGTGGTAGCTCAATGATTGAGAGTTTTACTTACGGACTGGTTGCGGGTTCGAATCTCAACCCAGCAATTTTTGTTGTTATACTTTAGTAATATATTCCTTGAAAATAAAAACAAAAGGCAATGTGCAACCAGGGGATCGATCCCTAGTCACGTGGACAGAAAGCATATGCTTCAACCAACCCACCAAGGTAGTATTATCATTCATCTTTGGATGTACTATCAACTATATCCCAATTTCTTAAAGTATATATGCATATATATACACATTTTTTTCGACGTTAATGGGTGCACGTGCACCCCCACCTATACATGTGGGTCCACCCCTATGTACGTAACAAACTTTTGTATATGTATTTAGCAAATTACATATATACATAACAGTACTATGTATAATCTACACATATACATAACAGTACTATGTATAATCCACAAATATATACAACTTAATTATGTATATGACATTGACTATTTCAAGCATATACATAAGAAAGTTATGTCCATCTGTGTCTAGTTAATCGGTATACATAACATATTTATGTATATGAAGTGCTGAAATAAAGATCATATAAACGTATACATAATAAAGTTTTGTATATTGGTTTGGAAATAAACATCCTAGGCCATACATATAAATAATAGTGCAATGTGAAATCTACCCATATACATAACTTAGTATATGTCAATCACACAAAGGCATAACATGCATCACTAACTTTGGTAATACAAAAAATAATTTAATATTTTATGATCAGTTTGTACAACGCAAAATACAACGTCATTAAGCATGAAGTCTTAAAATACACCATCACCAATATTTTACAAAAAATATTCGCAAAAAGTACCGTTCTTGAATAGAGGGATCTTAAAATCTATTCTATGCTAACTATTGTTGATTCATCAAGTGATAGAATATAATTTGGCCTTGGTCTTGAAGGATCTTCATTATCGATAACATAACCTTTTTTTTACTTGACCACTCCGTAATTTTATAGGAGTGAAGCGTATCTCAATCACTGAGATTCTTCTTCAAACCCATCTGAAGGCATTGAAATTTCTTCAGTCAAATACTCTGCGTAGCCAGCTATGAACACTCCATAATTTCTGATAGTAAAACAACTTGAGTTAACAAAAACTGTTCAACAATAATATAAGGATGTACACAATAAAAATAATTGAGTTAAAAAAATTGTTCAATAACAAAAAAAAATTCATGAATTGTTGTGTATATGATGTGTTGAAAAAAAGAGCAAACAAAAATATACATAACAGAGTTATGTATATGGGTTTACAAATACACATTTCAGAGTTATGTAAATGGGTTTACAAATACACATTTCAGGTCAGACATTTTTTTTTACTTTATACAAAAGGAGAAAAAAAATGAGAGATAGATATACATACATAAAGCTAAGAAAAAGAGAGCAACCATTAAGGAGAGAACACAGTAATGCGGGAGAGGAAGACAAAAAAATAAATTAAAAAATAGAAGAAAAAAGAGGGGAATTGATCTAGGATTAACACATTTTTTCTTCCTCCATTAGAAACAATAGAACACCATTCTTTCTTCCTCCAAAATTCAAGTAACAGTAATAATAGAGAGAGTGAACAACCATTAATAAAGAAGAAACAACGAGAAGGAATTATACACACACAAAAATATGCATACATAAAAAAAAACAACGAGCAAGAAGACCCTTTTTCTTTCTTTTTCGCCATGGATAGCAGTAGTAAAAGAATGGAGGAATTTCTCCATTAATACAAAAATCTACATCCATTAGAACAAAAACAATATTAGCAGTATACTCACTCCGTTGAGATCGTCCCAACTCTCTCTGTTTTATTTTTTCAGCGAATCTTCAAAACAAAATTGAAGAAGAATGTTAACGGAATTTGTCAGAATGTTGAGCAATTTGAGAAGAATACGTTTGTAATTTCAAATTTGAAAGTCTCTTGATTATAGGCACTTTTGGGGAAGCAATAAGCATAAGAATGGAGATATTAATATATGTATATGAAGTTTGGAGAGAGAAAGTGTAAAAATAAATTTTTCGTAATTAGTTTTAGAATTTAAAATTTTATGTAATAATAGAAAGTTAATTGTAGTTTTATGTAATTTTCAGTTAAATACTGTCGTATTTGTTAAAGGGCTCGTTTCTTTGAAGCCACTTTGCATTTGTTAATAGAGGAAATGATGTAAATAACCACTCTCTTTAAACAAATGACAAAAATAAGGAAAAGGACGTAAATAGCTATTCACTTTAAACTAATGATAAGAAATAGTATCCAAAACTAATTTTCACTTTGTAGTCCAAAAGCCTATATCTGCAGGAAAGTTATCCACTTTCCTAAGCATGCGGATCCCTTCTCTTTCACAGCTTTTTTAAAAATAATCTTTCCCTTCGGTTTTTAAGAAAAGAGACATGTGCTGACTCTTTCAAAATTTAATGACCCATGTTTGAACTATTAGACATAACATAACATTTAGGTCAAAATTATTTCAATTTATAGCCATCAATAGAGATGACTCAAATATAATCCCCTAAGCCAAGTTTAGTAAGAGAATACTTTCCCCAAAAGCTTTCTTCTCTGTTGCTCTCTTTCTGAATTTTCTTTCCCTAAAAGCTTTCCTATCAACTGTGCTACAAGATATTGCTCATTTATCAGTACATTATGTAACATGGAATTTAATTTCTCCAAATCTATAGTACATTTTTTCACTTATTTTTTACCTTGAGGCTTCATCACTTTCTCCATGATTTTTTCCTTTTTTTACTATTATATTTGTTTGGTGGCTTGTGGGTTACGGCAACTGATTAAATTAAAAAATTTCATATTTGAAATTTTAGATCGTGTAACAAATATTCAAATCTACTTTTCTTCTTATCGTTTTTTGTTGTTGATACTGATGATTCTTCTTCTTTAATTTTAGCTATAGGATGTATAGAATATGTATAGAAACTGTATAATTATTGTATAAAATATAAATCTCTATAAAGTTATACAGAAATTGCATATGATATGTATAAAAATTGCATAATTGCTATAAACATGTATCTAAATAATTATTACAGCTACAGATTGTATAC
>JAPEIP010000003.1:99350111-99370946 GCA_026120095.1 Capsicum chinense
TAGAAAGAGGACTCTCATATATTTCCGTTGATATATAGTATCTCACCCAGATCATTGTGTACGAGGAGTTATGATCGTTTGAATTTGACCCAAAAATTTTCTTTTGATAGGATGAAGTAGATCGACCATAAATTTTTGCTCCAATAGACAAATTGGATGAAACCAATTTCATTGGAAAGAGGAATCACAGAGCTTTCCGTTGATATATAGTAGATCACCCAGATCATTATGTACAAGGAGTTATGATTGTTTAAAGTTGGAGCAAAAAATACGCCAGGCCTCAGTACTTTTTCCTGCACGTTTTACAGTTCACTACTATTCACGGTTCGATTGGAATGTTCATAACTCATCGCTTGGGTGTCCGTTTTGGATGATCCACATATCTTTGGAAATATTATTCTATACTCTACGCAATGGTGGGTCATAACCTAAGACATTCCATCTGTAAAAATTTATAATTCATTCTAGAAGATAGAACCCAACACGTTTACGCACAAAATTTCAACGAAAAATTTTCTAGGGTATTACATCATCATACTGAGTATTCTGATTGTTGGAGAGGCGAGGAGGCATGACTATTTTCTGAAATACATAAGATCACTAATTAGGGGACAAGTCTAATCCAGACTCTAATGCACGAACTAAATCACAAAGAGGGGAAACACTTTCCTAAACGCCTAGTAGACTCCTGCTTATAAGTGTGGCGTGCTACATACCCAAAATAAGACTCTACCCAACGCAATTTCATAGACACCTTGGGACTATAAACCGTGCTTGGATACCAAGTTTGTCACAACCCAAACTGGGTCCTGGCAGTGACGGACATCCCGAACCAAGAAGGTCCGGGTGTTCTACTCTATCTGGTAATCATGCACAATATTTATATAATAAAAGAAGATGCGAAAATATAATCTGATACGAAAACATGGTCATGCTGTGGATTAAGTTTAATAATAAGGAATGAAATCCAAAAATCACTAGCAATATCAGGAATAGTCTGCAAAATCTCTACTATATGATCTAAAGATAATTGTCTGAAAAGCTGGGACAAGGCCCACAGTAGACCAAAACCATAACTGATAATAAATGTTTGAAAATAACTATTTTTTTTTGAAATATAGAAGGCTCACCGACTAGACCCTGCACTTTTGTCTGAAGAAATCTACTGCTTATCAGGACCCTTAGACTGCGCCTCAGAACCTGAAAGGTAAGGGGGGTCAATACATATGTACTGGTACGCAGAGCAATCCAAGATAAAACTTTTAATATAAATAAAATAGTTGAGAGCTAGTCATAAAACATCACATATGATATAAATTCCAAAACACATAGGCATTTTGATAATCATAAAAACCTTTCCGTCAGTGCAATTTCTGATCTTCTTATTACTTCTGAGTTAGGTGGTACACCCTTATAAGTCTAAAATCCCACGGGCTATATGGAGTCCGCCATTTACTCGGTAGAGAAGCCCCCAACCCAAGTGTGCCACAAGAGTTGGAGTGTCTGAGTCTAATACGCCACAGGGCTCTAAGCCAACATAATATAATTACCTGGATCTATAAATCACGATTTTGGTCAATGAGTTGTCTGAACTCGTTCCTTCTTCGAGGGACCACCTAACATCTCTTTATGTCCAATTTTATCCATTTCTAAACATGTATCATTCTAAAATCTTAAGTCATGAAAATCTGGTTTCTATGTTCGTCTGGGTCTGTTATGGCATTGTGTATTTTGGTATCGTCATACCAAGACTTTGCAAGTCATGTTTTCTAAGCCATAATGCAATAAGCATGATCTTTTCACTAAAATATAGTTTATACCAGCCAAACATGCAATTCACATAAGATATTTCATGTTCCAAAAACATAAGTCAAAGTTATGCAAAAGTTCTCATCCTTTCAATAAACGAGTGGTGGTCATGTAATCTTTAACAAACCATGCAATTATTTTCATTATATGATTATGTTCAATATTCATCAATATAAACAAACCTCTCTCTTTTGGAATCAAAATCATAATTCAAATATAACATTATTCAAAACATTTCATAATATGCTTTTCAAGACGCATTCAAACGATTTCATAGTATATCATAAGTAAATGAAAATCATCACAAGAGAGGGATTTTTTTTCATGAATCATGCTCTCAATTCAATCATCAACCTAAAAACATATGCTTACATATATATAAAATTTTAAATCAATTTGGAGGAAGGCCAAAAGGCCAAAACAATATCATCAACGCTTCTAAAACATGAATATATTCATAAATCCGAAACCCTTTTCTTAAAAACATGATTTCTATGCCCATGAGATTTTAGAAAAACCCGCGTACCTCAATCTCGAAAAATAATAGATGATTCGTGAAGCCTACGACGTGGAGATTCCAACTCTCTATTTATCTTCTAAAATTCGCGGTTGAATCTTGAGTTATTTGGGATTCTTGTTTGGGCATTTGAGAGTATAATCCCGTGTTTAAGCTGATAAGGGGGGTGAAAAAATACCTAATATTCTCTTAATGAGATGGAATAAAATATAACTGGAAGCCCGATTTTATGGGCCACCGCGATGCGCCACAATCGCGGTGGCTCACTAGAAATTGATGAATGAGATTCTTAAGGTCTCCGTGACGCGGAGCCATCGCGTTGTCCCACTGGTTGGGACCTGAAACTTTAGCGCGACGTGCCACAATCGTGCTAGGCACTGAAATTTGACAATTTCTAAATAGATCCACTCCGCGACGTGCCAAGCACCAAATTGACGGTGTTTTATGATTAGGACTTAAATTAGTCATAACTTCTTGCCCGGGTATCGGATTTGGGCGAATCTTATATCGATGGAAAGCTCATTCAATTTTACACATGATAAAAAGTCAAAATTAGGAAAATTATAGATTGTTTAAACTTTACTCATTTTGTAAGCCAAAAATAAGACTAAGTCTCTTTGACATTATTTTAGTCATTTAACTCTAAGAGCATATTACCAAGAGCTAACGCATGGATGATTTTTGCGGGGTGTTAAATAGGCAAGGGAATGGACCTGGTGCAAGTCTTTTTGTTCTTCCAAGTGAAATCAGTCCACACGCCAAAATCCAGATGAATAACAGTCCTAGCAAAATGTTCACGTAGTCCATTTTTCTCTATAATTTCTTGGCTTATGAACTACGTAATGTATTGGTTTTTGTAGGAGTCTCTGTGAGTTCTTGGAGGCCTCATAATATAAGATGGACAAGCTAAGATGTTCATTTATTTTTTGTCTTATAAAGGATAAGAAAGAAAAGTTAAGAAAAATCTGTGCGCATAATTGTCATGCAGTACTTTGCAATGAATTATTAATGCCAGTGGAGTATACGTAAGGAAAATATCTATTTGCAGTCCTGTTCTAATCCCTACATCATATATGAAAAAATGTGCAAAGGCCCAAGATTAGTATTTTGGATTAAAGTTATTTCCATGTGATGTTGCATTTTAATATTATTATTTTGCATGATTTTGGTGGTTATGAGCATTATGGTGGCATTACTCTTTCTGTTACATTATGGTTAGTGGCTTTAAGTTACCCTAACTATTGTAACTATCTGTTTACTGCCACTATATGCAGCAGTACATGACTCCTCATTCATTGGTGTTTTTACGCTTTACCATTGACATTTTAGGATAGCCATGTAAGGCACAGGACGTGTGCAGCAATGCTCTTGACTCTTGAAAAGTAGTGGCTGAATTTAGCCACTATTTTTCTTCAAATTCATGTAACCACAAATCCATTATCTTTCTCTTTATGTCTTGTAACTTTTGTAACTCTTGTAACCTATGTAACTCTTGTAACTTATATGCCATTCATCTACCACATTTATCTTCCTATTCATTGCATGAAAGATTTCTCACCTATAAATAGAGGTAGTCTTGCATGGTTTTAGAATACACAAGATAACATAGAGTTCACATAAAATAGTAAAAAAGAGAGTTCATTAGTTGAAGGGAGGTGTTCTTTTTTTGGAGCTTTGAACCCAACTCTTGTCCAGAGTTGTTGAGTTGTTCTTTGTGAGAAAGACTGTTGTATCCTGAAAGGTACAAGTCAAGAAAATTATTGCTAGACCGGTGAAATATTTGCTACAGTGGGCTTGAATCTCCTTAAAGAGAGCGAGATATCCGCGCCTCAGGCGAACAAGAAAATATTCCTTTTATTGTCTTCACTTGTAATTTTCAGTTGTAAGTTTATTGTAATTTCACCAACAATTTTAAGGAGATTCAATGGCAACACCTGAAAAATCCGTGGATGTCAAGATGGGAGATCTAAGCAAGCTATTCCGGTTCAACGGTACTCACTTCAAGAGGTGGAAGGGTAAAATGCTTTTCTACTTAAGTCTTCTCAAAGTTTCTTATGTGTTAACTGAGAAGAGCCCAAATAAAGTAGATAACTCTTCCATGATCGATGATGAACTTATGTATCTTCAAGAGAAAGTTGAAAAATACAAGTGTGACTCCTACAAGTGTCTGTATTTTCTTCTTAATTTTCTATCCGATAATTTTTATGATTATTATGAGAGAACTCACTCTAGTGCAAAGAAAATTTGGAAAGCCTTGCAGAGTAAGTATGACACTGAGGAGGCGGGAGTAAAAAAATATGCGGCTAGCAAATTTTTCTGTTTCGAAATGGTGGACAACAAATCAGTGGTAGACCAAGCTCAGGATTTCATAATGATTGTTGGCGAGCTCAGGTTTGAGGAAGTCAAAATTAGATATAACCTTATTTTTTGTGGCATAGTTGATAAACGTCCACCTTCGTGGAAGGAATTTCAAAAAACTATGTGCCACAAGCTAAAGAAAATTTCTCTTGAGGCTTATAATAAGAATCCACTGGAAGAAGAAGTAAGGGGTCATGATGCACTTTTGCAAACAGAAGAGAACAACATCACACCGAAGGTAAATTTAACTTCTTCAAATAATGCTAACCCTGAAACTAACAAAAATACTACTTTGAAACCTAAGAAGAAAAAATTCAAGAAAAATGATGGTAGACATTCCAAGGACAAGATTGGTGAAAACAACCAAGCAAAAAATCAACATGTACAAAAAAAAAAACCGTGCTTTGTCTGTGGCAAGAGTGGACATATTGCTCGATTTTGTAGATTTCAGAAACGTGAGCCTAAACCTCAAGCAAATGTAACCGAAGAACCATTTGTGACGGTGATAACAGACATAAACATGGTGGAGAATGTTGATGGATGGTGGACTGACTTTGGTGAAAATCGTTATGTTTGTTATGACAAAGACTGGTTTAAAAAATATACAAATTTTGAGGAGCCTAAAATCATCATGCTTGGAGATTCACACATAACTCAAGTACTTGGAATGGAAGATGTCGAGTTGAAGTTTACTTCTAGAAGGGTATTAATCTTAAAAGATGTACTTTATACTCTTTCTATGAGAAAAAACTTGATGTCTACTTTTCTTCTTAATAAAGCAAGCTTCAAACAGATCATTGAATCTGATCAATATGTAATTGTGAAAAATAATATTTTTGTGGGAAAGGAGTATGCATGTGATGGTATGTTCAAGTTGAATGTTGAAATAAATACAATATCTACTTCTGTTTATATGCTTTCTTCTACTAATTTTTGGCATGCTCGTTTGTGTCATAGAAATGATCGTTATGTGGGAATCATGAGTAATTTAGGATTAATTCCAGTGATCAAAAAGAACTTTGAAAAATGTGAGGCTTGTAGTAAAGCCAAAATCACAAAAATGCCTTATTTACAAGTTGAAAGAAAAACTGAATTATTAGAATTAGTTCATACTGATATTTGTGAACTTGGTGAAATTTTAACTCGTGAAGTAAATAGATATTTTATCACTTTCATTGATGATTTTTCTAAGTTTACATATGTTTGCTTAATGAAAAACAAAAGTGATGCATTTGAGAACTTTAAAATTTTTCTCCATGAAGTTGAAAATCAGTTTAATAGAAAAATAAAAAGAATAAGAAGTGATAGAGGCCATGAATATGAGTCACATGAATTCAATTCTTTTGTTAGATCATTGGGTATAATTCATGAAACTCCTCATCCTTATTCTCCTGGATCTAACGGTGTAGCGGAAAGATAGAACAGAACTTTGATTGAGTTAACTAGCGCCATGTTAATTGAGTCTTGTGCACCCTTAAGTTTTTGGCATGAAGCTCTTTTGACTGCTTGTTATGTATTGAATCGTGTGCCTCATAAAAAGACCAAATTAACAACTTTTGAGTTGTGGAAAGGTCATAAGCCAAATTTGGGATATCTAAGAGTTTGGGGTTGCTTAGCCTATGTAAGGTTAATGGATCCTAAAATCTCTAAGTTGAGTAAAAAAATTAACACTTGTATTTTTCTTGGTTATGCTTCAAATAGTACAGCCTACAGATTTTTTAATCTTGAAGATAGTGTGATAATAGAATCAGGTGATACCATTTTTCATGAAAATAAATTTTCTTTTGATTTAAAAAATAGTAAAGGTCATGGAACTGAAAAAAATAGTTTGTCACTACCTAGTTCTTCTACTTCTACTTTGAAAAATAAACAAATGATGATTTTAAGTTAAGAAGAAGTAAACGAGCTAGAGTAGAAAAAAATTTCGGTCCTAATTATTATGTTTTTAACATTGAAGATGATCCACTCACTTTAAAAGATGCTTTGTCTTCACATGATGCTATTTTCTGGAAAAGGCTGTAAATGATGAAATGAAATCTCTAATTTTCAATAAAACTTGGAAGCTAGTTGATTTACCACCGGGTTGTAAAACAATTGGATGTAAATGAGTCTTACGTAAAAAGTTAAAACCGGATGGATCTGTTGATAAATATAAAGTTAGGCTAGTGGCTAAAGGTTTTAAACAACTAAAAGGCCTAAAATTTTTTGATACTTTTTCTCTGGTAACTAGAATTACATCCATTTGACTTTTAGTTGCTATTGCAGCAATCTTTGATTTATAAATTCATCAAATGGATGTAAAAACTGCTTTTTTAAACGGAGACCTAAATGAAAAAATTTACATGAAACAACTCGAGTGTTTCGTTGAGGCTGGCCAAGAAAGCAAAGTATGTAAACTTAATAAATTCCTATATGGCTTAAAACAAGCACCAAAGCAATGACATGAAAATTTTAATTCCTGCATGATTGATAATGGGTTTAAAACAAATGAGTGTGATAAGTGCATATATCATAAGTCTTGAAATAATTCGCATGTTATTATTTGCCTATATGTTGATGATTTATTGATCTTTGGCTCTAACATGAATATTATTGATGAAGCTAAAAATATTCTTTGAAGCCATTTTGATATGAAAGATCTTGGTAGGGCAAATTATATTCTAGGAATAAAAATAACTAAAACATATAATGGAATTTTTCTTGACAAGTCACATTATGTTGAGAAAATATTGAAAAAATATAATTTTCATAACTGCAAGCATGTTGTAACTCCATTTGATTCTAGTGTTTACTTGTTTCCTATTGAAAGTGAAAGTGATGTTATAAATCAAAAGAAATATTCTAGCATAATTGAAAGTTTGAGATATGTGATTGATTGCACTAGGCCTGATATTGCCTATGCAGTAGGAGTACTTAGCAGGTTTATTAGCAAGCCAGGTAATGAACATTGACATGCTATAACGAGAGTAATGAAATATTTAATTGGAACGAAAAATTGTGGTTTGTTCTATAAAAAATATCCTGCTGTACTTGAAGCCTTTTGTGATGCGGATTGGAACACTTCATCAGATGATTCCTTATCCACTACTAGTTATGTTTTTACTTTGGGTGGTGGTGCTATTTGTTGGAAATCTAAAAAGCAAACTATTATTGCTAACTCTACCATGTAGGTTGAACTAATTGCATTAGCTTCAGCTAGTGAGGAAGCGAATTGGTTGAGAGATTTATTATTTTAAATACCTTATTTTGAAAAACCAATTCCTCCTATTTTAATTCATTGTGATACCACCGCTGTAATTGGTAGAGTTCAAAACCGTTATTACAATGGAATATCCAAATCTATACGAAGAAAATACAGTAATGTGAGATCATATTTGACAAATGGTACCATTAATATTGATCATGTCAAATCTTGTGATAATCTTGCAGATCCATTGACTAAGGCCTTAGCAAGAGAAAAGGTCTGGAGCACATCGAGGGGGATGAGATTGAAGCCTATTGAATTTTGAGTCATATGTAAGGAAACCCAACCTGGGGACTAGAGATCCTATAACCAGGTTCAATGGGAAAAACGAATCACATGATGACTTGTTGTGAAAAATGCACTATTTTTTTTATCCCTCTCTATGGTGTGAGTGCATTAACCTGTAATGATGGTGAGGTTGAGTTTAGAAAAACTCATAATGAAAATTTATAACTCGTATGAGTGGTGTGCTAAATTACAAGAGTACTCTAGACGGATTTCACCTTTGTGAGTGTGGAGGTAGGCCACTTTCTATGAGAATTAGACTCATTCTCAAAAAACACTCATTAAAATCGAAATAGGTCAAGGCCATAACGTGCTGGCTATAAAACTCATGTCAACACCTTGACTATTATATGTAAGCAATAACTTTCTATTTTTCTTAAGCAGTCATAGTTCAAGTCTGAGACCACTACGACTCTGGAGTAGAAATTACTATTTTACTAAGTGGAGGTTCAATGTAGAGTACACCTTCATTATGCATGGTAGTCTTCCTTCAACTAGTAGATTCTCTTATGTTAATATTAAAATGAGTGAGGAATTGATGTTGCATTTTAATATTATTATTTAATATTATTATTTTGCATATTTTGGAGGTTATGCAACATTATGGTGACATTACTCTTTCTGTTACATTATGGTTAGTGGCTTTAAGTTACCCTAACTATTGTAACTATCCGTTTACTGCCACTATATGCAGCAGTACATAACTCCTCATTCATTGGTGTTTTTACTCTTTACCATTGACATTTTAGGATAGCCATGTAAGGCACAAGGACGTGTGCAGCAATGCTCTTGACTCTTGAAAAGTAGTGGCTGAATTTAGCTACTATTCTTCTTGAAATTCATGTAACCACTAATCCATTATCTTCCTCTTTATGTCTTGTAACCCTTGTAACTCTTGTAACCTATGTAACTCTTGTAACTTCTATGCCATTCATCTATCGCATTTATTTTTCTATTCATTGCATGAAAGATTTCTCACCTATAAATAGAGGTAGTCTTGCTTGGTTTTGGAATACACAAGATAACATAGAGTTCACATAAAATAGTAAAATAGAGTTCATTAGTTGAAGGGAGGAGTTCTTTTTTATGGAGCTTTGAACTCAACTCTTGTCCAGAGTTGTTCTTTGTGAGAAAGACAGTTGTATCCTGGAGGGGACAAGTCAAGAAGTTACTGCTGGACCGGTGAAACATTTGCTGCAGTGAGCTTGAATATCCTTAAAGAGAGCGAGATATCCGCGGCTCAGCCGAAGAAGAAGATATTCCTTTTATTTTCTTCACTTGTAATTTTCAGTTGTAAGTTTATTGTAATTTCACCAACAACATGTAAAAATTTTATGTTCACATCTTTTTTGGACATTGTTATTTGATTTGCATTTATTTTAAAATTTTTTGAATATCTATCCACTTCAAAATAACTTCAGACATGCAACTAATCGTACACAAAAATGTCTAAAGTTATACATGGTTAAATTTTAGACATTAATTTCTTACCTGAAGAAATGTCTGAACTTTAGACAAAAAAGGCCAAAGTTCAACCAAAAATAATTGAATTCAGTCTTGTATTTAGGCAAAATTGGCTGAATATAATCATAACCATTGTGATGCTACAAAAATACCTTTTATATGTGATAGATAAGATATTATCCGGTTGTTCACAAATATTGTACCCACGCCGACACACCACCGCCACCTAGTTTACAAAAAAAATTGCTCATATTATAGTATTCATAATCTGCTAACTTAAAATCTCAAGGTTATTGCAACATCTACAGGGGTATAGGTACAACAAGCAGAGGTTAAGCTTTTGCCAAGGTAATACCAAATTTTTCCTCCATGTCCAAATCTTTAGGTGCAATTCCACTAGGTAGCTTCCAATTAAAGGTATTTAGCAGTGAACCTAGTGCTACTGGAATCATCCTAATAGCCAAAGGCAATCCAGGCAAATTCTTCGACCAGCGCCAAATGGAATTAGCTCAAAATCCCGACCTGTAACATCTATTTCTGAATCCCGAAACCTCTCCGGCTTGAAATCTAAAGGGTCTTCCCAAAGACTAGAGTTATTGCCCATACATTTACAAGAACTTGTGTGTCTTTTGGAATAATATAGCCACAAATATCAACACCTTCCACTGCTTTGTGGGGAACTAAGAAAGGAGCTTGTGGACGTATTCGAAAGGTTTCTTTCACAATGCACCTCAAGTAAGGTAATTTTGCAACATCAGCTTCATCTATTATTTTTCCTCTGCCAATCACTTGTGCAAGTTCTTCTTGTGCTTTCTCCAAAGTGTGTGGATTCTTGAGTAGTTCAGCCATTGCCCACTCCAACGTATTTGATGTAGTATCTGTCCCTGCAACAAACAAGTCCTGTGAAACTTACTAGAGTAAGATCCTATGATGTCGATGCCATGTAATAATATCAAGTAAAAGATTCCAAAACATATGTTGCTTTTATGAGAGTAATTGAAATTCTGTCACGGGAAAAGGGGGACCGAGCACTGTTGATAAGGCCTGGCATTATTGCCACAAGTATTTAATCAAGACACCAAACAACTTTTTGAGACATACAAATTAAAAAAAAGGGCAGCCCGGTGTACTAAAGCTATGCGCGGTGTTCGGGGAAGCGCCCCACCACAAGGGTGTATTGTACGCAGCCTTACCTTGCATTTCTGCCAGAGGTTGTTTCCAAGGTTTGAACCCGTGACCTTCTCGTCACATGACAACAGCTTTACCAGTTACTCCAAGGCTCCCCTTCAAAAGATTATTAAAGATGGTTTTGCATGCAAGTAAGTGAATTAGTCGGTCTCTGATATGGAAAATTAAAAAAAGAAGAAATAAATTTAACTTAGTTTTAACTGTATTGTGGGTGATTTATGTTAATTAAGACTATATATGCTCAAGTTTTGCAAATTTAAAGGACGGATAGAGCTCATATTATATTTGATGGATGATATGTGCTCAAGGTTTGCAAACTTGAGGGATAAATGGTGCTGAAGTTAGATAAACCCTTAAAGATATATATAAGGGATAGTTTTGGCCCAAAACTTAGCCTATAGCCACATAACTCCGCTCCTCACTTGCGCTACCAACTGTCATAGATTTCATTCCTGTTGAGTAATTCGAGTCATCCTTGAGACCACAAGTTCCAAAAATCTTAGAGGGAGAAATATTCTTTGTAATTCTCAAAACTTTTAGATCACGCAATCTATGAAAAATAAATAAGCAAAAAGGGAAGCTAATTGAATAGTGGAGAAAGAGGGGGTAGAGAATGAACCAGTAACAGACGCCTGATATGATTCCTGTCGGTTTCTTCGAGGCTAATGTTGAGAAGGGAGTCTAAAACATCAACATTTGTATGTTTTCCCAGTTTCCTTTCCTTTAGCCGCTCATCAATCAAGCCACTCATAAGTTGAAGAACCTTAGTAAAATGATTTGTCATGCGCTGCCTTATACCCTGTGGATCAATTCTCTGAAGAAAAGGGAAATAGTCCACCAAATTTGGTTTATCAGCCTCAATCGTAATGTTCCGCACCAAATCCTTAAATTCCTTAGCAGAATGAGAAAATGGGTCAGTCAAATCTTTAGAAAAAATAGTGTTGGACAACAAATTCAATGAAGTCCTAAAAGCTGCTCTGCCAATATCTACTGCTTCACAATTTTGCGTGCTGTTGTGACAGTAGTCAATCAGCTCCTGGACCTTCTCGGATCTTAGATGCTTACTAACATCAAGATTGTGACCTGAGAATAGAATGTGACAAAATGAAAATTAATCTTCTTTTAGTATATGCTCATATAGGCTTAGTTCAAACAATTGCGTTAAAAAAAACATAAAATCAAAACGTGGAATTTTGAGGGGTCAAAATGCAACCCAAACACAAATGTACAAAATCATTGAGAATTATCTAAATTTGGGATAACTTGGACTACTCTTTCTGTTCCTTTATAGTTTGTCAAAAAAAAGAAAATGCACTCTTTCCACCTTAAATTATACACGAAATTGCTGAGACACATACGAACTTTAGGAGGGTCGTATTACCCAGGACTAATTAAAACCGTATTTTTGACAACCTTAGTGACTACGTGGCACATACGTGTGCCTACGTGCACCTTCAGTGTGTTGATTCATTAATGTGCCACCTATGTGCCACATATGCCAAAAATACGATTTTAATTAGTACAGGGGTAATAGGACCCTCCTAAAGTTCAAATGTGTCTCAGCAATTTCATGTACAGTTCAAGGTGAAAACAAGACATTTTCCCAAAAAAGAATAACTTTTTAAACTTAAGATAATTTAACTTTAACTTTTCATTTTTATCCTTAACGCCAAATTTTTATAATCACACAAATATTATAACATACTCAAGAACCCAAATTTCAAAAATCTTATACCTACAAAAATATTAGGAAAATTTCCATCATACCACAATTTAACTTATCATAACTACTTAAAATTCCAACCTTTTTAAATAATTACTTAAGTCTCCGATTTTACTTAAAAGTTCGAATACATATCATAGAACAGTTAATGAATTCGTGTAAGATTAAGTGATATATTCGGAAGGATGTGATGTATCCTGAAAATTATGATTTATCTGTAAAAAATTAAGCAATGTATCAAGAAGAATGTGATGTATCCGCGTGGAACATATCTAGGATTTTTAGCAATTTTCAAAAAAGTTGGCAATAGAAAATAATTAGCTTTAGGGTGGAAATTTACGTAACTTTACATATTATTATGACATATTCAACATCTTATTTGACTAAACTGTGAATTTGCGACCTTATGTGAGAGTTCATAATCTTGCGAAGTGTTCTCCACTAAGAGTTGACAGGTAACCATATAACAGCAAAATCAGAGGATCACAGGCATGGAGTGCGTCCGGAATAAACCTGCTGGAAAAGCTCAAATCTTGTTTTTGCAAGATTTCTTTTGCCATGACTGATGAGGATATGACCACTGTGTTTATTTGGCCTAATTTCAGATTCATAATTGCGCAATGATGTTTTGCGAGTTGGGTAAGTGATATGTGAGGTATGTCACCAAGCAAGTGAAGATTTCCGATGATAGGCAGAGGAAATGGACCTGGTGCAAGCCTTTTGCTTCGTCCAAGTGACATGAATACTCCACGCACCAAAAACCAGGCGAATAACAGTCCTAGCATAATGTTCACGTAGTACATTTTTCTCTGTAACTTCTTGACTTATGAACTAGGGAATGTACATTGTTTTTTTTAGGAGTTTCTGTGTGGTCTTGGTGGCAATAGCCTTAGCCTTATGGTGGGCAAAGTTTTCATTTATTTTTTGTCTTCATACGCACATATATACCCACCACACGTACAGAGATCAGCCCCTATTTCTTAGTCCCTTTCATTTAGGTAAGGTACTTTTCAATGCTCTAACACCCGCACAAAATATTGAAAGTTGTATAAAGGTTCAACTACTAGATTTGAATTAATGTCAATGCCATGTAAATTTTCTGTTAGGTATCTTATTTGGGCACTTATATTTAACTTGTACCTTCTTCTTTAATCTTTTATGAACATTTTAGACATGCATCTATCTTTAGATCAGGGGCTTTTGGGTCAAGCTTCTAAAGCTTGGGTTTTAGGTTTGTACAAATATGATTATATTGTTTTTGTCGTAAAATGTGTTGATGGCTATGTTGTTGGAAAATGATATTAACTGCAGAAGCAGTTTGATCACCAGCTTACGTGTAATCTAAATAATTAGCAATTTCAAGATATATAATTACAAATTGAAATACATTTTGAAGCGTGTGAGCAAAGATCGTTGATAAGATCATGATCATTGAGGAGACGACCTTCCAAATTTACGATTGACCGAATAATTTTTGGATTATGTAATATTTGTGTGGGCAAGTATTTCTCTCTGAATTTTTCTTATCATTTAAATGAAAGAAATGACCTTTTATATGGAAAAATGTTAGGGTCCAAAACCATTTTCAAAGCTAAAACGGTTTTCAGCCATTTTCAAAATCAAAACCGTTTTCAAAATCAAAATGGTCTCCAACCATTTTCAAAGCCAAAAAGATTTTCAGAAAACTATCTTTGATGTATGCCCCACATAAACTTTTCTCTCTCTAAACCCTAGGAAACTTTTCTAAAAGCTTTTTCCGGCGCTTGTGATGGCCACGACGGCCATTGGGCAGCTTCCGTCGGAGGTAGGTCAACCAATAGCATATAGTCTGGAAGGAATTATGCTGCTATCTTGCAACCCCCATTGACAAAACATGTCCCTCTATCATTGGAACCTATTGCGTATTTGCATGGGGAACCAATGGTAGTATGGGAGAAGGATGGGATCTCGCTGATGATAACTTCGAAGAATTAGAATATGCAGCGGTGGGTACGTTTTCGTATGGCTAGCCAAAAATGCACGAATTAAGGAAGTTAATTTCAAAGAAATGTGAATTGAAGGGTGATGTTAACATTGGTTTATTAAACAATAGATATGTACTCATAAGGGCTTCATGGCCGGAGGACTATGTTAATCTTCTTTCAAAGCCAATATTTGATATTGCTCATAGGAATTGGAATTACCCAATAAAAATCCTACATGGGATCCTCTTTTTGATCCAGAGGAATGGACCACAATAGCTATTGCATGGACTTCATTGGCCCCTGTGCCTTTAATTTTTTTTTGAAAAGAAATAATTTTTTCAACAGCAACAACTGCTGGGAAGCCTCTGCAGGTGGACATGACAACTACTAACAAGACAAAACTCAGTTGTGTGAGAGTAAGATAGAAGTGGATTTGCTGGGTGATTTCCCAAAAAGAATTAACATAGGTATAAAGAAGACGCTAGGAGAACTAGTAGCAAAGTGGATCACTATTAAGTATGACTATTTGCTAAAAGACTGCAAGAATTGCAAACTACAAGGGCACAATAAGAAGGAATGTTTTGTATTGCATCCAGAATTATATACTAAAGAGGAAGCGAATGGAAGTAAGGAAAATAACAAAGAAAAGGGCATCAAGGAGCATTACAAAAAGATCAAAGGATAGAAAAGGAAGAGATAAAAAAATCAAGATAGAGAAAAAAAAAAAGAAGAGGAGAATAATTTGTTTAAAGAACAAAGAGGTAGATATGATGCAAGAAGAAGGAGGTATCTGTATAGAGAAGGTATGACACAAATAAAAAAATCAGAAAAAACTACAAAAATCAGAAGAATTGAGCACTGAAAATACAGAATGAAGAAGGGGGTAAGGACAATGAAAAAAGGAGACAAAAAGAAAGAGAAAAACACTAACAACAAAGAAAAGAGGGAAACAACAAAACAATTGCAAGAGGTTTTTGGTAAAAATGTAACAACTCAGGTTACACAACAGAACACACAGCAAAAAAATAATCTTGACAAGGAATTGAACAAACAAATTTAAGAAAAAGAAAGTAAGGGCAAGAATAAAAAGGAGGTGAGTAAGAAAAAGACAATGGAAGGATATGAGAGAGTTGCAAACATAGAGATGCTATATGGGAAGAGTAAACAAATAGAGGAAGAGCAACAACAATACACGAACATGTACGCAGGTAAAGTAAGTGTCAACAAAGGAAGAGTGGTGTAACATACACACAAAAGATGAAGAGGTTGAAAAGAAGAAGTTGAGGATATACAAGAACATATCAAGAAGGTTAGTGCAAAAAGGAATATTTCTCCAAGACATACAAAGGAATTGAGATCATGACGAAAGAAATTCAAGACAATGCAAAAAAACGTCAAATAAACACAATGAGTAACTCGACAATTCCAACACTGAACAGATAATGGCGGAACATATTTTTTTTTTGGAACATTAGGTTAGTACATTCTCAGATTTCTATTGAGAGGGTGATTGATCTAAAGAGGAGACACCATTACTCATTTACAACCCTTTGAAACCTTTACAAGGTCTACAAGAATTAGAACTGTATAGAAGAAGGTTAGGTATGGAGAGTGCTGCTATAAACTTCTCAAATAAAATATAGATTTTCTGGAATGAAGAATGAAAGGGGAAGTCATAAGTGATACCCATCAACAAATCACTATACAGTTTTGTCATGAATTTTATCACAAGGAGATTGTTATTATAGCAGTATATGTAAGATATCGTTCATTGGAAAGATTAAAATTGTGGAAATATTTAGAGTATGATGCAGAAATAATAGCTATTCCATGGATAGTTAGAGGAGATTTTAATGTGATACTTGATAAATCAAAAAACTTAGGAGGTCTACCTGTAACTCAATAGGAGGTAATGGATTTCGCTCAATGTAAAAATAACTGTGTATTGACAGAGATACCTTTCTCTGAAAGTCTATATACATGGTGAAATGGTAGAATTGGAGAAGAATGCATATTTGAAAAGTTAGAAAGAGTCTTTGGAAATACGAGTTTATGTAGGAATTTCAGAAAGTGACATTCAACGTCTGATGAGAAATGAATCAGATCATGCCCCATTGCATATTACATGTAAAGCAGGATAGAAACCAATAACAAGGCCCTTCAGATTCCTAAAATTTTGGGCAAAGCACAAAAATTTCAAAAAAGAGGTTCAAAAGAGTTGGGAAGAGAATATTAACAGATCACCTGTTAAAGTATTTTAGGAGAAGATGAAGAGGCTAAAAAAGGCTTCTTCACAATAGAGAAAAATATGATATGGGAATATTTCCAGATGTATTACTGTTGAATGTTTGGTGAAAGTTAAGGAAATACAACTAGAAATAAATCCATCTGAAGAAAATAGGCCAGTTTTGAGAGTTGCAGAAGAAGACTTACAAAAACTCAAAAAGATAGAGGTAAATTATTGAAAGTAGGAAGAAGGAATGCACTGATTTGCAGAGAGGGATAAAAGCACCAAATTTTTTTATGCTTATGTGAAAAGAAGAAGAAGAAAATTAAGATTGCAAAAAATAGAAAATAATCAAGGCAGATAACTGGGAAATCAACATGAGATAGGAAATAAGACAGCCATAGAGTTTCAAGATTGGTTTAGAGAACTTGAGAGACATGACGATAATTGTTTGTTTAAGAACATGTAACACCCCGCACTTTCGGGCTAGACTTTGAAGCATCATTCTTACATGTGTAAACTAAAGTCCCATAATTTACTTTTGAATTCATGTGTCATGATATTTATCCTAGTGTATAAAGTGCTTTTTAGGTAAAAATTTTCATAGGAATTACTTAGAACAAAGTTGAGCTAAGAGACTTTGATTCATCCAAAGTTTGTCATTTAATTCTACAAGGTCTAATTTGAACATGTATAACTTTTGATATACATAGAATTTTGCATCTTAAGACCCACCAAATTATATATAATTGAATTATCTTTCCAACGATACCAATTTTGCCTTAATCCGATACCCGAGCGAAAAGTTATGACCATACAAAAGGTTGTGTGTTGCCTGACAAATCGCAGAGGGCCACTATAAAGGGTGTACAATTGGCCATGAGACTCTCACTTAAGGGATAGGTGATTGGCCATGCGACGCCCACCTTGGCTTGGGCGATTTGCTGGGCATCGCCTGGGTCATTGCAAATGCCAAAAATGCTCCATTTTAAAGTTATTTCAAGGGTAACAAAATTTTTTTTATGTTCCATAACCATCCCTAATAATCTATAGAATGAAATTGGGGTCATTATTCACGTTTAAACACTCACAAATCCCTAGTTCATCTTTCTTAAGCACAAGAAGAGAAAACAACCTTGGGTTTGGACTTGTAAGCTTCAAGAGAAACTTTCTTCATGATTTTTTCGTCATTAAATGTACGTGGGGCTATCCTAAATTTCATGGGCATAAAATTTATTATTCAAGCAAGCTTTTAATGTTTATGGTTCCTACACAAGATGGATTTTTAAATGGTTGACGAATATGTATTATAAATTCATTTTATGATGAAATCTTGCATAAATTATGAGGTTGTTTCCCCAAACTTAGTATATTTTCATGTATATTTGTGTTATTGATTTGAAATCTGTATATGAGAAATATTTATGTAAATTCTCTCTCTTGTTACGAAACCTATTATTTGACAATATTAAGAATTGTTTACTTACATGGTTGAAAGTTGAGTTTAAGTATTTTGTCAACATTTGTGGATTGTTAATGCTTTATGAAAGAATTGAGAGGGTTTTTTCTTTGATGTTAAATGCTTATACTTCCTAATAAGGAGCTTATATGTAATTGATGAAAGAGATGACCACCGTAGATAAAGTGTTGAAGAGAAAGTATTTTGATAGAAGTTTTCATGTGTTTTTGAAATCTGAAATCTCATTTTTTTTAATCTTTTAGGTGGTCAATAATACATTTTGAAATAAGAAGGGCAGTAGAGATGTTGTGGTATGAAATGAAGGACTTGCAAGTCTGGGTGTGACGATACCCTGTTATGATGTGCCCTAAATAAAATAAGAAAGAAATGAATTATAATAAAAAGACATGTTTTAAGAGTCTAAAATTGGGTTTAAAAGAGTTAGATGGTTACACAAAGAAGGAACGAGTTCTGATAACTCGTTTCTCAAAATTATGATTTACCAGCACGGGTTCATGTTGCCCGAAATAGGGATTATATGCTGGCGATGACCCTGTGGCGTAGTAGAGCTGTAGAGACTCCAAACCTTGCAACAAATTTAGGTTGGGGCTTGGCCGTCGATTCAAGAGAAAATTCCATATAGCTCATGGAATTATAGATTGTAGGTTGTACCATCTAACTCAGAAGAGAAATAAAGAGTAGATTCATGATTCCAAGAATTTTTTTTTAAGTTTATCAAATTATGCCCATGTATTTTCAAATGATTAATGCTGACATGCTTTTATAAAATGCTCTCACCTATGTTGTATAAAAATATATTTTCTTTTTGGGTTGTTCTATATACTAGTAACTTTGTGTATTGATCCCAATATTTCAGGTTCTGCAGTATAGTCCCATGGCCCATCACATCAGTATAACACTTGGGATATGACAAAAATAGGTGAGCCATCCATCTTTCAGAAGGCATTTACTTATATGTTGAGTTTTTCAATACATGGTCCAGCCGGGGGCTTTGTCCCAGTCTAGATAGTTAATTTTCATTAGAGGCTTCATAAATGAGAGTTGATTATTGTATTGTCATAGTTTTTTTGACACAGTTTGTATTATAATTAATCTTTATTGAATATTATTAATTATATCTTTCGCACATTGATTTATGTATGGATTATGCTTATGATTACATACTAAGGGGTCTCTTAGGCCTTCGTGGTTTAGGATGTACATCGCGGCCAGGGCCTCGATTTGTGTCATGAAATGCTTGGTATCAGAGCATGGTTCATGATCTCATGGTATCTACGAAGTCGTGTCTAGTAGAGTCTTGCTTATGAGTGTGTTGTGCACCACACTTATAATCAGGAGGTTACCGAGCATTTTAGAGATATTTCCCATTCCTTTATACTCTAGATCGTGCCATTGTGATATCCATATTGAAGTTATCCAAATTCCTTCTTTACTATGATTTTATTCGCTATGTCTCATTATCGATGCAGTTCAAGCGCAAATGATTATAGTCTAAATGATGCAGTCCTTTCTAATCGAGTTGCCCATAAAGTTATGAGATAGCATGAGGACTTGAGAGGAGTCCATTAGTTCTTCAAAGAGTATTGATTCGAGTATATACCTCTATTATAAAGAAATCATGCTTTTTAGCCCGAGGTACAAATTGTATTCAATTCTTTTTAGAATCCTTGTTAAAGACGTCATACTTAAGGGGAGAGATGTGTAGCAAAATATTGGAATAATATTTCCACCAGAGTAGTAATATGTGTTAATGTGTCATGACCTATTTTTGGTAAGATGGTCCAAAAATTAGTGATATGATGTCACAAGTTTAGAAGTTAGAGTGAGGGTGATTGTTGCATAAAGAAGCTGGTTTTAGTTGTATAACCCTTGATTGAGGGATGCATTGCTTTTTTATAGTAAGTAACCAATGTTGTAGCAATATTTGTAGATTGTATGGCAGTCTGCAAAGAAAGTGATTGGCTATGAATTTTATTTATTCAAAAATAGGGAAGGAGCCTAGAGTAGATAGTTATGGTGGTTGTAGAAATCATTTATAAATGGTAAGCAAAAAAGGGTATATTAGTCAATAGGTTATGGGTAGAGGCTAATTGGTGTATATGGAATTTGAAGGTGGTAGAGATGTATGCATGGATAAGTAAATATGATGTGACAAAGTGAAATATGTTGATAAGATCATAATGAATTATATTATAAGATTAAGATCGACTATCCATATTATTTAACCTTACCCTCTTGATTGTTTTTTCTTTAGTAGTTGTAAACTAGTACTGCATGTGAGAAGATGTGTGATAAATTCTAAGGCATGGTAGTAATATTGTGGAGAGGAGGAACTTGTGAGACATATTTAAGTGAAATAAGAGAGTTAAAT
Source organism: Capsicum chinense (assembly GCA_026120095.1). Classification (NCBI taxonomy): domain Eukaryota; kingdom Viridiplantae; phylum Streptophyta; class Magnoliopsida; order Solanales; family Solanaceae; genus Capsicum; species Capsicum chinense. The sequence continues at coordinate 99,370,742 of JAPEIP010000003.1, forward strand.
TGATTACTTTTATTCGATTAATTAGTATAGTATATGACATGCTTCATATGATTGGTGTTGCTAGACAATAGACCTGAACTTCAGATATGGAGTGTAGTGGTAAGAATAGTAGCTCAAGATTGATAATGCATGTTTTGTGGGAGTGGATTTGTTGGCTTTATGTAATGTTTTAAATAGACTAGATTGATAACTTGTGGAATAAGGA
>JAPEIP010000003.1:99371046-99385201 GCA_026120095.1 Capsicum chinense
TATAGTCATGAGGACTAGTGTTACATATGATAAATTGTGGTTGAGTCATTAAAGAGGATAAGGGTGTTAGGCATATGAAAGTAAGTTGAACCCCCAGATAGCATATTGTTAGATAAGGTTTTATGGTAAAAGTGTCATGTGTACCTAGTTCATGTTCTTGAATTTTGTAGTATGGGAAAGACTAAGGAGTTGTTGTGTGATGTTCTTTAGAGATTAATCGAGGAAATATAAGTAGGAAGTATATGCCTTTGGTATAGTTTACAAATTTTGTTGAGTTGTAAGTTATGCGATTAGAGGTTTAATGCGAGTATGTTAAGTAATGGAGAATGAATTGTTATGTGATAAGGGGTGCGGATAGGTATGCTCATGAGAGTATAAGTTGTAGGGTGATGGCATAGCCATAGAGGCTAGCAAAAGTTAAGAGTAGCATTTATGGAAAGTAAGGCCTTTGGAATATAGTTTATTAAGGAAAGTTTAGTGTTTATGTGTATGGTGATATCTCTTTTGTTTTGAGAGTTATGACTATAGATTTAATGTGAGGTTATGTCTGCAACTCTAGGATTATGACTTTGATCTAAGGGGGGGATGAGCGACTAAGGTAGTTCTTAAATTTTCTCATGGTTGCAAGTTTTAGGGAAGAGTCATTATAAATATATTTCTATTCAAGAAAAATCCTCATACTTTAATTTAAGAGGTTATTCTACCAATGTCTTATGTATTCAAGTCTTGCCTATGTCTAAGGTTTGAGTTCTCTATGTAAGTCATGTCATGTTTCGACCTCCAAATTAGAAGCAATAATGTCCCTCAGTGATCTAATATTCCAAGTATCCAAGCTCTATATTATGTTGCTCATGATCTATAAGAATCCATGTCTCACATAATGCTTGGTTCTAAGAAACTATGATTCTTATATATATTACCGATCTATTTTTATGTTGGGTTTAGCCCAAGGTGATAAGGTGGATGCAAATTCATGACTATCTCAGCTATGGAAATGAGAAGTAATAGCTTCAAGTATCAATCTTTGTCCCAATAATTGAATTTATGAATTTCGACCTTATGTTATACGACTCATGATGTAGACGCTCATGTTTCTCACTGTGGTTGGTCTTAAGAACTCGTGCTATATTGAGTTTATACCAGAACAATTCTCTACTTATGATCCAGACACCTGATATATGAAGCACTTCATGATTGTATCGTATCTTTAACTCATGTCCTACCCTGAGTAGTGCAATAAGTATAAGTTATAATCAAATATTGTTACTCCCATTTATGATGCTTATGCACGGGTCCCTCAATGACCCTCTGTATGATAGTAGTTATGGAAGGGTAGTAGTAACTTAGGTAGGAGGTAGATGTTCTTGAATGTAAAACTTTTGATGTAATTTTTTGAGCTAAGGTTATAGGTGAATGAGGAAAGAAAGAAATCAAATTTCGTTACGTGAAATAGTTAGGAAGGAGATATGAGGCAAAAATCTTTATAAGAATGATTGGATTTACAAGTCTTGGTGGGGTGATCCATGAAGTGAGTGTAGTAATGATAGGTTTGGATATGGTGATTGATGAAAACACAAACTAATGTGTTATGTGATGGGTACTCTTTGATTTAAAACTCAAGTTTGTTTGATGGTAGTGATAAGGTGAAGTAATTTTCTTAATGGGGGTGTAGAGTAAAGGGTTTCATAGCTTAAGTTAGCACCTTTTTACTTCAAGTTAGGCTTCAACATAGAAGTATTATGCAGTGGGACTCAAACTCTTTTGGTTAGAGGTGTTATGGGTGAATTGTAATTTGGAAATGATAAAGTATGTTATTTATTGTTTGGGGAATAGTTGAGTAGTGTCTCTAAGTTTTGGGTCTATTTGTTGTATCTTGTAAGGTAAAGGATGCTTCTATTACTTATCTCCTGAGAAACCTTATTTCATGATTAGTACCGAGTAAATCAGGCCTATTATCACCAAATAAACTCATGCTTTATGTTGTGATAATCATGATCCCTAGAAATCATATACAAGGTCATCTCTATGTCAATCCTTATTATCTCACACTTCATGCATATACAATTCACTAGGGGGTAATCATGACACTCTTTCGATGCCTTTGCATTTTTCGCTTAGGGAAAGAAAATGTTCAATGCAAGGTTACACTCCTTAATACATACTTTTAGAGATTCAATAAAATCCTACCGATTATTCGGGGATGAATTATCCCAAGGGGGAGATAATGTAATACCCCGCACTTTTGGGCTAGACTTTGAAGCATCGTTCTTACATGTGTAAACTAAAATCCCATGATTTACTTTTGAATTCATGTGTCATGATCTTTATCCTTGTGTGTGAAGTGCTTTCTAGGTAAAAAATATTCATAGGAATCACAAGAATAAAGTTGAGCTAAGAGACTTTGATTCGTCCAAAGTTTGTTATTTGATTCTACAAGGATCTAATTTGAACATGTATAACTTTTTATATATGTAGAATTTTGCATCTTAAGACCCATCAAATTGTACATAATTGAATTAACTTTCCAACAATATCAATTTTGCTTTAATTCAATACCTGAGCAAAAAATTATGGCCATGCAAAGGGTCATGCTTCGCCTGACAAATCGCAGAGGGACATTAGAAAGGGTGTGCAATTGTCCATGTGACACCCACTTAAGGGATGGGCGATTGTCCATGCGACACCCATCTTTGCTTGGGCGATCTGCGTGGCATCGCCTAGGTCATGGAAAATGCCAAAAGTTTTCCATTTTTAAGTTGGGAAACAAAGTCTTTTTACGTTCCATAGCCATCCCTAAACATCTATAGATGAAATTGGGGTCGTTATTCACGCTTAAACACTCACAAATCCCTAGTTTATCTTCCTTAAGCACAAGAAGAGAAAACAACCTAGGGTTTGGACTTGTAAGATTCAAGAGATAATTTCTTCATAATTTCTTCATCATTAAAGGTATGTGGAGCTATCCTAAACTTCATGGGCATAAAATTTATTGGTCAAACAAGCTTTTAATGTATATGGTTCCTACACGAGATGGATTTTGAAATGGTTGAAAAACATGTACTGCAATTCCATTTTATGATGAAATCTTGCATAAATTATGAGGTTGTTTCCCCAAACTTATTATGTTTTCATGTATACTTGTGTTATTTATTTGAAAGCTGCATGATAGCAATATTTATATAAATTCCCTCTCTTGTTACGAAACCTATTGTTTGACAATGTTAAGGATTGTTTACTTATATGGTTGAAAGTTGAGTTTAAGTGTTTTGTTAATGTTTGCGGATTGTCACTGCTTTATGAAAGAATTGAGAGGGTTTTTTCTTTGATGTATAAATGCTCATATTTCCTAATAAAGAGTTTGCACGTAATTGATGTAAGAGATGACCATCATAGATAAAGTGTTAAAGAGAAAGTGTTTCGACATAAGTTTTCATGTTCTTTTGAAATATGAACTCTCATGTGATTTTTAAATCTTTTGGGTGGTCAATAATATATTTTGAAATAAGAAGGGCAGTAGAGATGTTGTCGTATGAAATGAAGGACTTGCAAGTTTGGGTATGACGATACCCTGTTATGATGTGCCCTAAACAGAATAAAAAAGAAACGGGTTATAACAAGAAGAAATATTTTTAAGAGTCTAAAATTAGGCTTAAGGGAGTTAGATGGTTACCCGAAGAAGGCCCAAGTTCAGATAACTTAATACCCAAAATCGTGATTTTTTGATATGGGTTCATGTTGCCCTAAAATAGGGATTGTATGCTGGCGACGTCCCTTTGGCGTAGCAGAGATGCAGAGACTCTAACCCTTGCATCAAACTTGGGTTGGGGGATTGGCCGCCGAGTCAAGGGAAGAGTCCATATAGCCCGTGAAATTACAGATTTTAGGGTGTACCATCTAGCTCAGAAGAGAAATAAAGAGTAGATTCATGATTCTAAGAAAATATTTTGAAGTTTATCAAATTATGCCTATGTATTTTCAATTGATTAATACTGACATGCATTTATAAAAATGCTTTCACCTATGTTGTATAAAAATATATTTTGTTTTTAGGCTGTTCTACGTATCAGTACCTTCGTGTATTGACCCCCTATATTTCAGGCTCTGTGGTATAATTTCATGGCCCATCACATCAATATAGCACTTGGGATATGACCAAAATTGGTGAGCCATCCATCTTTGGAAGGCATTTACTTATATATTGAGTTTTCAGTATATGGTCCATCCGAGGGCTTTGTCCCGATCTAGATGGTTAGTTTTCATTAGAGTCTTCGTAGATGAGAGTTAAGTATTGTATTATCATAATTTCTTTGACATAGTTTGTAGTGTAATGAATTTCCATTGAATATTATTATATCTTCTGCACATTGATTTATGTATGGATTATGCTTATGATTACATGATAAGGGATCTCTCAGGCCTTCATAGTTTGGGATGCCCATCGCGGTTATGGCCTCGATTTGGGTCATCATAGAACATCCCAAGGGAGATCACAGAGGATGACAATGATAGGATGATCAGACCACAAGAGCTTGAAGAGGTAAAAAAAGGTTGTGTTTGAACTTAATAAGGACAATGCTTGTGGACCAGATGGATTTTCAGAAGCCTTCTTTCATAGCTGCTGGGAAATAGTAAATGATGACATGTTGAATGTGGTTATGACTTTCTTCTATAGATATGATATCCTAGATATATCAACATACCAACTTGGTGCTGATCCCCAAGAAGAACATAGTGTGTATATTTTCAGACCTCAGGCCAATAAGTCTAAGTACTTTCGTTAGCAAAGTCATTTCTAGGGTAATACATGGAAGATTAATAAAATTTTTTCCTAGAATAATTTCTAAGAATCAATAAGGTTTATGAAGGGAAGAAGCATTTTAGAGAATGTGTTACTTGCTCAGGAAATTATAAGAGGTATTAACAAAAGAAAAAAACATCACAATGTTGTGGTGAAACTGAACATGACAAAAACATATGGCAGGGTATCATGGATCTATCTTAGTGAGGTGATGAGAAAGTTTGATTTTGAGAAAAGAATGATAGATATGATTCGGAGGTTGATTTTCAATAATTGGTATTCAATATTAATTAATGGACAATCAAATGGATTCTTTTCTTTAAGTAGAGGATTGAAACAAGATGATTCTCTATTTCCATCCTTATTCATTATTGCTAGCGAAGTACTAACTAGAGGACTGAATGATATTCTTAAAGATACAGGGTTTATAGGCTTTGGGTTACCTAATTAAATAGAGTGAATCGATTAACCATCTGTCTTATACAGATTATTTAATTTTATTTTGTATGGATAGAAGATGTCAATTAAAAAAAATGGAGGTGCTAAGAAAATATGAGGAAGTCTTAGAGCAACTGATAAACTTGAATAAGAGTTTCTTATATCTGCATGAGAAGACGCCAATTGCAGTTGGACAAAGGTTGAGAAGAATTATAGGTATAGAATAAGGCTATTTCCCATTAATATATCTGGTATGTCCCATCTTCTATGGAAGAAAAAAGAAAACTCACTTTGAAAGACTGTAAAAAAAATAATAGAACGGATGATAATATAGCAGAACAAGTTACTTTCGTATGGAGGGAGGTACATTTTAATTGCTCATGTTTTACAATCACTGCCCATTTATTAATGTATACATTGAACCCACCAAAAGAAGCAATTGATCAAATTCATAAGATCATGGCTCAATTCTTTTGGGGAAATATTGGAGGTTCAAAAGGCAAATATTGTGGCATGAGAGTAGATGTGTTCACCAAGAAAAGGAGGAGTTGGTTTAAGGTCACTACATCATGTAGAAGATGTCCTATTTGCAAAACTATGGTGTTAGGACTTCCACAAACTCTTTATGGAGATGATTTATATGGAACATGTATTGTAAGAAATAGCATTCACTGTTGACATAGGGCATATGAACATCACATGTATAGAGGAAGTTGATAGAGATGAGAGTTGAATAGAACATAACATATGGTGGTAAATTAAGAGTGGCGCTTCAAACTTTTGGTCAAATAATTAGACAGAAATAGGGGCCTTATATTGTTTTGAAGAGTACCATAGAAGTGTAAAGGAGAATGAAGTAAAAGATTTCATTAATGGAGAACATAGAAAAGTTATAGCAAGTATTATTAGAGGAAATGGTGAAACACTTCATAAATAATGTTAGTTCTAAAGTTAAATAAGAGATAGAGGAGAGAGCATGGTTGATGAAAATATCAAATGGAAAGTTCTCAGTTAAATCAGCATAAGAATATGTCAGGAGTAAAAGGGAGGTGAAAGAGATTTATGATTTTATCTGGAGAAAAGGCATTCCTTTTAAGATCATTTTTTTCAATGGAGAGTTTAAAAGGATAATTACTACTGATGATAATCTGAAAAGAATGAGAATTACAATGGCCTCCAGATGTGGTGTTGTACAAAGGCTAAGGAAGAGACCATGACACATTTTTTTCTGACAGTTCCCATAGCCACTAAGCTATAAAAGAAGTTTGCTACTTGCGCAGGTATACACATAGAAGGAATGAAGCTGAATCAACTAATTCAAGAGTGGTGGAACAAGGAAACAAGATGCAAACCAAAACAGGTGTACAGAGCTATACTAGCTCAAGTTATGTGGGAGTTGTGGAAAATAAGAAACAACAGAAAATATGGAGGAGATACTAGTCTACTCATAATGGAGCAACATATTCAAAAACAAATATATCAGATGATAAAAGTTCTGTACCCATGGTTAAAAGTACAGTCAATGAAATGGAAGGAGCTAATCAGATTTTGGGAATTACAAGCCAAGACTTCATCACTACGTAGTAAGGTAGAGGTTACCAGGTGTAGGAAATATCAAGTGTAATACAGATGGTGCTAGCAAAGGAAATCTTGGAGTAAGTTCTTATGTCTTTTGTCTTAGAGATCAAAAATGGGATTTAATTTTTTCTAAGGCACGTTCTATGGAAATAGCTACAAATATGACAGCTAAACCCAAGGCAATTTTAGAAGCCTTAAGATACTATAACAACCAGGGATTACAAGAAGTTTCTACTGAAATAGACTCCTTGGAAATGTTAAACATTATAAAAGAAGTTTCGCAAGTACCTTGGGAAATAGTAGAAATAGTTGAAGAGATTAAAAGGGAGGCAGAGAAATATGTGGCTACATTCTAACACGTATTTAGGAAAGGAAATCAACTAACATATTATCTTCCCATTCTAACTATACACACAAGTAGTGTCATGGAATTAAACTTATTTGCAGACATTTTAGGGGAAGGGAGAAGGATTTTCAACATAGATAACTTCCAAATACCTACAATTAGAACAAGCACAAGGAAAATAAAACCATCAGAATGAGATTAAAGTTCAAACTGATTCACATAAGTAGAAGAGCAAAGAAGAACATGCATAAGGAAAGTAACATAGATATTAACACAACAGTATGCTTAAGCTACAGGGATATAAGATTTACTTATAAGTTTTCTAAACTAGGTTAGCACACAAAAATCTTTACAAAAAATAAAAGGGCTCGATATTAGATATGAATTCTTTCACAGGAGGGAAACTATATGCCCTATCTTACATAGGTGGATGTTAGTCCATTCCATGGTGCAGCTAACAAAGAAAAGTGAACAAGTTTTAGGGTTACAATCATAATAAAAAAAGGTATAAAGAGAGGAGGCAAAAGTGACTTACAGATGGGATGTAACACCCTGTATTTTTGCGCTAGAATTCTAACCATTGTTCTTATGTGTGTAAACTTTAATACCATAATTTACTTTTGAATTTACATGTCATGAAATTTATCCTAGTATGTGAAGTTCTTTCGAGGTGAAAAATATTCGTAGGAATCACTTAGAACAAAGTTGAGCTGAGAACCTTAGATTCGTCCAAAGTTTGGTATTTAATTCTATAAGGTTCTACTTTGAACGTGTACAACTTTGGATATACATTGAAGTTTTTAGCTTAAGACCCACCAAATTGTAGATAATTGAATTATATTTCCAATGATACTAATTTTTTCTTAATTCGATACCCGAGCGAAAAGTTATACCCATTTTTGTGAGAGAGGCAGTGAGGTCGCGCGATTAGCCTGCGACGCAAGCTTCATCGCCCGCCCCTATTTTTTAGTTTCTATTTTCACATTTTTAATGGCAATAAGTCCTTTCCTCCACCCTAACTCATTTATAACACATAATTAAAGCCCCAAGGAGCATTATTTGCCTCCTTTATTCATAATTCCTCTTCAAGAATAAAACCCTAATCTCTATCCAAGAACTTCAAGATCCATTACAATCTTTTCAAGAAAAACCAAGAATTAAGTTCTCTAATTCAAGAATCTCAAGAAAAGCTTTCAAAATCTTCTTCAAGGGTTTTAAAGTCAAGTTTTCTACATCAAATCAAGCTTGTTAAGGTATGTGGGGTTATGAACAAGCATCCTCTTTCATTCTTGTGCCAAAAACTTATTTTAAGTTAATATTTCATGAATTTCATCTTACGGTTCATACCCAAATTATCTTGTTTTGAGTTTATGAATTTATAAGTGATTTAAGCATTGAATTGCATGTTTATCTCACCTATTTGTGCTTTGAATTGAAGATTTATATCATGATTTGCGCTTTCTTTTTTATGAATTGATACTGTTGAGTGATTTCAAGAATGATGTTGAACATGAAGTTTTGCTGTGAATTGTCATGAATTCAAAGCATGAATTATTAATCCCAAAGTTTAAGTATTAAGATTTTAAGAAGATCATGCTCTTAAAGTTTTATTTGTTAAGTCCATATCAAGAATGAGTTTGAGATTTCAAGAAGATTGTGGTCTTTAAGTTTCTTTGATAATTGTGTTCCAATATTTAAAGACTGATGGATCTTTTGATCCTATTTTAACATTGGAATCCACATTTACTTATCTTGATTACAGTTTAAAGCAAAAAAGAGCATAATTGGATTTAATTACAAACCCTTATGCTATTTTAAGTTGGATTTCCTAAAGTTTTGAGCAATAAGTGTGAGAGTAGTATTTAGCACCTAGTTGGGTATGATTCCAAAGGTCCATGCCCCAGAACTACACACTATTGTAGGTTTATGATTTGCCCATAGTGGGATAAAATAGTGATCACTTAAGATAAGGTTCTTTTCCAATGGTAAGGGTAGAACAACTCTCCTCAACGTGGGTAAGACGTTGGACTCCATGGTAGCTCACATGGTTTATGTCGGTTAGAAGAACCTCCCAAAAGTCTCTAAGTCCTAAAACAAAATGTCAAAACAGTTTTGAGAAACTTGAGTGTAAAGGCTCACAAATTTACTCAGATATTGTCTTACTTAAGACTTCAGTTATCAGATTTCAGCTTTACGTTTTAAGATTTATAAAGGTGAGTCATTTTCACTTAGCCTGCATGATTTAAAGGATAGAATAAGAGTACAGTTGTAATAGAACTAAGTGTGATGGCTCACAAGAATTTCTTTTAAGCTTTATTTCTCATGACTTATGATTGTTAGTTTTTTATTATTCAAGCCAAGGTGAGTCACTCACATTTAGCATGCAGTTCTGAAAGTTTATTTGAATTATTGCATTATTGTTTTACTTATGCATTCACCCCCACATGCTCAGTACATTTCAAAAGTACTGATCCACATATATGTCTATGTGCTACATTGGTTAATAATGTAGGTACCAGTTTAGTTATAGTCCATATATCACGATCAGACAGTTGTAGATTCCAGTCAGCAGATGATGAGTCCTCCTACTTCAGGGACTTCAGTTAGATGCTATTTATGTACTTTACTTTCTCACTCATATGTATTGATTAGTGGTAGGTGGAGTCCATCCCAGCTATCTATAGTAAGTATAGTAGAGGCTTCACAGATGTTAGTTAGAGTCAGTCTTGTAATTTTAGTTTCGCTTTTTAATTTTATCAGAATGTAAAATTATATCAATATTGTATATTTTTCCCAGATTTCATCATGATTATGTTTGCACACAGTAAACTCAGTTATTTTATACATATGCAAATCAGTTGCTTAACAGTATGCTAGTATAAGAGTTAGCTTGGAATCACTTGTGGTCCTAAGCACCGTGTGACATCTCGAAACCCATTTTTGGGGCGTTACATAGGAGAGTTGAAAACTCCGGATGACTTCCTTCTTCGAATCTATTAGGAGGTAGATAAAACCCAAACACCTGAGAGAAAGAACATCATTATTAAGAGAGACAGAAACAGGAAGCTTAAAAGGAGCATACAAGGAATACATTGGTACAGTGAATATCCTTGTGTGAGAAGGATGAACATGACAAGATCCAAATCTAACTTGTTGATGACCCAAAGCAAGAACAAACGAAAGCGGCGATTCTGATGGGAGAAAGCAAAAAACATCTTGGGAGAAGTGAAGCAAATCGAAAGACAGAGAGACATTTGAAAAGTGTACTCCATATAAGTTATTATAAACTTTGGAGTTCACTTCAAATATTAGATGGGCCGGACCAAACATTTTTCATTTGTTGTATTCTTGTTTTTTACTTTCTGGTTTTTGTTTTTTGGATTGGGCCAATGGTCAGACAGATTTTTTGGATTGAATAAAAGGCTTCACAGCCGTAAAATTTTTTAGTATAAATAACATAAATACCAACCTTTTAAAAGTAATTACACTCTCTCCCACTTTTTTAATTACTTCACTCTCAACATAGCCGACATATACATAACATTCTGTGTATATGTGAGTTTTTTTGTAGTATATTTAGGGAGTTGAGATTTTTTGTAATATTGAAAACATAAGTTGTGTATTTGTGTAATTTTTAGAAAATTTTATTAAAAAAAAATCCAAAAAGGTTTTCACTAGTTTCCAAAATCAAAATAGTTTTTACTCTGCCATCGAGAAAACTTACTCACGAAATCCTTATTATTTAGGCACAATACAGACTATAAAATTAATTAATGAGGATTTTTATTATTGAATTAATTAAGTTCTTTCCTAATTAATTTTACCATAATAAATTATAAATTATTCTATTAAAAATTTGTAAGTGCACTCCTTAGTTCAATTTTGAATTCTTTCATTAAACCTTATTTAGCTCTCGATGTTAAGATTCAGATACTAATCAAATAAATTAAATTATTAACCATTTAATTTATTGATTATTTCCCTTTAGACTTTCACTTAACTTATTTCATGTGTCAGATATAAAATTCGCCGACTGGGTTTACTTATTTCATGTGTCGGATATAAAATCTACCGATTGGGTTTGCACATGTAAGTTTTCATTTAGGGGTATCATCAATCCCTATATCGGGACATAGATTCCATCAACTAATTACTACTTCATCAGTGTATATTATGACCATTCAATTTATCAGGTATGTTGACCGATAAAAAAATCTTTGCCTTTTAATAAATCAATACAATGAATAATATACACAACTAATAATGATTATATCAGGATTAAAAGTAAGTACATTTAATGGACTAGCGAACGTATTTTACAAATTCAGTATAAAATGCTTATCTCTACTTGGTCCATTCAATACATATAAAATATACTAGCATACGAAGGTGGAACTATACCACTCCGGCCCATTATCAAGATAAATTATATTTAATCATGTGCTACAATCATACTGATGACTTTGTCCAATTTCCATCTTAGATTGTGATTATAAGATTTATATTTATAAGAATCGATGATTTAATTTTTTGTGTTTAAGCTAAATTTTATACACTAAATCATCGATTATACAAGTAGATGACACACAGAAAGATATATGATCTATTTAAAAGTAACTTTATTAAATTAAATATATAACAAAACAATTATTTCATAAATATTACTAACAAAATACATGATTTATAATATATTTTAACAATTTTCCACTTAGACTCATAACCACACGTCTGCAACTTTAACACTCATTCCATCGATGTGCTTATCAGAAGTCTTCTATCGTAACATCTTTGTAAATGCTTATTAAGATTGTGATCTGAGAATAGAATATGACAAAATTAAAATTGATCTACTTTTAGTATATGCTCATCTAGGCTTAGTTCAAACAATTGCGTAAAAAAACATCAAATCAAAGAGCCTAATTTTGAGGGATCAAAATGCAACCCAAACACATGTACAAAATCATTGAGAATCATCTAAATTTGGGATAACCTTGAATACTCTTTTGGTTCCTTTAAGTTTGTTCCAGAAAAAAGAAAAACTACTTTTAAAATGGAAAGATAATTTAACTTTAACTTTTCATTTTTATCCTTAACGACAAACTTTTATAACCAAAGAAATATTATAACATACTCAAGAATTCAATTGACTTGAGTATTATAACATACTTTTATAACCAAAGAAATATTATAACATACTTTGAAATTAACTTATCGATTAAATTATTTTATATTAATTTAAATTTTAATAGAAACTCATATATGTTAAAATTTAATTAAATATATAATATAACCTGAGAAAGTTGACAAAGAGAATAATTTGGAAAAAGAAAAATAAGAAAGAAGGGCGGAAGAGCAGTGTTATGCCCACTGAGATGCAATTTTTTGATATTGTGGCGGAATCTGAACCCCCTTAACAATTTTACTACCCTTTAGTGTTGTGCTCACGTGATTCAATATGTAATATATATACAATTAACACAAATTTAATTCTATATATATAATAAATTTTTCGAATGAGGAGGATTTATCTAAACCCCTTCAACTCCATATGGGTCCGCCCCTGTTCATGTAGTCCATTTTTCTCTGTAATTATATTTGACTTGTGAACTAGGGAATGTATATTGGTTTCTTTAGGAGTCTCTATGTGGTCTTGCGGGCAATAGCCTCAACCTTATGGTGGGCGAAGTTTTTATTTATTTTTTGTCTTTATACACATATATATACCCACCACACATGTACATATATCAGGGGCCCTACTTCTTAGTCCCTCTTATTTTTGTAAGGTATCTTCCAATGCTCTAACTCCCACAAAAAATATTGAAAGTTGTGTGAAGATCCAAGTACTAAATTTGAATTAATGTCAATGCTGTGTAAAATTTTTATTGGGTATCTTATTTGGACACTTATATTTAACTTGTACCTATTTCTTTTTTTTTTTTTAACATTTTAGACAAGCTGCTGACTTTAGATAAGGACCGGCTTTAGGTTTGTACAAATATGATTATACTTTTGTTTTTGTAAAATGTGTGGATGGTCATGTTGTTGGAAAATGATACGTTATTAACACAGAAGCAGTTCGATAACTAGCTTATATGTAATCTAAATAAGCAACAATTTCAAGATATATAATTATAAATTGAAATATCTTTTGAAGCATGAGGAAAGATTATCAATAAGATCAAGATCGTTAAGAGGATGACCTTTTCGTTTTATGGTTTTATATTGTGTTATCCGATTAATTTTCGGATTATGTAAAGGAACAAAATAGTTAAGAAGATGACCTTCAAATTTTACGATGTTCTATTGTATTACCTGAATAATTTTTTAATTATCTAATACTTGTGTGGACAAGTATTTTTCTCTAAAATTCTTAGAATTTTTCTTTATCTTAGAATTTTTCTTTATCATTCACATGAAAGAAATGGCCCTTTATATAGAAAAATTGTAGGGTCCAAATCATTTTCAGAAACCAAAACTATTTCAAAGCTGAAATGATTTTCATCCATTTTCAAAATCAAAACCGTTTTCAAATTCAAATAGGTTTCCAATCATTTTCAAATGCAAAACAGTTGTCACCCACTTTCAAAATCAAAATATTTTTCACTCTTCCACCAAGAAAACTAATTTTAGATCCTTATTATTCATGCACAACAAGGATCATAGAATTAATTAAGGGAACACTTTGTTGTAAGGAAACACTGGTTACGTTGCTAGTTGCTAAATTATTTGGATAGTGTAATCTTGGTACATGCAGGGTTGTTGTTGCTGAATTGATGCCATATCTTGATTCCTGTATAGCGCATTGTTGTTCTTCAATAATATGCACAGTTGTTTTTTAAATTAATTGACCTTGGAGATGGTGAAGATGTTTTTTCATAATATGGACGGTTGACAGCTGAATGTGCTTTGTATCCTCTTAGTTATGTTTAAGTTGCTTGAGGACAAGCAATTGTTTTAAGTTGAGGGTGTTGATGTGTGAGCTAATGCTAACACAT
>JAPEIP010000003.1:99388102-99414445 GCA_026120095.1 Capsicum chinense
TGGATGTAGGAGCTTAGGGTTTTCTTTTTGAGGGAATTTGATGAAATATAACATATAATGCTTCTAATAGGCTTTAATATAAGGTTTGGATGGATTTTAGGAAAGGGGGGAATGACCAAAACGACCCTAAAAATCAAATAATTCTCGAATCTGTCCTTTGGTGGACTGTTTTGATAGTCTGAAGTAGATCAACCATAACGTTTTATTCCGATATCCAAATTGGATGAAACCAATTTCATTAGAAAGAGGACTCGCAGAGTTTTCTGTTGATATATAGTAGATCACCTAGATCATTATGTACAAGGAGTTATGATCATTTAAATTTGGAGCAAAAATACGCCAGGCCTCAGTACTTTTTCCTGCACATTTTACTGTTCACTACTATTCACGGTTCGATCGAAATGTTCATAACTCGTCGCTCGGGTGTCAATTTTGGATGATCCACATATCTTTGGAAATATTATTTGATACTCTACGCAATGGTGGGTCATAATCTAAGACATTCCGCACGTAAAATTTATAATTTATTCTAAAAGATAGAACCCAACAGGTTTACGCACAAAATTTCAACAAAAAATTTCCTGGGGTATTACAGTTAAGATCCCATCTAATGATTAATTCTGTAACAAGATTGATCAATTTGAGGTAAAATCAGTATGTATAGAATGATTTCCTAAGTTTGAGAGAATTAGGGAGTGCAACATCTAGGCAGGTTGAGAAACACTTAGATGGACTGTCGAAACTGATAATTTGGTGTTTCCCACAAGTCATGAGAACCCAATACTACAATTATTATTTAATAGGGATTAATAATCATAGTGATCACAACCCTAGTTCCTCTCTATCACTGATTTGAACCATTGAAATTTTAGTTTTGAGCACTGAAGCAAGTCGAAACTTTAATTATTGTTTGATTGATAAAACCCCCATTTTATCTTTTCGCAACATTTGTTTAAATTCAACTTGTAGCTATAGTTTCAAATTAGTTTAATCACCACTCACATTGTTCCCCGTGGATTCGATCCTGACTCTAAAGTTGGGTAAATATATTAACGACGACTGCTTTACGCTAAATTAACGTATAAGTTGAGCGTTATCAGAAAACAATGGATACAAGCGAGAATGAAGTAGAAAATAACAACTATGTGGTCAGAAATGGGAAGAAAATTGATCTATTTTGAAAGGTTAGCAATATGTTGAGTAGTTGTTGTCTGTATTATTGAGAGAGAAAGAGAGAGAAGAGTAAGAACTTGATATTTGAAATGAGGAAAAGTTTTTTCCGAAAATGAATAATTTGTATGGGTTGATTTGTAATTTTGGAAAAGAATGACAAGTTTTGAAATTGTTAATTTGTTCCAAATTGATATTAATTAATTTTTAAAATTTCAAAAGATATAGTTTTTAAAATATTAAGTTAATGAGAACTCATTTGAACTCAGCGTGATCGATCAACGACTCGGTTCGGGATGAACGCAATACCAACACCATTCAATTGCAATGACTTAATTGAATTTGTAGTGACCCTATGAGCTCATTTATCGCTAGTTACACCTAAATCAATTTAGGTACTATTATCTTAAAATTAAGTTAATGAGAATTCATTTCAACTCAAGTGATCGATTGACGACTCGAGTCGGGAAGAACGCAATACCAAAACCATGCAATTGCAATGACTCAATTGAAATTGTAGTTGACCCTATTAGCTCATTCATCCCTAGTTCCACATAAATCAATTTAGGTACTATTAATCTTAACATTAAGTTAATGATAACTCATTTTAACTCAGAGTGATCGATCAACAACTCGGGTCGGGATAAATGCAATACCAACACCATGCAATTGCAACGACTCAATTAAAGTTGTTATTAAACCTATGAACTCATTCATCCCTAGTTCCACCTAAATAAATTTAGGTACTATTAATCTTAACATTAAGTTAATGAGAACTCATTTCAACTTAGAGTGATCGATCGATGACTCGGGTCGGGATGAACACAATACCAACACCATGCAATTACAACGACTCAATTGATGCTGTAGTTGACCCTATGAGCTCATTCATTCCTAGTTCCATCTAAATCAATTTAGGTACTATTAATTTTAACATTAATTTAATGAGAACTCATTTCAACTTAAAGTGATCGATCGACGCCTCGGGTCAGGATGAACGCAATACCAACGCCATGCAATTACAAAGACTCAATTGAAGTTGTTGTTGACCCTATGAACTCATTCATCCCTAGTTCCACCTAAATCAATTTAGGTACTATCTTAACATTAAGTTAATGAGAACTCATTCATCCCTAGTTCCACCTAAATCAATTTAGGTACTAGCTTAATATTAAGTTAATGAGAATCTTTTTAACTCAAAGTGATCGGTCGATGACTCGGGTCGAAATAAACACAATACCAACACCATGAAATTGCAAAGACTCAATTGAAGTTGTTATTGACCCTATGAACTCATTCATTCATCCCTAATTCTACCTAAGTCTATTACAATAAAATCTGTTGGAACAAACGGCTGAGCTATTAGAAATTTCTAACAGATATTTATATCTATTGCAATAGATGACATATCTAGTTTTATTGTCAAATAGACATTTACATCTATTGTAACAGATGACTGAGATGTTGGACATTTTTAAATAGATATTGATCTTTGTTGTAACAGATAATATATCTGATTTAATTATCAAATGGATATTTGCATCTCTGATTATCTGATTTAATTATCAAATGGATATTTGCATCTGTTATCACAGATGACTGAGCTTGTGGGATATTTAAATAGATATTGATATCCATTTTAACAAATGACATATCTTATTTAATTATTAAATGTACATTTGCATTTGCAAGCTGTTGGAATTTTTAAACAGATATTTGTATCTGTTCTAACTGATGACTGTGTTGCTGGGATTTTTAAATAGATGTTGCTATCTGTTGCAACAGATGACATATCTATTTGAAAATCTTTTTTTATTTTAATCTTAAAGCAAGCTTCTGTCCGAGTAGATAAAGTAGTACTACAAAATATGAAAAAAAAATGAAGAGTTTCTTGGATAACTCAAAAATGAGTTCATTGAGTAGTCTTATTTTGTCTTTTTAATATCACTAGTCTTCCTCATGACCCTCAAATTATTAATGAATATTAATGATATTAATTAATGAATATTGAAACCCACGTCTACATACACAATACATCTAGAATTATCTTATCTCTCCTTCAACTTCATCCCTAAATTTATTTTATTTATCTCTCATCTTTTTCTTTCTCCCCTCTTTAGGATTATCACAAACTTTTTTCTCTCTTTTCTCTTCTCTTTCCCATAAATATCCTTTTAGATCTAGACCGATCCATATCTTTCCTCGATTGAAATTACTATTTTGCTCCCCTTTTGACATTAAGGCATAGTTCACTATTGCTCTTTCATTCTCGTTTTCTTCTTTACAAGTTATTTACATCTAATTTTTTTATTTAATTACCATTTACCCATATCATATTTATTTTAAAAATTTGAAGGAACTTTTAACTTTTAAGTGTTGAATAAACGAATCGAGATTTTTTATTACAATATGCAAAAAAATTCATCTGTTAGGAGAAGTTTAAAAGCCTTGTTGGTAGTATCATTTTTTTGTATGTATTTTGTTTGTTTCATAGTTTTTTATGCTATTATTGATATTATTAGTGGGGTTAGCATTGTTGGAACTTGTGGTGTGGTGTTGGAACAAAGGATGTTGCTACTTTGTTGTTGTTGTTTTTTATTTGTTATTGATGCTGATGGAACATGAATATGGTATTGATACCCTGTTAAGATTTAATGTTGGTTGTTGCTCATGTTTATATGTTAAGCATTGTGAAGGGATCTAGTGTTAGTACCATTGTAAAGAGATTCAATAGTGATTGGACTAACTTTAGGGTGTATTGGACTCGAAGAAGGGATTCGAAGGTTAGCAATGCATCTAACAAGAACGAAAAAATAATATAGTTATTTCCCTAACCCAAATTTATATGGTTGGGTTGCTCGGGGTGATGATTATATGCCAGAAGGTGCGGTAGGAGAATGCCTTCGAGGAAAATAGGTGGTTGATGAAAGACTATATCATCTGAGAGCTAATTGAAGAAGATACATAGGGTAGAAAGTAACTTCTAGCGAATCTGGCCGATAAAATTATCTTAAAATATGGGAAATTTGTATCAAGTGCAAATATGAAATTATATCTGGTAATGAAAAATCCGTCTGTTGTTTCTTTAAGAGAAAAATAGTGTAGATGGACATTTTTCTAGAGAGCTGCGACTAGGTAGCGTGGTTGGAATTATCATCTAGATAGAAAATAATAGAATACCAAGAAAGCAGCCTTATGGGCATCGAGGGTTGAAATGATGTACAGTAAGTCTAGAAAACTTCCACAAATAGTAACCGCAGTAAAAGTAAGGAATCTAAGAAAATGAGGCGATTTTTGAATTTTAAAGTGCATCCTATGCCTTCTTGTTTGTGGTTTCGATTAGGTCTATTGATGTTGACCTGATCGGAACCACAAACGAGATTGAAAGGCAAAGTGAGTATCATTACTTCCTTAGCAATATGGATTAATTGATTATGTTTTCTTTCCTTAGCATGCCTTCAATATTTCTTGGAGAAGATCAGAGGCTTGCTGTAGTATGTGAATTCTGATAATTTTCAAGCTTGCATCCAACTTGCTGATTTGGTATCCAAGCTTGACATTGCTGTCTTTGAAGTTGGTATAGAGTTCCCGATCTCTTGTGAGCTCAATCAGGAACACCACCTTTAAAGTTATGGCATTAAACAAGGACTTTAGAACACTTTCTTTAGAAGCCTTAAAGGAAACATGTATGATTGCTGTGTATGTTTTTAGGTCAAAATGTGTTGATGCACACTTAAGATGTAGTCCCAACCGTTGAACAACTCACTTTTATCAAGCGTTGCTCAATGCATCTTGCTTAACAAACCTTCAATGAATTTGATAAATTAATAAGCAAGGAGTTACGTAACGTTTGATCTAAACTGACTCTACCAAGTTTGTCAAACATTACGTAACTCTAGGATCATTACCCTATTAAAAAACTTTGCCCGAGTTAGTGCACAAATCAGACGAGCTCAATCTCTCAACCTTTATGCTGATTGTTTTTCTCCAATATAGATGACAAGTTATCCGCCATGCAAATGTCTACACCATAGCCAGAAATGCTTGCCAGGGCACAAGTCTTCAGAAGGCATCAATAGTAATCTCTCAATATCAAGTAATATTGAGAGATTCCTAGTCATGCCTTCCCAAGACTTTCGCTACAATAAGAATTTCTGCTAATTATAAGATATCCGCCATGCAAAAGTTTACACCATCAGCAGAAATTCTTGCCAGATAAAAAGGCTTCAAAAGACATTATTAATAATCTCTCAACATCAAGTAAGTCTTGTACAAAAGTCTTCAGAAGACTTTCAAAAATAAGAAAGTTTTCAGCAATGACTACACATAATTAGCATAAACAACCTCACCAGATTCACTCTTAGTTTATCTTTGTTTGGTTTGTTAAATAAATAATATGCGAATGCAAATGAAAATATTTTTGCCTTTTCTTTTGAACTAGGAGTGAATCTGGTGAGGTTGTTGATGCCGTAATTATGTGTAGTCATTACTGAAAACTTCCTTATTTTTTAATGTCTTCTAAAGACTTTCATACAAGACTTCCTTGATGTTGAGAGATTACTAATAATGCCTTATGAAGACTTTCACTCTGGCAAGAATTTTTGCTGACAGTGTAGACTTTTGCATGGCGGATATCTTGTCATCAACAGAAATTCTTGCCATACCAAAAGTCTTGGGAAGGCATGACTAGGAATCTCTCAATATCTTGTTGTTGTCTTCTAAAGACTTGCGCCCTTGTAAGAATTTTTGGCTACGGTGTAGACTTTTGTTTGACAGATATCTTGTCATCTATATTGGAGAAAAGTGATCAGCAAAAAAGCTGAGAGATTGAGCACATTTAATTTGTTCACTAACTCGGGCAAAGTTTTTTGATAGGGTAATGAGCTTGAAGTCATGTAACGTTTGATAGGCTTGGTAGAGTCTGTTTAGATCAAACGTTACGTAACTCCTTGATTATTAATTTATCAAATCCTTTGAAGGTTGGTTGAGCAAGCTGCATTGATCAACACTTGATAAAAGTGAACTATTCAATGGTTGGACCACATCTTGAGTGTGCATCAACATATTTTGACCTAAAATAAGCACATCGACCCTCCATGTATCCTTCAAGGCTTCTAAAGAAAGTGTTCTGACGTCCTTCTTCAATGCAACAACTTTAAAGGTAGTGTTCCTTATCGAGCTCACAAGAGACCAGGAACTCTATACTAACTTTAAAGAAAACAACGACAAGCTTGGATACCAAATCGACAAGCTGGAGGCAAGTTTGAAAATTATTGGGATTCACATACTATAGCAATCCTCTGATCTTCTACAAGAAATGTTGAAAGCATGCTAAGGCAAGAAAACGCTATCAATTAATCCATATTGCTAAGGAAGTAATGATACTCAACTTGCCTTTCAATCTCGTTTGTGGTTCCGATCAGGTCAACATCAGTGGACCTAATCGAAACCACAAACAAGAAGGTATGGGATGCAATTTAAAATTCAAAAATTGCCGCATTCACTTAGATTCCTTACTTTAACTGCAGTTGCTGTTGGCACAAGTTTTCTAGATTTACTGTACATTATTTAAACCCTCGATGCCCGTAAGGCTGCTTTCTTGGTCTTCTACAATTTTCTATCTAGGTGATAATCCCGACAATGCTACCTAGTCACAGCTCCCTAGCAAAGTGTCTATCCGCAATATTTTTCTTTGATAAAGACAACAAATTAATTTAGATTATCGGATACACTTTCATATTTATACTTGATTCAGATTTCTCATATTGTAAGATAATTTCATTGGCCAGATTCACTAGAAGTTACTTTTTACCCTATGCCTCTTCTTCAATTAGCTCTCAGATGATATTGTCTTTCATCAACTCCCCTTTCGCTCTTAGGCATTCTCCTTCAGCTTTTTCTGGCATATAATCTTCGTCTCGATCAATCCTTCCATATAAATTTAGGCCAGGGAAATTTCTATTGGTTTTTCTTTCTTGTTTGATGTATTGCGAGGCTTCGAAGGACTTTTCAGATTCCAATGCACACTTAAAGTTAAGTCCAATCGCTATTGGATCTCTGCAATGACACCAAATGGTGATCCCTTCTCAAAACTTGATACGCATAAACACAAGCAACAACCGTCAGTAATTTGTAATAGGATATCTGTACCATCTTCATGAGGCCCTGAACCTTATCAATTCGAATCCATCAAACTTAATTGTACAATGCAGGATCTTGTTTGAATGATCAGTGCCTAATCGGTTAAAAACTGCATTCACAAAAATATTGTACTTTATGTGTGTTGTCCCGGTGACCTTATTAGTAATACTTACTTAACTCCCACACATATGATAGTGGATCCATCTGCATTTACCTTATTCTTCCTAGCCCATATATGACTTAAATTGAATAAACAGATGACTAGCAAGTTGCAACAGATGCCACATTTGTTTAAATTATGAAACAATTGCAGATATATCCATCTGTTTCAACAGATTGTCAATATGTTGTAAGTTATCTGACTGATGAAATATATTTTGCAACAGATTACCCATCTGCTAGATTTATTTTAAAACATTTTTCTTTTCTTTCCGAAATACAATAAAAGATAAAATGTTGTATTTAGATCCGTTTTTTTTAATTTACATTTTCAAAAAGCCACCATTTTTTTTTAATTAAGGGATATGAACTGTTGTGGCTTTTTGTTTGGCTAACCCCTTCCAATTCCATCATTTAAAAATAGGTCCCTCCGGCCTTTTTACTCACACTCACTCGTTTATTCCACTACACTTACAATACAAATATGACTGATCCAGATTCATACAAGAAGATTTATATAGAGTCTTTGCGGAAACTTCTAAGGCAATTTGATGAACTCCAGAGGGATTTGACCGACTTCGGAGAAAGGCCGAGGAGCACCCTGCTGCTGCTGGATGAAAATTGTACGGTTGACAATAATAATAGTAATAATAATAATAATAGTAATGATAATAATAATAGTAGTAATAATAATTAGGTTATGTTTTTCTTTTAGTGTATGTATGTATTTTCCTCTTTTTGTATATTGAATCTACCCAAGGGATTCAAAAATCTATGTTTGGACATGGTGGTCGACTTTTAATTTTTAATTCTTATTTAGTATTTTCTATTTATTTCTTATTCTCAATATGTCGACGGAGGTTAATTTGATTCGATAGATAGATCATATGTTGCAACAGACAGTTATTGATAAAAAAAGATTATTTTTATCGAGAGGGTGAAAAGACAAGACTTTTCAATTATTTAATATGAAAAATGGTTCGTAAATAAATAATAAGGAAATAAATGATAAACACAATTTATAACCATAACAGAATGGTTATTTAATTTTAATAACTGATTGTGACTCTTCGACATATTTGTTTTTAAATCTGTTTTTTAATTTATATAATGAAAAAGTCACCAAATTTGGATTTAAAAGATATGTTAATTATTAAAAAAGATAGCTTATATGTGCAACATATATATTATATGATGCAACAGATTGTCAATTTGTCACAACAAATGGTAATCTGTTGTCACAGATGGTTATCTGATGCAATAGATATATAGATATATAATCTGTTGCCACAACTCAATAAAAACGGTTACTGAAAAGAACTTATCAAGTCATAACTTTTCACAGTAATCAAAAAGTCACTAGTTTGAATGTAATTAATAAATGGAGGTGAACAGTCGTGCTTTTTGTTTTTGAATATGTTTTTTTTTAATTTATATAATAAAAAAGTCACCAAATTTTGATTAAAGATAAAGATATGATCATTATTAAAAAGATATATGTTGCAACAACTACATTATCTGATGCAACAGATTGTAGATTTATTGCAGCAAATAGTATATCTGCTGTCACAGATGGGTTATCTGATGCAACAGATATATAATCTGTTGCGACAACTCAATAAAAATTATTACTAAAAAGAACAAATTAAGTCATAACTTTCCACAGTAATAAAAAAGTCACCAGTATTAATAAAAGGAGGTGAACAGTAGCACCTTTTTATTTTTGAATCTGTTTTTTTAATTTATATAATTAAAAAGTCACCAAATTTGGATTAAAGATAAAGATATGATGATTATTAAAAAGATATATGTTGCAACAGATATATTATTTGATGCAACAGATTGTATATTTGTTCCAACAAATTGTATATCTGTTGTTACAGATGGGTTATCTGATACAACAAATATATAATCTGTTGCCACAACTCAATAAAAACGACATCAATATTAATAAATGGAGGTGAATAATCATGCCTCTTTGCCTAACTCATTCAAATTCAATCCTCTATAAATAGGTCCCTCCTTACTTGTTCATTCTACTACACATCTATTTATTTATTGCTCTTCTCTTTCATATTACACCTTCAAATACTTTCGCTTCAAGGACTTGATAGCTTTTCCGTCTCTGGTAAGTTCTTTTTCTTGCTTTTTGGATAAATATATGTTGTATTACTTTACTTTCAGATTCTTTTCTTTACTTTTGTTTTGCATTTTTTGTCAATTTATACGTATTCTAGATATGACTGATCCAGTATGGCATACCGCTATTTTATGAGATGCCGTACGAGAACTGCAGAGGCAGGTTCATATACAGTGGGAGTTGCTCGCTGTCAGAGTAAGGATGTTGCGGGAGATTCGTAGGGTGAGGAGGGGCCTGCTTCTGCCGGTCCAAGATTGGCCGACTGCGATAATAATAATAATGACGAAGATGATGATAATAATAATTAGATTATATTTTTCTTTCTTTTTAAGTCTATGTATATGTATTTTTATTTATTTTAGTTTAATAAAAAAATTATGTTTGATCAACTTTGATGTTTTAATTCATATTTAATTTTTATTTTGCCTATTATCTTCTCAACAAACATGACGACGATTGGACGTCAGGAATAATTTTGAATCCAGTAGCAATAGCAAGGTTTAAGATTTATCTGTTGGGTTTGTGGCAGGGGCTGATTTGTGTTGTTCCAAACAAATTACTCATATGTTGCAACCGATACGCAGTCTGTTTCAACAGATAACTACTATGTTTCAATAGATAACTAGTTTGTTGCACGACTTTGGCATTTTAATTCATACTTCCTTCGTCTCAATTTAACCCATCCCAAATTGAGATGACACATTGATTAAGAAAAATAATTAATAACATGCCTAGTTTACCATCATACCCCTATTAAATGATGTTTACATTTTAATTTGAATAAAAAGTGATTAATACAAAGGGTAAAACATGGATTTTTTTTATCTCTTCTTGATTAATGAAAAAAGACAAGTAAAATGAGAAATCAAATTACGAAATTTGGGACGGGTAATTTGAGACGGAGGAAGTATTTAATTTTTGTTCTGTCTATTATATTCTCAACAAACATGTCTATGATTAGATGTAAGAAATAATTTTGAATCTAGTAGAAATAGAAAAAGTTGAAACATATTGGTTATCTGTTGGGTTTGTGACATAGGCTGATTTGTGTTGTTCCAAACCGATTTATCATCTATCGCAATAGATAAGGACGGGTTATTTGAGATCGAGGGAATGTTTAATTTTTATTCTATCTATTATCTTCTCATCAAACAAGTCGACGATTTGACGTAAGGAATAATTTTAAACCCAGTAGCAATAACAAGAGTTGAAACACATTGGTTATCTGTTGGTTTTGTGGCAGGGGCTGATTTGTTTTGTTCCAAACAGATTAATCATCTGTTGCAACAGATAAGCACTCTGATGCAACAGATAATCAGTCTGATGCAATAGACAATCAGTTTGATGCAACAAATAATTAGTCTGATGTAACATATAACTAGTCTATTGCAACATATAAATCTTATGTTGCAACAGATTAATCATCTGATGCATTAGATGAGTGATCTGTTTAAATTGTGGACATTTATTTTGGATTATGATCGGGTTCTATCCATTGTTGAAAAAATAGTAGTAAATGTGTACCCAGATGAAAAATTTGAATAAAAATCATAATTTTACTTACCAAAAGTCACCTATGAATTAATGCCAAAGTGGAAAGTGATGTAGGAAACAAAATTTTGACATATGAAATTGGTTAGATAGTAGCAGTAGTGGTAACAACAACAACAACAATGGTCGACAAGAAGAAAATGAAGATGATGATAATAAAGCAGAAGATGATGAATAAAGCAACAACAATAATGAACAATAATAATCATGAAGAGAGAGAAAACAACAACGGATGAGAAGAGAGAGAAATACGCATTTTCCCCTTCGTTTCCTGTTCTATTAACTAATATTTGAATCAAAGTGTGAATTAAAAAACTTGTGGGTTATTTTAAAACTTCCCCAACTTTCTTAATCCATAATAAAGAAATTGTCACCTCCACTCAATAATTTAGACTTGTGTCACCTACACCTCATTTTAAAACTCTTTTGTCACCTACAGCCCAAGGCCCCCACTTATACTCATAATCGTGCATCTACAACTGTAACACACATTCACTCTACACGCTAATAAAAAGTCTTTTGTGGTAAGCTCTTTGTAAATGGATCCACCAAGTTATTTTTTGACATAATCTTTGTGACTACCATATCACCCCTTTGTACCATGTCACGGATTAAATGGTTTTGTGCTCAATGTGTTTTTCTCTCTTATGTCTTTGTGGTTCCTTTGAATCTGCAACAACATCATTATTATCACAATAAGTGTAATTGGTTCTTGTGTCAATGAAACCACACCTAATTCTTTTAGAAAGTTTCTGAGCCACACCGCTTCCTTGGCTTCTTCAGAAGCTGCCACATATTTGGCTTTCATGGTAGAATCATCAACACAAGATTGCTTGATACTCCTCCAACGTATGACTCCACCTCCGAAGATAAACATATTTTCTCAGGTAGATTTCCTAGAATCTCTATCAAATTGAAAATTCAAATCTATATACCCAATGGTTATAAGATTATTTGAATGGTAGACAAAAATATAATTCCTAGTCCTTTTTAGATACTTGATTACATGCTTAACTGCAATCCAATGATCTCGTCTAGGATTAGATTGAAATTTTCTAACCATGTCTACAACAAATCAGATGTCTAGTCTTGTACATAACATTGCATACATAAGACTCCCTACAACGGATACGTAAGGTACCGTCTTAATTTTTTCTTTCTCATCATCAATTTTAGGGGACTGATCATTTAGATAGAGAAATTTCATGTCAGAAAGCAATAAATCTTTTCTTGGAAAGCTGCTTCTCCTAAATATTTCATATTGAAATGCATAGACAACCACATCTTAACTAAATTTAACAGACTCACCCTATCATCGATGAGCAAGATATCATCTACATATAGTATAAAAATACCGCTTGTCATGATCCAAAATTTGGGTCATGATGTCTCTTATCGCGGTTTAGCCTTGATAAGTAAGCCCAAATTCCAAGAGGTAGGAAAATTTGTAAACACTAATAAAATTGAACATAGCAAAACTTCTACAATGAAGTGAGACCCTAAAATATAAGACATCAGAAGTCTAAAAGAAATACAAAATTCAAATTCCAAAACCTAGTGTCATAAGTACATAGCATGTAATAATATAACTAAGTCTGAAATGTAACATCTTTCTCCAAAATGACTAAAGACATAAATAAACACAGGATGAGTTCGGGAAATGACTCTAGATGCCTAGAGTATGCCAGTAACTCGAGTCTCCAACTTTCTCGCGCACAAAGTCAGCCACCTCGCATGGTGCTCGTATAAGAATCTTCACTGAAAGTGCACATTAGGGATGAGTATGGTCCACTTGTAATCAGTAGGTATCATAAATCGACTGAGCAAAGCAAAGAAATAAGATAAGTAAAATAAACTATGAGCACATCATCGCAAGCAGAAAAGTTTCAAATATAGCTCACACTGTCTCCACCAATAGTTCTAATATATAAGTACACAAAAATAGAAACAACATAAACACATATACAAAAACACACCGAAACGAAGTACAAATCAAGGAAACTAGGGAAATAAAAAAATATGTGTATGAAAATGTAATACAATGCAATATAGATAGGATGAATGATGAAAGTCATCACATGACTTTCTGTATACACCCACCAAGATCCCAGCTACCAGATAGGACCCATGGAGGATTTGCGACCCATATACTATATCTCAATATTAATCTCAATTTACCTCTCTAGCTCGTGGACATAGAAAGGGTTTTCATTAAAGTATCTCATTTTCTTTCAAAAATAACGTTCCTCAGTGGTACCAGTATCTCATGAATGTCTATGTATGGAATGAGGATATAATGCTCATAATAAACTCAAATGATGATATCCAATCAATCTAACACACACACACACACATATGTGTGTGTATATATATAAGTGAGCTGAGAAATATGTCCATGATTCATGATCGTCAACTATGCATCATCAGAATAAATATGCATGTAAGACATCATTAATATCATATCAAACCTTCAGTCGGGTAATTTTTATTATGATAAAAACAACAAATGCTAAAATAAGGCCTATATTAGCAAATACCTTTGCACGGGCATCATATCTTGAATAAAGGTATTTAAATGCACAGATTAGACCAATGATGTCAAAAAAAGCCTCCAAACAGGCAACACACAATATCACAAACCAACCACAATAGAATATAAGCCCACATATGGGCATACAACAATAAAAATAATCTCAAAATTTAAGCTCCATTGTTATTCTTCTCAATTCATAGCATGCTTTACTTATTTATTAACTACCCAGCTTAATTTGAAAAAAGTTAAGCCATAACCAATGTCAAATGGTAAAATATCAATCTAAAGTGCTTCAACACAGAGCCTTCCCCTTATGAACAACTCCAGAATAACCTACAATATTTAAATATAGCATCTATGTATTAAAAAAAAGCTAACAATACCTATATTACCCATATTTAGGCCAGGTACAAATTGGGTTCAAAAAATGAGTTTGAAAATAAAAAGGGTAAAATTGGAATTTTATTTTAAACCCCCCAAAGTTATAGGCATTTATAGGAGAAAATCCATGAAAAAGTGAGTTTAAAATGATGCTCAAATTAAAGAAAAAATATTTTTACATTTTACCGGTAAAATGCCCAATTTTTCATTTTGAAATCATGAATTAAAGGTGTTTTGATGATTTAATCGATAAAAAATAAAGAAAACAAGGTTTTGGAGTTTACCCAAGCTCAAATGGTACAGAAGCACTCAAAATTTTCCCAAACCAAAACTCAGAGGTCCGAAAATGGAGAAAAAACATGAAAATGGATTTTTATATCATCCAAGCTCTGACTGCTTAAGCGGTGGGTGACCACTAAAGTCGTTTGGCCTATACGAATAGCACTCTAAAGTGGTACCCCTTTTGCTAAAGCGACACCCGCTAAAGCAATCATGTGCCTTCTTTATAGATAGGTAACTGATAAGCTGTCCGCTAACGCAATGGTTTCCCTCTTAAGCGGCCACCTCTAATGCGATACCTGGGCCACTAAAGAGGCTGCACCAACTTCATTTACACCAGCAACTTTTCTAACTCAGCAAAGTTGTCGGTTGACCCCTCGGGATTTGTTTGAAATCTCGTAAACGTAAAAGAACTTTGCTAGTAGGCTAAATTAGACATTCCAAACTCAATGAAGGCATCAAATTTTCTAAAAAGAGTCATTTTCCCCAAAATTTACCTCCAGGATCCTTTTTCACTATTTTCCAAATGAAGGAATGAAATGAGATAAAGATCCAAAAATCGAACCAACCCTACTACTAACCCTCATTCTATATTTTGAATCTGCTGGCGTAGTCCATTTTTCTATCCAACACTCAAAACAATAACTATTGACCAAAGTCAACTACATAACTGCTCAAGCCTCTAAAAAACACAAACTCATACAAATTATTCCTGATCACATCGGTAGCCATGCCAATCATTCTTGAACCTCAAAATCAACATGTAGCAACTAAATGGAAGGAAAAAATAGTCAAAACACATAAAAATAGAAAATTCACAAATGTATGTCATTATATCATCCACCACTAAAACTCTAGTTCATTCTCAAACTAAAATGCAAGGAAATATTTGAATCGGTAAAAAGCTTAGGGTAACTACTATGTATGACGAGTTCAACTTCCCAATTAACCTCCTTAATAGGATGGTGTCTCCACTAAACCTTAACCAAAGGAATATCTCTGAATACAACTATTTGACATACCTAGCTAAAATGGACATTGGCTTCTCTATAAAGGTAAACCTTTCTTCCAACCGAACCGAGTCCCAACGAAGCACGTGAGGCTCATCCAGAATATAACACTGAAGAATAAATACATGGAAAACTAGATAGATAACTAAATATTTTAAAGGTAAGGACAACTCATAACCAATTACCCTAACTGTGTGAAGAATCTTAAAAGGTACATTATACCTTAGGCTAAGCTGCCCCTCTTCCCGAACCTCACCATGCCCTTCATGGATGACATATGATGAAAGGCTCGATCACCAATCCCAAACTTCATGACATGAAGCCTACGATCCGCATAACTTTTTTTCTACTCTAAGCAGTCTGAAGTCTATTCCGAATCACCCAGACTCTATGAAGAGACTCATAGAGCAAGTCGATAACACCAAGTCTAACCTCTGAAGTTTCAAACCAACTAATACAAGATCGATAATTCCTACTATATAATTCCTCAAAAGGGGATATCTCTATGCTCGAATGGTAGCTATTTTTATAAGAGAACTCTGCTAAAGACAAATGTTACTCTCACTTATATCCAAAGTCTATAACATAAGAGCAAAGCATATCCTGTAAAACATAAATAGTCTGGTCTAACTGACCATCAGTCTGGGGGTAGGAAGTTATGCTAAGGTTGACCTGAGTTCCTAGCTCCTCTTAAAAATTCCCCTTAAAGCTAGAAGTAAACTTTGATCCTCTGTTTAAAATAATAGACATAGGCACTCCATGAAGATAAACTATCTCACAAGCATAGACAAGAGCTAACCTCTCAGTATTAAACAAAATTTGAATTAGGATGAAATGGGCAGACTGGGTCAATCGATCAAAGATGACCCATATACTATCAGAACCATGAGAAGTACGAGGCGACCTAGTCATAAAGTCCATTGTGAGCCACTCCTATTTCCATAATGGAATTGGTAATATCTAAAGCAAACCACCCAATCTCGACAACATAAGCAACAAGATACAAAATCCATCACATTTTTTTTATACCATCCTACCCATAAATCTTCTTTAAATCATGATACATCTTGGTCTTATTTGGATGGTTCTAAAATTAATCTCCCCCATTCACCAACTCTTGGTACACATACTCAGCCTCTAATCCTCAAAACTTTATCAGAATCAAGAGATGCTACCCTATCCTTTCCATTCAACACCTTATCTCAAATCACTCTCAAAATATAATTATTAAATTAATTAGCTTAAATCTGCTCTATCAAGGTAGATATAGCATTAATAAAGGCTAAGATATGATTGGGTATCAAAATATCAAGCCTAACAACCTGGTTAACTAAGGACTGAACATCCAAGGCTAATGGGCACTCCTGGGTTAAGAGATAATCTAAACTCCCTATACTAGTCGACTTTCAACCCAAGGCTTCCGCAACCACAATAGCCTTACTGAAACAACCTAGGTTTTAATCCCTAGTAATTTATTGAGTTTCAAACTCTCTGGATATCATACAACTTAGGCTTACTAGTCAAATGATATAAGTATGACCTAGGGGGCCCAAGTCGTATGTTAAGCAGTATGTTCTTGATCATGTACTGTCTAAGGTATGAGTGGACATCATACTAGTCGTATGATAATGGTACGAGATAGGTTATGGACTCGTATGATTCTTAGTGTGCGAAGCCCTTAGTAGGATGGCTACGGTATGGTTCATGGGTACCAATCGTATGATTGGATACAAGTTAGTTTTTATGGTCATATATTGTACAAGATTGGAGTCCAACATTCTGTCTAGGGTACGAGTGGTACTGAGCATATTTTTCAACTTTTAAGTTGAGGAAATTTTAGACATTTTCCACCCCAAAACCCTTAAGAACCCACGTCTTAAAACATATAGTAGCCTCCCATAACACACTTTGAAAGATTAAAACACTCCTAAAACACTCTCAAATCTCTCTCAAGGATCTTGGTTTAAGAAAGGCTAGGGTTTCTCCAATACAATCAATTTGGGGCTTACAAGGGTAGTTTCTATTCGTACTCTTTGGTATCTAAGGCATGTTACTCCTCCCTCATTGTTAGTTCAACCAAATTCATGTTTTTTGAATGGTTTTCTTGATTTAATTATGTGTATTGTTTGGTTTTGAATTATATGTTGGGGGGTTTTAGTTGTAAATTGTTGGATATTATTTTCCCATGCTTTACTTATGGGTTTTTTCATATTATAATTGTGGTTTGAACATGTGGTTGAATGGGAATGGTAAATTGGTATGTGGTTTTGGTTTTGGAAACTATATTCCCTCAACATGATTGTTAAAATACCTATGAGAATGGTTTTGTCACATAGTTTGACTTTTATTGAAACTATTGCGTTGCATAATATGGTAATGGAACCTAAATTGGTTTAAATAGTTTTAAATGATTTGGTAGACATGGTATTAGTTTAATTGGTATTCATGTGGGGTTCATGGGAATCCCCTAAGAGTTGGCTAATGACATTGCTTGCAAGCTATAGTCGGTATGACGATACCACTTCATAATGCCTTCGTAAAAACTTTTGGAATTGGTTGGTCGGTTATGTTCTAATAGTTTTAATTGGAAAATAATGGCGGGTTATGATAGCTTACCGTGAAGGTTTGAGTCCAATGGACGAACACTAGAAACTCATGTTTGCCGACATGAGGGTTGGTGATGATGAACTTATACTTGTGGGGTACACGAGAATCCCATAAGTTTATAATTATATATATGTATCATAGAGTTTGAAGGTACATGGAAATCTTTGATCCCTATGATATCTCCGATTCCTACGGTTACACGTACTAGGGCCCATTTAGAGGATAACACTAGACCCATATAGCCCGTGGGTGGATTATGACGGTAAAGATACATAAGCCCAGGTTAAATATTTTAAATGCATGATAAACTTGGTTCCCTTTCCTGACATGGAGTACATATATATATATATAATATGTATGTATATGAATATGTATATGTATATATATGTATGTATGTATGGATGTGAGATCATATGGTTATTTACTTGGTTTTAAATATTGGCAATATTTTAACCTTCATTATTTTATCCTTACTCCTTAGTACATGCTAGCGTTCACCCGCTAACTTGTCTTTGGGAGTTGATCCCCATGATGCAGGAATAGGCCATACTTCTCCTCCTACTCAGTAACTTGTATTCGAGGATAGCTTTGTGTCGATTGAAGTGGTGAGCTTCCATACTCCGAAAGGCTCCATTTCATGCTATGGACTTCTCTATATACGTTTTTTATTTCTTAGACTTTGGTTTTTGGCTACGGCCGAGGGCATGTCCCAACCAGATGTTGTTTTGTTTTCGAATAGAGGCTTTGCAATACTACTTTGGGTTGGCATAGGCGGTGTCAGTATTGGTGTCAGGCTTGGCATTAGTATTGGTATTGGGGTTGACACCGTTTGACTGAATTTCATTTATGATTGTTCCATTTTGTTATATTACATAATTGGAATTCATCTGAAATTAGGTATAAAGTGGTTATGGTAGGGTATTGGTGGTGGTCTATGGTCCCAGTTGGGCTTGAGGCACCCAACACAACTAGGCCCTGGTTCGGGTCGTGTCACTTGCCTAGATGATACAAGATAGTGTGGTCATATCCTTAAGTAACTCAAGCTACCATCAATGCCTCATATTAAGATCTCGCTATCTGAAGAAGTATTGAAGGCTATAATGGTCCAAGAAAATCTCACAAGGAAGTCCATACAAGTAATGAGACACAATTTCAACACAAATACTACGACTTCCAACTCTAAATCATGGTTAAGGTAATTTCTGTCATGAGGGTTCAACTAATAAGATGCATAAGCAATCACCATACCCTCATACATAAACACTGTATCTAAACCAACACCAGAAGCATCACAAAACACTGTAAAACTAATACCCTTCTTGGGAAAAGTCAAGATTGGAGTCGAAGTCAACAACTCTTTAAGCATTTTGAAGCTCTTCTCACACGCATCCGACCACTATAAAACCACCTTTTTGTATGTCAACTTGGTAAAAGAGCTATGATAAATGAGAAACCCTCTTCAAAATGCCGATAATAACCCGCCAAGCCAGTAAAGATCCAAACCTCTGTAAGATAAATAGGTCTAGCCCAATCACAAATCGCTGCTATCTTGGCTGAATCAACCATGATACTATCGTTAGTCACCACATGACCTAAGAAAGAGATAGAATCCAACCAAAACTCAGACTTATAAAACTTGATGTACAATTTCTCATCACATAATCTTTGAAGTAAAATCCTTAAATACTTCACATAGTTGACCTCACTTTGGAATAAACCAAGATATTATCTATAAATACAATCACAAAAGAGTCGAGAATGATCGAAACACCCATTTCATCAACTCCATGAACACTGCTAGGACATTGGTCAATTAAAAAGAACATGACCAAGAACTCATAATGACCATACCGAGTCCAAAAAGCCATCTTTCAAACATCCAAAGCTTTAATCTTCAAATTGTGATACCCAAATCTTAAATCAATCATGGAAAACACCAAAGCTCTTTGAAGCTGGTATAAAAGATCACCAATATGAGGAAGAGGATATTTGTTATTAAATGTTACATTGTTCAACTTCTTATAATCAATACACATAAATATTGAACCATCCCTTTTCTTCACAAATAGACCGAAGCACCCCATGGAGATACATTAGGTCTTATAAATCCCTTTCTTAAAAATCCTTCAACTACTCCTTCAACTCAGTAGGAAACATCCTATAGGGAGGAAAAAAAATTGGCTTGGTGTCCAGCTCCACATCAATATAAAAATTAATAGCATAATTTAGAGGCATACCAAGCAAATCCATGGAAACACATCCATGGGCTCATGAACCACCAAATATAATTCATAGGAGGTGGTGAGGCAACGCTAGTATCACAGATATGAGCTAAATAAGACAACACCTCATCTTTATCATGCATAATTTTGTAGAAAAATTGTAACACCTTTCAGACCCAAATTAAGCAAACCCTTCAAAGCTAACCTCGACACACCTAGTGTAGCTAAGGTCATAGTATTATCATAGTAGTTTAATATAGCATGATAAGGAGCTAACCCATACTTACATAAGATAACATCAAAATTAACCATATTTAAGGCAATTGAGTCTACCCAAGTCTCACTGCCCATGAAGGTAACCATATAAGATTGGTATACCCAATTTATTTCTAGCAAATCTCTTATGAGGGTAGAAACCTAAAGAGGCATATCAAGATGCTCACACTCACCATTAAAACTAAAATTAAAATATGTATACACATAGGAAAAAGTTGACCGACGGTCTAACATGGAAGCACATATGTAGCAAACTGCGATGATAACAGTAATAACAATATTAGAGGTGTCTGCCTCGAGTCTAGTAGGTATAAAATAACACTGACCACATCTGCTTCTAAAATTAATAACCTCATGACCACCACCACAAATACCTCTACCTCTACCTCTACCTCGAGCACCTCTAGCAACACTGTTACCACTCTATGAACCACCTCTCATTATTGATATAAAAGTAGGTATGAAAATATATTGAGGGTAATCCTTGGACATATAGACAATCTCATTACATAAAACACCATCTACGACCTGTATTAATATGAGAAAGTGCGACTGAACTAGAACGACTACCCTGTCCAATGTGTGGCTACCCAAAGTTGCTGAACTTGATATATACTACCTAATTTATATAAAATGTCCTGAATTATCCTACCATGATAACCATGAGAACCTCTAGTTGAGAAATATTTACCTCAAAAGGCGTATCTACTAAACTCACCATGAGGATACACCTTCTTGGTGCCTTTCTAAGTATCCTAGATAATAGACTCAGTCATCGTCGCATGCTCAATTATTCTCTGAAAAAAGCTATTAAAACTACTATTGATATGTACCATCTAACTCATTCACAAATTTCCAAATAATTTCAAGATCGATGGAAGTACGAATAAGCCTCATACTCTACAATAGTCATAGAGCCTGATCCAAGTGATCAAACTCATCACACATCTGATCTCTCAAACTAAATGGTACAAATATCTCTAAGAAGGCCTCAACAAACTAAGTCTATGTCATAGCAGGATAACCCAAAGGTCTACAACTAGCATACAACCTCCATCAATCCCTAGCCACATCTATCAACTATTAAGTAGTATAAAAAACTCCATGAGACTCATAGGGTCTAAGATTATGTAACTTATCCTTTTAACCAACCAAATATTCATAGGTGTCCTCTCTAATAACACCATTAAACTTGGGCAGACACAAGCAAATAAACCTCTCAAACCTCTTATGATCATCAAAAGACATAACTTCACCCAAAGAAACTGGTGGAATAGTAAGTCTAGCCGGTGATGAATCAACATGTGGGCACCGTAGATGAAGGTTGTACCCCTAAACTAGGAACACCATAATCAAATACTAGCACAAAAGGTGGAGCATCACTTGAAGTCTAAGGAATACCATAAGTAGATATTAGTATAAATGATAGATCCATACTCAAAGTTGGGTGAATATAATAAGTACACGATGACTCTAACAACAACACAATATTTTAGGCTAGAGAAATACTGGGTGCCCTCAAAGGAACACCATCCAAATAAGTCAATAACCAAATCAATAGACCCTTCGAACTGGGGTAGAAACTAAATCCTATAGGACCTGAGATGGCATCATATCCCCTCTTTGATGATCATTCCCAGAATAGACAACCTCAGGATCGAGAGTGGACTCCCTAGCACATCATCTAGTTGGGGCATCTCCTTATGCATGTCCTCAACCTTTAGGTCATCCAAGATTATTTTCTCTCTTTATTTGTAAGACCCTGCAAGGTTCTTTTAAAGTTTGAGTCTTAGAGCATGTCGAGTGAAGTGTAATTCCATTCTTAAAAGATCGAGAAGTGACTTTAAAAGTGGGAATATTTTAAACCTTGTAGAATTTCCCTGATATCAACTTTTTGTTATGTAGATAATTTAATAATCTTTCCGTCGATACCAAATTTGCCCAAATTTAATACTTAGGTGAAAAGTTAGAGCCATTTTAGTGAGACAGTATACCGCCTAGCACTTTAGCGTGTCGTGGAGCCAACCAAAATGGTAATTGTCAAATTCTAGTGAGCCTCTATGATTCCAACACATCGCGGTGTCTTTCCAGTTCGCAACCAAGGTGGCAATGCAATTTCCACAGCATCGCGCCAAGGCTCAGTTTCCTAATTGTTCAATTTCCAGTAAGCTGGAACAATTATGGTGCATCGTGCCAGCACGTAAAATCAAGATTTTTTTTCCAGTTCTGGATTTTAATTCCAAGGACAAAAAGGGTCTTTTCCCAACCCCTATATATACTCTTTAACACGAGATTCAACATATTTACACCCAAATATTATTGGTTTCTCTCAATTTCATTCAAGAATAAGACCTAGGGTTTCTAATCTAAGACCCAAATCATCAAGGTTTCACCGTGAACCTTTCAAGACTCATATAACAAGGTATGTTAGATGTTGATTCTTGGGTTCCTTCCACCCAAGAAGTTCAATAATCCTTTTATAAATTCAAAGATATTATATTTATGAGTTTTCATGATTCATGTGAATTGAAATTGAAGTTCATGTTATTATTGAGTTTTAATTCATAATTTAGACTACCAATTTCAAGAGTTGATTCTAGTATGTGATGAATTGTATGATGTTCATGATAAACCCTCTTCAAGTTGTATGATATTGATATATTCATGATGATTAAGTATAGAATCTGTGGTATAACCAAAGCATGCTCCCCATATGTTTGATAAAATGCTTATGTGAAGGAATCAGAGCCATTATAGCATGTTGACTAGAAATCTCCAATTGTGTGTAAGTTCATGCATGCCAAGTGTTTGTAGAAAAGCCTTAGTGAATGAATTGTTACATGTTAGCATAAAATTCCCTAATTATGTTCACTTTAATGCATGTAAATGTTTGTTGTAAGACCTTGTTGAATGGAGTATGAGAAAGTAGCATGTCTCCCTATACTATTACATGTTTATGATTTCCAAGTTCTTGAATAGATGCTTTAATGATTGTAATGGTGAATAAAAGTCCATGGTCATGATTATGTAAGATGGTTATGTTTTACTTGTATGTTATCGAGTTCTAGGGGTAATTATACCCGACAATTTAGCTGTAAGTCAAGAGCCCGTATTAGTTTTTACGACTATATCAGTCGTCACGATTCTTAGAACTCAGTCAGTTATAGAATTTAGTACTCTCAGACAGTTGTAGAGCTTAAAAAATCTTAGTAATCCTAGTATCATTAGCATTCCATCTTCAGTTCAGTACTCAGCTTAAATCTTAGTAGTATTCGATATTCAGTTCAGACCTTAGTAGTATTTTGTCAGTTAATAGAACCAAGTAAATTCATTAGATCATTCAAGAAATATGAACAGTAATAGATACAGCTCATTTTAGTACAGTCTAAGAATTAGTTCAGTGTCTATTCAGTTGGGAGTAGGATTTGGCACTGAGCGGGGGTAGGGATGGAGGCTTCCCTATTATTTAGGCAGAGTTGTTAATAACAATCCCTATACCTATAGAACTACATAGCCAGCACAGGATAAGGAGTCACCCATTATATTAGGCTTGGCTCCAACCAGGTGTCACCCGTTATATTAGGCATGACATCCTGGGTTCAGAGAGAAGTGTATTTACCCGTGGCATGGTACTGACACCCTTCTAACTGGGGTACAGGTTGGACCCCAACTAGATAGAAGGGGTATGTCGGTTAGATGACTACCTCCCACAGTCTCAATTTCAGATTCAGTCTCAGTAATAGAAGTCAGCTGAGGAGTCACCCGTTATACTAGGCTTAGCTACCTCTCAGAGATCACCCATTATATAGTTTTGATCTCAGATTCAGATAATCATATTTAATATCAGTAGACTCAAAAATCACCGGTTATATAGTCTTGATCTCAGATTCAGATAATCATATTCAATATAAGTAGACTTAGAGATCACCCGTTATATAGGCTTAATCTTAGATTTAGACAATCATATTCATTATTAGTAGACTTAGAGATCACCCATTATATAAGATTGATTTGTGATTTAGTTTATCAAGTATCAGACATCATTATCAGTAAACTCAAAGGTCACCCGTTATATAGGCTTGATCTCAGGTATAATAAATTAGTATCAGTATCAGCAAGATTAGATATCAATCTTAATAGACTCAGTTATTCAGTCTGTCAGTATTAGTAAACTCAGACATCACTACTAGTAGACTCAATGTTACTGCGATTCCAATTATGGTTTGTGCATTCATGTATATGTCTTTCTTCATTACTCTCATGTTATTTAGATAAGTAACTGTTCATGCATAAGCCCTTGTATTTAGCCTTACCTCATATAGCATACCAGTACATTCAAAGTACTGACGCTTACTTTTCTCTTGCACTATGGTATCTTATACCATAGGTTCTGAAGCGCGAGATCCAGAGAACCCTTAGCCATCCAGAGTCAGTCAGCAGCAGTAGACGTAGCAATGAGTCCTCTTCATTCGAGCATGATCCTTATTTTATTATGGCATTAGACTAAGTTTATTTTTAGTAGATGGAGTTAGTTGAGGACAGATGTATTAGTGTTCAGTTTTTAGTATTTATTATTTTAGATGTTTTGGACCTTATGGCAAGTTTCTGCCAGTTTTCTGCATTTATTTCAGTATATTATGCAGCGCTCAGTTACAAATATCAGAAAGGGTTAGCTTGTGGTCCCTTAGGGTCATGAGCACTATGTGGCATTCTGGTTCTAGAAAATCAGGGTGTTACACTAGTCTAGGCTCTTTCCTCAGGTGCTGGCTAAACATCCCTAGCCTCATGAGATGTAGTCCTTACCATTTGGGTATAAAAGATTAAAACACAAGTTAGAACACTAGGTAAGAATAACCCGCACGATTAGGAATAAAAATAGGAAAGTTTTTCTAAAGATATTTTATAGGATATCAAAGAGAGAAACGGATGTCTACATAGTGATTTATGAGACTCACAGTAATACCCTAGATTTTTGTGCTAGAATTCTAACCGTCGTTCCTGCACGTCTAAGCTCTAATCCAAGTGATTCTCACATGAATACAAGTTACATGATGATTATACTAGTCTATGGAGTAGTTTAGAGGTGGAAAATATTTATAGCAATAACCTAGAACAAGGTTGAGCTAATACCAATTGATTCATCCAAAGTTTGACATTTGATTCTACAAGGGTTAACTTCAAACGTGAATATATCTTAATATACATAGAATTTTTCATCCCAAGACATATCAAATTGTAGATAATTGAATTATATTTCCAACGATACCAATTTTGCAAAAATCCGATACCCGAGCGAAGAGTTATGACCATTTTTGTGAGAGGCAGTAAGGGTGTGCGGTGGGCAATGCGCCGCCCAATCAAATGTGTGCGATTGGGAGTGTGAGGAACACTTAAATGTCTACCATAAGGTGTGTGACACACACCTTAAGGTCTGCTATGGATTGTGCACCGCATATCTCACTTCCAAGTGCCAAAACACCCCTATATATGCCTATAACATGGGATTAAACTCCCACAATATCAAAATAAGTTTACTTTCTCTCAAAATCACCAAGAAAAACCTTTAGGGTTTCAACATAAAAACCCCGATAGCTAGAGATTCAAACGTGAGAATTCTATAATTTTTACATATTCGGAATTCCCGTAACGAAGGCTACGAGTGACACCCAAAAGTTCGTGAATAGCATTACGTCATTTGGAAAATCATTCAAAGCTTCAAGTTTAAGGCATGTGGGGTTTTTCAACAAGAACACCCTTTCGTTCTTGTGCCCAAAATTTGTATTATTTTACAAAGATATATGATTTTACATGCTCTACTTATGAATTTGAGATGGAAATTTGAAATCTATATTCTTGTTGAAGAAGTTATAATAT
>JAPEIP010000003.1:99414545-99428123 GCA_026120095.1 Capsicum chinense
TATATTCTTGTTGAAGAAGTTATAATATTTTTGATGTTTTGAAGATGAATTTCATGAGCGTTGATGTGAATATTCATGATTAAAGATAAATTTCCAGATTTTTGTATGAATCATACATGTTTGATATATAAAGTGTGAATCTTGAAATGTTTTGATCAAGTATTGATATATGGGTTGTTGAAGCCGATTTGAATTTATATTTTGTTGAAGTAATGTGTTATATACACTTTGAGATTGGATTAATTTGACCTTTTGGTCTTGAAGGAGTTATTTTTGAACTCGAATGAAAAAAGAAATCCATGTTTTGATTGATTATGATAAAGGGGTAGCATGATGGCTCCCGTTATGAATTGTTGAATTGTGTTGTTGTAGATTTTCTTTTGAAAGGATCTGAGCTAAGTCCGGGAGTAGTCTTTAGCACCGAGTGGGAGGTATAGCTATGATTGGTACTTCCCTATAACTACATGACCCCGTAAGATGTGAGCCTAAGGCTAATTGATATAGTGATCACTAGTGAAAAGAATGATTAAGGTCCTACTCCGATGGCAAGGATAGGAAAGCTCTCCCCAACGTAGGTTGGACATTGGACTCCATGTAGCTCACATGGTTTATGTCGGTTGTAAGAGACTCCTAATGTGTGTGTGTGTATTCTCCTATCTAATATGAAAAGTCTTATTCTTCTATTTGAGATGAAAACATATTTGTTTGAAAGACTAAGTTTGAGAAAGTCATTATTTTCAAAAGATTTAATGAACATATATTCCAAAGAGAATTCTTATGAGATTTGATTGCTTTGATGAGTTGGAATCAAGATGGAAGTGAATTGAGATGTATTATGATGACTCACATGTTTCACCCAATATATTTTACTCTCTTATGATTATGATGATTTTAATTCGAGCTTAGTGAGTCATTTATATCAGCATGTATGATTTTATAAACTGTGATGATATTAAGATATTATTTTATATATGTATTTCACCCCCATATGCCCGGTACATTTCCATGGTACTGAACCACATATTCGTATGTGGGTTACATTTTCTTGGAATGTAGGTACAAGGTATAGTGTACAGCTTCAGATCCAGTCAGTTCACGGCATCCAGTCAGCAGGTGATGAGTCCTTTTGATTCAAGGGCTTGAGTTAGTTATATAGTTCGAGAAGTGTTGTATTTTCTTTATTCAGTCATATTTAGCTGGGCTAGTCGGGACTCATGACCCGGCTACCTACAGTCAGTACTAGTAGAGGCTTCATAGACAGTCAGTAGAAGTTGATGTATTCCGTTTCAATTTTGGTTGTAAAAGCAGAGTTGTAATCTTGTAAATTTAGTTTCGTCTCTATCATATTTAGAAAAGAGTTATTTTCCACAGATTTGTATAGATTTATACTTGTTGTTCAGTTGCTTATGAGCTATGACAGTAGAAGGGTTAGCTTGGGGTGACTTGTGATCCTAAGCACTGAGTGACGTCTCGGGACCCGATTTTGGGGCGTTACACTCACCATACATCCTACTATACTACTTATGAGATTAGTAAACTTGGCTGCTCTGATACTAATTTATCATGACCCAAAATTGGGTCATGATGACACTTATCACAACCCAAACTTTATAAGTACACCCAAATCCCATGAATTAAGAAATTTCATAAACAATAATAAAATAGAACATGACGAGACTCTAGAAAGAAGTCAGCACCAAAAACATAAGACAAAGTGGAAG
Organism: Capsicum chinense; assembly: GCA_026120095.1. Taxonomy (NCBI): domain Eukaryota; kingdom Viridiplantae; phylum Streptophyta; class Magnoliopsida; order Solanales; family Solanaceae; genus Capsicum; species Capsicum chinense. The sequence goes on from JAPEIP010000003.1 coordinate 99,416,267, forward strand.
TTTGAAAGAAATACCCAATCCAAATCCCAAAAAGCTGGTGTCATAAGTATAGAGCATCTAATAATACAACTGAGTCTAAAATGTAACATCTGTCGCTAAAATGACTAAAGACATAAATACACATTAGATGAGGCTTGGAATGACTCTGTATGCCTAGAGTATACCAGTACCTCGAGTCTCAAACGTTCTATGAACTAACTCAACTACCTCGCATAGTGCTTGTACTAGGATCTACACTAAAAAGGCACACTAGGAATGAGTATGGTTCACTTATACTCAATAAGTATTACATGCCGACTGAGCAAAGCAGAATAGGAGATAAGTAAAATATACTCTGAGCATGTCACTTACAAGTAAAAAATTCACTAATGGTAGCTCACACTGTCTACATCAACAATTCTAATATATATGTACACTAAAATAGAAACAACAAAAATATATTTACAAAAATACACAGAAACTAAGCACAAGTCAAGGAAATTAAGGGAATCAAATAAGATGCTTATGAAAATGTAATGCAATGCAATGTTAATGAGAGGAATGATGAAAGCAATTACATGAATTTCACCCACCGAGCTCGCAACTACCATATAGGACCCATGGGGGGTTTGCAACCCATATACTATATCTCAATATCAATCTCAATTCAGCTCTCCTATTCATGGTCATGGAAAGGGTTTTCATAAAAATGTCTCACTTTCTTTCAAAACAATGTTCCTCAGTGGTAGCAGTATCTTATGAATGTATATGTATATATAAAATAAGGATATAATTCTCATAATAAACTCAAATGATGATATCTAATCCATCCACCGTGGATATATATAAGTGATCACAGAAATATGTCCACAATTCATGATCATCAACTCTAATTAGGCACCATCAAAATAAATATGCATGTAAGACATCATTAATATCATATCAACCAATAACTTGGGTAATTTTTATCATGATAAATGCAACCAGTGCTCAGATAAGGCCTATATTAGTAAAATAGCCTCCACATTAGCATCATATCTAGAATAAATACATTTAAATGCATTGATAAGGCCAATGATGTAAAAATAAAGCTCCCACAAATGCAACACACAATATAAAATATTGCAAACCAATTACAACAAAACATAATTGCCCACATGGACATACAATAGTAAAATAATCATGAAATCCAAACCCCATAGTTATTCTTTTCAACCCATAACATGCTTTACTTATTTATCACTATCCAACTCAATCTGAAAGAAGTTAAGCCATAACCTACCTTAAAATGACAAAAGCCCATCTTAAGTGATTTAACCCAGAGCCTTATTCTTATGAACAACCTCAAAATCAACTACAGTATTCAAATATAGCATCTATGTATTAAAAGAAATTTATTGATACCCATATTGGCCATATTTAATCTAGATCTTAAACAGGTTAAAAAAATTAGTTAAAAAATGAAATGGATTAAACCAAAATTTCATTTTAAAAATACATTTCTCAAATCTATAAGATACTACAGGAGAAAAACCAATGCAAAAATGAGTTAAAAACTAGTTTTGAATTAAAGAAATCCTTTTTAAACTTTACCAATAAAAATCTCAAATTTTCTTTTTGAAATCATGATTTAATGGTATTTTTGATGATATAATTGATGATAAATCATAGGAATAACATTTTGGAGATTACCCAAGATCAAATGTTGAAGAAACCCTAAAAAATAGACTAAAGTCGAAGCTCAAAGGTCCAAAAATAAAGAAAAATATGAAAATGAGTTTTTATATCAACTCAGTGTTGGCTCCTCGATCATTGGTTAAGCGATGGGTTACCACTAAAGCAGCCCGACCTATGTGGATAGTTTGCAAAAGCGATACCTCTTCTGCTAAAATGGTTATATGCCTGCTTTAGTGGTAGGCGACTGGTATGTCAGTCGCTAAAGTGGTTCTTTCTTGCTTAAGAGGACATCGCTAAATTGGTAATTAGGCTTCTAAAGCAACTGCACCAGGAACTTTGCTAACTTAGTATAGTTGTAGGTCGAACCCTTAAGATTCATTTGAAATCTCATGAACATAAATGAATTATGTTACTAGGTTAATTTTGATGTTGGGGATTCTACATTGGATTTTCAAAAAAAAGTTTTTTCCTAAACTTTACCCCCGAGATCCATTTTCACTATTTTTCAAATAAAGGATCAAAATGAGATATAAAGGTATCATAATCAAACCAACCCTATTACTAACCTAAATTTGACATTCTGAATTTGCTGGCATAGTCTGTTTTTCCCATCCGACACTCTAAACAATGAATGTTGACCAAAGTCAATTATATGAATTCTTTAGACTCTAAAAGCCACAAACTCATACAAATCATTCTCGATCATATTGAAAACCACACCAATCATCCTAAAACTCAAGATCTTATATGGGCCAATATAATAGGGACTGAAATTCCCCTTCTTGATAAATCCCTTCACTCTCTTCACAAGTGAATTTTCAGATAAACCAATTCAATAACCTCAAACTTAAGATCTCTTCTTCTTACATCTGAATAGGATTTATGATGGTTTTGGGATGTCTTTATCCTCTTCCTAATCAACTAATCTTTCACCATCAAATCAAACACTGCATCTGGTCTTATTAAAGCAGCTTTACTTTCCTCAAACCAACTTGTATGAGATCTATATATCCTTCTATAAAGAACCTCAAATAGAGCCATCTAAATACTGGAGTGATAGTTGTTGTTATAGTCAAACTCAATCAAAGGTAAGTGATCATCCCAACTACCATTAAATTCAATAACATATGCTCTCAGCGTGTCCTCTAATATCTAAATGGTTCTGTCTACCTGACCATCTATATTAGGATGAAAAGCTACACTGAGATAAAATTGGGTACCAAGTCCCCTCTAAAAAGCCATCCAAAAGTAAGAGGTAAAATGAGTACCTCTATCTGATACGATAGACAATGAAACTCCATGTAAACTAACCAACTCTCTCATATAAATCCTAGCATAATCCTTTGCTAAATATGAAGTATGAACTGGTAAGAAATGAGCTGACCTTGGTTATTTTGTCTACAATGACCCATATCAAATCATGCTGACGACTTGTACAAGGCAACCCTATCACAAAATCCACGTTCACTACCTCTCACTACAAGTGGGGATACTAAACTCCTATAATACACCACTAGGCCTTTGGTGCTCAACTTTAACCTGCTAGTAATTAGAATACTTAGCTACAAACTTTATAATATCCCTCTTCATACCACTCCACCAATAGATTTCCCATAAGTCATGGTACAATTTAGTAGCTCCTGGATGGATAAAGTATCGTGTACCATGTGCTTTCGCAAGTATTTGCTATCTCAAGTCAACAACACACAAAACACATAATCTACCCTGACGACGAAGTACACCATCTCCTTCTTAGGAGAAAGCCTCCAACTTTTGATCTCTAACTGACTCCTTCAACCTAACCAAACTGGGATCCCTATTTTGCTTTTTCTTTAGTTTGGCTACCAAAGAAGATTCTAAACTATTTTGGACCCATACACTACCCTCTGCTGAATCAACAAACCAGAAACCTAATCTAGCAAGCTGATGAACCTCACTGACTAGTTTTTTCTTATCCTACTCAACATAAGCAACACTACCCATAGAAAACCTTCTAAGGGCATCTTTCACTACATTATCCTTGCCCGGATGATACAACATACTCATATCATAATCTTTTAACAACTAAAGCCATATTCTCTGACGAAGATTCAAATCTTTCTGTGAGAACACATACTTGAAGCTTTTGTGATTCGTGAACAAATCAACATGAACCTCATAAAGATAATGCCTCCAAATTTTTAAGGCAAAAACAACAACTTCCAACTCAAGATCATAGGTAGGATAATTCTTTTCATAGGGCTTAAGCTGTCTGGAGGCATAGGCTATGACCTTAACTCTCTGCATCAATACACAACCAAGACCAACCCTGGATAAATAATAGTAAACTACAAACCCATTTGAACCATCTAGCAAAGTCAATATTAAAGTGGATGTGAGTCGAGTTTTCAACTCCTGAAAACTCTTCTCGCAAAAATTTAACCACTGAAACTTGACTTTATTTTGAGTTAGTCGAGACATTGGGGATACAATAGAAGAAAAACCTTCAACAAATCATCAATAAAAGCTAGCAAAACCCATAAAACTCCTGATATTTGATGGTGAGATGGGTCTGGGCTAGTTCCTAACTGCTTTACTCTTTTGAGGGTCAACTTTAATGCCATCACCCGAAATAATATGGCTAAGGAAGGATACTTATCTTAGCCAAAATTTGCATTTACTGAATTTGGCGAACAACTAACAGGATCTAAGAGTCTACAATACAAATCTGAGATGGTCTGCATGATCATTTTCACTACGGTAATAGATACGAATATCATCAATGAAGACTATGAAAAATATGTCCAAGTACTGCTTGAACACTCTGTTCATCAAGTCTATGAAAGATACATGGGCATTCCTTATTCCAAAGGACATAACTAAGAATTTAAAGTAACCATACCGAGTCCTGAAGGCTATCTTTGGAATGTCACCTTCTCTAACTCTAAAATGATGATAGTCGGATATGTGGTATATCTTAGAGAGATAACTGACACCCTGAAGTTGGTCACAAAATTCATCAATTCTGGGGAGTCGATACTTATTCCTGATTATGACTTTATTTAACTGACGATTATCAATACACATTCTGAGAGAACCATCTTTCCTTTGCACGAACAAAACTAGAGCCCCCTCATGGGGAAGCATTCGGCCTGATAAAACCATTATCTAAGAGATCTTTCAACTATTCTTTCAACTTTTTAAGCTTAGCTGAAGCTATTCTGTAAGGTGGAATAGAGATAGGCTGGGCATCTAGAAGGAGATCTATTCCGAAGTCAATTTCCCTTTCGAGAGAAACTTCGGGAAGGTCTTCAGGGAATACATCTGGAAATTCCCTTACTATTGAAACTGATTCAAGATTGGGAGTCTCAGAACTAGAGTCTTTAACTCAAACAAGATGGTACATGCACCCCTTATATATCATTTTTCTCACTCTAAGATATGGAATAATATGACCCCTAAGCACTGAAGTACTACCCCTCCATTTAATAACTGGTTCATTGGGAAACAAAAATAGAACAACTCTATTTCTGCAATTAATCGAGGAAAAACATGAGTGGAGCCAATCCATGTCGATAATGGTAGCAAAATTAGTAATCTCTACCTCTACAAGGTCAACTAAGGTGACTTTATGGGATACTTTGATCAGGCAGTTCCTGTATACCTACCTAGATATAATAGAGACACCTACTGGAGTAGACATTAAGAAGGGTTTTGCTAATATTTTAGGATTGACGCCAAAGTTGACAGCTATATAAGGAGTTACGAAAGAGAGTGAAGCTCTGAGATCTAATAAAGCATAAACATGGAGATAAAAGACCAACATCATACCTGTAGCTGCATCAGGAAAACTTTTTTGATCCTATCGACACTATAGTGCATACAATCTATTCTGGCATTGACCACTGGTGACACTAAAAATGGCTCCCTATTGAGTCGGGCGACCTATTATAGTTGAGGACAGATTGGACTGGCCCTATTGGCGCAAATTATTTCCCCCAGAGAAACTACTCAACACTCTCAGATCCCATGGCCTAGCTTTCCACATCCAAATCACATATCACTACTAACTCTATGCTCACTCTGACAATTCCTGCCATATTTTTCCGCAAAGTAGATAGGTACAACCACTACTCATTCTACCCTATGGCGTAGAACCTGGTGCTTTATCCCAATTGTCATTCCTGAACTTTGGCATCGGTGCACTAGCTGAAGATGGAGATAGAGATGAGAATTTCTAATGGAACTGAGAATGGTTTCCACCTTCAGACCTCTATTGAGAAAACATAAAACTACATGTTTTGGCCCTCTTATTCTGCCTCTGTTTCTCCTTAAACTTCTTTTCCTCAATATACTGAGCATGAACCATAATCCTAGATAGGTCCATCTTCTTAATCAACATAGAAATCCAACACTCCTTGACGACACTATTAGATACCCCAGAAACAAACTTATTCTAGACCTATTATCAGCCACCATCGAAGGATCATACCTCCCCAACTTAGTAAACTTAAGTAAGTATTACTTCAAACTTATATTACCCTGCTTCAAGTTAATGAACTCCTGGACCTTAGTTTCCCTCAACTCTAAAGGAAATAACCTATCTAAAAAAGTTGTGGCAAAAACCTCCCACTCTACAGGCCCTGCCTTAACACCCCTATCCTCTTTTCACTACTTATACCAGGTATGAGCTACATCCTGCAAATGATATAAAGCCAACTCTGCACTCTCACTCGACGTGACACCCATGATATCTATCACTTTCTAAAGCATATAAAAAACTTTTGCGGATCCTTCTCAAACTTGGATCCCAAAAACAAAGGGAGATTTATTTGGGTATAATCCAAAATCCTAGTTGCAGCTGTATTTTCCACTAGATTAGCTGGGGAAATAACCTGCTAATTATTTTGAGCAACTTTTGAGTTAACTAAGGTAGTAAAAATATCTTTGAATATGGCGTGAGAGACATACTCATTTAGGAGATCTTCCTGAACAGGCGGTGGTGCGGGCAGATTCTTATTCCTTCTTCTATTATTTATTTTGGGAGGCATTGTCTGTAAATGAAATGAAGGATGAGTTTGAAAGAGATTTTAAATAGAGATCATACTCATTCTCATGATATGAATATTGAAAGAAGGGAAACTTTTCCAAAAAGGTCTTGTATCCTCTTATCCATAAGTGTGACGCACTTCACACCCATGCATAAAACTCTACACAACGTATCTTTTAGACTCCATAGGACACTTTAAAAACTTAGACTCTAATACAAAGTTTTTTCATAACCTGAGGCTACCCCTAAATTACGACAATGGTGATTATGGTCGCAAGTGACCACAAGCTAACCCATGAGCTGATACTTGCTGTGAGCACTGAAGAAAATATGAATATAACATATGTGAAGAAGATAAACTAATAGGGAAAATATGAATCTAAATTCCAGAATATGAAATACTGAATATCTAAGGCAACTGATAAGAACTAAAAGCAACTAATTGACTGTCTAACTAGTTTGTCTAAATGTTCGAAAGCCTCTAAACTGACTGAGGAGTTGATGGGGCAAACCCCCAACTAACTTCGACTGATTGAACAAAATAAAATACTAAATTAACTAAATAAACATAATATACACTTAATGGATGAGAACTCACCACTACGGCTGCTAGATTATGCTGAACTGTCTAACTATGGTTGGGAAACTATGTGTTCGAACCTATAATATAAGACATCATAGCACAAAAAAGAGTTTGTGGTCAGTACTTTGAATGTACTGGTATATGAGATAAGGTCATGCTGATATACATAGGGTACTATACATATGAAATAAGGACTAATTGAATAGCATGAGATAACTAAACATGAATGCATAAAAATTATGACATCTGAGAATGCTAAACTAAGCATAAATTTATAATTTGAAATAAGTTAGAAATTTGAAAGACTGTAAACTGTATAACTGAATAATTGAAAGTTAGTACACTTGGTCAAGCAAAGTTAAAAAGAAAATACGCTGAATACTCTACTATGACAGTGGGAGGTATCATCTCACCGACATACCCTGATAAGAGCTAATTGGGTTCTAACCTATAACCCCCGTTGGAAGGGTGTTAGTACAGTGCCATAAGTACTAACATTTTCTATGTGTACCCACTAATCTGATGTCTCAAAGTACTAGGGCATCAGTCCTAAACTAGCAGGTGACCCCTAAGAGAGTGCCAATCCTAAAATAATGGGTGACATCTCATAATCCTATGCTGGCTACACAATTTTTGAACTTAGAGACTTCTACTAAGGATCCAGTTCTAACTGGCGGGTGAGTCCCCATCCCTAGTTTTGCTCGGTGCTAAATCTTGCTCCTAACTAAACTAACACTGGTACTGTACTGAACTAAACTCAACTGAAAGCTATTACATAACTGATAGTGCTCATCATGAATATGAATGTCTTAGTATACTAATATGATTTATGGATTAACTGAGTAATTAAAAATCCAAATTCTTATAAATCACATAGGTATCGGGTGTTCATAACCTGCTAGTACTGAATGGAATTAACCATAATGTCATATAAAAGCTTTAAAAACATATTAAGGGATCATTCTTAGAAACCCAACACTTAGGCATTTCATCAAACACATGGGAGACATGAACTTAAACATGAGAATAAGTAAAACATGTGAGAATAACATGATCACAACACTAAAAATCATAAATTAAGGATTTGACATGAAGCTTTCAATATTTAAAACATGCAACGACTCATTCCACCTGAAAAACACTTATAAATATAACTTGTAATTAAATTAACAAGATATTCATGTAGATATTTCAACTTAAACATGAAAACTCATAATTTAAACCAAAAAGGGATTCCTGAACTCCATGGGTGAAAGCAACCCATGAGTGAACATTAGACATACCTCATTAGATGATTTTGTGAAGATTCTTAGGAATTTTTGAGATTTGAAGCTTCAATTCCTTGATTGCTTGAGTAAGGGTTAGGGTTTGTTCATGAGAAAATGGAGGCTTCTTTTGAGAGAATTTGTGATGAAAAAATCAAATAATGCTCTTTGGGAAATTAAATTTTGTGTTTTAGATGAGTTAGGTCAAGAGGGTATGACCCAAATACCCTTAAATGGTGAGGTACTAAAATTTGGATGGGTAAAGGAGGGTGCACCACATGCTATAGAGTGGTGCACTAGAAGGGGCACTGCGGGCTCCAGTACGGTGCACTGGAGGGGGCACCGCGGTCTTATCCTGATGCTGCTATTATTTTAGATTCTCGATAATGTCCTTATACTCATCTAAAAATTCTGAAACTCACCTAAGATGTAATTATAACTACCCCGATCTTGTATCAACTTAAAAATCAATGCTCCGAGGTCGGGAAGGTCAAAAACAAAATCATCAAAGTTTAGGGGCCTTGGGAATGATTTAGTCCCAACACTTAGTGAAATTTCTAAGTATTGGACCCCTTTAATATGTAGTCGTGAGCTGAATTGAACTAGGATCTTATGGGGTATTACAGGGTGACACATCCAAGATCGACAATGGCCAAAATCCCCTCTATGCATTACTATTCTCTAGGAATCTAATGCATCCATAAATATTGTCACTGGTATGTTATAAATTTTCTCTCTTGATGTTTATTATTTGCTTGATTTGGGTTCTACCCTATCTTATGTGACTCCTTATGTGGTTTACACTTTGGTTATGGTCCTAAAGTATTTTTGACCCTTTTTATCTCTACTTCGGGAGGTGAGTCTATTATTGCTAAAAAAGTCTATAGGGGTTGTGTGGTGTCCATATTTCATAGAAATACATTGACAGATTTAATAAAACTTGATATGGTGGATTTTGATGTAATCTTAGGGATGGATTAGCTTCATTCGTGCTATGCTTCTCTAGATTGTAGAACTCAAAAGGTCACCTTTCACTTTTCTAATGAACAAATATTAAAATGGGAGGGAAGTTTCTTAGTACTAAAGGAAGTTTATTTATTACCTTAGAGCTCAAAATTTGGTTTCCAAAGGGTGTCTGTACCATCTGGTTTGGGTCAAGGATTCTAACTCTAAAGCCCCCTCTTTGCAGTATGTCCCTATAGTTAATGAATTTCCTAAAGTTTTTCCTAATGATATTCTTAGAATTCCTTTGGATGGCAAAATAGACTTTAGAATTGATCTTTTACCAAATAACTGCCCTATTTGCACTCCTCCCTATAGGATCGTTCCGACAGAGCTAAAGGAACTAAATGAGCAATTCAAGGATCTTATAGATAAGGGTTTTAGTTATCCTAGTATTTTCTCATGGGGTGATCTTGTGTTTTTTGTGTCAAAGAACAATGGGTCTCTTTAAATATGTATAGATTACCATCAGTTGAATAAGGTTACCATGAAAAATAAGTACCCTGATCAGCTTCAGGGTTACCATCAGTTTAAAATTAGGGAGGTTGGTATCCCTAAGATGAATTTTTAAAAATGGTATGTCCATTATGAGTTTTTGATTATGTTACTCAGGTTGATTAATAAAACACCCCAGATTTTGGCCTTGAAAATTTTTGAAGCTTTGAGGTTACTATTTTGGTTACGACATGACCCCACGAGTCGTATGGTGTCTTGATGGGTTAGGTCACCTTAGTTGTAAGGTGAGAAATATGTGGTGTTGAGTTTCTGTCCTGGGTACGACTTGAGGAAACAAGTCATAAAGGCTCGTGATGAGTTGTTAGGAGGAGTCATGACCAACGCATGTAATTTTGTGACTTAATTTTGCTCCTAGTACAAGTGGCTTACTAAGAGCCATAAGGATATGTTTTGAGTTGTGAGTTAAAATTGAAGGATGTCTAGTATTTAACCCATTTGAGGTCTATGTTGACTACGATAGAACCCTACGAATCATAGGGTCTTGTTACGGGTAATCTTGTTGAGTCATAAGGTTGACAGTGTATGAGGACCTTGGTCACTATCTTGGTTACAACTCATTTTTACTAATTGCAAGAAAGGGTTATGAGTTAATGCTTGACTCATATTCAAAGGTGACATTTTTCAAGCTTTCAAGTTAAGGGCATTTTGGATATTTCCCCATTTTCCCAACTTGAATCCCACGTCTTATAACCTCTTTAGGTTATCCTTATCCCTCATAAACATATCAAATAGACTCTTAAATACTCTTAAATCCTCAAGGTGAAGAACACTTAGGGTTTTCAAGCGATCAATCAATTAGGGACTTCAAGGGTGATTTACCTTCATACTTTTTGGTGTTTAAGGTATGTTACTCTTCCCTTATTGTTAATTTTATAAAATGATATGATTTAAATTACTGTTCATGCGATGTTGATGTTGGGTTTTAAACTATGGGTTGAGGGTTTTTAATATAAATTATTAAGTGTTTCTTCCATGATATTTATGAAACTATTGTTCTTAAATTGATGGTTGATAAATGTATTGGGGTGCATGGGAATGGTGTATGGAGATGGGGGTACAATGGAATCCCAAAATTAATTGGTTTGGTATGGAAATTGGTAATGATTTCAACCCACATGCATAATTGATTTTAGTTAATGCATATCACTTGGTTTGGTTTGTTTGAAACTAATGCATGGTATAAATAGTTAGATGGTTTTAAGAATATTATGGGGTACAATGGAATCCCCTAAGTGAATGATTATGAAAACCTTATAGGGTACATCAGAATCCCCTAAGTGATTTTAATAATGGAGTTTGCGGGGTGCTTGTAATCCCCAAAGTGTTGTCTAATGACATTGCTTGCAAGATATAGTCGGTATGATGATACCACTTAATAACACCTTAATAATTGACTCTTAGGATTGTAGTTTTGTTATGTGATAAATATTTTAATTAGGCAATAATGAGGGTTGTGATAGCTAGCCGTGAAGGTGAGAGTCTAAAGGACGAACACTGGAAACTCATATTTGTAGACATAAGGGTTGGTACTGATGACCATGTGCTTATGGGGTGCAATGGAATCCCCCAAGTCTATACACATATAGATGTATTATGGAGGGTGAAGGGTATAAGGGAATCCTCGATCATCTATGATATCTCTGGTGCTACGTCTAACACTCATTGAGGCTTATTTAGGGGGTAACACTAGACCCATATAGACATGGGTAGACTTATGATAATAAATTTAAGTAGACCAGGTTAAGGTTTTAAAGTGCATGTTAAATCTTATTCCCTATCCCAACATGGTATGTGTGCGTGTATATA
>JAPEIP010000003.1:99428223-99447924 GCA_026120095.1 Capsicum chinense
TATGTGCATTGAATGAATTGACTTTGAATTAATAGCATTAGTTTATCTTTATCCCTAAGTTATATGCCAGTGTTCACCCCACTAACCATCTTCAGCTATTGTATCCCCACATAATTAAGGAATCAGCCATACTACCACTCCTTCTGCTGAGTGACTAGATGATCCAGGGATAGATTTTGAGTCAGACTGAAGTTGTGAGCTTCTATACTTCAAAAGGCTCCATTTTATGCCATGAATTTCTTTACGTCCTTACTATTTCTTTTGGTCGTGTTTCTTCTATGGTCCGGGGCATATCCTGAATATATATTCTTTGGTTTTGATTAGAGGCTTTGTTGGACTATAGTGGGCATGGGCGGTATCGATATCGATAGTAGTATTGGTATTGGCATTGGTATTGGTACTTGTTGGGTGTTTGATTATGGATGGTTGGTTTTGGTTATAGACTTCTTTCAATGTCATTAAATTTATATTTTCTTATCTTTTTATATGTTCGGAATTCATCTGACATAGTGTGTAAGATGGTCAATGGTTTGGGGTATTAGGGGTGGTCTCCGGTCCTTGTTGGACTTGAGATATCCAACATGGACAGGCCTTGGTTTGAGTCATGTCAAGATGTAATTAGAGCACTAGGTTCATGATTAATTGAGTGTTTACAGAGCCATGTTGAGTAGAGTCTCTTTTAAGGGTGTGTAGCATGCCACACTCATAAGGGAGAGGCTACAAGGCATTTAGGAATGTTTTCCTTTTCTTGTGTTTTGTTTTTGGGCTATAAAGTTTAAGGTCCTAAAATTTTCTTTAATTTTTATTTGTTTGCTTTTCAGATCATGCCTCCCAGATGATATGAAGCTCATAGAAACTCTTCTGTCTGACTTAAGGGCAATATTCATAGAACACGGCCTTTTTATAGGGTCAAAACCCTATGTTGGGGTCCAGTTCCTGATTGCCCTTCTGGAGTTCCATCGATCCCCTCTAGTCCTCCCCGATCACCTCAGGCTAATATGTTAAATGCTGAGTTTTGTCAGTCTATTCATACGTTGGCTTAATTGGTAGCTTCTCAGTTTGAGCATGGTGCTCCTGTTATTCTATCTTCTGAGGCCACAAAGGTCAACTAGTTTATGAAGTTGAGTCCTCCAACTTTTACTAGTGTTAAGATTGAGGAGGATCCTTAAAATTTCCTTGATGAGATGGAAACGATCTTCTATATGATGCATGCCACTAATGTGAAGGGCGTGAAATTCTTCGTTTACCAATTGAAAGATGTGGCATATCAGTGGTATGAGGAATAGGGCCAGCTAGGGGTGATGATGCTAAGTTAGCCCTATGCAATGATTTTTCTAGTGCTTTCCTAGATTATTTTCTTTCCTTAAGAGTTGAGGAAGGCAAAGGAGTAAGATTTTTTTAACCTAAAGCAAGGCATGATGTCATTCAAGAATTATGCCTTGAAATTCCACCAGTTATCTCGGTATGCTCCAAAGTTAGTTTCTAGCATAGGGGATATAATGAGAAAGTTTCCTTTTAGGTTATCTAAAGAATTGATTTTGGAGAGTATGGCTGCCTTGTTGAACAAGGACATGAACATCTCTAGGTTGGTTGTGTATATGCAACAGGTTGAGGAAGAGAGAAATAAGTAGGCAGAGATAAGGGAAATGTAAAGTAAGAAGTTTAGATTTTTTGATTAGGGTGGAGGTTAGCAGTAGAGTGGAACGGATGGTGGAAAGTGATTCAAGAAGAATGGGGCAATTCTGCGTCTTGCTCGATGGCTAGTGCTCCTTACCCAAAGTTGTCTGGTGACTGATGTTTTCAGGGTGGCAATGGTTTGAAGGATAGGGTGAATAATCTCAGGCTAGTGGGCCCTAATAAGCTCCATCATATCCTTCCTAGAAATTGTCCCATGGGTAAGGTTGTTCCTGAGCCAAACAAGGTTCTTATTGCCTCTTCATCCTCTCCATAACCAAAGAGTGCCCCATCTAGCTCCGACACTAGTAAAAACCCTTTTTATACTCTTACAACTGACTAGAAGTCTGAGGCATCGCCTGATGTCATTATAGGTATGGTTGAAACTCTTTTCACATGATGTATACTATTTACTTGATCTAGGGTCCACTCTTTCTTATGTGACCCCATTTGTGGCTTTGCACTTTAGTTTTGGTCCTGAGTGTATTTCAGATCCTTTTTCTACTTCTACCCTGGTGGGTGACTCTGTGGTTGCTAGGAGAGTCTATAGGGACTGTGTGGTATTTTTAGGTGGCAGGGAGACTTTGGTAGATTTGTTTGAATTAGACATGGTTGATTTTGATGTCATATTAGGGATAGAATGGTTGCACTCGTGTTATGCCTCCTTAGATTACCAGACTCATAAGGTCATTTTTAAATACCTTGATGAGCCGGTGATTGAGAGAGAAGTGGTTTTTCTAATGACTAAGGGAAGATTCATATTATATTTTAGAGCCCAAAAGTTGATTTACAAGGGATGTCTTTATCATTTGGTCCAGGTTAAAGATTCGGACTTAGAGGGTCTTTTCTTATAATCCTTCCTAGTGGTGAATGAATTTCTCAAAGTTTTTCCTGATGACTTTCTTGGTGTCCCTTCTAAAAGGGAGATTGATTTTGGGATTGATATTGTTTTATACATTTTCTCAATCTCTACTTCCCCATATAGAATGACTCTAGCTGAGTTAAAGGAGCTTAAGGAGAAGTTGAAAGACCTCCTTGACAAGGTTTTTATCCATCCTAGTGTGTCCCCATGGGGTTTATCTATTTTGGTCGTGCGTAAAAAGGATGGTTCCCTTCAGATGTATATTGATTATCAATAATTGAACAAGATAACGATAAAAATAAGTACCTCTCCTAAGGATAACTGATTTGCTTGATCAGCTTTAGGGTGCTAAGTTTTTCTCCAAGATCAATCTTTGGTCAAAGTATCATCAATTAATGATTAAGGAGTAGGATATACCTAAGACTACCTTTCGTACCCTATATGGGCATTTCGAGTTCTTGATTATGTATTTTGGGTTAACTAATGGCCCAATAATATTTATGGACTTGATGTACAGGTTATTTCATCAGTTTTTAGATTTGTTCATCATTGTATCATTAACGATATTCTCATGTACTCTAAGTGTGTGGCGGATCATGCCGATCACCTCTGCATTATGTTGTAGACCCTGAAAGATCAACAGTTGTATGTCAAATTTTTGAACTATGAGTTGTGGTTGAATGCTATTACTTTTTTGGGTCATGTCATATCTAGTGAAGGGTTCATGGTGGATCTACAGAAGGTTGCAGTGGTAAAGAAGTGGTCTCGACTATGACTCCAACTGATAATTGGAGCTTCTTGGGTTTAGTCTATTTCTATAGGAGATTTATGAAAAGTTTCTCGACTATAGATATCTCGTTAAATAAGTTGACCTAGAAGAAGGTGAAGTTATTATGGTCTGATGCTTGTGAGGGTTGTTTTGAGAAACTGAAAGATAGGTTAACTTCCCTCTAATTTTGACCCTGCCCGAGGGTAATGATGGCTTTGTAGTCTATTGTGATGCATCTCACATGGGACTTGGTTATGTTTTGATGCAGCATGGCAAGGTGGTAGCTTATGCCTCTAAATGGTTGAAGGTTCATGAGAGGAATTATCCGACTCATGACTTGGAGTTGTTGGCTGTGATGTTCGAGTTGAAAATCTGGCATCACTATTTGTATGAAGAGCATGTGGATATCTTTTTAGATATAAGAGCTGATAATATGTTTTCACCCAGACAAAGCTTAATCTCAAGCGGAGGAGATAACTTGAGCTACTCAAGAATTATGACATGAGTCTTTACTAGCACCCAGGAAAAACTAATGTGGTTGCTGATGCTCTTAATAGGTTATCCATGAGGAGTCTAGGTCATGTGGAAAAGGATAACCGAGAATTGGCGAAAGATATTCACCATTTGTCTAACCTCGGAGTTCATCTCTTGGACTCTGATAATGGTGGTGTGTTTGTGCAAAAAGTGGCATAATCATCTCTTGGTACTGAAATAAAGGAGAAATAGGTATTGTATCCTATCTTGATAAAGGTTAAGGGAGATGTAGGTCAGCATTAGATAGTACCTTTTGATATTGGTGGCGATGGTATCTGAGGTACCAAGGCATATTATGTGTTCTCAACATAGGTGGATTGTGAGAGAGGATCTTGGTTTAGGCTCATAAGTCACGTTATACTATTCATCTTAGTTTGATTAAAATGTTTCATGACCTTAAAGAGATCTATTAGTGGAGCAGTATGAATTAGGATGCGGCCAGTTTTATGACCAAGTGATTAGTATGTCAACAAGTGAAAGTTGAGAACTTAAGGCCCAGGGGGTCTTATAAAGAAATTAAGTTTCCTGTGTGGAAGGGGAAGTAATTAATATGAATTTCGTTACCAATATTCCTCGATCTCAGAATTAGTTTGACTCAATTTAGGTCATCGTGGATAGGATGACAAAGTATGCTCACTTCTTTCCAGTGATGATTGACTAACTTTTTGGTAGAGGATTATGCAAACTTGTACCTCCAAGAGATTGTGAAATTGCATGGGGCACCAGTTTCTATCATTCTGGATCGTAGTACTTAGTTTTCATAGCATTTCTTGCATTCGTTTCAGAGAGGTTTGGGGTGAGCCTTAGTACTGTTTTGCACCCATAGTTGGATGGGCAAGCAGAAAGGACTATTCATACATAGGAAAACATGTTTCGAGCTTGCGTGATTGACTATGGTGGTAGTTGGTTTGATCATAAGCTCATTATAGAGTTTGCATATAATAATAGCTATCACTCTAGTATTATAATGGCCTCCTTTGAGGCTTTGTATGGTAGGAGGTGTAGGTCTCCTATTAGGTGGTTTGAGTTTGTTGAGTTGGAAATGTTTGGCCTGGATTTGGTTAACCAAGCTATGGAGTAGGTGAAGGTTATTCATGATAGACTTAAGAACGCCCAAAGTAGCCAAAAAACCTGTGCGAATGTGAGGGTATGGAGTTAGAGTTTGAGGCTGATGATTGTGTCTTCTTAAAGGTGTCCCCCATGAAGGGAGTAATGGGGTTTGGGAAGAAAGGAAAGCTCAGTCCCCAGTATGTCGGCCCATACTTAGTGTTGAAAAGGGTTGGTAATGTTGAATTAGAATTGGAGTTGCCTCTAGTTTAAGCCTCATTCTCCCGGTATTCCATGTGTCGATGTTTAGGAAATGTGTAGGTGATCCATCACTAATTATTCCTATCAAGGATATTGGTATTTAAGATTCCTTATCTTATGAGGAAGTCCCAATTGAAATCTTGGATCGGCAAGTTTGTCGGTCGCGGACTAAGGATGTAACTTTGGTAAAGGTTCTTTGACGAACCACAAAGTTGAAGAGGCTACTTAGGAAGACGAAGAGCACATGAAGTCTAAGTATCCGTTCATATTTCCTGTTCCAAAAATTCATGCTTAAGGTATGTGTTGTTCTTATCATCTTTGTTTTCTGTCCTTGTTAAAGGGAGATTGTAAATTCCTTGGTATTCTTGTTTTCTATCTTAAAGGCAAGAGTAGTGATGTTTAGGGTCTAATCATGATGGTAAATGCCTTGTCCCATTATTCGAGGATGAATGATCCAAGTGGGGTAGAATTAAAATACCCCAAATTTTGGCCCTTGAAAATTTCTTGAGCTTTGAGCTCACTATTTTAGTTACGACTTGACCCCGGAGTTGTATGGTATCTTGACGGGTTAGGTGACCTTAGTCTTAAGGTAACCAGTGTGTGTTGTTGAGTTTTTGTCCCGAGTACATCTTGAGGGAACGAGTCATAAAGGCTCGTGATGAGTATTTAGGTGGAGTAGTACATCTATGTGTTCTTGATATAGATGGGCTGCGGGAATGGATTTTAACTGAGGTTCATGAGTCTAAATATACTGTTCATCTAGGGTCAACTAAGATGTATCATAATTTGAAGGAAATCTACTGGTGGAATATTATAAGAAGGGACGTGGAAAACTTTTTTCCCAAGTGCATGGTCTGTCAAAAAGTCAAGGTAGAGCCTTTGAGGTATTGTGGCACGTCTCAAGAGATAGATTTACCCCTATGGAAGTGGGAGATGATTAATATGAATTTTGTTATCGGTCTTCCACGATCTCGAAATCACTATGACTCTATATGGGTCATTATACATCAAATGACCAAGTTTGTTCATTTCTTGTCTATGAGAACCAACTATTTGGGAGAGAATTATGCCAAGTTGCTCATTTAGGAATTAGTTTAGTTGCATGGGCCACCAGTTCCCATCAGTTCAGACTGAGGTACGCAGTTTTCTTTTTATTCTTAGTGTTCTTTTAAAAAAGGTTTGGGTACTTGGGTGAACCTTAGCAACACTTTTGACACTCAAATAGAAGGAAAAGCAGAGTGTACTATTCAAATTTTGAAAGATATGCTAAGGGAATATGTGATTAGTTTTAAAGGTGGGTTGACCATTTTTCTCTTATTGAATTATTTTACAACAACAGTTATCATTACAGCATCCAAATGGTCCCTTTTGAGGCCCTTTATGGTAGAAAGTGTAGGTCTCCTATTGGATAGTTTGGTATGAGTGAGATCCAGTTGTTTGGACTTGACTTGGTTCACCAAGTAATGGAAAAGGTAAACGTAATTTTGAGAAGAACTTATGACTGGTCAAAGTCTCCACAAGTCGTATCGGATGTAAGGCGGAGGGAGTTGGAATTTGAAGTTGACAATTGGGTATTCTTGAAAGTTTCTTTTATGAAGGGAGTCATGATGTAATACCCCGTACTATTCTTATCTCGATTCAGCTCCTAGTAGCACACTTAAGGGGCTTAAGGCTTCAAATTTTAACTAAGTGTTGGGGACTTAGTCATTTTCAAGACCCTAAAAATTTGAGGATTTTTATTTTGACCTTCTCAAACTCGAGACATTAATTTTTGAGTTAATTCATGTTTAGAGATGTAAGAAGCATGTGTCAGAGAAGTTTTGGATTTTTTGGAGTAGGATTGGGTCATGTTTGGATCACAAATCCAGCAAGTCACCGTGATAGCGCCGCGTCGCGGTTCTATTCTTCTTGGCGCATATACTGCATTATGGTGATGGTGTTGTGCCCAGTTCTCGATTTAATATTTGAATGCATGTGCCATTATCTTTATCCTAGTGTGTGAAGTGCTTATGAGGTGAAAAATGTTCATAGGAATAACTTAGAACAAAGTTGAGTTACGAGCCTTTGATTTGTCCAAAGTTTGGTGTTCGATCCTATAAGGGTCAACTATGAATGTGTATAACTTTTGCATATATGACAGTTTTCAGCTCAAGATGCACCAATTTGTAGAAAATCAAATTATCTTTCCAATGATACAAATTTCACCTTAATCCAATACTCGAGCGAAAAGTTATGATCATTTTCATCAGAACTAGTAAGCCACTGCGATAAGATCGCATCACGTCGATGTAATACCCCACATTTTTGGTCTAGTCTTTGAATCGTCATTCCAACTTGTATAACCTATGATCTAAATGATTCCCATGCAAATATGAGTGTCATGATATTTATCCTCATGTTTGATTTGCTTTTGAGATGAAAAATGTTCATAAGAATCACTTAGAATAAAGTTGAGAGCCTTTGATTCGTCTAAAGTTTGGTATTTTATTCTACAAAGGTATAATTTAAACGTGTATAACTTTTTATAAATATTGAATTTTGCATCTCAATACCCACCAAATTGTAGATAATTTAATTAGCTTTCCAACAATACCAATTTCTCCTTAATCCGATACCCGAGCGAAACGCTATGTCATTTTCTATGTGAGGTAGTGAGCCGACGCGATAGCAATGCAACATGTCAGCCTGCGCATTACGAAACTATTTCACACTCTAATTCATCTTCTAAAGGGTCTAGGGTCACTTTGGTCACTTTCCCCAGAAGCAATATACACTCAATTATTCATCTTTTCTCTCAAAGAAAAACCCTAGCCTCCTCAAGAACACCAAGAACTTCATCAATTATTCTTCAAGAAAAGCAAGAACTCAAGTTTCCTAATTCAAAAATGATTTCAAGATTATGTTTCTTCTTCAGGATTAAAGCTTTAAGGTATGTGGGAGTTCATCCATGGGTCCTCTTTCACCCGTGGAGCCCAAAAACCCTTTTTACTTAAATAAAGAATGAATTTTTCATTATTATGGTATTTTGTACGTCCAAGAGAGATTGAATGTCATGTTTTCATGGGGTTTTTAATTTAACTCATCCCATATATGATTTCATGCAAGATTTTAAAATCCTCATGCTATGAATTTTAATTTCCCATTCTTTAGTCAAGTAAATTCCATGATAGATCCTAAATTCATGATGTTTAGCAGTATTCCCTTGTTTCAAATTCATACCTTCCACATGTTTGATGATATTCCCATATCATGTTAAGTCAATTTCAAGATGAATCCCCAAGTTATGAGTTTTTCCATGTTACTCTATTGTTCACCCATGTTTAAGACATTCTTATGTTCAAGTTATGAACTTTACACGTTTTGATGAAACGCCCATGTCCTATTTCAAGCGAATTACATGTGAATTCCTCAATTCATGATCTTAGTTAAGTAATCATGCTATGCTCCTATGTTTAATATTTTCCCATGTTTAAGTTCATGATCATGACATGTTATCATGTGGTCCCATTCATGTACAAGTTCATGCCTCTCAAGTGTTTTACAACATGTTTAAATGAAAGCATTGTTAACAAGCTACTATTGTTATGCTATTATGATCATGCCATGTTTTACTTTCAATGCTATCGAGTCCTGGGGATATTCAATACCAAAAATCTAGCTGTTTACCTAGAATTATAGTAGCTACAAAATAGACTCAGAAATGTCACGAACAGTTGTACCCAATCAGTTACAGAACTCAGTCCAGTTGGTTAGTCAACAAAATCAGTGTGGGTCCAGTCAAGCCTAGTATAGTCCATTTTCAGTGCCCATATCAGTTTAATTGTTAATAATTACCTCAGAATTCGTAGGTACTATTCTTTTTAGAATACCATGACTTGAGCTTATCAGTTATCAGTGCATAGACCAGTTAGTATTCCAGTATCATTCAGTTGGGAGTAGAATTCAACACCGAGTGAACCCAGGGATGGGGCATTCCTTCCAGCAGAGGATTTGACCCTTAGTAGCAATCCCTAAGTTACAGAACTATGTAGCCAACGTAGTTTTGAGATGTATTCCTGCCAGTTTAGGTTTTACACATATCTCATGAGTTTTCTGCCAGTATAGGTTTACTCTTTAGTTCTTTGAGACACCAGTTTAGTGGATCCACATAGCCAGCGTTAGTACCCGTGGCACGGTACTAGCACCCTTCCAATTGGGGTTACAGGTTTGACCCTAATTAGCTCAGATTGGGACATGTCGGTTAGATAATACCTCCCACAGTTACAGTTTCAGCTTTAGACTCAGCATGAACTCAGTTCAGTTCTACAAAATCAAGACTATCAAAAACAGTCACCCAACTCAATATAGAACTCAGTTTAGTTCCACAGAATTATGACCATTAGAAATAGTCACCCAGTTATCAGTAACTTAATTATCAGTAATCACAGCTATCGGTTACTCAATTATTAGAACTTAGTATTTAGTTCCATCACAGTCTAAGTTATAGTGTTAGTTACAGTCTCAGTTACCATCTTAGTTACATTCTCCGTCACAGTCTCAGTCCAGTTATCAGATTAGTAACTCAGTTTAGTTTCAAGTTTGGTTGACCATAGCATATAGTTATTAGTATTTCAGTACCTCAGTTTACAGACTATTTTAGAATCATGTTTTACGCTTGGTCTTGCATTCTCAAATAATATGGTTTTTCATGAATTCATGTTCAGTTACCTCATGTTACTCAGTCAGTCCTTACCTCATATGTATAATACTCTACAATTTCAGTCCAATTGTTCAGACTAAGTACAATTTAGCCTTACATGCCTAGAATTCAGCTATTAGTCATTCAGTTAATCAGATAAGTTAGTAGGTCTATGCATTCGTGATCAGTGTGATTGTATATTCAAATTCTAAATTTATGCCAGTCTCTATCACATATTATTAGACTTAGTATTCATACAGTATCAATGTTTTATCATATCCCAACTTCAGTTATACTTATATCATTAAAGTAAAGTTTTACAGAAACTAAGTGTAGAGATTAACTATTTTATCAGAGAATATTTGTCACTCATGCTTTAAGATATTTCAGTTTTTAGTTTATTCCAGCCTATTGGTGAGTCTTCTTACACTAAGCATACATGTTTTTTGATTACATATGAAATCAGTTTTACTTATTGCAGTCACCCCTGCATACTCAGTAAATTCTAAAAGTACTGATCCACATATATATATTTGTGTGGCTACATTATTTCATAATGTTGGTACCATTTGTAGCCTACACATCATGATTAGACAGATGTAAATTTCATCCATCAGGTGATGAGTTTCCTACTTCGAGAACTCCATACAGTTTTAGTTCATGTACACTTCATTTACTTTCATGTGTATTTATTCGTAGTAGTTGCAGGCATGTCCCATATATCTATAGAAAGTATAGTAGAGACTTCATAGATATTAGTCAGAGTCATTCATGTAGATTTCAGTTTGTTCCTTTAGTTTTATCAAGTTGTAAACTTTAACAGTAATGTATTTATTCAGATTATGCCATGATTATGTTTTCCTCACAACAAAACTTTTTATTTATTTTATTATAATTCAGTTGCTTAACAGTATGCCAGTTCATGGGTTAGCTTGGGATCACTTGGGGTTCCAAGCAGTGTGTGACGACTAGGGGTAGCCTCAGGTCGCTACAGTTGACCATTTAAAAAGTGGTCTAGTTGCACAATTAATTACTTGAGGGGCAATTAAGTCTTTTCACTTTAACCCAATCATTCATAACATGATTGGGGCATATTTTAGGTCATCATTGACCTTCTTCTCTAACTTTTCTCTCAAGAAAACCCTCTCTTTTCCCCAAGAACAAATTCAATTCCTTTCTCCCCAAGAAATCAAGAATTCAAGTTCCCAAATTCAAGAACCTTCAAGAAAGAATCTAGATTGGTGTTCCTCTTTTAAGTTAAATTTATAAGGTATGTGTGAGGTTCATCCATAGGCCCTTTCTACCCATGGAGTCCAAGAATCTTTTTTGATTTTTAAATTATGAGTTTTTACATAATTATGTTGAACTATCTTCATGAATCCTTTGTTATTTCAACTTCAAGTTAAAAGTATGGATGTTTTCGAGTGGAATGGATTATACTATGTTTTGAATGTTGTAGTTCCCATATCATTATCATGCGAGTCAGAATAAATCCTCAAATTATGATTTTGTCATGTACTTAATCTTCTCCTTATGCTTAAAAACATCTCCATATTAATGTCTTGATCTCCATGTATTTGATGAAATGCCTAAGTTATGGGTTTTGAATAATGATTTCCCATTATGGTTTACTAAGCTTTTATATGTCCTTATTGTTATTTCCCTTTAGTGCTGGTAGGTTATGAACACCTGATACCTAGTTGTTTATATAATTTTAGTAACTTTAGAATGATTTTATATAAACTATGAGCATTGTCATTCATTCATTTATTTATGATCAGTTGTTTGTTTCGTTAAGCTTAGTTTAGTCTAATAAATAGTGTCAATTAAGTTCGTAGTAAGATTTAGCATGGAGCAAACCCAGGGATAGGGCCTCACTTGCCAGTAGAGGGTGTGACCTTTAGTAGCCATCCCTTAGTTCCAGAATTACGTAGCCAACACAGGTTAGAGATATCAACCTGCCAGTAGAGGGTTGAAAAGGTATTTACCTGCTTGTTGAGGGTAACACATATATCATTAGAGCACCTGCCAGTTGAGGGTGACTCTTTAGTCCTTTGGGATACTAGTTTAGTGGATCCACACAGCTATGTGTTAGTACCCGTGGCACGGTACTGATACCCTTCCAACTGGGGTTACAGGTTAGAACCTAATTAGGTCAGATTGGGGCATGTCTATTAGATGATACCTCCCACAATATCAATATTGTATTAAGTAATTATCAGCTTAGGTTTGCTTGATAAAGTGTACAAACCTTCAAATACTCAGTTATAGATTTTTTAGTCTTTCAAATTTTAGCTTATCTTAGTAACTAACATATATACACTTAGTTTTGCATTCTATGATATTATAGTTGTCATGTATTCACGCTCAATTGTCTCATGTTATTCAGTTAGTATCTATCTTATATGCCCAATACCCCACAGTTTCTGTCCAGTTATTCAGACCAAGTACAGTATAGTTTTACATGATCAATATTCAATTATCAGTTATAAAATATATATATATATATATATATACCAACTAATCAGCATCCAAACACCAGTTATTTAGTATTTAGACGTCTGTTACTCAATATTCAACTATTAGCCTTTCCGTTTATTAGATCATCTTAATATATGTTTGGTCCGTTTTGTATATTTATACTTTTGTGCTTAGTATATTTGTATATTTAGATCCTTGAGTTATGTCAGTTTCCACTACATAGTTTCAGATACAGTATTCATACTTCTTCCTTAGTACAACCTCT
This sequence comes from Capsicum chinense, assembly GCA_026120095.1. Taxonomy (NCBI): domain Eukaryota; kingdom Viridiplantae; phylum Streptophyta; class Magnoliopsida; order Solanales; family Solanaceae; genus Capsicum; species Capsicum chinense. The sequence continues at coordinate 99,440,795 of JAPEIP010000003.1, forward strand.
ACAACATATTAAACCCCATAAGAGAATGACTTATAACATTTATATTTCTACCGCCTCCCAGCTTAGAGAACTATTTTCAGCTCATGAGTTATAAATTCTCTATAATTTTGAGTTTTCACGTATTGTCATGTTCCAAAAGCATAATTTCAGCAAATAACTTATATCCTCAATTTTATAGAATGTTTGAAATATTTCCATGATTTAATGCATGTCTCTATATACTCTGTACATTCCAATGTACTAACACATACATACATTTGTGGCTACATCTTTCATAATATAGATACCAAAAATAGCTCTCACACTAGGGTTAGATAGTTTGCAGCTTTCAACTAGCAGGTGGTAAGTTCTCTTATTTTGAGAACTCTAGACAGTTGTGGATCATGTGCTTTATTTTTAATTTTTCCATATGTATTGATTAGTGGTAGTTGGAGACATGTCCCAACTATTTATAGTCAGTATAGTAGAGGCTTCATAGATGTCAGTCAGAGTCAGTCATGTAATTTCTGTTCTCTCTTAAGTTTTATGAGATTGTAAATTGTATCAGTATTATATTTTCCTAGATTTTATCATGATTATATTTTTGCACAGCAGATTCTATTATTTAATATATTATAAATCATTTGTTTAACAGTATGCCAGTTCATGGGTTAGTTTGGGATTGCTTGTTGTTCCAAGCACCGTGTTACGACTAGAGATATTCTTGGGTCATGAAAAACTTGGTATAAGAGCCCATAGTTCAAGTGTCCTAGGGTGTCTATGAAGCCATGTCTAGTAGAGTCTTGCAGAATAGTACAGAGACATCAGTACTTTTCTTCTAGAGTCTACGTGGCATTTAAGAAATATTTTCCTTCTTTTATGTCTTAGATCGTGTAGTAGAAGTGTTCTCTAAGGAACTTATGTAGATTATTTTGTTACTCTATTCATTACAACTCTGCCGTAGTTTTGAAGCAACAAAAATAGTGAAGCTTATATCCCTACAGGTAGAGTTTCCTTAGATAGTCCCCTCAGACAGTTATTGGATTGTACACAGGCTAGAAAGTATCCCAGCAGTTCTTTTGAGTTCCAAAGTTTGAAGAACTTCATTTATGTTCATGAAAAATCATTCAATAAGGCAAAGTTAGATGTGCTCTCAGATCTCTTCTCAGAATCATATGATAGCATATGACCTAGAATTAGAAGCATGGACCCAAAAGTTTAGCACTAGTAGAGGTTGGATAGTGTTATTTGTATTAAGTAGATTATGTATCCATAGGGCTAGTTATATGAAGGGTGAATTAGTAGGCTTGAAAAAGTGTATGCCAGAATTTAAGTTTGTTGATTTAAAATTATATGTTGTTGGTGTTGGGTATACTGGTGTAATGGTAATTCTCATGGTTTAGGGAGAAATATAAGTTTAGAGATGTGATATTAGTAGTCTATGATGGAAGTTAGTATGGTTCATTAGAAGTGTGGGAATATTCATGTCAAGTGTTAGAAACTAAGTTTGAATCTTGAATGATTAAGCTAATAGAAAGAAGAGTTAAAATTCTAGATGGTGTGAACTCATGGTATGGTGATACTCATGAAGATTCTAAGTTAGTAAGTGTTTAAGTTATTATATGATGACTATTGGGGCTATAGAAAGTTAAGAGTACTATATCAGAACGAAGTTTTAGCAGTGGTTTTACACTTTAAGATATAGTCTTCAGGATGAGTTTATTATTTATGTGTTTTGTGATATCTCAAACTCTATAAGAAAGTGGTTCTAGTTCAGTATACAGTTTATTAAAGGGGCCTACAGACTTAGAATGATGGCTTAAAGCTAAGGGGGAGATGATAGAACATATAACAAATTCAGGCTCACAGATTCTAGTAGTGATGCCAGTATATTGTAAAATAATAGTAAGGGAGGATGATGCCCAAGCTATTCTTATCTCAGTAGAGAGTTTTGTACTTCAGTTATCACGATATCTACTCATGCCTTACTTGTCAGCTCCATAATTATAGTTCATGCTCATGCATATCATAGAGAATCATGTAAGCTTCTAGATAATTGTATGAGGAGTTCCAGTTTACTCTGCAGTAAGAATCACATTCCATGAAAATATGACCTCACATTCTATGAAAATATGAACTCCAAACTCTGGTCATGCAGCTCATGACTCATGTATTCATACTTTACAAAATGTTCAGCTCCAAGTACTTATGGTACACTCTTAATGATCAGTGAAATTCAGATTATGTCTTGCATGTCCTCAGTTTATCTCTCTTCGATGAATTCATGCTTTTGATACTTTATTCCTCAGGCCTCAGTAAAGTGTCAAGTTATCCATAGTATCCCTCATATTTCAGGTGCTCGTGTTCTAACTTTTTAGTGACCTTTTCTTTTATCAAGATAGTAATGATGAACAATTGTTTAGATGGGAGACAGTAAATATTTCAGGTTTGGAAATATTTTTGTATGCCTATCTTATGCAAGTCTATAAGTTTGAAGGAAAATTGAGGTAAAGATTTTGGTGTATGTCATGATTGTTCAAAATTTTGTGTGTGATTTTCTTAAGAATATTACATGGAAGTTGTTAATTATAAAGGTTTGGAGGATATGAGAAAGATGATTTTATGGGTGTTTGTTTAGGAGTGCATATATGGTTAATAAGATAGGCTTGAATATCATGTTTGTATATATGAGGATAAATGTATTGAGCATTAGTTAATGTCTAGTAATAGGTTGAATGTAGTTTTTGAAGTGGTAATAATAATTATTAATGAGATAAAAAGTTGTGAAAATGCAGGGTGTGTTGAATTCATGATTTTTACTAGTATTGCAGTATTATTTCTGTACTTTATAGATTCGAGTAAGCTTGAACATAGTGAGAGAATTTAGTTCAGCTCAGATTTCAACAGGTAGAGATATCAGTGTCCATGTGAAGATTTTAAGTAGCCTCAAGTGAAGTGCAGTATTGAAGTGGAATGTATAGTTGAGTATAAGCTTTTAGCATAATTCAGTTTGTATAGCCAGCAATTCAGTTTAGCGGTCAGACAGACAAGTTTCTATGGTTTTCCCATTTTTCAATGGAGTCTTACTATTAGAAGTTTCATGAATATTTCCATTCCAAGAGATAGTTTGTTCGCATCCATGTAAATTGTGAATTTAGTTCAGTTCATGCATCATGATTCAGATTCAGATATTCAGTCATAATTCAGTTCATAAGTGCATTGTGCATTATCTTAGTCGTTTCTTAGTATTTTTGCCAAGTCAGTATCATTTGGGGGACGAACTATCCTAAGGGGGAGATGTTTTAATACCCTAATTTTTCATGTACTAAACCTCTCAATTTTTCTTCAAGAAACTAGATCCAGCCCGAGGCAATGGTTACTTATAAGTTGACTCTTTCATTTCTATCTCAGCCTTATAACCATTCTTATGTCATTGCATGTATTCAAGGAATCAGTTCAATTCAAGATATTTAGTTCATGTATCATGTTTCAGACTCAGTTATGCAATCATGTTTCCATCCATGCATGTTTAGTATCCGATCTCAGTTGCTTTAGTTTAGTACTCTCAGTCTAACCAGACTTATTCAAGGATGAATGTTCCTAAGGGGGAGATATTGTAATACCTTGTATTATTATTAGTTCGATTCAGCCCTTAGTTGCATGATTAAGGGGCATAAGTCTTGAAATTTTAACTAAGTGTTGGGGACTTAGTTATTTTCAAGACCCTTAAATTTTGAAGATTTTTATTTTGAACTTCCTAACCCCGAGATGTTAGTTTTTGAGTAAATTCATGTTCAGGGGTGTAAGAAACATGTCTCAAAGATATTTCAGATTTTTTGGATGAGGATTGGGTCATGTTTGGGTCACGAATCCAACAAGTCACCGCGATAGCACCATGTTATAGTTCTATTTCCGTTGGCACATATACCACATCACGGTGAGGGTGTTGTTCCCAGTTCTTGATTTATAATTAGAATGCATTTGTCATGTTCTTTATCCTAGTGTTTTAAGTGCTTTTGAGGTGAAAAATGTTCATAGGAATCACTTAAAACAAAATTGAGTTAAGAGCCTTTGATTTGTCCAAAGTTTGGTGTTCGATCCTATAAGGGTCAACATTGAATGTGTATAAATTTTGACATATATGAAATCATTCAGTCTAAGTGCCTTCAATTTGTAGAAAATTGAATTAGCTTTCTAACTATAAAAATTTTGCCTTAATCCAATACCCGAGAAAAAATTTATGATCATTTTTGTTAGAGCCAGTAATCCACCACGATAAGACCGCACCACGATAACCCTTTAAACTACGGTTCAGTTGTGATATTAATTGCCTGAGGGGTAATTAAGTCTCCCCCCTCACCCCAATCATTCATAAAACGAGTTTGGGCATATTTTAGGTTATTATTGGCCTTGTTCTCCAACTTTTCTCTCAAGAAAACCCTCCCCTTTCCCCAAGAACAAATTCAATTCCTTTCTCCCCAAGAAATCAAGAATTCAAGTTCCTAAATTCGAGAAACTTAAAGAAAGCATCAAGATTGATGTTCCTCTTTCAACTTAAAGGTTTAAGGTATGTGTGATTTTCGTCCATGGGACCTTTTCACCTATGGAGTCCAAAAATCCTTTTTGATTTTGAAACTATGAGTTTTTACATGATTATGTTGAACTATCTTCATGAATCCTTTGTTATTTCAACTTAAAGTTAATATTATGAATGTTTTCAACTGGAACGGATTATAGTATGTTTTGAATATTGTAGTTCTGATATAATTATCATGTGAGTCAAAATAAATCCCCAAATTATGATTTTGTCATGTACTCATGCTATCTCCTCATGTCTAAAAACATCCCTATGTTAAAGTCTTGATGTCCATGTGTTTGATGATATACGTAAGTGATGGGTTTTGGAAGATGATTTCCCATTACGGTTTACAAAGCTTTTATATGTCCTTATTTTTATTTCCACTCAGTGCTAGTGGGTGATGAACACCCAATACCTAGTTGTTTACATAAATTTAGTATCTTCAGAATGATTTTAGATAAACTATGAGCATTATTATTTAGTCAGTTATTTATGATCAGTTTTTTGTTCAGTTAAGCTTAGTTTGACCCAATAATCAGTGTCAGTTCAGTTGGGAGTCGGATTTAGCACCGAGCGAATCTAGGGATGGAGGCTCACCTTCTAGTAGAGGGTGTGACCTGAATAGCGGTGCCTGAGTTCCAGAACTATGTAGCCAACATAGGTTAGAGATATCAACGAGGTTTGACGAGGTGCTTACCTACCAGTTGATGGTAACACATATCTTATTAGAGAACCTGCCAGTTTAGGTGACTCTTTAGTCCCTTGGGATGCTAATTTAGTGAATTCACATAGCCATGTGTTAGTACCCGTGGCATGGTACTGACACCCTTCAAACTGGGGTTACAGGTTGCATCCCAATTAGCTCAGATTGGGACATGTCAGTTAGATGATACCTCTAATAGTATCTGTACAATATTCAGTGTATTATTAGTTCAGGTTTGCTTGACTAAGTGTACAGACTTTCAGATACTCAGTTATTCAAATTTTACACTTTTAAATTACAGATTATCTTAGTGACTCAACAAATATAAACTTAGTCTTGCATTCTCAGATATTACAGTTGTCGTGCATTCATGCTCAGTCGTCTCATGTTGTTCAGTTAGTCTCTATCTCATACGCCCAGTACCCCACAATTTTGGTGCAGTTATTCAAACTAAGTACAGTTCAATTTTTCATGATCAGTATTCAGTTATCAGTTAAATAGTATACATATATTAGCTAATAAGTATCCAAATATGATCAGTATTCAGTTATCAATGTTTCATGGTCCTTGAGTTATGTCTGTTTCCACCATATAGTTTCAAACCTAGTACTCATATGCCTTCCTTAATACAACTTTTACAACATATTCAACCCCACAAGAAAATGTCTTATAATATTTATGTTTCTACCGCCTCCTAGCTTAGAGAATTAATTTCATCTCATGAGTAATAAATTCTCTATGTTTACAGTTTTCACGTATAGTCATGTTCCAAAAGCATAATTTCAGCAAATAACTTATATCCTCAGTTTTACAGAATGTTTGAAATATTTCTATTATTAAGTGCATGTATCCATATACTTAGTACATTCCAACGTACTGACCACATGTATGCATTTGTGGCTATATCCTTTATAATGTAGGTACCATACTTAGCTCTTACACCAAGGTCAAATAATTTGCAGCTTTCAGCCAACAGATGATAAGCTCTCTTATTTTGAGAACTCCAGATAGTTGTGGATCATGATCTTTATTTTTAAATTTTCCATATGTATTGATTATTGGTGCTTAGAGACATGTCCCAGCTATTTATAGTCAGTATAATAAAGGCTTCGTAGATGTCAGCTAGAGTCAATAATGTAATTTCAGTTCTCTCTTCAGTTTTATCAGATTGTAAATTGTATCAGTATTATATTTTTTCCAAATTTTATCATGATTATATTTATGCATAATAGAACTAGCTATTTTATATATTATAAATCAATTGCTTAACAGTACACCAGTTCATGGATTAGTTTGGGGTCGCTCGTGGTTCCAAGCATCATGTTACGACTAGGGGGTAGTCTCGGGTCATGACACATGAGGTTTAGGAAAATAGGGAAGCTCAGTCCTTTTTACATTAGTGCATATCAGATTTTAAGAAGGACTGGGAATGTCACCTATAAATCGGTGTTACTAGTGAATTTGGCCTTAATTTATCCCATTTTCTATGTGTCTATACTTAAGAAGTGTGTAGGTGACCCTTCCTTGATAGTTTTCATTGAGGATATTGGTGTTAAGGATTCATTGTCCTATGAAGGAGTCTCGATTGAAATATTAGAGTGGCAAGTTTGAAAATTGAGAACTAAGGATATAGATTCGGTGAAGGTCCTTTGGAGGAATCAAAAGGTAAAATAGGCTACATGGGAGTCAAAAGAGGATTTGAAAGCCAAGTACCCATTCTTGTTTCCCCCACTGGACGATAGTTCTCAAGATATGAAGTTTGTCCTTTCTCTTGTTTCATCTTGAATTCATCCTTGAATTCCTACATATGTATCTAATTGTCATACAAAGGGTGTCCTATTTCTTATTCAGGGGTGAATGATCCGGCGC
>JAPEIP010000003.1:99448331-99458353 GCA_026120095.1 Capsicum chinense
TTTATTATTTTTTTGTTTTGGATGGGGTTTTTTGATCCTTTTCACTTTAAATCATCTTAAAATATCCCCAACCCCTTGAAAACCCCTACTTCATTGAGCTTACATTGGTCTCCCTTCTCCAACTCCCAAGTCAATAAACACAAGGGATTTCTCAAGGATTTCATTCTTCAATCTCTAAACTTTAATTCCACTTCAAATTCTTCTATATTCTAGGCATGTTGTACACTCCCTAACTTAAATTTATATTATTTTGTCAGTTTATACAATATTTATGTGTTTTGAATGATGGGTTTGACCTAGGGTTGAGGGTATTTGATTGTGATAATCTTGCATCGTTATATCTTTCTTTAAATGGTTTACTTATGTTTTAAATGATGGATTTGAATTGAATTGGTGCATTGTTATAATAATGAATTGTTAATGGAAATTATGGTTTATGAAAATAGTGAAATCTGGTACTTGGTTTGACAAAATTGATAAATTTTGCCATGGAAATGGCATAACCCATTAACCCACATTATAATCTTGGTTTTGAATACAGATTTTCATAATTCAACTCATCTTTTACAGATGTTACATTACATTAAATAGGAAAAGGATAAAAAGGTTTTGGAATTACTTTACTGGCTATGACTTGGATTTTAAGCCAGTAATTAGAGTTAATTTGGTTAAATGGTTATGATTTGGCATAAATGAAATAGCTTGCAGGCACATTTATATGAAGATATCAAGTTGGAAATGACTAAATAAAAGACTCCAGGGTTAATGGTTGGTTTATGTGTAAATTATTTACATTTGGGCTTAAATGGAATTGTGTAGCTCCCCAAGAAATTGTAGTCCGGGAAGGGAGGGACCAACACTGAAATCCATTTTTGCCGATGTTAGGGTTCTATTAACCATTGTGTCTAGATGCACACTATATTTTGTATTGCTATTTCCTTGTTATCTCTATCCATTCCTTGGTACATGCTGTTAACATGGACTTGGGCCATTCCGATAGGGGAGCCAAACTTATATAGCCCGTGGGTGCTTGGAAAGTTGGTACGAGCTATATAGTTGATGACTAATGTTTTAAACTATCATATTTCATGGTCCTTTTCCTTATCCCGACATCCTATTTATATGTGTATAATTGTTGTGCATGTGGTTTAATTACTAGATTTTGGTACATGCATTATTTTATCCCCTCCCTTGGGTTGTATGCCAGTACTCGCCGTACTGATCGTCCCCAAACACTACATTATTTCATGATGTAGGTTCCGAGGGTATTTTGGTGATCTTGTATAGTGTTAGGTGGTTGGTACTCCTGTTGTCAGCTGTGAAGTGGCTAGCTCTCTATCTTTCGAAAGGCCCGATCACTCTTTTTGTTTTCATTTACTATTCTAGTAATTATTTATTTCTTTTGTCATAGTTAGGGGCATATCCCAACTTATTTGGTATTCTTGGATTAGAGGCTTTGTGGATAGTATTAGGATGTCATTGAAGTCTTATTTTAACTCTTTAACTTTCTTTTGAATTTATATATCTTTCATTGACTAGATTAGCTTCCGTTGTTTATTTTTATTGTGCTCTTGATATAAGGCTAACGGGGTTATATCCTGCCCATGATGGGCTTGAAATACCCATTACGGCCAGACCCAAGTCTAGGTCGTAACAAGAAGGAACTAAATTCAAAACATAATTAGTTGTTTCTAAGGCATATCTCCAAAACTAAGAAGGTTTGTAAAAGTAACTCATCATTGATCTAACCATTTTAATAAGTCCTATTTCTTGTTTTAGCCACACCATTTTGTGATGGTGTTCCAAGTGTAGACAATTGAGTTGTAATTCAACATCCTAATAAATAATTAATAAATTCTATAGAGAGGTACTTATCACCATAATCAGATTGCAATGTCCTGATATAATTATTATTATGATTTTTTGTTTTTGTCTTAAATTTGTTAAATTTTTTAAATCCTTCAGATGGTTCAACAAGAAAACATATTCATCCTTAGAGTAGTCAGGCATGAAGGTTGTTAAGTACTCTTAGCCACCTCTTGCTTGGACATTTATTGGACCACATAAATCAGAATGAGTTAATTGTAATTTATCACCTGCTCTATTTCCTTTTTGAAGGGAAATGTCTCTTGGTTATTTTACCTTCTTAAGAGGATTTACATGTTGGAAGTGTGTCTACTTTCAATGAACTTAAAGGTCCATCCTTAACCAACCTTGCAATCCTATCTAGATTTATATGACTTAGATGCAAGTCCCATAAATAAGTTTCACTCAATTCAGAAGAACATCTTCTATTACAAAAAATATTAATATTATTTAATTATATTGGTTGCAACAGTTCAGAAGAGATATTAATAATAAATAGACCATCAATCAAAATACCAGAAGAGATAAAGTATCTATTATAACTAATAATGAAATTGCTATAAGAAAAACTAATATGTCACAAAAGTTAACATCATAATCATCTGTCAAAATGCCAGAAAGAGAAATCAAATTCATTCTAATAGAAGGTACACATAATGTGTCTTTTAACATTAATGTTTTATTACTACCAGAAAAAATTTTAATATTTCTCAATACTAAAGCTGGAGCTGCCGAACCATCTGCTTGAAAAATGATAATTTCCCCTCTACTTAGTTGTCACGTCCCTTGAAATCCCTGAAAAAATAAAGACATTATTAGTGACTCCTGAGTCTACACACCATGACATGGTAGATCGCGCTGGTAATAGTGTTTTAACGGCACATACAAATGAAATACCTTTCTTATTTTTCAGCTTGGCCAATAGATTGGACATTATTTCTTGTGGTGTCCAGGTTCCTTATAATGTTAACATTTTCCTTTAGGCTTATTCACTCCAGCATTTGCACCTCCAATATCCAAAATCTTCTAAGTCTTTTTCTTCTTCCACCTACCTTCTCAAAATTAAGTGGTATAGGGGGAACTTGTTGTCCGATAATAGTTTTTGCTGGTTGCAACTCACTTGAACTTTTTTCCAAGTATAAACCCATTTTATTCATATTATAACTTAAGCAAAGATATTGAAAATTGTTAGGTAGAGTTTTCAATATCATTTCAACCTATGTATCCTTTTTAATATTAGATTCTAGGACCTTCAGTTCATTTAGAAGACTCATCATCTTTAAAACATGGTCTCTAACATATGAAGCGTCAACCATTTTTCTGGTCAGAAGAGCTTTCATGGTAGTCTGCTTAGTCACACAATTTTGATTTTCAAACATCTTTTGGAGACTTTTCAAAAATTTATAAGAAGACTCCATTTATTGATATTGATGTTGTATCACATTTAACATCAAAGCCAAAATATAGTATTGCACTGTCTCATCAACCTTTGTACATTTTTGGTAAACCTTTTATTCATCATTTGTAACATTTTTTCAGGGTTTTTTGGACACAAACCAACAAATTCAAATATGAACTCCTTAGTAGTTAGGACAATATCAAGATTCCTTTTTCTGTTAACATAATTCGAACCCTTAAATTTATTTTGAGTAAGAACAGTTGTAGGGGGATTGAATGAATTCATGGTAAATGTGAGAGACATTCATTAAAATAGATTATAATTAGTCATGTACATTAAATATAATATATCTCTATATATATGTGTGTGTGTGTTGTGTCTGTGCGTGTCATGTATCATGAATAGTAAATTTTGACGAAAAAGAACTGGTCATGTAATATACATATATAAAGACAGATTATTCACTTCATTAATTAAAATAGACCCAATTCAGATGGAGAACATACTGTCAATTTTTAAAATTGTAGCCCCATTAACTAACTTGCAAACTCAAATAGAGAATTAATGCAAGAAATCAATAATCTATGATTAAACTCTAGTGATTACTTATAATAAATTTATCTAATATGGAAGAAGACATGTTGTAAACATATAAATTTATCATATTACTATATATTATCATGGACATCATATAGAGAAACCTCTACCACAATAAGATTATAAGCATTTTTTTTTTTTACAATTAAATTTTATAAAATGCAAAATCGGTCAAAAAAATATTTAAATGATCTCAAACCCTGAAAGAACAACAACACTCATGATTAATGGGCTCAATTTATTGTACAATATTTTATGGACCCACAAAATTTTGAAGTCAGTCAAATTTTAAATCGGGTAACTTACAGAAATTTCAAAAGTTACGGAGCCAATTACATTTCTTATCACAACTTTTTCTAATTACCTAAAATTTCATAAATGGTATTTTTGATAGATATTTTTAACTATGATACATATTTGTTATGATACATTTTTAATTAATCAGTAACTTAAATAAGGAAATAACAGAAATCACATTTATTTAGGAGAGTAAATCACGTGAAAATAGTTTGGGTCCCCCATTCGACCTTATCCCATAATTAAAACCATTAACAATCAGCAACACTCCATCAATTTCAATTTTAAAAACTTACATCCTCCACCACACTCTAATTTCTTTTTTTCAATACTCAAAATAAAGAATTTGCACAGCTGATTTAGTGATAATAGATGATTTCGACACTTCACAAGTTTCAATTTAGGCTCAATTTCTTCCATCTCTATTAATCTTTTTTAATTTTTCCTTGAAAGTTTGGTTTTCAGATATATGAATTTTAAAAAAATAGCAATATTGATGATTTGGATTTTGATGAAACAGTGGTTGTTTGACAATTTAAATTTTGCTAGAATGGTGCTTGTTCGATGAATTAAATTTTATTGGAGTAGTAAATGATTATGATTTAATTGAAACTATGTTGGGTAGTGGATTTAGTATTTTCTGAGTGGTATGAAATACATGTATAATGAGCACTGAAGATAAAGAAAAATTGATAAATCATATAAAATGTATCATTGAAGTAATATCACTATTACACACACTATTTCTCACAGGCTATAATTTATCAATAGGTGCACATATAAAACGTATCACAAAATTAACTAAAGTTCATATGCATCAAATGACAATGATTGTATAAAAAAGATGTATCATGAAGGAAAGAAATATAACATAGGTTCACAACAAAATTGTACCTACTCATTCTATCCTTTATATATCATCAAAATGTATCAAAAAATATTTTCAAAAAAAGTATCTTTAATACAAACACAATATGTATCGGATAGAAAATAAAAATATATCATGAGAATAAAATTTGATCAAATAGTAGTAAGCATGATTTTATTATCTGATTAATTAGGTCTTCGTTTATCTCCACTGCTTAATTCTTTTTCATCCTTTGCATGATTGGATTTGCAACTCTTAAATGATAATATTCTTTAATTTTCTGCATCGTAGCAGGGTCATTCTAATATTTTAATCTATTTTTGTTAAATCTTTAGAGCTTTGATAGAAAACATCTGGAACAAACCTAACAACTTCATCTATCAAAGAATCAATACTGATTTTAATGGGGGTAATACTCAATTTGAATAAAGGTTGTGAATCCATTATAGGTGTAAAGTGATAACAACTTATTTTTATATAACTAAGAAACAATAGCCATTTGAATTTAAGTTGAACAATAAACTTATCTTAGATTTTTTTTTTAAAATTGAATAGATCCCAACTTCAACGATGTGGGATAGTTGCTTGATGTTGATGACAAAGTAATGAAAACATGATTTTATGAAAGATTTTACCTAAATTCTTGGGAGGAATTTAAGAAATATGGAATCTCTTGATTTTAGGTGACAATGGTGGAGTTGTATGCGGTTATGACGTGTGTTAGATATGTACCAAGAGAAACTTTTAATTTCAGAAATTTATGCATTTTTTATAAATATTATAGGATTTATATATTAATGACCTTGATGTTTGGGGGTTTGTGTAATTTACCCTTTTAGATATCTAAACTCATGACCAATTTAGCAAAAATTATTTCTCTTTTTGAAATTTGAGTTTATTCTTTCACATTTCAACACAAAAATAATACATGTGATTCAGGATTAAAACAAATTCAAATTCACACTTTTTACAAAACAATAGTGCAATTTTCCTGTTTTAAAAAATAACATTCACATATTTATTTGAATGTACTAAATCAAATAATTTGTGTTTTTTTTACAAAAACACCTATAATGACAAATTGATGTCACGTGTGAAAATTCCCCAAAAATAATTCACTTAAATATTATGTTTAAATTGGGCTCAAAAAAGTTTAAATGGAAAGGTAAAACAAGGCCCAAAGTGATTGGGTCAAAAGGACCAAAAGTGGTTGGGTTGGTCGGTGGCCTATCGCTGTAGCAATACTTGAAAATAGCCAGTCTCAGGAAATTTTAACGAACCTCTCTATTATTATTTTTCCAAGTCCATTCCTCCTCCCCAAAATACTCTAGAAAACTCAACCTTTCCAGTCATGAGATTTTACAGACCAGGGTTTGTGAGAGTAGTTTGGAGGCACATCCTGCACGAACCCAACATGGTAATGCGATTAACACTAGTAGGACTACACTCTCCTCTCATTAGCATTCAAATTTAACTATGAGGTAGGTTATGGTTTATTTCTTATATCAATAGACTTAGAGTGGATTAATTTAATATTGATAGTAATGTTGAAAGTCACCATGCATTAGGCCTTCGGACAGTGGTGGATCTAGGATTCAAGGTTGTGGGTGCTTGAGATATTCAAACACATATTGACGTTAAGGTTCTACCAAGAAATAAAAGCACCCACTTATCTTAATTTTTTACAGGGTGTTTTTCAAAATCTTATACTAATTTTGATATATTTTTATATAATTATACCTAATATATGTATGATTTAATAGGTTCCATAGCACCAAAATATTTTCTAGAGGTCCATCCCTACATTTAGGCAATGATTGGAAGGATAAAAATGATTAAAAACTCAATTAGGCCTTATTATTGTGATTAATTTATGTTATACCCTATTATTTAGTATTCGAGGTATGAAATATGTTAACCCTTGCAAAAATTGAGACTAGTAGAGCAAACACTACAACTCATAATTAAGGTCTGAGCTAAGTACAAAAAACTGGAGAGTGGTATGAAGTTAGGAGGGGTAATAGAGAGTGATCTCAATAAACTTGATAGTTACCTCTTGTATTGAAGAAAGATAATCCAACGTAATTAAGGAGTAGGGGTTGAGATAAGAGAGTCTTAGACGTCCTATGAGCGAATATAATTAGGTAAGAGAAATCAAACAAATGGTGTAGGGATGTAAGTCCAAGTGTGAGAGTTCCAAAAGAAGCACTAGAAAAGAGTCGATAGTATTAGGTCAATGACATGAATGAGAGTTGTTAATAAATAGGATGAGTAACCACAACTAGGTGTAAATCCTCAGTTGGATATGATGGGGAGAGTGAAAGATTTAATGATATATATAACTAGGTATATTTATGGAACTATTAGTGATATCTGATGATTATATGTTGAACAAAACCATGATTGTTTTGAATCCATACTTGTGATTATTGACCGCATTACATATTCATATATTTTAAAGTTGTGGAAGTTAGATAATGGGGATGTTGATGTTATTTTGGAATCATGATGTTTATGATGTTGTTGATATTGATATAATGGTGATGGAATTGATATGTAACCCATAATAGTCATGGGGTTGGTAATGTTTATGATGTTGAGATGGGGAAGAGATGATGCACACATCTTGCATACATATATGTAATACCCCATACTTTTACCTAGCTTGAAATCATTCCAAGAATGTTAGAAACTTACTTTGAAAGACAAATCCATTTTGTACACATGAAATTTTTGAGATTTTCACTTTTGGTTGAGTGAAAAATTGAATTAGCTTTACAATGATACCAATTTTGTCCAAATCCGGTATCAGAGTAAAAAGTTATGGATGTTTTATCGAGAGCTTTCGAAACCACCCAGGTGCGACGGGCTGGTTGATGAACCATCAATTTAGAGATGGACCATCGCCTAGACCATTGCAGCTAAGGCAGTAAGTCAGTCTTCTGGCTAAGGTACGACAGACAGGTTGATGGACCGTTGAACTTACAATGGACCTTTACCTAAGCCGTTGCTACTAAGGCAGTGAGTCCCTATTCTGGTCCACGTGCGACGGTCAGAATGACAGATCATTGAGCCAGAGATGGACCATTGCATGAGCCATCGCCGATCCCGTTCAGCAATTTAAAGTTGTTTTTAAATGGGAATTTTGGTCTTTTTCCACCCGTTTTAACCCCTAATTATACCAGACCATAGCCCATAACTTTATTATTCATCTATAACATCAAATTAGGGTTTCTCTCAAAGATCAATCCTTAACAATAAGAAACCCTAGGAGTTTAATTCCAAGTCTAGAATTCAAGTTTTCCTTCATTAATTTTCAAAAAATCATCCACCCAGGTATGTCATGTGTTGATTCATGGGTCCCTTTCACCCATGGAGCTCAAGAATCTCTTTTTAAAATCAAATATTTGTGTATTTATAAATTTTTATGATTTAAATTGAATTAAAATTCATGTTCATAATGTTATGAGGTTTTGATTCACATTTTAAAATTACATATTCCAATGATTGACCCTAGAATGTGATGATTTGCATAATCATCATGATAAACCCCCTTCAATTTACAGGTTGATTGATGTATCCATGATTATTATATCTGTTGATGATTATATAACCAAAGCGTGCTCCCCATGTGTTTGATGTAAATGTCTATGTGAAGGAAAAGTGTCATACTAGTATAATAATATGAAATCCCCATTCATGTACAATTTTATGCATGTCAAGTGTTTGGTGAAATGTCTTTGTCAATTAATTACGGATATATGTGTAGCCTTTATGGTGCTTTAGAACTTGTACTTCATGAAATCTCCAACTTATTAAATTATGGATTGTGATGTTGGTCATGTAGTCAAGAAAGTCGTGCTTTGTTAGTTTCTTCCCATCGAGTCCTGGGGGTACTTATACCCAAAAAATATAGTTGTGTTCCTCGAGCCAGTGTCATATTTTCATGATATCCTCAGTCAAGCCATGATCCCTAGAACTCAGTCAGTCATGTGACTCAGGAAAGCTAAAAAATACAGTAATCTGAGAAATCGCAGACAGTTATCGTATCTCAGTAGTATTCCGTCTGTCAACGAAACTCAGTTAACTTAGTCTAGTCAGTTCAGTTAATCATGTTCAATGTCAATCCAGATGGGAGTAGAAATTAGCACCTAGCGAATCAAAGGATGGGAACCCACCTGTTATATGAGGTTGTGATTCTTAGAAGACATCCTTGCATTCCAGAACTACGTAGCCAGCGTAGGTTGAGACATCATAGCCTATTATATGAGGGTATATGAGGTAGATTAACCTATTATATGAGGGTTCCTACCATTCTCACTAGAGTTACCTATTATATGAGGGTTACTCACAGATTTTCTTTACCAGTGGCGTGGTATTGACACCCTTTCAATTGGGGTTATAGATTAGAGCCCAACTCAGCTATATTGCGTTATCTGGGGCATGTCTAGTAGATGACTACTTTCCATAGTTTCAGTACAGAATCAAGACTATCAGATATAGTGATCTAGTCTCACTAATAGAGCTCAGATAGTTCTATAGGATTCAGGACTATCAGATAAAGTCAACTCAGAAAAATACAGAACTCAGCTAGTTCCATTAGAACTTAGACTATCAGATACAGTTTCCCAGTATGAGTATCTCATGTTATCAGTACACAGACTCAGTAATCATCTTTCACGAACTCAGTTACAGTTATTATGTATTCATACATGTATTCTCACGCTCATGTTAATCAGTTAGTTAGTATAGTTCATACATGTGAACCCTTTGCATTCAGCCTACCTCATATGCATACCAGTATATTCAAATGTACTGACGCATTTGCACTATGGTGTTTTATACCATAGGTTCAAAAGCATGAGCTCCAGAGCATCAGTAGCATTCTAGTCTCATTAGTCAGAGTTAGCAGTGAGTCCTCATCCTTCGAGGACATGACCATTACTTTATTATCTCATTAATTAATTTATTTCAATAGTTGGAGTTAGTTGGGGA
>JAPEIP010000003.1:99458453-99471101 GCA_026120095.1 Capsicum chinense
CTTTCACCCATGGAGCTCAAGAATCTCTTTTTAAAATCAAATATTTGTGTATTTATAAATTTTTATGATTTAAATTGAATTAAAATTCATGTTCATAATGTTATGAGGTTTTGATTCACATTTTAAAATTACATATTCCAATGATTGACCCTAGAATGTGATGATTTGCATAATCATCATGATAAACCCCCTTCAATTTACAGGTTGATTGATGTATCCATGATTATTATATCTGTTGATGATTATATAACCAAAGCGTGCTCCCCATGTGTTTGATGTAAATGTCTATGTGAAGGAAAAGTGTCATACTAGTATAATAATATGAAATCCCCATTCATGTACAATTTTATGCATGTCAAGTGTTTGGTGAAATGTCTTTGTCAATTAATTACGGATATATGTGTAGCCTTTATGGTGCTTTAGAACTTGTACTTCATGAAATCTCCAACTTATTAAATTATGGATTGTGATGTTGGTCATGTAGTCAAGAAAGTCGTGCTTTGTTAGTTTCTTCCCATCGAGTCCTGGGGGTACTTATACCCAAAAAATATAGTTGTGTTCCTCGAGCCAGTGTCATATTTTCATGATATCCTCAGTCAAGCCATGATCCCTAGAACTCAGTCAGTCATGTGACTCAGGAAAGCTAAAAAATACAGTAATCTGAGAAATCGCAGACAGTTATCGTATCTCAGTAGTATTCCGTCTGTCAACGAAACTCAGTTAACTTAGTCTAGTCAGTTCAGTTAATCATGTTCAATGTCAATCCAGATGGGAGTAGAAATTAGCACCTAGCGAATCAAAGGATGGGAACCCACCTGTTATATGAGGTTGTGATTCTTAGAAGACATCCTTGCATTCCAGAACTACGTAGCCAGCGTAGGTTGAGACATCATAGCCTATTATATGAGGGTATATGAGGTAGATTAACCTATTATATGAGGGTTCCTACCATTCTCACTAGAGTTACCTATTATATGAGGGTTACTCACAGATTTTCTTTACCAGTGGCGTGGTATTGACACCCTTTCAATTGGGGTTATAGATTAGAGCCCAACTCAGCTATATTGCGTTATCTGGGGCATGTCTAGTAGATGACTACTTTCCATAGTTTCAGTACAGAATCAAGACTATCAGATATAGTGATCTAGTCTCACTAATAGAGCTCAGATAGTTCTATAGGATTCAGGACTATCAGATAAAGTCAACTCAGAAAAATACAGAACTCAGCTAGTTCCATTAGAACTTAGACTATCAGATACAGTTTCCCAGTATGAGTATCTCATGTTATCAGTACACAGACTCAGTAATCATCTTTCACGAACTCAGTTACAGTTATTATGTATTCATACATGTATTCTCACGCTCATGTTAATCAGTTAGTTAGTATAGTTCATACATGTGAACCCTTTGCATTCAGCCTACCTCATATGCATACCAGTATATTCAAATGTACTGACGCATTTGCACTATGGTGTTTTATACCATAGGTTCAAAAGCATGAGCTCCAGAGCATCAGTAGCATTCTAGTCTCATTAGTCAGAGTTAGCAGTGAGTCCTCATCCTTCGAGGACATGACCATTACTTTATTATCTCATTAATTAATTTATTTCAATAGTTGGAGTTAGTTGGGGACATATCTTATCAACTCCTTATTTTGATAGTTCAGTTAGTCAGAGGCTTTTCAGACTAGCATGTTTAGATAGTTCATTTCAGATATTTTGGGTACTTCATACCCCATCCATATCTTATGTTTTATTAGTTATATTACAGTTTTGAACCTTATGGCCTTACAACCTTTATTTCAACATTTGTATAGTATATTATGTAGTGTTCAGGTACAAATATTAGTCATGGGTTAGCTTGTGGTTCTTTGGAATTATGAGTACCGTGTAGTATTTCGGGTACTAGATTCAGGGAATTAAAAACTTGATATTAGAGCCTAAGGTTCAATAGTGTCCTAGGAAGTCTAAAAGCCGCATCTCATAGAGTCTTGTACATGGTGTGTTGCACGCCATATTTATGTGCAGAAGGTTATAAGATGTTTTAGGAATAGTTTTCCTTATTTCAGTATTCATGTTGTGCCAGTAAGCGTGAGCCCAAATTTAACGCTCAGTCTAATCTATTTTTCCCTTTCTTCTATGGAACATGCCTCCCAAAAGAAGAAACAGGAATCAGCTAGCCCCTTAGCCCGAAGAACCTTTGGGCGAACATATTTCTCATGCAGAGTTCAGAGTTGCATTCAATACTATTGCTCAGTCAATTGCTGCTCAGAATGAATGACCAACTATCATTCCGGCCAACCCAGTGGCCAATTCAGCTGTAGCCAGAATTCGGGACTTCACCCAAATAAATCCTCCATCCTTTTTCGAGTCTAAGTCAGATGAGGTCCCTTAAGAATTTCTTGATCAAGTTCATAAGGTTACAGACATTATGGGGGTTACTTCTAGTGAGACTGCTGAGCTAGCTGCATATTAGTTGCAGGATATTGCTCATACTTGGTACAAATAGTGGAAGTCAGAGAGGGCTATAGATGCAGGGCGTACTGAGTGGGAGGAATTTTCTACTACATTCTTAGATAGATTCTTTCCCCTAGAGTTAAGAGAAGATAAAGTGTTAGAATTTATCAACCTCAGGTAAGGCAACTTGATGGTGAAAGAGTATTCTCTTAAGTTTACTCAATTAGCCAGATATGCTCCTTATGTTGTTCCAGATAGCAGGGCTAAGATGAGTAAGTTAATCTCTGGGGTAAATGATAATGTGGTCAATGAGTGTAGGTCCGTGATGTTGAATAGTGATATGATCATAGACAAGATTATAACTTATGCTCAACATATAGAAGAAGAAAAGATTAATATGAGGGAGAATCAGAATAAGAGAGCAAGGACAGGTAGTTTCAACTTTTCTCAGCCCAAATCACAAGGAGGAAACCTTTCTTAGTTTTATCCTAAGTCATTAGTTCCAGCTCCTTCTTTATCTAGCACTCCATCTCCTAGATTTAGAGATGGTAACAGAGATAGAGCTCCAGGCTCTAAATCTCAGGCCAGTGTTAGCAGTGCCTACATCGATCCTCTTTGCCAGACTTATGGAAAGCACCATCAGGAAATTTGTAGAGCTAGCAGTGGTATTTATTTTGGATGTTACAAGCCAGGACATAGAGTTAAAGACTATCCTCAGCCAGGTCATCAGGCTTAGCATAATCATTCCTAAACTCAGTTCGGTCACCCAAACTAGCTGGGTGCCACCTCTAGTTCTACCAGTGAGCAACACCCAAATCAAATTTATTCTCTCCAGTCCCGACAAGATTAGGAAAATTCTCCCAATGTGGATACTAGTACATTACAAATCTTTTATGTGCATGTTTATGCTTTACAAGATCTAGGAGCTTCTTTGTCTTTTGTTACTCCCTATATAGCAGTTGATTTTGTAGTCAGTCACAAAATTCTAGCAAAACCCTTTCCAGTATCTACCCTAGTGGGTAAAACTATCATAGCCCAATGGATATACAGGAACTATCCGATTATGATATTTCAGAAAGTGACCACAGCAGATTTACTCAAATTAGAGATGACTGATTTTGATGTCATTCTGGGCATGGGTTGTCTTTACTCCTACTATTCCACAGTCAACTGCAAAAATAAAATAGTCTAGTTTTAGTTTCTGAATAAACCTTTCCTAGAGTGGAAGAGTAGTACTTTAACTTTTAGAGGTCAGCTTGTTTCCTACCTTCGTGTAAGGGAAATGATATCTAGAGGATGTGTATATCATCTTGTTTGAATTAAGGACACTAGTTTTGAAACTCCCAGTCTTGATTTAGTCTCAATCATGAATGAATTTTCAGATATCTTTCCCTAAGATCTTCTAGGAATGCCTCCCAAAAGGGAAATAGACTTCGACATTGATCTTCTTCTAGATACTCAGCCTATATCTATTCCGCCATAAAGAATGGCACTAGCAAAACTCAGAGAATTGAAGGAGCAGTTGAAGGATCTCTTAGATAAGGGATTCATTAGGCCCAATATGTCCATGTGGGGTGCACCAGTCTTATTCGTGCGCAATAAAGATGGTTTTCTCAGAATGTGCATTGATTACTGCCAGCTCAACAAAGTCACAGTCAAGAACAAGTATCTGCTTCCCAGAATTGATGATTTGTTTGACTAACTTCAGGGTGCCAGCCATTTCTCTAAGATAGACCTCAGATCAAGCTAGTATCAGCTCACAGTTCGAGAATATGACATTTTAAAAATAGGCTTCCGTACTCGGTATGGTCACTTTGAATTCCTAGTCATGTCCTTTGATCTTACTAATGCCCCAGTAGCTTTCATGGACTTAATAAACCATGTGTTCAAGTAGTACTTGGACATGTTCATTATAGTCTTTATAGATGATATCCTTATTTACTCCCGCAGTGAGCAGGATCATGCAGGCCATCTCAGAATTGTACTTCATACTTTTAGAGATCATCTGATGTTCGCCAAATTTAGTAAGTTTGAGTTTTGGATAAGGTCAGTAGAATTCCTTAGTCATATCATTTTCGGTGATGACATTAGGGTTGATCCTCAAAAGACCAAAGCAGTAAGAAACTGGCCCATACCTATCTCTCCATCAGATATCAAGAGTTTCTCTGGTCTATCTGGCTATTACAGATGGTTTTTGGAGGGATTTTATTCTATTGCATCCCCTATCTCTAGATTGACTTAGAAAAAAGTCAAGTTTTAGTGGTCAGATCCTTGCGAGAAGTGTTTTTCGAGAGTTGAAGACTCGACTCACCTTAGCTCCAGTCTTAGCTCTTCCAGATAGTCTAGATGGGTTTGTAGTGTATTGTGATGCATCCAGAGTAGGTTTGGTTTGTGTCCTCATGCATCATGGTAAGGTCATAGCCTACTCCTCCAGACAGCTTAAACCCCATGAGAATAATTATCCTACTCATGATCTTGATCTAGCAGTCGTAGTATTTTCCTTGAATATTTAGAGGCATTATCTATACGGAGTTCATGTGGATATGTTCAAATATCATAAGAACCTTCACCATGTACTTTATTAGAAAGATCTCAATCTTTGTCAGAGAAGGTAGTTAGAGCTCTTGAAAGATTATGACATGAGTTTCCTTTAAAGGCCAACGGTGTGGCCGACACTCTTAATAGGCTGTCTATGAGTAGTATTACTCATATTGAGGACATTAAGAAGAAGCTAGCTCAAAAATTCCATCATCTTTCCATACTAGGTGTTCGCTTAGTTGATTCAGAGGAGAGTGACATATGGGTTCAGAGTAGTTAAGAATTATTTGTAGTTTCTGAGGTGAAAGAAAAAAAAGATAGAGATCCCAACCTTGTCAAGTTAAAAGAGTCAGTGAAGGATCAAAGAGTAGAGGTTTTCTCCCAAGGAGGACATGGCGTTCTGTATTGTCAGGGTAGTCTATGTGTTCCAGGTGTAGACGACTTAAGGCAACGAATTCTTGTAGAAGTGCATGGTACGTGCTAATATATTCATCCAGGGGCCACAAAGATGTACCTCAACTTATAGGAAATCTATTGGTGGAGTGGGATGAAGGGAGATATTGCATTATTTATGGCTAAGTGCTCTACATGTCAGTAGGTTAAGATAGAGCATTAGAAACTAGTGGGTCCATACAAGAGTTCAGTATTCCTACTTGGAAGTGGAAAGAAGTGAACATGGACTTCATGATGGTTTTGCCTCGTACTCATTGCCAACATAATTCAGTTTGGGTCATTGTAGATAGAATGAACAAATCAGCTCTTTTCCTTCCATTCCATACCTCTTATTCAGTCAAGGATTACACCAAACTCTACATCAAAGAGTTGGTCAGATGTACGATGTTCTGTTATCTATTATCTCAGACAGAGGTACCCAGTTTACCTCTCATTTCTAGAAAGCGTTCCAATAGGGTCTTGGTACCCAAGTTCATCTCATTATAGCCTTCATACTCATATAGATAGTTAAGCAGAAAGGACCATTCAAACTTTAAAAGATATGCTAAGGGCTTGTGCAATTGATTTCAATGGTAGTTGGGATGACCACTTTCCTTTGATTGAGTTTGCATATAATAATAACTATCATTCCAGTATTCGGATGGCTCCATTCAAAGCTCTTTATGGTAGGATATATAGATCTCCAATCGGTTTGTTTGAAGTTAGTGAGGCCTCAGTCATAGGGCCTGGCTTAGTATTCAATGCCTTAGAGAAAGTCCAGTTGATCAGAGAAAAACTTCGGGCTGCTCAGAGCCGACAAAAGTCTTATATAGATATGCACAGAAAGGATCTCAAGTTTGAGATTGGTGATTATATCTATCTAAAGATCTCTTCCATGAAGGGAGTAAAGAGATTCAGCAAGAAGGAAAAGCTTAGTCCCCAATATGTCGGTCCTTTCAAGATTCTCAGTCGATTAATAAAGGTAGCTTATGAGCTCGAATTGCCTTCAGATCTAGCCTTAGTTCATCCAGTTTTCCATGTCTCTTTGCTCAAGAAGTGCATAGGTGACCTAGCAGTTGTAGTCCCTATCCAAAGCATGGATGTTCTGAACAACCTCTCTTATGAAGAGATTCTATTCGAAATCCTTGACTTTTAGACTTGTAGATTGAGGAACAAAGAAGTCCCTATAGTAAAAGTTCTTTGGTAAAATCAGTCCATTGAGGGAGCTACTTAGGAAGCACATACGTGAACCAAGTATCCCCACTTCTTCTCCGCCAACTCAGCTCAAGCTCAAGGTAATAGTTCTCCTTAACTCCTTAAGCTTTTTCAGTTTCATGTTAAAATTTTAGTGACAAGCTTGGTATCTATTTTATGTGCAGAATTCCATTATAAACTTGGTATTAAATACCATTGCATATTCATTCACTCATTTATGTGTCAGTTTAGTTATTTAATCATGCATCAGATATGAATTCTTATTTTGAGAACCTTAGTTCATCAGAACACTCAGTCATGCATTCATGAATCAGTTACACATGCATCAGATGCCTGTTCGGTGTGATATATTTAGTTATCAGTCATGTCAGTCATGAGATCATGTTCAGTTATTCATGTTCAGTATGTATGTCAGTTTATCTTCTCCCCTCTTACTCAGTCTTATTCGAGGATGAATGATCTCAAGTGAGAGATATTGTAATACCCCGTACTTCCACCTAGCTTAAAATCATTCCAAGAACGTTAGAAACTTACTTTGAAAGATGAATCCATTTTTTACACATGGAATTTTTGATATTTTCACTTTTTTTGAGTGGTAAATTGAATTAGCTTTCCAATGATACTAATTTGGTCTAAATTCGATATCGAAGTAAAAAGTTATAGATGTTTTATCGAGAGCTATCAGAACCACCCAGGTGCGACAGGTAGGTTGACGGACCATCGATCTAGTGATGGACCGTTACCTAGACCGTTGCAGCTAAGGCAGTAAGTTAGTCTTCTGGTTAAGGTACGATGGACAGGTTGATGGACCGTCAAACTTGAGATGGACCGTTGCCCAAGACATTGCTACTAAGGCAATGAGTCCCTATTCTGGTCCACGTGTGACGGTCAGAATGATGGACCATCGATCCAGTGATGGACCATCGCACGAGCCATTGCAGATCCCGTTCAGTAATTTAAAATCATTTTAGAAGGGTATTTGGGTCTTTTCCCACCCGTTTTAACCCCTAATTATACCAGACCATAGCCCATAACTTTATTATTCGTCTATAACATTAAATTAGGGTTTCTCTCAAAGATAAATTCTCCAGAACAAAAAACCCTAGGTGTTTAATTCTAAGTCAAGAATTTAAGTTTTCCTTCATTAATCTCCAAGAAATTATCCACCCACGTATGTCATGTGTTGATTCATGGGTCCCTTTTACCCATGGAGATCAAGAATCTCTTTTCAAAATCCAAGATTTGTGTATTTATGAATGTTTATGATTTAACTTGAATTGAAATTCATATTCATGATGTTGTGGGATTTTGATTCACTTTTTAAAATTACATATTTCAATGATTGACCCTAGAATGTGGTGATTTGCATAATAATCATGATAAACCCCCTTCAATTTACAAGAAGATTGATGTATCCGTTGTTGTTAAATGTGTTGATGATTGTATAGCCAAACCATGCTCCCCATGTGTTTGATTTAAATGCCTCTATGAAGGAAAAGTGCCATACTGGTATAATAATATGAAATCCCCATTCATATACAAGTTTATGCATGTCAAGTGTTTGATGGAATGTCTTAGTCAATGAATTACGGATATATGTGTAGCCATTGTAGTGCTTTAGAACTTGTACTTGATGAAATCTCCAACTTATTGTATTTTGGATTATGATGTTGGTCATGTATACAAGAAAGTCATGCTTTGTTAGTTTCTTCCCATCGAGTCCTGGGGGTACTTGTACCTGAAAAATATAGTTGTGTGCCTAGAGCTAGTGTCATGTTTTCATGATATACTAAATCAATCCATGATCCCTAGAACTTAGTTAGTCATGTGATTTAGGAAAGCTAAAAAATTCAGTAATCTGAGAAATCTCAGACAGTTATCACATCTCAGTAGTATTCCATCAGTCAATGGAACTCAGTTAAGTTAGTCCAATTAGTTCAGTTAATCTTGTTCAGTGTCTATCCAGATGGGAGTAGAAATTAACACCGAGCGAGCCAAAGGATGGGCACCCACCTGTTATATGAGGGTGTGATTCTTAGAAGTAGTCCTTGCGTTCTAGAACTACATAGACAACGTAGGTTAAGACATCATAGACTATTATATAAGGGTAGATGAGTTGGCTTAACCTATTATATGAGGGTTCCCACCATTCTCACTAGAGTTATGTAATACCTCGTACTTCTACCTAGCTTAAAATCATCCCAGAAACATTAAAGACTTGTTTCAAAGATGAATCCACTTTTATACATATTGTCTTTTCAAAATATTCACTTTATATCATATGGTAAATTGAATAAGCTTTCCATTAATACTAAATTCACCCAAATCCGACACCCGGGCGAAGAGGTAGAGCCATTTAAGTAAGACAGTTTGCCACCTAAGCCATCAACGCATTGCGGAGATAACCAAAATGGCAATTATCAAAATCCAGTGAGACTCCGTGATTATGGCGCGTCACGCCAAGGCTCAAATTCAGAGTTGTCAAATTCCAGTAACACGGCGCGATAGTGCTGCATCGTGCCTGGGGTCCAGGTTGGGAAATTTTCACAAATTAAAATATGCGTCCAAGGGTTAAAAGGGTCAATTTCTTTCCCCTATATAAACCCAATAACACGTAATTCAGCCCTATTTCACCCAAAATAAAGTGTTTCTCTCAAGTTTCTCTCAATAACAAGATAGGGTTTTCAATTGGGGATTCAAATTTAAGACTCAAATTCAAGAATCTGTCCGTCAATCTTCATAGAATTAGCCCTATTTCGCCCAGAATACAGTGTTTCTCTCAAGTTTCTCTCAATAACAAGATTGTGTTTTCAATTGGGGATTCAAATTCAATACTCAAATTCAAGAATCTCTCCATCAATCTTCATAGAATCAAGAACTAAGGTATGAAAAGTGTTTATTTATGGATTCCTTTCATCCATGAAGCTCAAGAATCAAGTTTTAAACTTTTAATTATGATATTCATGCTATGTGTTGATTATGTTCATATGGTTGTTGTTGTATGATTCCCAAGTTGGAATCTTAATGAATTTTATGAAATTACATTAGTATATGAGTTTAAATCCATGAATTAAGTGGTTTATGATTTTTTGATTGATAATTATACCGATTCCCTAAGTGGTGCATGTAAGTTCTTTGATAAAATTCCTAGAAGATTAGAAATCGTGTGATATAGTTCAGTTATGACTTAAGTGGTGGATTCATGTTTTACCCTTACGTTCAAAGAACTCCTATGCTATAAATGTGTCTTGTAAATGTTTTTTGTATTGCTCATGAATTAGACTTATGAATTTTTACCATGTTTACATGCAATCCTATTCATATATAAGTTCGTGATAACCATGTGCTTCATGAAATCCCCAAATTAATGTATTATGAATTGTTGATATTGGTCAATGTTCAAAAAGTGTCATTTCCTGTCAGTTTCATGCTATCGAGTCCTGGGGGTAGTTTTCCTCGACAATTTAGCTGTGTGCCTTGAGCCAGTGTCATGTTTTCACAATACTCTCAGTTAAACCATGATCCTTAGAATTCAATTAGTATCATGACTCAGGAAAACTCAGTAAATTCAGTATCAGTCTAGTCCTACTCAGTAATTTCAGTGACCTCAGTGGTCTCAGTAACATCAGTACTCAGTATTCTCAGTGACCTCAGTATTCCCAAGAATCAGAGTAACTTCAATACTCTTCATCTGTCCTCAGGTCTCAGTTGCATTCCATCAGTCAACGAAACTCAGTAAACTCAGTTTAGCTCCGCTAAACAATACCATTAGTAATAGTACAATTCAGTTAGTTAGTTCAGTGTCTATTCAGTTAGGAGTAGAATTCAGCAAAGAGTGAACCCAAGGATGGGGGGACTCACCTGTTATTTAATGGAGAGTGTGATCCTTAGAAGCAATCGTTGTGTTCAAGAACTACGTAGCCAGAGTAGGTTGAGATTCACCCTACGCGTTTAGGGATTTATACATCTCATTTGAGTTTTCTACTAGGAGGGGTTGACGGAAGAGCTCTCTATTAGAGAGGGTATACTTACAAACTTATCTTTACTCGTGGCACGGTATTGATACCCTTCAGCTATGGTTATAGGTTGGACCTTACTAGTTTAGTTTTGGGGTATGTCGGTTAGATGATTACCTCCCACAGTCTCAGTTTTAGATATATTTTCAGTAATAGAACTCAGTTTAGTTCTACAAAAATCAAGGACTATCAAATATAGTTAAATCCGTACAGTGCGGAACCCAGCTAGTTCCATCAGTATCAGGATTGTCAGATACAGTCACTCATGTTATCAGTATTCAGACTCAGTAATCATTTTATCACAAACTTAGTTAATAGTATATTAATTATAAAAACTCATATTATCAGTATTTAGTTGTAGGACTGTTAGGTACAGTCAATCAAACCAGTTCTTCATAATCAGAACTGTTAGAAATAGTCATCCCTTTATCAGTAATATGACATCAGTTCCTCAGTACTCAATAGACTTAGTCATTTAGTATCCCAGTATTAGTATTGAGATATCAGTAAATCCACGTTAATAGAATTCATGAGTCAGCATTATCACAATCTCAGTTACAGTTATATATTCATACACGTATTCTCAATTTCATGTTATACAGTCAATTATTATTGCTCATGCATATGAACCCTTCCAGTTAGCCTACCTCACTTGCATACCAGTACATTCAACGTACTGATGCATTTGGACTAAGGTGTTTTATATCATAGGTTTAAAAGCATGAGCTCCCGAGTATCCTTAGTAGATTAGACATTCAACATCCATACTAACAGTGAGTCCTCATCATTTAAGGATAGCATGATTATTTTATTACTTTATTATTTTAGTAGTTCGTAGTTAGTTGGGGATATGTCCCATTAACTCCATAGTTTGTCAGTTAGTTTGGAGGCTTTCAGACTACAACATGTGATTAGACAATTTATTTCAATTTTGGGTATTTTTATACCCCATTACAGACATTGTACTACATTCAGTATTAGTTCAGTTTTGAACCTTATGGCCTTACATCTTATATTCAGCATATTTACAATGTAGTATTCAGTGGTAAGTTACAGATATTAGTCATGGGTTAGTTTATGGTCCTTCTAGGTCAAGAGCACCGTGTATCATTTTGGATACCAGATTTGGGGTGTTATAAACTTGGTATTAGTGCCTAAGATTCAACAGTATCCTAGGAATTCTGAAAGACTGCATCTAGTAGAGTCTTGTACATGGGTGTGTTATGAACCACATTTATGTGCAGGAGGCTATGAGATATTTTAGGAACAGTTTCCCATCTTTCAGTATTCATGTCGTGCTAGTGAGCATAAGCTCAAAATTTTCTCTCATTCTAATCCATTCTCACTTTTAGTTTCAGAACATGCCTCCCATAGGGACTAACGAAAGGAGAATGGGAAATCAACCAACACCTCAGCCCATTCAGGTTGTTCATCTAGATGAGCATGTCTCTCATGCAGAATTCAGGACTGCATTCACTCTAGGAAATTCAGTTGTAGCTCAAAATGAATGGCCAACTGCTGTTCTGACCAACCTAGTGGCCAATTCAGCTGCAACCAGGATTCGGGACTTCACCTGAGTGAATCCTCCCTTATTCTCAAGTTCTAAGTCTGAAGAGGATCCATAAGAATTCCTTGACCAGGTTTAGAAAGTCACAGACATCATGGGAGTGACTTCCAGTTAGAGTGCAGATTTAGCCACTTATCAACTACAAGATGTAGCCCATATGTGGTCCTAGCAGTGAAAGCTAGACAAGGATATAGATGTAGAGCCCATAGAGCGGGAAGAGTTTGCTATAGCTTTCTTAGATAGATTCTTTCCCCTAGAGCAGAAAGAAGCCAAAGTATTAGATTTCACTACCTCAGACAAGGTATCATGAGTATAAAAGAGTTTTTCCTCAAGTTTATTTAGTTAGCCAGGTAAGCTCCCCATGTAGTAGCAGACAGTAGATCCAAAATGAGTAAGTTTATGTCTGGGATATCAGGTAGAGTGG
>JAPEIP010000003.1:99471201-99481803 GCA_026120095.1 Capsicum chinense
GGATTCAAATTTAAGACTCAAATTCAAGAATCTGTCCGTCAATCTTCATAGAATTAGCCCTATTTCGCCCAGAATACAGTGTTTCTCTCAAGTTTCTCTCAATAACAAGATTGTGTTTTCAATTGGGGATTCAAATTCAATACTCAAATTCAAGAATCTCTCCATCAATCTTCATAGAATCAAGAACTAAGGTATGAAAAGTGTTTATTTATGGATTCCTTTCATCCATGAAGCTCAAGAATCAAGTTTTAAACTTTTAATTATGATATTCATGCTATGTGTTGATTATGTTCATATGGTTGTTGTTGTATGATTCCCAAGTTGGAATCTTAATGAATTTTATGAAATTACATTAGTATATGAGTTTAAATCCATGAATTAAGTGGTTTATGATTTTTTGATTGATAATTATACCGATTCCCTAAGTGGTGCATGTAAGTTCTTTGATAAAATTCCTAGAAGATTAGAAATCGTGTGATATAGTTCAGTTATGACTTAAGTGGTGGATTCATGTTTTACCCTTACGTTCAAAGAACTCCTATGCTATAAATGTGTCTTGTAAATGTTTTTTGTATTGCTCATGAATTAGACTTATGAATTTTTACCATGTTTACATGCAATCCTATTCATATATAAGTTCGTGATAACCATGTGCTTCATGAAATCCCCAAATTAATGTATTATGAATTGTTGATATTGGTCAATGTTCAAAAAGTGTCATTTCCTGTCAGTTTCATGCTATCGAGTCCTGGGGGTAGTTTTCCTCGACAATTTAGCTGTGTGCCTTGAGCCAGTGTCATGTTTTCACAATACTCTCAGTTAAACCATGATCCTTAGAATTCAATTAGTATCATGACTCAGGAAAACTCAGTAAATTCAGTATCAGTCTAGTCCTACTCAGTAATTTCAGTGACCTCAGTGGTCTCAGTAACATCAGTACTCAGTATTCTCAGTGACCTCAGTATTCCCAAGAATCAGAGTAACTTCAATACTCTTCATCTGTCCTCAGGTCTCAGTTGCATTCCATCAGTCAACGAAACTCAGTAAACTCAGTTTAGCTCCGCTAAACAATACCATTAGTAATAGTACAATTCAGTTAGTTAGTTCAGTGTCTATTCAGTTAGGAGTAGAATTCAGCAAAGAGTGAACCCAAGGATGGGGGGACTCACCTGTTATTTAATGGAGAGTGTGATCCTTAGAAGCAATCGTTGTGTTCAAGAACTACGTAGCCAGAGTAGGTTGAGATTCACCCTACGCGTTTAGGGATTTATACATCTCATTTGAGTTTTCTACTAGGAGGGGTTGACGGAAGAGCTCTCTATTAGAGAGGGTATACTTACAAACTTATCTTTACTCGTGGCACGGTATTGATACCCTTCAGCTATGGTTATAGGTTGGACCTTACTAGTTTAGTTTTGGGGTATGTCGGTTAGATGATTACCTCCCACAGTCTCAGTTTTAGATATATTTTCAGTAATAGAACTCAGTTTAGTTCTACAAAAATCAAGGACTATCAAATATAGTTAAATCCGTACAGTGCGGAACCCAGCTAGTTCCATCAGTATCAGGATTGTCAGATACAGTCACTCATGTTATCAGTATTCAGACTCAGTAATCATTTTATCACAAACTTAGTTAATAGTATATTAATTATAAAAACTCATATTATCAGTATTTAGTTGTAGGACTGTTAGGTACAGTCAATCAAACCAGTTCTTCATAATCAGAACTGTTAGAAATAGTCATCCCTTTATCAGTAATATGACATCAGTTCCTCAGTACTCAATAGACTTAGTCATTTAGTATCCCAGTATTAGTATTGAGATATCAGTAAATCCACGTTAATAGAATTCATGAGTCAGCATTATCACAATCTCAGTTACAGTTATATATTCATACACGTATTCTCAATTTCATGTTATACAGTCAATTATTATTGCTCATGCATATGAACCCTTCCAGTTAGCCTACCTCACTTGCATACCAGTACATTCAACGTACTGATGCATTTGGACTAAGGTGTTTTATATCATAGGTTTAAAAGCATGAGCTCCCGAGTATCCTTAGTAGATTAGACATTCAACATCCATACTAACAGTGAGTCCTCATCATTTAAGGATAGCATGATTATTTTATTACTTTATTATTTTAGTAGTTCGTAGTTAGTTGGGGATATGTCCCATTAACTCCATAGTTTGTCAGTTAGTTTGGAGGCTTTCAGACTACAACATGTGATTAGACAATTTATTTCAATTTTGGGTATTTTTATACCCCATTACAGACATTGTACTACATTCAGTATTAGTTCAGTTTTGAACCTTATGGCCTTACATCTTATATTCAGCATATTTACAATGTAGTATTCAGTGGTAAGTTACAGATATTAGTCATGGGTTAGTTTATGGTCCTTCTAGGTCAAGAGCACCGTGTATCATTTTGGATACCAGATTTGGGGTGTTATAAACTTGGTATTAGTGCCTAAGATTCAACAGTATCCTAGGAATTCTGAAAGACTGCATCTAGTAGAGTCTTGTACATGGGTGTGTTATGAACCACATTTATGTGCAGGAGGCTATGAGATATTTTAGGAACAGTTTCCCATCTTTCAGTATTCATGTCGTGCTAGTGAGCATAAGCTCAAAATTTTCTCTCATTCTAATCCATTCTCACTTTTAGTTTCAGAACATGCCTCCCATAGGGACTAACGAAAGGAGAATGGGAAATCAACCAACACCTCAGCCCATTCAGGTTGTTCATCTAGATGAGCATGTCTCTCATGCAGAATTCAGGACTGCATTCACTCTAGGAAATTCAGTTGTAGCTCAAAATGAATGGCCAACTGCTGTTCTGACCAACCTAGTGGCCAATTCAGCTGCAACCAGGATTCGGGACTTCACCTGAGTGAATCCTCCCTTATTCTCAAGTTCTAAGTCTGAAGAGGATCCATAAGAATTCCTTGACCAGGTTTAGAAAGTCACAGACATCATGGGAGTGACTTCCAGTTAGAGTGCAGATTTAGCCACTTATCAACTACAAGATGTAGCCCATATGTGGTCCTAGCAGTGAAAGCTAGACAAGGATATAGATGTAGAGCCCATAGAGCGGGAAGAGTTTGCTATAGCTTTCTTAGATAGATTCTTTCCCCTAGAGCAGAAAGAAGCCAAAGTATTAGATTTCACTACCTCAGACAAGGTATCATGAGTATAAAAGAGTTTTTCCTCAAGTTTATTTAGTTAGCCAGGTAAGCTCCCCATGTAGTAGCAGACAGTAGATCCAAAATGAGTAAGTTTATGTCTGGGATATCAGGTAGAGTGGTTAAGGAGTGCAAAACTATGATGTTAATTAAGGAGATAGACATATCTAGACTTATGGTCCATGCTCAGCAGATTGAGAAGCAGAAACTTAAGAAGAAGGAAAGGAAAATAAGAGGGCCAGAATCGGTAGTTATAGTTTTTCTCAGCCAGGGTTGCAGAGTGCTAACCGTTCTTAGCATAGACAAAAGTTTCCAGCCCCAGTTCCATCTTCAGCTAGTGCTCCAACACCAAAGTGTAGAAATAGCTATAGAGATGAGGTGCCAAGCTCTAAGACCTAGGGTAGTGAGAGTAGGATTTTTTCTCATCCGCTTTGCGAAGAGTGTGGTAAGAATCATAAGGGTTTGTGTTGAGCCGACAGTAATGTATGTTTTGGATATGGTGACTCAGGTTACAAGGTCCGATACTATCCTAAACTCTATTCTCGAAGTCAACACAGTCGTCTTTCAGCTCAGTTCAGTCGCCCAAATCAACAGGGTGCCAATTCCAGCGTCATTAGTGGGCAACGCCCTAATAGACTCTATGTACTTTAGTCTCAATAGGATCAGGAAAGTCCTCCTGATGTAGCCACTGGTATGTTACATATCCTTCCTTTAAATGTTCTCGTTTCTTAAGATTTAGGAGCTTCTTTTTCTTTTGTAACTCCTTGCGTAGTAGTAAACTTTAAGGTCAGATTAGTTGTTAACTGGACCTTCTCAGTCTCTAACCCAGTGGGTAAAATGATCACATCCCTACAGGTATATGGGAACTATCCGATTATAATATCTTAGAAATCCAGGCCTTTAAGTTCTAGTAGCAATGCCAGTACGTGTAGAAAATCAATAAGGGAAGATGATTTCTAACCCATTCCTAATTCAATGTAAAGTTTTATACTTCAACCCTCCCGATACTTATGCATGATTTATGTTTCAGTCCTACAAATATAGCTTGTATCCATACGCTTTTCATATAATAGAGTATGTTTTATGTTCCTAGTTTGAGGAGTTTCGGCTTACTAAGTGTTGAAAACTATGTTCCACAAAATCAACAATTTCAAATCCAGTTCATACAGATCATGACTCATGCACTTATGTCATGCCTTAAAGTATGCTTAGCCTACATGATACATGACTTCCCTCCTAGTATTCAGTCGAACTCAGATTATATCACATGTATTCTCAGTTTAGATACCTTGGTGAATCTTTGATGTTGATGTTCCATCCCTAAGTCCTTAATGACAGTGTCATTCAGTAGTTAGTATCTAGTAAAGGACTCAGACATTCCTATAGAACCATGGCTTTCAGCTATCAGTTATTTAGCCATCAGAATTCAGTGCTTCCATACCAATCTATACCTCAGTTATAAAAAATCCAGCATTTATTCCCAGTTACATTCTTAGTTATGATTACAGTCTCAATTACCATCTTAGCTACAATCTCAGTCTCAGTCCTAGTTCATCTAGATCAGAAATTTAGTTCACTTTCACTTTACCCGACCATAACATATAGCTATCAGTTACTTAGTTATTAGTATTTCAGTACCTCAGTTACTGAATGTTTCCAAATCATGTCATACGCTTGGTCTTACAATTTTAAGTAATACGCTTTCAATAAATACATGCCCAATCACCACCTTTAACTCAGTCAGTCTTTACATTTTATGCATAATAATTTACAACCTTAAGCTAGTCATTTAGACTAAGTATAGTTCAGTTTTATGTGCCAGCGTTCATCTATAAGTTATTTAGTTAATCAGATCAGTAAGTATATTTATGTATTCGTACTCAACATAATGTGAATCTTTTCAGCAGTCTCAGTTACTGTGCATAAGGTTTGGTCACTTCATCTTAGATAATGTTTCATAGGCATTGCCTCCTAATACAAGAACCCCAGCCATGTAGCTATCTCCTATTCAGATATCCTACTTATACCAGGCCATGATTCGCTTTCTCTCTACAGTTATTAGAACTCTTTAGAAAGAGTGTCATAGAAATGCTCCGATCGAGTATAAGTTTTCAGCATGAGTTAGTTTGCAAAGCCAGTACTTCAGTTTAGCAGTCAGAACAGAAATGGTCAGATGGTGTGATTTCCCCATCTTTTTACCTAATTACTCTATTCAGAATCTCATGAATGTGATCATTCTATGATGGAATAACTAGGTAGTTGCGAGTTCAACTTGGTTCATGTATCATACCTTAGTTTCATATCCTAGATATTCAGTCATAACTCAGTTTGTTAGTGCCCTGTGCATCATCCCAGTTTTCCTCAATATCGCAGTCAAGTCAGTATTCTTCTACGGACCTAGTATCCCTAAGGGGAGATACACTATAATTCCCCAAACCTTTCATTACATAAACATGCCTCTCTCTTCTTGTAATGAATCTAGTTTGGAGTGGTGGGTACCCATAGGTTGAACCTCTAGCTCCAATCTTGGTCGTATGCAACGTATTCAAGGTACTTAGTTCAGATCACGATATTCAGCTCATGTATCATGTTCCAGACCTAGTTACATTATCATGTTCCTCTCATGCATATTTAGTAATTAAGCTCAGACTTAGCCCAAGGTAATTACTTTTCTTAAGCTTATCCAGATTCATGTTCAGATTTTAGTTACAAAGGTGGTATTTAGTTCCATGCTCAGTTTTCATTTCAAATATGGTATATTTACCCTTACATGTTCAGTCGTATGCTCATAATTTAGTTCAGTCATATATTCATACATTAGATATGTATGAT
Source organism: Capsicum chinense (assembly GCA_026120095.1). Lineage (NCBI taxonomy): Eukaryota > Viridiplantae > Streptophyta > Magnoliopsida > Solanales > Solanaceae > Capsicum > Capsicum chinense. Next base: position 99,477,227 of record JAPEIP010000003.1, read on the forward strand.
CAACTTATTAGTACTCTTAGTCTTGCATTCATGTATTAGCTCTGTCATAAAATCATGCATCAGATATGCATGCTCTGTATGAATCTCAGTAATGTCATTCAGTTAGTCATGTTCCAGCTGTTCATGTTCAGTATGTACCTCAGCTTATCATTTCTAAAATCTAAATCAGTCTTATTCAAGGATGAATGTTCCTAAGTGGGAGATATTGTAATACCCCATACTTTTGCCTAGCTTAAAATTGTCCCAGAAATGTTAAAGCCTTATTTTAAAGATGAATCCACTTTTATACATATGGAATTTTCATGTGGAAAATTGAATAAGCTTTTCATTGATACCAAATTCTCCCAGATCCGACATCCGGGCGAAGAGTTAGAGCCATTTTAGTAAGATAGTGTGTCACTTGAGCCATCAACGTATTGCGGAGCTAGCCACAATGGAAATCGTCAAAATCCAGTGATCCTCTGTGATTATGGCACATTGAGCTAAGGCTCAAATTTAGAGTTTTCAAATTCCAGTAACACGGCTCGATAGCGCCGCGTCGCGCTAGGTGTCCAAGTCGGGAAATTTTCAAAGAATTAAAATACGTGTCCAAGGGTTAAAAGGGTCAATTTCTCACCCCTACATAAACCCAATAACACCTAATTCATCCCTATTTGACCCAAAATTAATTTTTTCGCTCAAGTTTCTCTCATGAACAAGCTAAAGTTTTCAATTGGGGATTCAAATTCAGGACTCAAATTCAAGAATCTCTCCATTAATCTTTGTATAATCAAGAGCTAAGGAATGTATAGTATTCATTCATGGATTCCTTTTGCCCATGAAGCCCAAGAATCAAGTTTTAAACTTTGTATTATGATATTCTTGCTATGTATTGATTATGTTTATGTGGTTGTTATTGTTGTATGATTCCTAAGTTGGAATCTTAATGAGTTTTTATGAAATTATGTTATTATATGATTTTAAATCCATGAATTAAGTGGTTTATAATGTGTTAATTGATAATCATACCTATGCCCTATGTGGTCTATATAAGGTGTTTGAAAAAATGCCTAGAAATCTAGAAATCATGTAATATAGTTTAATTGTGACTTAAGTGGTTGATTTCTGTTTTACCCTTATGTTCAAAGAACTCCCATGCTATAAATGTGCCTTGTAAATGTTTGTTGGATTGCACATGAATTAGCCTTATGAAATTGTACCATTTTTACATGCAATCCTATTCAGGTATAAGTTTGTGTTAACCATGTGCTTCATGAAATCCCCAAATTAATGTATTATGAATTGTTGATATTGGTCATGTGTTCAAGAAGTGTCTTGTCCTTTAAGTTTCATGCTATTTAGTCCTAGGGGTACTTGTACCCGATAATTTAGCTATTTGCCTAGAGCTAGTGTCATGTTTTCACGATACTCTCAGTCAACTCATGATTCTTAGAATTCAGTAAGTCTTATGACTCAGGAAAACTCAGTAAATTCAGTATCAGTCTAGTCCTACTCAGTAATTTCAGTGACCTCAGTGGTCTCAATAACATCAGTACTTAGTAATCTTGGTGACCTCATTATTTCCAGAAATCTCAGTAACTTTAGTATTCTTCGTCAGTCCTCAGATCTTAGTAGCATTTCGTCAGTTAAGAGAACTCAGTGAACTCAGTGTAGCTTCGCTAAACAATACCATTAGTATCAGTTCAATTCAGTTAATCAGTTCAGTGTCTATTCAGTTGGGAGTAGGATTCAGCATCGAGTGAACCCAAGGATGGGGACTCACCTGTTATTCAGTGGAGGGTGTGATCCTTATAAGCAATTGTTGTGTTCCAAAACTATGTAGCCAGCATAGGTTGAGATACACCCTACGTATTTTGGGAATTATACATCTCATTTGAGTTTTCTACTAGGAGGGGTTGATGGAAGAGCTCCCTGTCAGAGAGGTTATACTCATAACTTATCTTTACCCATAGCATGGTATTGATACCCTTCAGGTGTGGTTACAGGTTGGACCTCACTAGTTCAGTTTTGGGGCATATCAATTAGATGATTACCTCCCACAGTCTCAGTTTTAGATCTATTTTTAGTAATAGAACTCAATTTAGTTCTACAGAAATCAAGGACTGTCAGATACAGTTAAATTAGTACAGTGCAGAACCCAGCTACTCCCATCAGTATCAGGACTCTCAGATACAGTCACTCATGTTATCAGTATTTAGACTCAGTAATCATGTTATCACGAACTCAGTTAATAGTATATTAATTTTACAAAACTCATGTTATCCGTATTCATTTTCAGGACTATCAGATACAGTCAATCAGACCAATTCTTCATAATTAGAACTATCAGGAATAGTCATCCCTTTATCCGTAATATGACATCAGTTCCTCAGTACTCAATAGACTTAGTTATTTTGTATCCCAGTATTAGTAGTCAGATACCAATAAATCCACGTTAATAGAATTCATGAGTCAGCGTTATCACAATCTCAGTTATAGTTATGTATTCATGCATGTATTCTTAAGTTCATGTTATATAGTCAGTTATTATTGTTCTTGCATATGAACCCTTGTATTTAGCCTACCTCACTTGCATACCAGTATATTCAACGTACTAACGCATTTACGCTATGGTGTTTTATACCATAGGTTTAGAAGCACGAGCTCTAGATTATTCTTAGTAGATCAAACGTTCAGTAGCCAGACTAACAGTGAGTCCTCATCATTCAAGGATAACTTAATTATTTTATTACTTTATTATTTCAGTAGTTTAGAGTTAGTTGGGGACATATCCCACCAACTTCATAGTTTGTCAGACAGTTTATTTCACTTTTGGGTATTTTTATACCCCATTACAGACATTGTATTATATTCAGTATTAGTTTATTTTTGAACCTTATGGCCTTACAACTTATATTTCATATATTTAAAATGTATTATTCAGTGCTCAGTTACAGATATTAGTTATGGGTTAGCTTGTGGTCTTTCGGGGTAATGAGCACCGTGCAACATTTCGGGTACCAGATTAGGGGTATTACAAACTTGGTATCAGAGCCTAAGGTTCAACAGTGTCCTAGGAAGTCTGAAAAGCTGCATCTAATAGAGTCTTGTACATGGGTATGTTGTACACCACACTTATGTGCAGGAGGCTATGAGATATTTTAGGATCAGTTTCCCTTCTTTCAGTATTCATGTCATGCCAGTGAGCATAAGCTCAAAATTTTCTCTTATTATAATCTATTCTCCCTTTCTGTTATAGGGCATGCCTCCCAAAGGGACTAATGAAAGAAGAATGAGAAATCACCAGCACCCCAGCTCATTCAGGCAGTTCCTCTAGATGAGCATGTCTCTCATGCAGAATTTAGGATTGCATTCACTACTCTAGCCAATTCAGTCGCAACTCAAAATAAATGGCCAGCTGCTATTCTGGCCAATCCAATGGCCAATTCAGCTGCAACCAGGATTTGGGACTTCACCTAAATGAATCCTCCCTTATTCTTAGGTTTTAAGTCCGAAGAGGATCCACAGGAATTCCTCGACCAGGTTCAAAAAGTCACAGACATCATTGGAGTTACTTCCAATAAGAGTGTAGAGTTAGCCGCTTATGAGCAACAAGATATAGCCCATATGTGATTCAAGTAGTGGAAGGTAGACAGGGGTATAGATGCAGGGCCCATAGAGTGGGAAGAGTTTGCTACAACCTTCTTAGATGGATTCTTCTCCCTAGAGCAGAAAGAAGCCGAAGTATTAGAGTTCATCAACCTCAGACAAGGTAGCATGAGTGTAAAAGAGTATTCCCTCTTGTTTACTCAGTTAGCCAGGTACGCTCCCCATGTAGTAGCAGACAGTAGATCCAAAAAGGGTAAGTTTGTGTCTTGGATATTAGGTAGAGTGGTTAAGGAGACCAGAACTGCAATTTTTATTAAGGAGAAGGACATATTTAGGCTTATGGTCCATTCTCAGAAGATTGAGGAGCAGAAACTTAAGAAGAAGGAGAGGAAAGTAAGAGGGACAAAACTGGTAGTTATAGTTTTTCTCAGCCAGGGTTGCAGGGTGTTAACCGTTCTCAACATATACAAAATTTTCTATCCTTAGTTATATCTTCAGCTAGTTCACCTACACCAAAGTTCAAAAATGACCGTAGAGATGAAGCTCCAGGCTCTAAGACCCAGGGTAGTAAGAGCAGGGTTTTTACTCATCCGATTTACAAGCATCATAAGGGTTTGTGTAGAGCCGGTAGTAATATCCATTTCGGATGTGGTGAGTCAAGTCACAAGGTTTGAGACTATCCTAAACTCGATCCTCAAAGTCAACATAGTCATCCTTTAGCTTAGTATGGTAGCCCGAATCAGCAGGGTGCTAATTTCCGCAATATCTGTGGGCAACCTCAAAATAGACTCTATGCACTTTAGTCCCGACAGGATCAGGAAAGTCCTTCTGATGCAGCCACTGGTATGTTATAGATCCTGTCTTTACATGTTCTTGCTTTTTCAGATTTAGGAGCTTCTTTTCCTTCTGTAACTCCTTGTATAACAGTCAACTTTAAGGTCAGATTAGGTGTTTAATAGGGTCTTCTCAGTCTCTACCCAGTGGGTAAA
>JAPEIP010000003.1:99481903-99492827 GCA_026120095.1 Capsicum chinense
TAACCGTTCTCAACATATACAAAATTTTCTATCCTTAGTTATATCTTCAGCTAGTTCACCTACACCAAAGTTCAAAAATGACCGTAGAGATGAAGCTCCAGGCTCTAAGACCCAGGGTAGTAAGAGCAGGGTTTTTACTCATCCGATTTACAAGCATCATAAGGGTTTGTGTAGAGCCGGTAGTAATATCCATTTCGGATGTGGTGAGTCAAGTCACAAGGTTTGAGACTATCCTAAACTCGATCCTCAAAGTCAACATAGTCATCCTTTAGCTTAGTATGGTAGCCCGAATCAGCAGGGTGCTAATTTCCGCAATATCTGTGGGCAACCTCAAAATAGACTCTATGCACTTTAGTCCCGACAGGATCAGGAAAGTCCTTCTGATGCAGCCACTGGTATGTTATAGATCCTGTCTTTACATGTTCTTGCTTTTTCAGATTTAGGAGCTTCTTTTCCTTCTGTAACTCCTTGTATAACAGTCAACTTTAAGGTCAGATTAGGTGTTTAATAGGGTCTTCTCAGTCTCTACCCAGTGGGTAAAACAATCATAGACCGAAAGGTATACGGGAACTTTCCAATTACAATATCTCAGAAAGCCATGCCTTCAAGTTCTAGTAGTAATGCCAGTACGTGTAAAAAATCAGTAAGGGAAGATGATTTCCACCCATTCCTATTTCAATGCAAAGTTTTTTACTTCAACCCTCTCGATACTTACACATGCTTTACGTTTCATTCCCACGAATATAGCTAATATCCATACGCTTTTCATAGAATAAAGTATGTTTTAAGTTCTTGCATGAGGAGTTTCGGCTTACTCAGTGTTGCAAACCATGTTCAATGAATTCAGCAATTTCAAACCTAGTTCATGCAGCTCATGACTCATGCACTCATGTCATACTTTAAAGTATGCTTAGCTGATAACGCTCAACTTCCACTTCAATTTAGTGTAAGGTGATCGTCGTCAATAGATTTACCCAACTTTTGGAGTTGGGGTCGAATCCACAGGGAACAATGCAAGTGACGATTAAACTAATTTGATACTATAGCTATAAGTTGAATTCAAATAGATGATACGAAAAGATAAAATGGGGGTTTTGGAGATTAGCCAATAAATTGTTGGTCACTTTAACTTAAGTGTTCGTAATCAAGAGTTTATGAAAAACCTGAATTATGTTCACAAAGTGTTTTGGTAGATGACATATGCTAATAGTAGTTCAGGATTCTTACAGTAGATAGGACAACAAGTTATCTTTAACGAAGTTCTGCCTAAATGTCTCACGACCTACTTAAGCATTTAATTACCTAATCCTCTTGGACTTAGGAAATTTATATTCATATCCCATATTTTACCTCACCTTAACCAACCTTATTACAACGCTGATGATTAAATGGAGTATTTCCAAGTCCCTGTTGATAATTAACTTCCCACTATATTTGATTTCTTTCTCAAGCAAATCAAAGTGGGTTTTAATTATTGTTTGCAACCAACATACGTTAATTAAAGCCTCAGAATTATCAAGAAGTCCTACCACCTTTCGAATCCTGATCACTCAGCACTTTATCAAGCCCTAACCCTAGATCCCATAATTTAGGTTAATGGAATTTAGCCACTCATAATGCTAAAATCAAAACAACAAGTTGTATTCGTCTTTGAAAGTTAAACTTACCACAAGAAGAATAATAACTAGTTAATTGCAGAGTAGATCACAAAGGAAATCCAAAAATAATGATAATAATATCTTTAAAGTATATGCTTTTTCAAGCCAAGAAATTAGAGAGAGAAAATATCAAAGTATCATCAAAACTCAATGTGCGGGCCTCTCCGGAATTCCCCTAGAAAACCCTAAAACAAAGCTTTAAATAGTTCACCCTAATTAAGAAAATAAAATCAAGATTACAAATTTTTCTCAGAATAGAAAGCGACTATTGGTGATGCCTTATCAGGAGCCTAACAACTTATCAAGAATGTCGTCAGGTCTTCTTCAAATATACACTTCAATTTAGTGAAAGGCGGTCATTGTCAATATATTTACCCAACTCAAATCCATAAGGAACAATGTGAGTGTCGATTAAACTAATTTGAGACTATAGCTACAAGTTGAATTCAAACAGATGATACGAAAAGATAAAATGGTGGTTTTGGAGACCAGCCAATAAATTGTTGGTCACTTTAACTTTAGTGTTTGCAATCAAGAGTTTATGAAAAACCAGAATTATGTTCACTAGGAATTTTGGTACTTGACAGATTGTAATAATAGTTCAAAATTCTCACAGTAGATAGGAGAACAAGTTATCTTTATCGAAGTTCTGCCTAAATGTCTCTCTACCTACTTAAGCATTTAATTACCTAATCCTCTCGGACTTAGGAAATTTATATTCACAGCCCAGATTTTACCTCAGCTTAACCAACCTTGTTACGGCGCTGATTATTAAATGAAGTATTTCCAAGCCCCTGTTGATAATTCACTTCCCACTATATTTGATTTCTTTCTCAAGAAAATCAAAGTGGGTTTTATCTATTGTTTGCAACCAACAGACGTTAATTAAAACCTTAAAATTATCAAGAAGTCCTACCACCTTTCGAATCCTGATCACTCAGCACTTTATCAAGCCCTAACCCTAGATCCCATAATTCAAGTTAATGGAATTCAGCCACTCATAATGCTAAAATTTAAACAACGAGTTGTATTCGTACTTTTAAATTTAAACTTAACACAAGAAGAATAATAACTAGTGAATCGCAGATTAGATCACAAAGGAAATTCCAAAATAATGATAATAATCTCTTCAAAGAATTTGCTTTTTCAAGCCAAGAAATTAGAGAGAGAAAATATCAAAGTATCGTCATAACTCAATGTCCGGGACTCTCCGGAATTCCCCAAGAAAACCCTAAAACAAAGCTTTATATAGTTCACCCTACATAAGGAAACAAAGTAAAGGTTGCAGATTTTTCTTGAAATAGACGACGACTATTGGTGATGCCATATCAGGATCCTAACGACTTATCAAGAATGTCGTCAGGTCTTCTTCAAATTTGCACTATTCCTATCTTAGGTTGACGGCAACTTCTGACGGCTTATCAGGACTGTGACAACTTATCAAAAATGTCATCACACTTTTTCTCCAATTCTCATGTCCTTCTTAAGTCTGACGGCATTCCTAACGACTTATCACCATTATGATGACCTATCACAAAATGTCGTCGATTCTACCAGCTGGAACTCATTCCCTGTTTAAGGCTGGCGATGGCCTTGATAGGATATCACTAGGCTGACGACCTATCATGAATGTTGCCAGCTGCACTAGTCTTTTAATTGCTTCAGATTTCAGCCATTTTGCTTCCATTATTGTTGGTTCTCTATCATATCAGCTTCTACTGCAAGATCAAACATAAAACAATAAAAAACGACAAATATTGCTTAAGACTTTGCAATTATTCTTAGTTAAAAGCCTCAAATGTGTTAGCATCTGCTCACACATCAACACCATGAACTTAAAACAATTTTTTATCCTCAAGCAACTAAAATACAACATTACGATGCTTAACCAAGAGACACATAAAATACCTATGGTAGTTGATCATCAATTTTAGTTCAAAACACATTATCGTCTCCATTTTCAATCACTTTAAACCTTTCTGTGTATATCCATGAAGATCAACAATGTGAAAGAAAGGAATCAAGGTATGGCATAAAATTAGCAACAATAACCATGCCTATATACAAATTACACTATCCAAGCAAGTAGGCAACAAGCAATGTGACCGATGTGCCCTTATAACAAAGAAGTCCCTCCTCACTCATATATGAAATCAAGCTTATAAATGCAGGGACGGTCAAGAGACACTCTCTCTCAGTAAGAAGTTGTAGTCAATGTATGCTAAATACCATAAGCTTGCCCTTATTTTCATTACCGACGCTTTCAGATAGTTAAGTTAGGATCTCTATAGGACTTTTCTTTAGTTTGTAATGTAGGCTTGGGGCTATTATGAAACGCAAGGATATTTAAAGTAACTAAGCCTCCTTGGCCCTACACTATTTTTTTTGGGGTCTAACTTATCAACCTTTACCTTATTTCTCCCCTTATTGATTAAGCAAATTTAGGAAGGATGTGGTCATTTAATCAATCATTTTCTCTTTTGCACAACTTTTCTTTTCTCATTCTTTTTCTACCTCACCCAGCCTTGCATATATATATTTATATTTTTTTTATTACCTTTCTTCATCCTTACTTTACATCACACACCCCTATGATAGCCACCCTTAACTTAGGCTATTTGCCTAAGTCAAAGGGCACATATCCAAGAAGGATCAGGGCCAAAATAGGTTCATTGTGATACACATAGGAAGGTGATAGGTATAATAAAAAGAATAGGCATTCAGGCTCAAAATCAGGATCAAGGGATATTATTCACACATAGAAGGTCATTTAGGCTAAAAGTGGACTAATATCAATAGCGGCCTATGAACATTTCCTAACCGCCATCCTACAACCAAGGCAATACCAACCGAGAAAGTTTTGGATTTAACACATAACGGGAACTAGGTAGAATCTCACACACACATGGCACAAAGGTCCATCACAAGCTACTACCCATTTGGTTCATGCAATTGTTAGCAGTGATTATCATGTCCCTAATACTAATGCCATAAAATGATTCACAATAGTCACAAATAGATGCTCATCACACAGTTACTAGATAAACAATTGGAGAAGTATTTATCATTCCAAGAAAAATCAACAAAAATATGTCAACTATCCTAGATACTTATTTTTCCCCCAGTTAACCACAACACATTAGAAAACAAACACAATATGCCTAAACATGTCGGCTCTACTAAGAACAAGACTCTGGGTCAAAGAGGCACGACAATAAAAACCCACGGAGGACATCAACACCCATAAGTAGCCCCACCCCCAACTTAAAATCATGCAATGTCCCCAATGCATCAAACCAAAACAAGAGAGTTAGAAACATACCTGTGGCACCACAGGTACAAAGATTTGATGTCAATCACATAATACAAATACAAATAATAAAATACCTTGGGTTGCCTCCCAAGAAGCGCCTAATTTAGTGTCGCGGCACAACTCAGTTATCTTGACTACTCAGACATCATCAAGATACCTTGTTGATAATTATTTATGTCTCCACTTGGAGGATTTAAAACGTCTACCAAAATGTTGATCAATACATCTTTGAGGTGCATTGGGAAAACAGACGGATATAATGACACTTCCTTTATCTCGCCACTTTGCTGACTTGAATCTCTTACCCAAATTTATATTAAATTTTTGGATAGGCTCATTGGGTATTGATGAGATTATCAATAATCCACTTGATGCACATTGAATTTTTCCTTTACTGACCTTTAAGTGAGGGGTTTCATTTTTCTCTTTTTGAATGCCAAACTCCAAAATATAAGGATTATGTTCCTCATCCTCAAAACACCTCAGTTTTTTGGGTAGGTGGACTTCCATCACATCCACCAAGCATAATGTTGAAAAATGGTTCGAATGAGGTCTTCTCCTTAATTTTGGAGTTGGATCCTTCTGGTCATCCTCACCTCGAATTAGGCTAGAGTCATCAGAAGAGATTTGCTTGGTTTCTTCCTTTGCCTCTAGCACCGTTTCCTTAATCTTGGCATCATCCCTAATGGTAGGTTTGGTTGATTGGAAAATCATTGAGAGTTGCTCAACATCAAGAACAACATCGATATAGGATTCTTGTTCCTCATGTTCACATTCATCCATTATGTTAAATGATTCCACAGATAAGATATCATCTAAACATAATGTGGAAAAGTACTTTGAATGCTTGACCTCTATATCCATATCCTCTATCATTCTTCTTTCCTCATTATTTTCCCTTATGTCTTGATTTATATCACCTATGATATCATTCGTTATGTCCACATAATCAAACATTAGTTGAAGCATAGCTTCAATACCACTCTTTTCGGTGCTTCGTTCTTTCTGTTCTTGACCATAAAACCTGTCAAAATCATAAGAAGAACTAGAAATTGGGTTAGCATACCAGGGGGATGGGGTATTTGTGCAATCACTCCAATGTCCATCTTGACCACCACATAAAGAACAATCATACTCCTAGTAGGATGGAGATGGTGCACATATCTCTCTTCAGAGAGCATATCTACAATCTTACCAAAAGTGAGGTCTATCACAATAAGGACATGGATCATCAAGATATGATTTCCAACCACCAAGCTCATTTCATTCCAAGACGCCATAGTAATAAGTAATCTAAAATAAAAATCTACCTAACACCAGAAATAAAAGAAAAATAAAATTTTTTTTACAAGTTTAAAGTCAAGCAAATAGGCTAAAATTCCAAACCAACTCAATACGTCAAATCATTCCCCGGCAACGACACCATTTTTGATAACGCTCAACTTAAAATTCAATTTAGTGTAAGACATTCATCGCCAATATATTTACCTAACTTTTGGAGTAGGGGTCGAATCCATAGGGAACAATGTGAGTGGCGATTAAACTAATTTAAGACTATAGCTACAAGTTGAATTCAAATAGATGATACAAAAAGATAAAATGGGGGTTTTGAAGGCCAACCAATAAATTGTTGGTCACTTTATGTTAAGTGTTCGCAATCAAGAGTTTATGAAAAACCAGAATTATGTTCACTAGGGATTTTGGTACCTGACAGATTCTAATAGTAGTTCAAGATTCTCATAGTAGATAGGAGAACAAGTTATCTATATCGATGTTCTGCCTAAATGTCTCTCTACCTACTTAAGCATTTAATTACCTAATCCTCTCGGACTTAGGGAATTTGTATTCACATCCCAAATTTTACCTCAGCTTAACCAACCTTGTTACAACGCTGATTATTAAAAAGAGTATTTCCAAGCCCCTGTTGATAATTCACTTCCCACTATATTTGATTTCTTTCTCAAGAAAATCAAAGTGGGTTTTATCTTTTGTTTGCAAGCAATAGACATTAATTAAAACCTCAAAATTATCAAGAAGTCCTACCACCTTTCGAATCCTGATCACTCAACACTTTATCAAGCCCTAACCCTAGATCCCATAATTCAGCTTAATGGAATTTAGCCACTCATAATGCTAAAATTGAAACAACAAGTTGTATTCATACTTTGAAATGTAAACTTACCACAAGAAGAATAATAACTAGTGAATCACAGATTAGATCACAAAGGAAATCCCAAAATAACAATAATAATCTCTTCAAAGAATTTGCTTTTTCAAGCCAAGAAATTAGAGAGAGAAAATATCAAAATATCATCAAAACTCAATGTACGGGCCTCTTCGGAATTTCCGAAGAAAACCCTAAAACAAATATTTAAATAGTTTACCCTAAATAAGGAAAGAAAATAAAGGTTGCAGATTTTTCTCGAAATAGACAATGACTATTGGTGATGCCATATCAGGATCCTGATGACCTATCAAGAATGTCATCAGGTCTTCTTCAAATCTGCACTATTCATGTCTTAGGTTGACGACAACTTCTGATGGCTTATCACGACTATGATGACTTATCAGAAATGTCATCACACTTTTGCTCCAATTCTCATGTCCTGCCTAAGTATGACGGCATTTCTGATGACTTATCACCATTATGATGGACTATCACAAAATATCATTGATTCTACCAGCTGGACCTCATTCCCTGTTTAAGGCTAAAAATGGCCTTGATAGCCTATCATCGGGCTGGCGACCTATCATGAATGTCGTCATCAGTACTTGTCTTTTAATAACTTTAGATTTCAGCCTTTTTACTTCCATTATTATTCATTCTCTATCATATCAGCTTTACTACAAAATCAAACATAAAACAACAAAAATGATAAAAGTTGCTTAAGACTTTGCAATTATTCTTAGTTAAAAGCCTCAATTGTGTTAGCATATGCTCACACATCACTAGCCCATACTATACATGACTTCACTCCTAGTGTTTAGTTGAACTCGGATTATGTCACGTTCACTCTTAGTTTAGATACCTCGGTGAATCTGTGATGTTGATGTTCTGTTCCTAATTCCTTAATCACAACATTATTTAGAAGTTAGTATCCAATAAAGGAATCAGACAGTCCTACTGAACCATGGCTTTCAGCTATCAATTATTTAGCCATCAGAATTCAGTGCTCCCATACTAGTCTAAGCCTTAATTTTCAAAAATCCAGTATTCAGTCCCAGTTACATTCTTAGTTATAATTACAGTCTCAATTACCGTCTTAGCTACAATCTCATTCCTAATCCTAGTTCACCCAGATCAAAAACTCAGTTCACTTTTAGTATTACCCGACCATAGCATATAACTATCAGTTACTCAGTTATTAGTATTTCAGTACCTCAGTTACAGAATGTTTCCGAATCATGTCATACGTTTGGTCTTGCAAGTTTAAGTAATAAAGTTTTTATAAATTCATGCCCAGTCACCTCATATGACTCAGTCAGTTTATACCTCCTAAGCATAATACTCAACAGCCACAGGCTAGTCATTCAGAATAAGTACAGTTCAGTCTTGTATGCCAATATTCAGCTATAAGTTATTCAGTTAGTCAGATCAGTAAGTATATTTATGCATTCATACTCAACACCATGTGAACCTTTTCAGCAGTCTTAGTTGTAGTGCATAAGGTTTGGTCACTTTATCTTAGATGATGTTTCATTGGCCTTTCCTCCTAATACAAAAACCCTAGCCCCATTTAGATGTCCTACTCACACCAGGCCAAGATTTGCTTTCTCTCTACAGTCATTAGAACTCTATAGAAAGAGTGTCATAGAAATGCTCTGATCGAGCATAAGTTTTTAGCATGAGTTAGTCCGCAAAGCTTGTACTTCAGTTTAGCAGTTAGAACGGACAAGTTCAAATGGTGTGGTTTCCTTATCGTTCTACCTAATCGCACAATTCAAAATCTCATGAATGTGATCAATCTAAGATGGATCAACTAGGTAGTTGCGTGTTCATTTTGGTTTATGTATCATGCCTTAGCTTCATATCCCGGATATTCAGTCAAGATTCTATTTGTTAGTGCCCTGTGAATCATCCCTGTTTTCCCCAGTATCGCAGTCAAGTCAATATTCTTCTAGGGACCTAATGTCCCAAAAGGGAGATACACTATAATTCCCTAAATCTTTCATTACATAAACATGCCGCTCTCTTCTTGTAACGGATCTAGTTTGGAGTAGTGGGTACCCATAGGTTGACCTTCTAGCTCCAATCTCGGTCTTATGCCATGTATTCAAGGTACTTAGTTTAGATCATGATATTCAGCTCATGTCTCATGTTCCAGACCCAGTTACATTTTCATGTTTCAGCTCATGCATATTTAGTAATTACGCTCAAGCTTAGCCCAAGGTAATAGCTTTTCTTAAGCTTATCCATTTTCATGTTCAGATTTCAGTTACAAAGGTGGTATTTAGTTTGATGCTCAGTTTTCATTTAAAACATGGTATCTTTACCCTTACATGTTCAGTCGCATGTTCATAAGTTAGTTTAGTCATATATTCATGCATCAGATATATGTGATCAGCTTATTAGTACTTTCAGTCATGCATTCATGTATTAGCTCTGTCATAAAATCATGCATCAGATATGCATGCTTAGTATGAATCTCAGTAATGTCAGTCAGGTAGTCATGTTTCAGCTATTCATGTTCAATATGTACTTTAGCTTATCATTTTCCCATCTAAATCAATCTTATTCAAGGATGAATATTCCCAAGGCGGAGATATTATAATACCCCGTACTTCTACCTAGCTTAAAATTGTCCTAAAAATGTTAAATACTTATTTCAAAGATGAATTTACTTTTATACATGTGGTATTTTTATGTGGAAAATTGAATAAGATTTCCATTGATATCAAATTCACCCAAATCCAACACCTGGGCGAAGAGTTAGAGCCATTTTAGTAAGACAGTGTGCCACCTGATCCATCAACGCATCACGGAGCCAACAAAAATAGGAATCGTCAAAATCCAGTGAGCTTCCAGGATCATGGTACATCGTACTAAGGCTCAAATTCTGAGTTGTCAAATTTCAGTGACATGGCCTAATAGCGCTACGTCGCGCCAAGGGTCCAGGGTCGGAAATTTTCATAAAAATAAAATACGCGTCCAAGGTTTAAAATGGTCAATTTATCACCCCTATATAAACCCAATAACACGTGATTCATCCCCTTTTCACCCAAAATAAAGTGTTTCGCTCAAGCATACTAAACAAGCTCTTTTTAATTGGGGATTCAAATTCAAGACTAAAATCCAAGAATCTCTTCGTCAATCTTTGTGGAATCAAGAATTAAGGTTTTCATAATGTTCATTCATGGATTTCTTTCATCCATGAAGCCCAAGAATCAAGTTTTAAACTTTGTGTTATGATATTCATGCGATGTGTTGATTATGTTCATGTGGTTGATGTTCTTGTTGTATGATTCCCAAGTTGGAATCTTAATGAGTTTTTTTGAAATTACGTTAGTATATGAGCTTAAATCCATGAATTAAGTGGTTTATGACGTGTTAATTAATAATTATACCTATGCCCTAAATGGTGCATGTAAGGTGTTTGATAAAATGCCTAGAAGACTAAAAATCGTGTAATATAGTTCAATTGTGACTTAAGTGGTGGATTCATATTTTACCCTTATGTTCAAAGAACTCCCATGCTATAAATATGCCTTGTAAATGTTTGTTGTATTGCTCATGGATTAGCCTTATGAAATTGTGCCATGTTTACATGCAATCTTATTCATATATAAGTTTGCGTTAACCATGTGCTTCATGAAATCCCCAAATAAATATATTTTGAATTATTGATATTGGTCATATGTTCAAGAAGTGTCATGTGCTGTCAGTTTTGTGCTATTGAGTCATGGGGCTACTTGTATCCAATAATTTAGTTGTTTGCCTAGTGCTAGTGTCATG
>JAPEIP010000003.1:99492927-99512945 GCA_026120095.1 Capsicum chinense
ACGCGTCCAAGGTTTAAAATGGTCAATTTATCACCCCTATATAAACCCAATAACACGTGATTCATCCCCTTTTCACCCAAAATAAAGTGTTTCGCTCAAGTTTCTCTCAAGAACAAGCTAGGGTTTTTAATTGGGGATTCAAATTCAAGACTAAAATCCAAGAATCTCTTCGTCAATCTTTGTGGAATCAAGAATTAAGGTTTTCATAATGTTCATTCATGGATTTCTTTCATCCATGAAGCCCAAGAATCAAGTTTTAAACTTTGTGTTATGATATTCATGCGATGTGTTGATTATGTTCATGTGGTTGATGTTCTTGTTGTATGATTCCCAAGTTGGAATCTTAATGAGTTTTTTTGAAATTACGTTAGTATATGAGCTTAAATCCATGAATTAAGTGGTTTATGACGTGTTAATTAATAATTATACCTATGCCCTAAATGGTGCATGTAAGGTGTTTGATAAAATGCCTAGAAGACTAAAAATCGTGTAATATAGTTCAATTGTGACTTAAGTGGTGGATTCATATTTTACCCTTATGTTCAAAGAACTCCCATGCTATAAATATGCCTTGTAAATGTTTGTTGTATTGCTCATGGATTAGCCTTATGAAATTGTGCCATGTTTACATGCAATCTTATTCATATATAAGTTTGCGTTAACCATGTGCTTCATGAAATCCCCAAATAAATATATTTTGAATTATTGATATTGGTCATATGTTCAAGAAGTGTCATGTGCTGTCAGTTTTGTGCTATTGAGTCATGGGGCTACTTGTATCCAATAATTTAGTTGTTTGCCTAGTGCTAGTGTCATGTTTTCATGATACTCTCAGTCAAGCCATGATTCTTAGAATTCAGTTAGTCTTATGATTTAGGAAAACTCAGTAAATTCAGAATCAGTCTAGACCTACTTAGTAATTTCAGTGACCTCAATGGTCTCAGTAACATCAGTACTCAGTAATCTCGGTGATCTTAGTATTCCCAAAAATCTCAGTAACATCAGTACTCTTTGTTAGTCCTCAGATATCAGTAACATTTCGTTAGTCAATGGAACTCATTAAACTCAGTTTAGCTCTGCTAAATAATACCATAAGTATCAGTTCAGTTCAGTGTCTATTCAGTAGGGAGTAGGATTCAGTACTGAGTAAATCCAAGGATGGGGACTCAACTGTTAGTGGAGGGTGTGATCCTTAGAAGCAATCCTTGTATTCCAAAACTATGTAGCCAGCTTAGGTTGAGATGCACCCTACGCATTTTGGGATTTATACATCTCATTTGAGTTTTCTAATAGGAGGGGTTGATGGAAGAGCTCCCTGTCAGAGAGGTTATACTTACAACTTATCTTTACCTGTGGCACGGTATTGATACCCTTCAGGTGTGGTTACAGGTTGGACCTCACTAGTTCAGTTTTAGGGCATATCGGTTAGATGATTACCTCCCACAGTCTCAGTTTCAATAATAAAACCATTCAATTTTACAGAACTCTTGAACTGTCAGGTACAGTCAAATTAGTATTATGCGGAACCCAGCTAGTTACATTAGTATTAGGACTATCAGATACAGTCACTCATGTTATCAGTACTCAGACTCAGTAATCATGTTATCATGAACTTAGTTAATAGTATATTAATTATAGAAACTCATGTTATCAGTATTCAGTTTCGAAACTTTTCGATACAATCAATTAGACCAGTTATTCATAATTAGAACTGTCAAAAACAGTCATCCCTTTATCAGTAATATGATTTCAGTTCCTCAGTACTCAATAGACTTAGTCATTTACTATCCTAGTATTATTACTAAAATATCAATAAATCTATGTTAGTAGAATTCATGAGTAAGTGTTATCACTATCTCAGTTATAGTTATGTATTCATGCATGCATTCTCACATTCATGTTATATGGTCAGTTATTATTGTTCATGCATATCAACCCTTGTATTTAGGCTACCTCACTTGCATACCAGTATATTCAATGTACTGATGCATTTATGCTATGGTTATTTATACCATAGGTTTGGAAGCACGAGATCCCGAGCATCATTAGTAGATCAGACGTTCAGTAGCCAGACTAACAGTGAGTCCTCATCATTTGAGGATAACATAATTATTTTATTAATTTATTTTTTTAGTTGTTTAGAGTTAGTTGGGCACATGTCCGATAAACTCCACAATTTGTCAGACAGTTTATTTCAATTTTGGGTATTCTTATACCCCATTACAGAAATGTATTATATTCAGTATTAGTTCAATTTTGAAGCTTATGGCCTTACAACTAATATTCTGCATATTTATAATGTATTATTCAGTGCTACAGATATCAGTCATTGGTTATCTTGAGGTCCTTTGGGGTCATGAGCACCGTGTAGAATTTTGAGTACCAGATTCGAGGCGTTACAAACTTGGTATCAGATCCTAAGGTTCAATAGTATCTTAGGAAATCTGAAAAGCTGCATCTAGTAGAGTCTTGTACATGGGTGTGTTGTGCACCATACTTATGTACAGGGGGCTATGAGATGTTTTAGGAACAGTTTCCCTTCTTTCAGTATTCATGTCATGACAGTGAGCATAAACTCAAAATTTCTCTAAGTCTAATCCATTCTCCCTTTTGGTTACAGAATATGCCTCCCAAAGGGACTAGCAAAAGAAGAACGAGAAATCAACTAACACCTCAGCCCATTCAGGCAGTTCCTCTAGATGAGTGTGTCTCTCATGCAGAATTCAAGACTACATTCACTACTCTAGCCAATTCAGTCGCAACTCAAAATGAATATCCAGCTACCGTTCCAGCCAACCTAGTGGCCAATTCAGCTGTAGCCAGGATTTGGGACTTCACCTAAATGAAATCTCCCTTATTCTTAGGTTCTAAGTCCAAAGAGAATCCACAGGAATTTCTTGACCATGTTCAGAAAGTCACAGACATCATAGGAGTGACTTCCACTAAAAGTGAAGAGTTATCCACTTATCAGCTACAAGATGTAGCCTATACGTGGTTTAAGCAGTGTAAGGTAGACAGGGGTATAGATGTAGAGCCCATAAAGCGGGAAGAGTTTGCTACAACTTTCTTAGATAGATTTTTTCCCCTAGAGCAAAAAGAATCCAAAGTATTGGAGTTCATCAACCTCAGACAAGGTAGCATGAGCATAAAAAAGTATTCCCTCAAGTTTACTAAATTATCCAGGTACCCTCCCCATGTAGTAGCAGACAGTAGATCCAAAATGAGTAAGTTTGTATCTGGGATATTAGAAAGAGTGGTTAAGGAGTGAAGAACTACAATTTTTATTAAGGATATGGACATATCTAGGCATAAGGTCCATGCTCAGCAGATTGAGGAGCACAAGCTTAAGAAGAAGGAGAGGGGATATAAGAGGGCCAGAACTGGTAGTTATAGTTTTTCTTATCCAGGGTCACAAGGTGTTAACCATTCTCAGCATAGACAAAATTTTCCATCCCCAGTTCTATCTTCAGCTAGTGCACCTACACCAAAGTTTAGAAATGACCATAGAGATGAGGTGCCAAGCTCAAAGACCTAGGGTAGTGAGAGTAGGGTTTTTACTCATCCATTTTGCTAATAGTATGGTAAGCATCATAAGGGTTTATGTAGAGCCGATAGTAATATGTGGTTTGGATATGGTGAGTCAGGTCACAAGGTCTGAGACTGTCCTAAACCCAATCCTCGAAGTCAACACGGTCGTCCTTCAGCTAAGTCTAGTAGCCCGAATTGGCAGGGTGCCAATTCCAGTGCTATCAGTGGGCAATGCCTAAATAGAATTTATGCACTTCAGTCCCCACAGGATCAGGAAAGTCCTCCTGATACAGCCACCGGTATGTTACAGATCCTTTCTTTATATATTCGCACTTCTTCAGATTTAGGAGCTTCTTTTTCTTTTGTAACTCATTGCATAGCAGTCAACTTTAAGGTCAGATTAGATGTTAATAGGACCTTCTCATTCTCTACCCTAGTGGGTAAAACAATCCCAGCCCAACAGGTATATAGGAACTATCCAGTTACCATATCTCAGAAAGCTAGGCCTTCAAGGTCTAGTAGTAATGCCAGTACGTGTAAAAAATCAATAAGGGAAGATGATTTCCAACCCATTCCTATTTCAATGAAAAGTTTTGTATTTCAACCCTACAGATAATTATGCATGCTTTATGTTTCAATCCCACAAATATAGCTTATATCCATACGTTTTTCATAGAATAGAGTATGTTTTAAGTTTCTAGTATGAGGATTTTTTGTTTACTTAGTGATGCAAACCATGTTCCATGAATTCAGAAATTTCTAACCTAGTTCATGCAGCTCATGACTCATGCACTCATGTCATGCTTTACAGTTTGCTTAGCCCACACAAGACATGACTTCACTCTTATTGTTTAGTCGAACTCAGATTATGTCAGGTATACTCTCAGTTTAGATACCTCAGTGAATCCGTGAGGTTGATATTCCATCCCTATGTCCTTAATCACAGTGTTATTCAGTATTTAGTATCCAGTAAAGGACTCAGACAGTCCTATAGAACTATGTCTTTCAACTATCAGTTATTTAGCCATCAGAATTTAGTGCTCCTATGCCAGTCTAAACCTCATTTTTTAGAAATCTAGCATTCAGTCCTAGTTACATTCTTAATTACGATTACAGTCTCAATTGCCGTCTTAGCTATAATCTCAATGCTAGTCCTAGCTTAGCCAGATCAGAAAATCAGTTCACTTTCAAGATTACCCGACCATAGCATTTAGCTATTAGTTACTCAGTTATTAGTATTTCAGTACCTCAGTTATAGAATGTTTTTGAATCATGTCATACGCTTGATCTCGTAATTTCAAGTAATACAGTTTTCATAAATCCATGCCCAGTCACCTTATGTCACTCAGTCAGTCCTTACCTCCTATGCATTATATTCTACAACCTCAAGTTAGTCGTTCAGGCTAAGTACAATTCAATTTTATATGCCAGCATTCATCTATAAGTTATTCAGTTAATCAGATCAGTAAGTATATTTATGCATTCGTGCTCAACACCATGTGAACCTTTTCAGCAGTCTCAGTTACAGTACATAAGGTTTGGTCACTTTATCTTAGATGATATGTCATAGGCCTTTCCTCCTAATACAAGAACCCCAGCTATGTAGCGATCTCCTATGTAGATTTCCTACTCAGACCAGGCTAAGATTCACTTTCTCTCTATAGTCATTAGAATTCTATACAAAGAGTATCATAGAAATGCACCGATCGAGTATAAGTTTTCAGCATGAGTTAGTCCATAAAGCCAGTACTTCAATTTAGCAGTCAGAATGGACAAGTTCAGATGGTGTGGTTTCATCATATTTCCACCTAATTGCACTATTTGAAATCTCATAAATATCATCATTCTAAGATGGACTAACTAGGTAGTTGTGTGTTCAACTTAGTTCATGTATTATGCCCTAGTTTCATATCCTAGATATTCAGTCACGATTCAGTTTATTGGTGCTCGGTGCATCATCCCAGTTTTTCTCAGTATCGTAGTCAAGTCATTATTCTTATAGGGACCTAATGTACCAAAGGGGAGATACACTATAATTCCCTAAAACTTTCATTACATAATCATGCCGCTCTTTTATTGTAATGAATTTAGTTTGGAGTGATGGGTACCTATAGATTGAACCTCTAGCTCCAATTTTGATTGTATGCCACGTATTCAAGGTACTTAGTTCAGATCATGATATTCAGCTCATGTATCACGTTCCAGACCCAGTTATGTTTTCATGTTTCCGCTCATGCATATTTAGTAATTAAGCTCAGACTTAGCCCAAGGTAATAAAATTTCTTAAGCTTATCCAGTTTAATGTTCAGATTTTAGTTAAAAAGGTGGTATTCAGTTCCATGCTCAGTTTTCATTTCAAACTTTGTATCTTTACCCTTACATGTTCAGTCACATATTCATAGGCCAATTCAGTCATATATTCATGCATCAAATATGTGTGATCAGCTTATTAGTACTCTCAGTCATGCATTTATGTATCAGCTCAATTATAAATCATGCATCAAATATGCATGCTCATATGAATCTCAGTAATGTCAGTCAGGTAGTCATGTTTTAGATGTTCATGTTCAGTATTTACTTCATCTTATCGTTTCTCCTATCTAAATCAGTCTCATTCGAGGATGAATGTTCCCAAAAGGGAGATATTATAATACCCCGTACTTCTACCTAGCATAAAATTGTCCTAGAAATTTAAAGACTTGTTTCAAATATGAATCCTCTTTTATAATGATGGTATTTTCTAGATTTTCACTTTTTATCATGTGAAAAATTGAATCAACTTTCCATCGATACCAAATTTGGCCAAATCCGACACCCGAACGAAGAGTTAGAGCCATTTTAGTAAGACAGTGTGACACTTGAGCCATCAACGCATCGCGGAGCCAGCCAACATGGCAATCATGAAAATCCAATAAGCCTACCCGATATGGTGTGTCATGCCAAGGCTTAAATTAAGAGTTGTCAAATTTTAGTGACGCGGCGCGATAGCGCCATATCGCGCCAAGGGTCCTGTTTGGGAAATTTTCACAGAATTAAAATAAGCATCCAAGGTTTAAAAGGGTCAATTTCTCACCCCTATATAAACGCAATAACATGTGATTCAGCCCTATTTCACCCAAAATAAAGTGTTTCTCTCATGTTTCTCTGAAGAACAAGCTAGGGTTTTCAATTGGGGATACAAATTCAAGACTCAAATTCAAGAATCTCTTCGTCAATCTTCATAGAATCAAGAACTAAGGTACGCAAAGTGTTCATTCAGGGATTCATTTCATCCATGAAGCCCAAGAATCAAGTTTTAAACTTTGAATTATGATTTCATGCTATGTGTTGATTATGTGCATGTGGTTGTTGTTATTGTATAATTCCCAAGTTGGAATCTTAATGAGTTTTTATGAAATTACGTTAGTATATGAGTTTAAATCCATGAATTAAGTGGTTTATGATGTATTAATTGATAATTATACCTATTTCCTAAGTGGTGCATGTAAGGTGTTTGATAAAATTTCTTGAAGACTAGAAATCATGTAAAATAGTTCAATTGTGATTTAAGTGGTGGATTCATGTTTTACCCTTATGTTCAAGTGGTGGATTCATGTTTTACCCTTTGTAAATGTTTGTTGGATTGATTATGAATTATCCTTATAAAATTGTACCACATTTACATGCAATCCTATTCATGTATAAGTTTTTCATAACCATGTGCTTCATGAAATCCTCAAATTAATGTATTATGAATTGTTGATATTAGTCATGTGCTCAAGAAGTGTCATGTCCTATCTGTTTCATGCTATTGAGTCCTGGGGGTACTTGTACCCGACAATTTAGCTGTTTGTCTAGAGCCAGTGTTATGTTTTCACAATAATCTTAGTCAAGCCATTATCTTTAGAATTCAGTTAGTCTCATGACTCAAGAAAACTCAGTAAATTCAGTATCAGTCTATTCCTACTCAGTAATTTAAGTGACCTTAGTAGTCTCAGTAACATCAGTACTCAGTGATCTCGGTGATCTCAGTATTCCCAGAAATCTTAGTAACTTTAGTACTCTTCGTCAATCCTCAGATCTCATTAGCATTCCATTACTCAATGAAACTCAGTGAATTTAGTTTATCTCTGCTAAACAATGCCATTAGTATCAGTTCAATTTAGTTAATCAATTCAGTGTCTATTCAGTTGGGAGTAGGATTTACCACTGAGTAAACGCAACGATAGGGAATCACCTGTTATTTAGTGGAGGGTGTGATCCTTAGAAGCAATCCTTGTGTTCTAGGACTACGTAACCAGCGTAGGTTTAGATACACCCTACACATTTAGGGCTTTATACATCTCATTTGAGTTTCCTACTAAGAGGGGTTGATGGAAGAGCTCCCTATCAGAGAGGGTATACTCACATCTTATCTTTACCCATGGCATGGTACCGACACCCTTTAGCTGGGGTTACAGGTTGGACCCCACCAGTTTAGTTTTGAGGCATGTTGGTTAGATGATTACCTCCCACATTCTCAATTTCAGATCTAGTTTTAGTAATAGAACTCAGTTCAGTTCTATAGAAATCTAGGACTGTCAGATACAGTCAAATCAGTACAGTGTGGAACCCAGCTAGTTCCATCAGTATCAGGACTGTTAGATACAATCACTCATATTATTAGTATTCAGAATTAGTACTCATGTTATCATGAACTCAGTTAATAGTATATTAATTATACAAAACTCATGTTATTATTTTTTAATTTTAGGACTGTCAGATACAGTCAATCAGACCAGTTCTTCATAATTAGAACTGTCAGAAACAATCATCCCTTTATCAGTAATATGACATCATTTCCTCAGTACTCAATAGACTTAGTCATTTAATAGCCTAGTATTAGTACTCAAATATAGTAAATCCACGTTAATAGAATTCATGAGTCAGCATTATCATGATCTCAGTTATAATTATGTATTCATGCATATATTCTCACTTTTATGTTATATAGCCAGTTATTATTATTCATATATATGAACCCTTGCATTTAGCCTACCTTACTTTCATATCAGTACATTCAACGTACTGATGCATTTGCGCTACGGTGTTTTATACCATAGGTTTAGAAGCACGACTTCCCGAGCATCCTTAGTGGATCAAACGTTCAGCAGTCAGACTAACAGTGAGTCCTCATCATTCAAGGATAATATGATTATTTTATTACTTTATTATTTCAGTAGTTTGGAGTTAGTTGGGGATATTTCCCCTCAACTCCATTGTTTGTCAGACAGTTTAGAGGCTTTCAGAGTACAACATGTGTTCAGACAGATTATTTTAGTTTGGGTATTTTAATACCCCATTACAGACATTGTATTATATTCAGTATTAGTTCAGTTGTGAACCTTATGTCCTTACAACTTATATTATGCATATTTATAATGTATTATTCAGTGCTCAGTTACAGATATCAGTCATGAGTTAGCTTGTGGTCCTTCAGGGCTATGAGCACTGTGTAGCATTTCAGGTACAAGATTCGGGGCATTATAAGTTACCTGTTATATGAGGGTTACTCAAAGATTTTCCTTACCAGTGACGCGGTATTAACACCCTTCCAATTGAGGTTATAGATTGGACCCCAACTCAGCTATATTGCATTATCTGGGGCTTGTCGGTTAGATGACTACTTCCCATAATTTTAGTATAGAATTAGGACTGTCAGATACAGTCATCTAGTCTCAGCAATAGAACTCAGATAGTTCTACAGGATTCAGGACTATCAAATATAGTCAACTCAGAACAACACGAAACTTAGCTAGTTTCATCAGAAACTAGAATGTTAGATACTGTCACTTAGTATCAGTATCTCATGTTATCAGTACTTAGACTCAGTTATCATGTTATCACGAACTCAGTTAATATTATTATGTATTCATGCATGTATTCTTACGCTAATGTTAATCAGTCAGTTAGTATAGTTCATGCATATTAACCCTTTCCATTCAGCCTATCTCACATGCATGCCAGTATATTCAAACATATTGATGTATTTGCGCTATGGTGTTTTATACTATAGGTTTAGAAGTATGAGCTCCAGAGTATCAGTAGCATTCCAGTCTCAGTAGTCAGAGTTAGCAGTGAGTCCTCATCCTTCGAGGACATGACCATAACTTTACTATCTAATTAATTAATTTATTATAGTTATTGGAGTTAGTTGGGGAAATATTCCATCAACTCCTTGTTCAGACAGTTCAGTTAGTTAGAGGCTTTTTGGAATAACATGTTTAGACAGTTTAGTTTAGTTGTTTTGGGTGCTTCATACCCCATCCATATGTTATATTTTATCAGTTATGCTATAGTTTTGAACCTTATGGCCTTACAACCTTTATTTCTATATTTTCACTGTAATTATGCAGTGTTCAGGTACAAATATCAGTTATGGGTTAGCTTGTGGTCCTTCGGGATCATGAGCACTATGTAGTGTTTTGGGTACCAGATTTGGGGCGTTATAATACATTAATACATATGCTTTGATATTATGTTATGTATTGTCATTGAATTCTTGAGTGGATCGGTCTGTTAGTGGAACTGATGGAATGTAGTATCACCATGTAAATCCAAGGTAAGTCCTAATTCAAGTTAATGTTAACCGTCTGAGTATATATTTATGGGGGCATATTTTAAGGTATTGTCCCTCCCCTTGGGGATTTGTCAAATCATAAGTGTTATAGTGGCTATTAACCTTGTAGTGTGTTACTTTAGTAGAGTACCGAGGTGAAGGAGAAGGGGTTCAATCCATTCATGGTTGCCTTAAGTCGTAATGTTGTTTGGTCTATAGATCAGACTTAGCGTGATTTAGGATTAGTGGAATTTAGTGTTCTCAAAGGCATTTTGGGGCAAGTCCCAGGGCGAGACATAGTAGAATGCTCATAGGTGCAAAACGTATGTTTATAGGGCGTACGTACTAGAATTTGGCACGTAAGTTGCGGGTGCGATAATATAAGTCCCAGGAATAAAAACATATGTACGGACATTAAATTTAATTTTTAATTTTTAAAAATCTGTTTTTGGTATAATCATATTTTTTTATTATTAATATAATGGTATTATACCATATGTTATCATATTATAGTGATTTTTTTAAAAAAATTATAAATAAAGCAAACAAGTTTCATAGGAAATGACGTAATCAAAAATAATTTTTTTTAGATAATTATGCTTTAAAATTGACAAAATAGAGTTTATTTAAGTTACTAGTTTCAAAAATAAATTGATAGGACACAGAGTCCATAACATTATATTCCTAATGTAACTTTATTCATTTTTTTCAATGATCTTACATTTTTTTATCATTCTCCTTCGTTGAAATATATATACAGTATTAAGTGCAAAATTAGTTGATAGTAGGAATGACTAGTAGATGTGGAGATGAATGTTATTTTTATTTTAGAATTTCTCTTGTTATATCTTTTTTTCTATTGTTACCTTTCTCAAATAATGATCATTATATTTTTTCTATATTATTGGTCATTTATTTGATGATTTGTTAAATCATCAAAATTTTTTCTTTTACTTATATTTTTTTAGTAATAAAATTAGAAAAATAAAGATATATGACATACACACCTCATAGATTCATGAGACTACGTCCCATGTCTCACGGCTTATGCCCCGCCCTGTGCTATGTGAAATGCTTCACCTTAAGCCCCTGCCTTTTCAAACACTGGTGGAAATTAGATTAATATATTAGTTAAGTTCCAAGAGGGAGTGATATAGAGTGAGTGGTTGAAGTATAAGGATATAAAAAAATGTTAAATGGTATTTAAGTCATAGAGATGTTGTAAGATAGGTGTTGATGAACTCATAATTTGGGGTTTAGAAAATTGAAACTTACTTGATGTTATGATTCTCCCCATCCCTATTTGTTATTAGAGTTATTTGTTTCTAACCCTGGCTGGCTAATGAAACCTACCAGTACGTGTTGTTGTACTGATCCTATATGAACTATATCTCTAATTGGGGTATAGCCGTGGTGCAGGTTAGTTGGGGTCTCTCCAACAGTGACACTGATCATTTAGCAACAATTCCTACCCTCTACATTCTGTATGGATAATATGACATGGACTCTCTTATTCTTTATCTAGTCCTCTTGTATCAATTAAGGATAAGTTTTGTATATTCCGTGTTGATTATTTTCCATATCTCTTTTACGTATTAAATGTATTAAACTGGATTTATATTTTAATGTTAATTGGATTAAAAGGTTGAATGAGGAGATATTTAAAATTAGCTAATTAACTATCCTATTGAAAATGAATCATTTAACTTTCATTAAATGAATAGTAGATTAGTAATGGTTCTACTATATGAGGTGGGTTTTGGGTAGATGTATGCATGATTTAGCTAGTTGGGTCATGGAAAGATGGTATCAGAGTCAAAGTTACCGATCTCTCGGTATAAGAGCAATATTAAGTAGAGTCCTATGGATTGGTGTGATGACGTTCATATCAAATGTCTTAGAGGTTACAAGGCATTTTGGAAACTATCTCACCTTTTCTGTCCTATCATGCCATCTTACTGTTGTCTTCTTGAGTTGAGTCTAATTAGTATTTGAAAGATTTCAGTTGGTATCTCAGCCATCACTGTTAGGACTGGTTGGTCCTAATTGGTATCTTGGGAATGTTGAAAGGTTGGAATAGTGTATTACGACTAGTAGAGGTTAATAGGAAGCGTAGGTGTTGAATTGTTATGTTTCAAAGCTGGCTTGATATTTTTTTTTTTTTAAATATTAGTTCGTAATATGTGTTGTTTATATGAATTCTTACTGTTTGATCTCGCTGTTATTTGGTGGTCAGACGGTCAAACTCCTTAATTATGAAATGTTTATTGTTCATGCTAATTTGTATCTTGTTTGGCAAAAGGACCCGAGGATCGTGAGGGCCAGTGTGATCTTGAGGTGTACCTTTATTTTGCAACTTGAGGCACTCCTCATCTCTTCATGATTTGGAGTATACCTTAGTTTCTGTACAAATCCCAATGAACTACCTAGGTGCCTTGCCATTTTTTTGATAAGATACCATATAGGGGGTGGTGCTTGAGAGGAAAGGAAGGAAAAAGTGTGTTAAAAACTGATTAAGTTGAGGAATTAGTTGCATTGAGGATTACTTGAGTCGTAATATAAACACTTTAGACCTTAAACACTCTAGTACTTGATAGTTTCAAATTGTATTAGTGTTCGGTGGACGGTGTAGTGTGGGAAAAGACCTGAATTAGTTAGGAAAAAGAGAAAAACTAAACCATTAGAGGTTACTGTTGCAATAGAACTTTTATCGCTGCAGCAATTAGGCAGTAAGCTGGTAGGGGTTCTCCTGTTTTTCTGAAATTGTAATCATTGCAAAACATCCCTATTTTTGAAATAATAAACTGATAGAATGAATCCAACATACATTATAAGATAACATTATTATTATTATTAAGGTGAGAAAATAGTAAATGTCTAAAAAATGTAGGGAAAAAGGGGGGGTCTAGTTGGTAGCACTATCTCCGAGGCTCGAGGCATCCGAACCCTCCTCCTCTATCCCATTGAGGAAGGAGAACTCTTCGACATCCATCTTCGTCCACTTAGGTATCTTCTTAGTAGGGGAGGCACACTCAAACATCACCTAGATTACCTTCCATATTCTTACCAGCATGCTTTCACAAGAGCAACTCTTCTTCTTTTCTTCATTCATCTCATATCAGAGCTCTACATAGGCTCAAACCATGTCCAATGGTGGAGTCGATCTTGAATAGGAAAATACGATAGGGGTTAGTTGAGTGCTCTCTCGTCGCCCCAGACAATAGCAAGGTCGGGCTCCCAACCATCAAGAGATATGGGAACCTGATTAGAAGGGGTACCTGACTCAACAACCCTACCATCTTGACTTCTCACAACTCTTTGTTACTCCCTTCTCGTATACCCTTGCCTCATAATAGGTTGTACACCACCTCATACTCTCCCATAGTGTCCTGAATCTCTCGAGGAATGTCTACACTATTACATAGAATGGTGACCAAGGAAGATAGAAAAAGATCTCTTGCCGATTTCTCCCTAGCATAAAATTACAGCCACTTATCCATAACAGCATATACCACGATCATAACTTGATGGAAGGACATGATTGTAACATTTACCGAGGGACAAATCCTTTGGGAAACCAACTATAACCATACTCTATCCTTGATCGAGAAATAGGTACTCTTATTACCCCTAATGTTGGACCATTTCACATTATTAGCTCTCCCCCCTGGCACCAAGACCTAGCTGCCCGCTTCAACTCAGAATTGTAAATTTTTTCTTAAAGGTGGCATTAGAAGTATTAGAGACATCATAAGCATTATCGATGGAGGCAACATCCACGGGACTTCTCTCCTTAGATGTAGACAGTGGGGAGACCACTGGCCATTCCACAGTTAGGATATTAGAATAAAACTCTTGATGACCTCCATGTGGTATTGTGGGGATGGCTTAGTCAATATCTCCTGCCCAAAGGCTTTAAATTGATAGTAAAACACCAACAACTTCTCCTTCATATTCATCATCATCATACCGCGCTTAAGAAGGAAACCCCTACTATGTAGCCCCTTGCTGTAATATTATGACTTTAATTGTTAGGAAATCTATGTTAATGGGGTTGTTGGGCTATGATAAACCTAAAAAATACTACAATGTAGAATTAGAAACTAAGATGGGATACTAAGGGAGGGAAATAAAATTTGTAATTCTAGAAAAAATGAAAATTCGGAAGCTACTACCCAGTACTGAAGTAGCAGTTAACCAACCACTATAGAGATACTATTGTTGTGGAATTTACTGCTGCAGCAATACCGCTATAATGGAATAATTACCGATGCAGTAGTTCGTCATCCTCAATCCGCCAAACTCCCACTCCATGGTGGATTTTTAACTTTTCTCCATATTTTTGTAAGTTTAGGATAGATCGGGCTTAGTGAAGTTCCTATGAACCTTTTTGCTCTAAAATGGGAATGTACACACTCGAATTCACTCTCAAGTCACTCAAATTTAATAGGGAAGGTGACCCTTCAACTCTGACTCATCCCATGATCGAAATACACCATGAACTACGTTAATCTTACGTCGAGGATGCTGTAGAAGAATTTTCGATGTAAGAAAGCCTAACATATTATTTATTTCATTAAAGAACATGATCAAATTCAAGTTCAAATAGTAGCACCAAAAACCTCTTGAAATTTCTCAATTCTAACATAATCCTACGAGTATACGGTGATACATATATCAAGTAAGTAGTAGAGGTAAATAAATTACCTTGAATTCACTATCAGAGAGGGATTTCAAAGAGAGGATTGAGAGACTTTTGAGAAGTTGCAGTGAAAAATAAGGGAAATGAACATTTCCCTTATTTGAAACTTCCACGAACCACTACTATGGTAGTAACGACTACTGTGGTAAAATCTTTATAATGTTAGTTTTATCCTGGCTTTTCATGAATTATGGTGTATTATTCTATTTGGGTAATTATAGGAGATAATTTTCATGACACAAAAGGTCATAATTGGAACCCTCCCTAACCTATGGTAGGAGAACCATACCACCCTCACTTTACCCACTCAAGTGTCATCTCCACATTCATTATAGTATTAGCTTACATTTTTTCAACAAATTCTAAAAAGGTATCATTCAATCACTACTAATTATTCAAAACATCATCACCCATAAAACATAATAAATTTCAAAAAACCTCTATCTATTATAATTATCCGAGACCCAAAGTCACAGTACAAGAATATCTAAAAAGAACAACTAAGTCTGAAATAAACACATCATCGGAAACTTTACAAAAGAGGTAATCATTCTAGTCCTGAAACAAAGGACCTAAACATCTTAATAAGATTTGAAGTTTGATTGGACATGGTGCTCACTCTAGAAATCAAGTCTGTATCACTATCTAGAGCCAAGTTCACATGTCAACTGGTGGAATATGTTCTACATTCAATAAAAAGAATAGTACAAGTAGCATCAATACATCGATAAGTAGTGGTAATCATCATAGGTCAACTAACATAATACTATACAAGTAAGAAAATCAAACAAGTATAAATTCAATCATAAAAAGATTCATAATCAATGATGTCAATCAAGCAACACATCATAAATCATCATGCAATTACACTCAAAAGTTCACTTTACATGATTTCATACTTAATCATTTTCACCAATCATTTATCATCACATATATTCATCAAGTAGCACTCAATTCATGTGAATGAGTGTATGCATGCAAGATGTGCACATTATCTCTTACCTTTCTCATTATCAACATAATGCATCGATATGATACTGGACCTATTATCATGTTATATCATAATATGTTAGCATGACATTCGACCCATCACCATTTTATATCTTAATGTACTGGTGTGGTACTTGATCCATCATCGTATCATATTATAATGTACTGGCATAGTATCCGACTCATTACCTCAACGCCTAATCAAATTATAATGAAAATGTAATGCAGTCATTAAACCTCATACCATGCTAGAAGGCAATCATATATGCTCTAATCAGAAACAAGAAACCAAAGCAGACTAAGTGCTATACAAAACCATAGCCTACCTCAACCCCTTCACTCAAAGTAACCTTTAAGCCACAATTTTCCCTTTCATTCTTGCTCTACTCATACTTGGTCTATAAAACCACAAAAATATACACACATTTCAATAATTTCTCTCTGTTTAATAACTAGGGTTTAACAATCATTGATGTTAGTCATAATTTATCCTATTTTTATGATATTAGGGTTTTCTCATCATTTTAACTTCATAAATACCACTAAATTTAGTAGAAATTCTAGTCCCGTTAATGTTTTCTAACACTCTCGGATCGTTATATGCCAAATTCATAAGCAATTCCATCAGTTTACGCAATTATCCATAAACTAGTGTTAAACCCCTAAACAACGATTAATTGATTTTCTAAGCATGAACAAAGTGAATTCAAGTCTTGAACATAATCGCCTTTCCCCAATGCCTTATAGAGATTTTCATGAAGTGGGGAATAAAATCTTTTTTGGGGTTTTAAAACTAATATTTTATTGTGCATTTCTGCTACAATAGTAAAATTTCTACTGCAGTAATTTGTACCCATTTTACTAAAGGTCGCTGCTATGGATTCCCTGACCGCTGGTGCAGTACTACCACAACAGTACAAGGGTACAACTTGGAGCTCTTTATCAGTTTTTCTCATTTTACAACATACACCATGAATCTCAATAATATAAACCAACCCCTCAACGATAATCACTATATCTAAAGTTCTATAGCTCTATTTCAGGTGTCAAAAGTTGTTAGGGATTCCAATAACCACTGGCCATCTAACCATTATATCAAACCCGCTATTATGAATCAAACAAATACCTGATTTCATTCAACTACCACACCCTCAAATTTGAGCCAGAACCAGACTAGCCCTAAATTTATTAAATTTTAGTGAATGAAAGTCCAAGTGCAACTTTTACCTCCTAATTTGGTGTAATGATATTTTGAGTCATTATAATAATGATCATGAGAATTAATTATGAAAACCTTTTATGGAGACATAAGAATAACCATCATGTTTAAACTAGGTATTGTGTAGTTACTTCTAATTGTAAAGAAGAAGCAATGTAAGTGTGTTAGGAAATGTGGCAGTATTCCTTTCAACAACCATCATGGCTGGAATTCCTCAGGTGATCATGCGATTGTCTAAAATCCCACTTTACTATCATTCAAAAATGCAAAAATGGGTAAATAAATATCTAATATAATAACGTTATTACGTGTGAAAATACCTAAAAAATAATAGACGACATATATTAGGCTCAAATTGGTCCCGTGAAAAATTAAAATGGAAATGTAAAATCCGGAAAAAAGTAATTAGGCCATAAGGCCCAAAAGAGGTTGGGTTGAGCACTACAACAGTAGGATAACAGCTGCAATAGTGCTACTGCAATAGTAAAAAAATTTCTACAACAGTACCCGATTGTAGCCAGCCCGAGGGAATTTTAAAAACCATCTATTTCATTAGTTCTCCAAGACACCTCCATCTCCTAAAGACACTAAAAAAACCCCATTTCTCCAAACATAAGATTTTAGAGATCATGGTTTATGAGAGCAGTTTTGAGACACAACTGACATAAACCTGATATGGAAAACATTTAGTACTAGTAGGACAACTCTCTCCTCTCAATAGGATCCAGATTTAACTATGAGATAGGTTATTATAATTTCATTATAGCATGGACTTGGGCTTGATTAATTTAATTGATAGTAATGTGGCACAAGCCAAAATCGGGCCTTACCGTGATGGTCATCTTAAGCTGACCATAGGTCAGAGATAACCCCCTTAACCTTACCTTAAGAGCACATAAAAGTAAACAATGAAAGTCAGCCAAAATAATAAGAGAGATAGAATAGTCAAGAAAACCTGAAAGTCAAATCAAAATAACCATAACATCCCAATACTGTTGACAAAAGTCTCTAATCCAGGGATATCAACTAAGTTAGGACATGATCCCGACTATGACAAAAAGAATTCATAAGTACGTGAAATATAAAGAAACTAAGTAAATAACTGGGCCTTCCAAAGAATGGAGGTTCACTATTTCACAGCTGATCAACGGGAGTACCAAATAACCTAATGCCACACAGGAAACAAAAAAGTTCTTAGAACCTACATCATTAAATAATGTAGTGCCCGAGGACGATTAGTGGGGTGAACACTGGCCCACAACCCAAGGGAAGGGATAAGAAATATATTTACCAAAAATCCCATCATAAACCACATGCATAACATTTATACACGCATATATATAGGACACGAGGATAGGGAGAAGGGTCATGAAACATGATAGTTTAAAACATTAGCCTTAACTATATAGCTCGTACCAATATTCCAAGCACTCATGGGCTATATAGGTCTAGTTTCCCTTGCCAGAAGGGTCGTAGTCCATGTTAGCCACATGTACCGTGGAATGACTAAAGACCCCAAGGGAATAGACGTCTAATATATAGTGTGTATCCAGACAAAATGGTCATATAGACCCCCAATGTTGACAAACGTGGTATACAGAGTTGGCCCTCCAGGAACTCCACCTTTTTAGTGAGCTACATAATTCCCATTAAGCCCAAATTAAAATAATTTGCACATTACCCAACCATTAAACATGGTGTCTTTTATTTAGGCATTTCCAACTTGGCATCATCATACCAATATTCTTGCAAAATATTCCATTTATGCCAAACCAATTCAATTAACCAAATTGACTCCAATTACCGATTTAGAATCCAAATATAGCCACCAACGGCATCCATATCCTTTTTATCCATTTATTCATTTATGCAATGCAATGTTTTCAAAAGATAAGTTAAACTATGTAAAAATTCATATTCAAACCCAAGGTTACTATCACGACCTGAACCAGGGCCTGGCCATGACGGGTATCTCAAGTCCACCGAGGACTGGACACCACCTTATTTTCTTAGCCAAATAGAACATAACATCGCTAACAGTGGATGAATTCTAAATATATAACAAGATAGAATAATGTAAGCTCAAAGGACTCTAAGAATATCAACAACAATACCCATTCCACATTACTCTACAAAGCCTCTAACAAAACCAAATTAATCTAAGTGAGGACATGCCCCTAATGATAGCCAAAAACAAGTCAAAAAAGAAGTCTATGATAATGGATAAACCAATAAGAAACAACCTTTTGGAAGAAAGAGGCTCACCACTTTAAGCTTACTGCTGACAACCCAAAAATCCTATCACTATGCAGGAAAAGCAGAAGTTCCGTCGAACCTTGCATTACGTGGGGATACATTATCTAGAGACGCTTGGCAAATTGAGTGCTAGCTTGTAATTCCAGGATAAGGGGACCAAATAATGTCGTGATCAATCTATAAAATTGTCAAAATCCAAAGCACACAATCATAGGCAAATACATACACACACATACACATACACACGCGCATGCATGCACACACACACACACACATATATATCACATGTTAGTGTAGGGAACAAGACTTAACATGAACTTTAAAATATTAACCTGGATTATGTAGCTCAATCATCATAAGAAGGCACCCACGGGCTGTATGGGTTCAACTCTCCCCTAACTAAAAGTCCTCAGTGTGTGTAGCCCCCATAAATGAGAATAACCATATGTACATATGTACCATATGGGACTCGAACCTCCCTATAATATATCAAGGGTGACTTAAGCACCTAGTCATTCAACATGGTGGACTCAAACCACCCAATTATTTAATAAGGGCGAATCAAACCACTTGGTCATTTAGACCCTCGCATTGACAAATGCAGTTTTCAGTATTGGTCCCTAGGGACCTATACTTTCGCGGCTTAGCTACACAACCCCCTTTAAGCCTAATTAAAATACTTTTTCTAACATTCTCATTCATTGAACAAATTCATTCAATAAGTCCTATCGTTGGTATCATCATAC
>JAPEIP010000003.1:99513045-99545923 GCA_026120095.1 Capsicum chinense
ACACACACATATATATCACATGTTAGTGTAGGGAACAAGACTTAACATGAACTTTAAAATATTAACCTGGATTATGTAGCTCAATCATCATAAGAAGGCACCCACGGGCTGTATGGGTTCAACTCTCCCCTAACTAAAAGTCCTCAGTGTGTGTAGCCCCCATAAATGAGAATAACCATATGTACATATGTACCATATGGGACTCGAACCTCCCTATAATATATCAAGGGTGACTTAAGCACCTAGTCATTCAACATGGTGGACTCAAACCACCCAATTATTTAATAAGGGCGAATCAAACCACTTGGTCATTTAGACCCTCGCATTGACAAATGCAGTTTTCAGTATTGGTCCCTAGGGACCTATACTTTCGCGGCTTAGCTACACAACCCCCTTTAAGCCTAATTAAAATACTTTTTCTAACATTCTCATTCATTGAACAAATTCATTCAATAAGTCCTATCGTTGGTATCATCATACCAACTTCACTTGCAAGTTAACACTGTCATGCCATATTAACTAACCATTCACATAGTGGAATTCATGACCCCTCTATGTTCAATTACTCATTCATACAGGGAATCTACAATCCCAAGGTCCAATGTTTCAAATTTCTTTTATGACATACAACGGTTCCAAAGGTATTCTCAGTGCGCATGTAATCATATTCAAAGCCAATTTTAAAAAATTTGGTTGAGTTTATACCAATTCAATTATTAAAATTTAAAAAATTAAGAAAACCATGTCCCCTTAGTTTATTCATCATGCCCATGCACCCCATAAATTCAACACCATAATAAAAGCATGAACAAAGCATATAACGTCATTGGAATCCAATTTAAGAAACATTCATTCAAAAACCCTCAATCCATATCAGAACCTATGTCCATAGAAACAATCAAATAGTTTCATGCTTTAAGTAAAAAAAAGTTGTAAAGGAAGAGTCACATGCCTGAAATATCAAGAGTTATGGAGAAGAAACCAAAAATTAAGCCCCAAGATGTTCAACCTTGAGAAACCCTAGCTTACTATTACTTGAGGATTTGAGAGAAGAGAGAATGTGGTTTGACGTGCTATCGATAGGAATGAGGTGACAATAGTTTTTTAAGGTCATGGGTTATGTTTAGGGAAAGACGGAAATGTCTAAAGTTCCCCTTAATAGAAGACTAAAAAACTATTGCCTAGACTTTATCGGTGACCTTACGACTCATAGGGTCACTTTACGACTCAGTATGCACACTTGTACTCTGGATAGTACCTATGGACGCCCACACTGGTCTGGCTACGAGTCGTACCATATGAATCGTACTCAGACATTACGACTCATAAGGTCCAAATCATACTCAGGACAAGACCTTTGATACTAAAACTTATGAGGCTACGATTTACACTTTACGACTCGTCATGAGACTTAATGACTCATTGGGTGCCAATTGCGATCAACATAGAAATTTAGCCAAAAATACTGGACAGGCTATGATTTGGTCCTTATGACCTATAATGACATCCTACGGATCATAGGGAGAGTCATAGTCTAGGCAGTGAGTGTAAAAACTTGAGAATATTAGAGGCAGAAATTTGGGGTGTTACATTCTTCCTCTTTAGGATCATTCATCCTCAAATGATGCGACATGCCATCCATTAGCACGATTTAACACAAAACACAACCAATATTCTTTTATCAAAGATTGAAAACAAAGATATTAAGGGATACACATACCTTAATCACGATTATCCAAGGCGGGAAATAAGAATGGATATTTGAACTCCATTTCCTCTTTGTCTTCCCAAGTAGCCTCTTCCACCTTATGATTCCTCTAAAGAACCTTCACTGAAGCCATATCCTTAGTTCTTAAATGACGAACTTGCCTATCCAAAATCTCAACCAAGACTTCCACATAAGATAAGGAATCTCAAACACCATCACTTTACAAAGGAAAAACCAAGGAAGGATTACCCACACACTTTTCAACATTGAAACATGGAACATTAGATGGATAGACCCCAAGCTCGAAGGCAATTCTAATTTATAATCCACATTGCCCACTCGCATCAAAATAATACATGGACCAATATAGCACGGACTGAATTTCCCCTTCTTCCCAAATTACATTACCCCCTTCATGGGTGATACCCTCAAGAACACCCAATCACTAATATAAAACTCTAACTCACTAAGCCTCTCATATACATGGGACTTTTGTCAACTTTGGGTAGTTCTAAGCCTATCCCAAACCACTTTCTCATCTTCCATAGCTTGGTGAACCACGGCTAGAACGAACAGTCTAGTCTCAACAACTTTAAACTATCCAGTAGAAAAGCAATATCTCCTACCATAAAGAGCCATGAAAGGAGCCATTCTAATACTAGAGTGATAACTTTTATTATACAAAAACTCTATGAGAGGTAAATGATCAACCCAACTACTGCCAAAATCAATCGCATAGGCCCTTAGCATATTTTCCAAAGTCTGAAGAGTTTTCTCATCTTGTCCATCCATCTGTGGGTGAAAAGCACTGCCAAGGTTCACCTTAGTCCCCAAACCTCTCTGAAATGACTGCCAAAAGTAAGATGAGAACTGGGTACCTCAATCAGAAATTGTATAAATGGGCACACCATGCATCTTAATGATCTTTTAAATGAAAAGCTTAGCATAATCCTCTACAGAATGATTATTCCTTATAAGGAAAAAATGAGCAAACTTCATAATCTTATCCATGATAACCTGAATTGAATAAAACTGATTATGGGATCAGAAAAAACCAGTAATGAAATCCATATTAACTGTTTCCAATTTCAACATAGGCAACTTGATCTCTTGGGATATGCCACCGGGCCTAAGATGCTCTACCTTCACTTATTGGCAAACTATGCACTTAGCCATAAAATTGGCTACATCTCTCTTTATTTTGTTCCACCAATAAATTTCCTTCAAATCATGGTACATCTTTGTCGAAGTAGGATGAACTTATACCTCAACTCATGAGCCTAATTCAAAATTGTCTCTCGCAGCCCATTAATATTGTGAACACACAATCCATCTTAGTACCTCAAGGTACCATCACCACATATCTCAAAACCCATGACTTTCTATTGGCCCACGTCATCCTTAATCTGCATCAAGATGGGGTCTAAATCTTACTTCTATTTCACCTCAGCACCAAGAGATGACTTCACCACCTCTTCAATAATCACACCACCATCCTCAGAACCTAAAAGACAAACTCTAAAAATTTTCAACCTGTGAATATTCTTCACAAACCCTCACTTCTTCTCATCCACATGAGATAAGATCTCCATATATAACCTGCTAAAAGCATTAACAACCATATTAGCTTTACCTAGATAATAGTAGAGACTTATGTCATAGTCCTTGAGAGGCTCAAGCTATCTTCTTTGCTTGAGATTTAAATCCCTCTGGGTGAACACAAACTACAAGATCTTATGGTATGAATATATGTCAATATGAATCCCATACAAGTAATGGCGCTAAATCTTAAAACAGAAGGCCACTTCCTACAACTCCAAGTCATGAGCCGGATAATTTTTCTCATGCACCTTAAGCCACCTAGAAGCATATGCCATAACCTTGCCATGCTGGATCAACACACAACTCAGTCCCATATGGGATACATCACAATAAACAACAAAGCCATCAGTACCCTCTAGCAGGGACAAAATTTAAAGTCAATTTATCCTTCAACTTCTCAAAGCTACCCTCAGAAGCATTAGACCATAGAAACTTCACCTTCTTCTAAGTTAACTTAGTCAATGGAGCAACGATCGAAGAGAAACTCTCCACAAACCTCCTATAATACCCGCTACACCCTAGAAGCTTCGAATATCGATTTGAGTCATAGGTCAAGGAAACTTATTAACCGCCTTAACCTTCTGTAGATTCACCATGATCCCCTCACTAGAAATAATATGACCCAGAAAAGTAACAATATTCAACAAAAATTCACACTTAGAAAATTTATCATACAAATACTGATCCTTAAGAGTATGCAACACTATATGAAGGTGATTGGCATGATCCTCCTCACTCTTACAATACATAAATATGTTATCAATAAGCACAATGACAAATAAGTCTAGAAACTAATAGAATATCCTATTCATAAGATCCATAAATATTATTGGGGCATTAGTCAATCCTAATGACATTATCAAGAACTCATAATGGCCATATCAGGTATGGAAAGTAGTCTTAGAGATATTCACCTCCCTAATCTTTAACTAATGATAACCCGATCAAAGATCAATCTTAGAAAATTACTTAGTACCCTAAACCTGGTGAAATAGGTCATCAATCCTAGGAAGAGGATACTTATTCTCCACTTTCACTTTATTCAACCGACGGTAATCTATACACATTTGAAGGGACCCGTCCTTCTTACACACGAAGAGTACTGGAGCACCCTATAGGGAAACACTAGGACGAATAAAACTCTGATCAAGAAGATCTTTCAACTGCTCCTTAAATTCTTTTAACTCAGCCGGAGCCATTCTATGAGGAGAGATAGAGATAGGATGGGTATCTAGTAGAAAGTCAATCCCAAAGTCTGTTTCCCTATCTGGAGAAATACCTAGAAGATCATCAAGAAACACTTTGTAAAATTCATTGATTATATGGATATATTGCACATAAGGACCCTCCAAGTTAGAATCTTTAACCCAAAATAGGTGATATAGAAACCCCTTGGAAATAAGTTTCTAGGATCTTAAATAGGAAATGAATCTTCCCTTAGACTCTAAAGAGCTCCCTTCTCACTCAATCACC
Source organism: Capsicum chinense (assembly GCA_026120095.1). Lineage (NCBI taxonomy): Eukaryota > Viridiplantae > Streptophyta > Magnoliopsida > Solanales > Solanaceae > Capsicum > Capsicum chinense. The sequence continues at coordinate 99,517,829 of JAPEIP010000003.1, forward strand.
AGTTTATTTGGGAATTAGAAGCTTAACCTTTGGGTTTTACAATCAAGAGATACATAACACAAATCGAGCCAATCCATCCTCATGGTAATATCAAAGTCAAATTGTCCAACTCTATTAGATCAACTAACATCTACCTACCATATATAGATACCACATAACCCTTATCGACTCTTCTAGGCATAATAGAGTCACTTATTAAGGTAGAAACAGAAAAGGGATCAGGAATACACTCAGATCCAAAACCAAAATGAACAACCACACATAGGGTCACATAAGAAAGAGTAGTCCCTATATCAAGCAAATAATACACATCATGAGAGAAGAATTTTAGCATACTAGTGACAATGTTGGGAGATGCCTCCTAATACTGTTAAAAATTATACAATAAATTTACCTATTTTAACATTTCACCTTTGAAACTAAAATATTATTCAGTATCTAATGTATTTTTTTAAAAATAATATTTAAAAGATGATATAATAACATCATATTATTTGTTATTTCTCAACATATATGTTAAATCAATAGCATAAAATATGATGAGGGGAGTGGGCACAAATTAAAATTGCTAGAGTAATAATTTAAAATATATTTATTTTAAAAGCTAATGATTAAGAAGAGGATGATTGTTTGAGTCCATAGAAAATTCACATAAAATGGTAACGGGGTTGTTGACATTTATGGGTAGTGAGAGCATACAGATAGTTATAACCAGTGTCGAAGCTAGAAGTGGCACCCTTTGGTGCAGGAGCTAATGTAGTGGCAACCAAAACATTATTATCCACAAAATCAACCCTAGAAGGACAATCCTACTGCTTGTGACCAGCTGACCATACTTAAATCACTTATTTCTCCCGTCATAACACACTCTAAGATATACCTACCCATAACAATGACTAGGAGGATAAAATAGGGTTGATTGAGCTCTACTAGCCTGAGACTGGGAACCCTGTGCCCTATACCCACTGTTGGTCTAGAATCGGCAATCATCGAATGACTTACGATACAGAGCACTAGCCATAAAGTAGGAATTAAAATTTCCCCATTTCTTTTTAGACCACCACCTGCCATCTCTACCACTATTTTGTTGACCTCCCCCTGGCTCAAAATACCTAAAATTTTTACTCTGCCTCTCTTCTTTTTTGAATTGTTTCTTTATTTCATCTTTAACCAGATGTATATACACCACAAGCCTAGACATATCCATGTCATTATTTAGCAAGGTGGTATTGAACTTAAACACCAAGTCCTGATACAAGCGTGATGCAACCTTTCTTATCCTAGCCCTCATGCAAAATACTAGATAAGGAACATAGCGAGACAGCTAATGAAACTTTAAGATGTACTTCTTCACACCTATCTTATCCTATTTCAAATTTACAAACTCTTGAGCCTTCGCTCCCTTAAATCCTGAGGAAAGAAGCAATCAAGAAAAGCACCAGAGAAGTCAACCCATAATGCAAACTCCGCATTATCACCCTTGATTAATCCCACTCCTTGTATCACTGATACATTATATCTTCTAGTTGATATGTACTAAATTAAACACTTTTAAAATTAGTAGCATGCTTCACCATAAATATCTTCTCCATCTCATCCACAAAACATTGAGGATCCTCTTCCATCTTAGAGTCAGTAAAGGTCAAAGGATTTAGCCTCAGGAATTGGCCAACTTTAGGGACCTCAAAAAATAATGAAACCAATATGATTAGGCTGATGTGATTGAGAAGTCACCAACTAAGTCAACAAATGAATAGACTAATGAAACTCGACATTGGAAATGTTTTCTCGGGCGATGGGGGATGATCATCATCAGCTCGAGGAGGACTAGTAAAATTGGTAGAACTCGACAAGAGGTAGTATAATTAGGAGCTAAGACCCTAGACCGAGTTAGAACTCTATAAGTAGGACAAATTTTATCCATATTGTCCTCAGGTTGAATAGAAGAGATTGCACGAGCATCAGGTTTTTGGGGAGGAATGATCTAAAATGTGAACAAGCTAAATTAGAGGATATTTCAACATCCTCAACTCTGCAACCTAAAAATAAAACACAAGAAAAGGGAAAAAATCATAAATGCCTCATGGCCTCTTCCTTGTAAGTATGGAGTATACACACCCATAAAAGGGACTCTACTTGACATGGATTTATTAACACCTAATTAACCATGAACCTAGGCCCTGGCAACAACTTATCATAACTCAAACCAGGGCCTGGCTGTAATGGGTATCTCAAGTCCACCGAGGATCGAAGACCACCCTCTTTGCTATGCCAAACAATACATAACTCCACTAGCAATAGATGAATTTCAAACATATAACAAGATAGAATAATGTATGCTCAGAGGACTCTAAGAATATCAACAACAATACCCAATCCAAAGTAATCCACAAAACCTCTAACAAAGCTAAATCAATCTAAGTTGGGACATGCCCCTAACAATAGAAAAAAACTAGTCCAAAGAGAACTCTATGATAATGGATAAACAAAGAAGCAATGCTCTTTCAGAAGAAGAAGGTTCACCCCTTCAAGTTAACTCCTACTAACCCAGAAATCCTATCATTGTGTAAGAAACATAGAAGTGCCTTCGTACCCTGCATAGCATAGGGATACGGTGTTCGAAGACAGTTAGCTGGTTGAGTACTAATATGTAACTCAATGATAAGGAGATAAAATAATGTTGTGATCAATAGATCAAAATTTGTCAAAATACAATGCACACAATCATATGTATATACATATATATATATATCACATAATGGGGTAGGGAACAAGGCTTAATATGAACTTTAAAACCTTAACCTGGATTGTGTAGAACAATCATAATAAGGCACCCGTAGGCTATATGGGTTCAGATCTACCCCAGTTTAAAGGGCCCCAATTTTGTAGCCTCACAAACTAGAGAATAACCATCTATACATATGCACCATGGGGGACTCTAACCTCCCAATAATATATCAAGGGTGTCTTAAGCACTCACTCATTTAACATGGGGGACTAGAACCACCCAATCATTTTATAAGAGGGACTCAAACTACTTGATTATTTAAACCTCCACACTGACAAATGCGATTTCAAATATTGGTCCCTTAAGAACTCTACTTTCATAGCCCATCTACATAACCCCCTTTAAGAAAATTAAAACACCTTTTCATACATTTCAATTCATTGAACCAATTCATTCATTAAGGCATATCATTGGTATCATCATACCAAGTTCACTTGCAAGCTCAAGGTTCAATAACATCAATTTATGTTTCAAATTGCTTTTATTCCATACAATAGTTCTAAAGGTATTATTAGTGTGCATGTACTCATATTCAAAGACAACTTCAAAATATTAGATTGAGTTAATACTAATTCCATTACAAAAATTCACAAAATTAGGGGAAACCATGTACCCTTAGTTTATTTTCCACAAGTTCAAAACCATAAATAAAGCATAAACAATGCATATAACATCATAGGAATCCAGTTTAAGAAACATTCATTCCAAAATCCTCAACCCATATCAAAAACCATATTTAAATCCACATAAACAATCAAATCATTTCATGCTTTAAGTAAAACAATTTTAAGGGCAGAGTCACATGCCTAAAATATCAAGATTTATGGAGAACAAACCGCAAATTGAGCCCCTAGATATTCAACCTTGAGTAACTCTAGCTTGGTCTTGCTTGAGGATTTGAGAGAAGAATATTTTTCTGATGTGTTATTGATGGGAATGCGGTGCCAATAGTGTTTTAAGGTTGTAAGTTATGTTTAGGGAAAGAGGAAAATGTCTAAAATACCCCTTAATAAAAAATTGACAAATTATTGCCAAGTTATTATTGGTGACCTTATGACTCATAGGGTTACCTTATGACTAATGTATGAGCAGATGCTAATATATTTGAGGCGTTTAACTAAGAATAATTATAAAGTCTTAAGCAACTTTTGTAATTTTTGATTATTTTCTATTTGATATTGTAGTAAAAGTCAAGATGCAGGAGAACCACCAATAGTGGAAGTAAAAATGTTAATTTCTGAGCAAGTAGAGAGGGAGTTATAGCTGACGACTTTTCTGATAAGTCATCACCCTTGTGATAAGATATCAGGGTAGCTGTTAGCCTTAGATAGAAATGAACTTCAGCTAGAATTTATGATGAGATCTATGATAGGCCGTTAGAAGTGTGATAAGCCATCAGGCTCATTGTTAGGCTTAGGCAGGGAATGGGATTTGAAGTGAAGAAGTGACAACAATTCTGATAAGTCATCGTATGTCTGATAAGCCATCACGTCTCATCATCAACCTAAGGCAGAGATTGTCAAAAGTGAAAAGGATATGACAAGATTCCTGATAAGTTGTCAGACTCCTAATAAGCCATCACACATGTCGTCGCCTATTTGAGAAAATATTGTGATCCATGATTTTGTTTCCATAATTAGGCTGAAGTATTTAAAGCATATGTTAGAGTTTTCTAATGAAAGAGGGTGTAACTGACATTTTGAGAATCTCTTCTCTCTAGTTTTCTGACTTGAACTTTACAATTATTTTGGAGAGATTATTAAAATTATTTTGGGATTTTCTACTGTGAATGAAATTAAGAAACACTTGTTGCTATTCATCTTGCTGTAAGTTCATATATCAAACTCTGAATTCAACTTATTGTCTTTATTATTTTATTATGAGTAGCTGAATTACCTTAACTCGAGTTGTGGGATCTATGGGTTATGGTTTGTAATGTAACTATGTGTTCAAGATTCTAATGGTAGTAGAAACTTCTTGTTAATTCCATTATTTTATACTCTGACTATTGGTTGCAAACAATAGGCCTTGCTTCCTAGTGATTTGCTTGAGATAAGAAATAAACCCTAGTAAGAAGTGAATTATCAATAGGGACTTGGAAGCATCAAACTTCCATTTAATAATTAATGTTGTAACAAGATTAATTAACTTGAGATAACATCCTATTTTGGAATATAAATTCCTTAAGTTTGAGAGAAGTAGGTGTTTAAATGTCTAAATAGGTTGAGAAACATTTAGACATAACTTTGACAAGGATAGTCTGCTATTCCTACCTACCATAAGAATCTTGAACCGTTACTAGGGTCTGTCAAATACAAACACCCATAGTGAACATAACTCAGGTTTTCCTTATCAAATTTAATTCAAACACTGAATTGAGAAGTAATTATTTGTTACCTTTCCAAAAACTTCAATTCACAGGACACTTATAACTATCAGTTGATTAACTCGCAGATAACTCAAATTTACACAATATTTCCTGTGGGATTTGACCCCAACCTAGTTGGGTTATATACTGACAACGATCGCTTACATTCTTGTATGAGAGGTGTAGTTTGAGCATTATCAAAAATGGCACCGTTGCTGGGGAATATGGTTGTAAATTAAAGTTGTGTGCACTAATTGACTGTTAGTCAAGTTTCCTAGTTTTACGTTTATTTGTTGTTTTTGTTTGCTGTAGGACTTTTGTGGTGCATGCCAAGAACTAGAAGTTACGTAGAACCATATTACCATTTAATCTAAAACTGCAACTAATCGGCAAAATGGCAGAATGGCAGAAGGCTGACAGGTTAGAAGCCTTGGCTAGAGCTCAAGTAAATATGCAGAATAACGATCAACAAGTACAATATCTAAATCTTGAGGATGACTACTTAGGAGATAAGGAGTTCCTCAACCCTGGTAACCCAAGGTGTGCATAGCAAATAGCTGCACCAGTACAGTGTAATACTAACAGGAATCGTCCATTCGGAGAAAGGCAAGATCACCAGCCGATCGAGTATAACCTCAATAATAATAATGATGGAATGGCTAGAGCAGGTGCAACAATTGCAATTATTCCTCTACCGTTAGCACCTGGGGAGAAATTCAACATTACGAGTACTATGATTCAACTCCTTAATCTGAAGGGGCTGTTTGGTGGCCTTCTTGGGGATGATCCAAACTTGCATCTGGTGAACTTTGTCACCGTTTGTAAATATTTTGATAACCCAGGAGTGGGTCAGAATGCTATCCATTTGAGATTGTTTCCGTTGTCTCTATCTGGGGAGGCAACGTTGTGGCTTAATGAGCTAACACCTGATTCTATAACCAACTGGAGGCAGTTGAAAGGAGCTTTCCTAGAAAGGTTCTTTCCAACTTCTAGGAGGGTACAGTTAAGGAATGAGATCAGAAACTTGAGACAGCTCCCAACTAAAGCCTTACATGAAACCTAGGAGAGATTCAAAAAGAAGCTGACGCAGTGTCTGAACTATAACATGATGCATATACACTTGATGGAGATTTTGTACAGGGCTCTTAACTCTATGATAAAATTAATTGTAGATAATGTTGTTGGTGGTTTGTTTGTTGATCTTACATTGCTAGAGGCTTCAAAAATGCTTAAGAGAATGACCAAATATATCAGGGATAGCATAACAGGGACTCTGTGGTAGCAAGCCTCACTGTTACTATTGGTATGATTACGGAACAACACAAAAGAGACGAGGAGCATGATCAAGACATGTCTTACCTCAAAACACAGATGGACTTGCAAACCAAGAATTTACTATCAGGTAAAACTGAAAAAGTGAAGGTTGTGGAATCGCAGAGCAAAGTGGAGTCTGACTCAGAAAAAAGTGTGAACTATGTAAATAATTAAGGGGGTTTCCAAGGCAATGGACAAGGAAATCAAGGTCGGAATTAGTATGACAAGGCTGGATATAAGAACCACAAGCAAGGTAATTGGAGGAGCAATAATGATAGGAGCGGGTTATATGTCCCTCTTGGAAATCGTGAGGCTCCTACAATAAACTTTGAAAAGATATCCCTGGAGGACATAATGGATAAATTGTTAAAAGGAGTGGAGGCTACCAATTCAGGGGTGACTACCATAAAGACCGATCTATCCTCTATGAGTTACTTGGTAAAATCGCACTCACTTCAATCAAATAGCTAGAACAGCAAATGAGCTAACTCTCTACAGTACTGAACCAGAGAAAGAGTGGAATGTTACCTAGTGATACAGTTTAGAATCTTCGGAATAATGGCTTATGTATGGCGATTACCACTAGAAGTGGTAAGATATTACCTTTCCCTTCTATAGGTAAAGGTGGAGTTGAACATATGACTAAAGCAGATGACGAACCCCAAGAATGATGTCCAGTGCATTCTAAGAAGATGGATAGTTCTGATGATGCTCTAGAATAAGGAAAGGAGAAGGAAAAGAAAGTAGTGGTGAAAACTCTCCCAAGACCACCACCTCCCTTTCCTTAAAGATTGAAGAAGAAGGTTGATGACATAAAATTTAGTAAATTCATGGCAATGTTGAAGTAGTTAACGATAAATCTACCTTTGGTGGAGGCACTCGAGCAAATACCAAGAAATGCTAAATTCATAAAGGACCTTGTCACAAAGAAAAGAGCGGTGAGCTACGAACCAGAGGATATTCTCCACCATTATAGTTCCAATTCTACACAATCCTTAGTGCAGAAGAACGTCGACCCTGGAGCATTCACTATTCCATTTACAATCGGGTCTCTCAATTTTGCTAAGGACCTATGTGATCTGGGGGCGAGCATAAATCTGTGCCGCTAGCCGTGTATAAAAATCTAGGTTTGGGGGATCCTACCCCAACAAACATGTGGTTGGTGATGGTGGATAGGTCTGTAAAGTAGCCAGTAGGAATATTACATGATGTATTGGTAAAGGTGGATGAGTTTATACTTCCTGCTGATTTTGTAGTCCTAGACTGTGGGATGGATTTTGAAGTACCCATCATTTTAGGTAGACCATTCCTTGATACTGGGAGAGTAGTAGTGGATATGGAGTTGAATGAGCTGAAGTTCAGGTTTAATGAAAAAGAAGCAAGATTCAAAATGCACTCATCCATGACACAACAAAAGAAGATGAGTGTCTTTTCAATCGTGGATGTGTTTTATAAAGATGGGAAAGAGGAAACAACATGGTGTCTTGACAAAGTTTGAGTAGTCAAGATAACCTAGTCATGCCGAGACATTAAATCAGGCGCTATTAGGAGGCAACCCAAAATTTTTATGTTTAAATGTAAGTGGTTTAATTTATTTAGATAGAAAGCATAATAAACTGAAGAGCTATGCAGAGGTCTAGGTAAAAATTGATGAAGTCAGCCAATGGACCCTGGAGACAGATGTGAGGAGTTATCACAATTGTGATAAGCCTTCAGATATATCATCAGAAAATCCAAAACAAGGCAACACACTGCCTAATATTGATGACATCTGCGATGACTTATCAGACATCTGATATGCCATCAGGTAATCTTGGGCCCAAATATTGAAAATTTCAAATCGCCCCACAATCAAACCTTTTCACCTTCCCGTGTATCTCCTTTATTTTCTGTAAGCTTTATTTTCTTTCATATTTAGTTTATTTACTTACTCTTTTCAAAATTAATTCCTAAGTAAATCAAGAAAAATATTCTTCCCTATGAAGTCTGGGTTTGAAATCAAGATCAAGAACTCTTCTTTCATTTACTACTTCCTCTCACTCGCGTAACCAAGTAAAGTCATCTATCAGGTATGCTCATAAATCAACTCTCATCTTCATTAGGTAAGTGATCCAATTGAGGTAAATCTCAGTTTCAAAGGGATTGAGGAAAACCTAACTTGCCATTATGTGAAAAATAGAATCTAGGGTGTACAGTGCTACATTGTACATAAAAACCTAGGGCTTAGCTCAAGAACACAACTCCATGTGATTCTAAGAAGAAAGTGGATTGATAATCAAGACTAAAACTGAGCTAGAGGTTGTATTCTGAGCTAACAACGTGATTAATAAGCTATCATATTTGTGATGGCTTATTACACTATGTCTTCACAAGTTGATAAAAATAAGCCTGTTCTATTTAAGGCTGACGACACGAATGATAAGTTATCATATTTGTGATGATTTATCAGAACATGTCATCACAACTTTGATCTAATACAATTGTGAACCTATTTTGAAGGATATGGAATTATAATGACTGAACTTCTTAAGTTAGATGATCATGAATGCTAAATGAGTGCTTTCTTTTGCTACAGGTCTTATAATGGCACACAAAGGAAAAAATCCCAAACCGAGAAAGAAAGTGACAAAGGGGAGTGTACCTCAAAGACTCTTCGATGAGGAATCTAATTATAAGGAAGATGAAAAGCCACTGCTCAGGAAGGAAATGAAAAACCAAAGCCCAAAAAAGCCTTCTCCACCTTTACCAGTTGAGGTGGATGAGAGTGAAGAAAGTGATACTGAAGCAACAACACACCTGATAGTACAACTTCTAAGCAGACGGCTTCTGATGAGGATAAGTCTGGAGAGCCTAAGTCAGAGCATACTGAATCTGAGCAACCTAAATCTGAGGGACCATCATATGAGTCCCCTTCTGCTGATCAATAGGATGATGAAGAATCTCCAATTCAGGGAACTCTAGTTAAATGCAAGAACTTTGGGGTCTGAGACAGTACTAGGTGGCAAATTCTCAAGGCACAAAAAATCTTGTATGATTGGCTTCTTAGAACTAAAAAATGGACCATTAAAAGTCCAATCTTTGAGTAAAACAAGATCATCACTACTAGGTTGAGTAGATATCCTGAAGTGGCCCAGAAATTCTGAGACTATGACTTGGGATGGACTGTAAAATAAGGAAGCTCTTTTGCCCTACACTAGTTTGGGAGTTCTATAAAACTATCAGGCTTGATTGGAGAACATGTGCAAAGAAAGGGAGAAATTAACAGATCAACCCTTGTTGGATAAAGTTCCAGTACGGGGTGTGATGGTTGATCTCTCAGAAACAAAAATCAATAGATTTCTTCATGGCCTTGAATTCACTCCTCATACCACTTTACCTATATTCCACTCTCTATTAAAGCATCGTGTAAATCAATGATCTTGGTTAATTGACCTTGGAGATGGTGAAGATATTTTGAGATAATATGGATGGTTGACTACCGAATGTACTCTGTATCCTCTTGGTTGTGTTTTAGTTGCTTGAGGACAAGTAATTGTTTAAAGTTGAGGGTGTTGATGTGTGAGCAAATGCTAACACATTTGAGGCTTTTAACTAAGAATAATTGCAAAGTCTGAACCAACTTTTGTCATTTTTGATTGTTTTTTGTTTGATATTGCAGTAAAAGTCAAGGTGCAAGAAATGTTAACTTGAGATAACATCCTGTTATGAAATATAAATTCCTTAATTTTGAAAGAATTAGGTGGTTAAATGTCTAAATAGGTTGAGAAACATTTATACATAACTTTGACAATGATAGTATGCTATTCCTACCTACCACAAGAATCTTGAACTGTTACTAGCGCCTGTCAAATCCCAACACCCACAGTAAACATAACTCTAGTTTTACTTATCATATTAATTTCAAACACTGAATTGAGAAGTAATTATTTGTTACCTTTCCAAAAACTTCCATTCACAGGAAACTAATGACTATCAGTTGATTAACCCACATATAACTCAAATTCACACTATATTCTCTGTGGAATTCGACCCCAACCTAGTTGGGTTATATATTGACAAAGATCACTTACATTCTCATATGAGAGGTGTATTTTAAGCGTTATCAATGACTCATTATGAACACTAATAGTTTGGATAATACACATGGGTACCCATAATGGTCTGACTATGAATCGTACCTATAACACCCAGGGTTTTGACCCTTTAAAGAATTTCTGGAATTCTAGTCTCTGAACTTAATATGACTTATGGGTACGAGACATATATTGGGATATGAATGGTATTGTCCTATCTTTTGCTGACTAGTGTTGGTTGGTGGGATGGATTTTGGTTACTGGAATGGATACAACTTAGAGGTAAGAGTCATATTGGTGGTTACAAATCATTTGGTTCCTTAACTTAATCTTAGACATGGTTACTAAGGTTGGATCTGAGTACGAGTGGCTCACCATAAGACATAAGCCACGGTATAAGTCATACCAAGGAAATGTATGGTGGACAGTTGAAACAACCTAGGAATAGGACCCTTGCAAAATTTCATCATTAGTTGATCTCTTTGACGTGGTATGACTTAATGGAGTCACTCATACCCTTGGGTATAATTCGTGAGTTGTCTTGAGGTTCCAATGGTACCCTAGGCAGTAAGGTTGTTTTCAATACTACCTAACATATGACTCATATGGTTAAGAGTCGTATAGGAGAATACAAGTGGCATATGGTAAGTCGTATAGTACATATGTGTCTTATCTTGGGGAATTTATCCATTATACGATTGGTGGGTACGATTAGGGGTGTCACTCATACCGATTAGGTACGAGTAGGGAGGTATGAGTCATATAGAAGCCAGTAGTTAAGGTCATTATAAGGTTGGGTACAAGTTCGGGTACCACTCGTACCCTTGGATACAAGTGGTAAGGGGGAGTCATACCCCTAGACAGGAATTGTTTTAATTTTATGTCAAGGGTAGTTTTGACATTACCCTACTCCTAAAACCCTATGTCTTCATGTTATATAACCCTATATGTCCTTCCATAAACACTTATTAAAGGATCATAACACATCAAATACTTTCTCAAACTCACTCTTTAATAATGGGAAGCAATGGTTTCTTATGTGTTTTTCAAAGGGGCTCAAAAGTCATGTTTCTCTTTGGAATCTTCTTGTATAGGTCATGTACTCCTTCCTTCATTGTTATTTCAAATTAAAGGTTGGTTTGTTGTGTTTTAAATATTGGTTTATGAATCATAAATTGTGTATTTTGAAATATTGTTGAGGTTCTTAATGCATATGGTTTGGTATTGGTTTAAATCATTTTTTTTGTAATGGTTTGCATATACGGTTAGTTGTTGGTTATGGGTTAACTAATGGGTCTTGAGTAACCCTAATTATGGTGGTTTATGCATTGGTTTTGTCTTGATAAAGGTATTCCCACAACATATTTGACAAAATGCCCCAAAGAATGTTTTTACTCTATTCTTGAACTTTCATTAAAACTATTGCATGGTTTATTTATTAATGGAAATGTAAATGGTTTTGGATGGTTTTGTATGGTTTGAATGACATAAGTTCTTTAAATTCTTGGCATGGTCTATAAATGGTTTAGAATAGTTTAAAAGGTAAAGGTTTTGGTGGTCATGGCTGGTCTATTTAGGAAACCTAACGGGATATATGAAAATCCCTCAAGTGAATGCATCAAATGAATTAGCTTAAATGGTTTGTAAAGGCTAAAGGATAAAACGTTATTCTTGTGGGGAACATAAAAGTATCCCAAGTGATTTAATATGGTATATAGAAAGGGCTCTTGAAAGTACCCTTAACCTAAATAGTTTGGCTATGGATATTACTGAAAAGTAAGGGGTGGTATGATGATACCACTAATATTGGCCTTGGTTAATAAAATGGTAAATGGATTTTTTGGTCATTTGGAAATAGTTTTAATTGTGTATTAAGAGCAGGGTGTGTAGTAAAGCTGTGAAAGGTTGTGGTCTTGGGGGATTCCAAAACTGGAATCTCGTATTTGCCGGTATGAGGATTGGTTTTAGTGGACCATGTGAATGATATGACATTATTGGGGGATGTACTAGTTATCCTATGTGATACTTTCCTGGTCATACGGCTACACGTACTTGGGCCTTTTTAGCAAAGGGAGCTAAACCCATAGAGCTCTTGGGTGGTTTAGGAAGGACAAGCTGCACAACCCAGGTAAAGGTTTTAACAGCATGCTAAACCCGGTACCTTTTCCCAGAATAGTTATATATATATATATGTATGGTTGTTTGCATTAGATGTTTTTACTTGGTTTTATAAATGACATTATTTTATCGCTATCCTGAGTACATGCTAGTATTCACCCACTAACCTATCTACTCACGACTATATACCTATGCAATATAGGAACCGATCATTCTACTCCTCTTTCTTAGTAATTGGATTTGGGTACAGTCGATGTTGGATTAAAGTGGTGAGCTTCAAAAGTTCAAAAGGCATCTATTTCATGTCATGGTTTACTTTACATATTTCTTGTCTTTCATAGAATTTGGTTTTTGGCTATGGTTAGGGGCATGTCCCGATTTAGTACTCTTTGGTTGGTTTAGAGGCTTTGTATGGACAACTATGGACTTGGGTATGGTATGGACTTTTTATAGTGTATACATACATTGGCTGATTATAAAAATTTTTGGTTTATTGTTTACGCATTGGTTTGGTTGGTTATTGGGTGGTTAGACTTGACTTGGTTGGTCTCGATTATGGACTTATCCCAATGTCACCACATTAGTAATCATGCTATCTTGTTATATATTTTGACTTCAGCTGACTCAAGGTATGTATTTAGTGGTTGGGTCGGGTGATAGGGGTTGGTCCCTAGTCTCGGTTGGATTTAGGATGCCCATTACAACAAGGCCTTAGTTTTGGTCGTGTCAAGTTGTTATCAGAGTTTTAGGTTTTGGTGTCATAAGGTTTCCACAACTCCGTGTTAAGTAGAGTCTTGCATATAGGTATGTTGTGCACCACACTTATAATCAGGAGGATCCGAGGCCTCTAGGAATGTTTTACTTTCCTTGTTATTATACTTTCAGTCTATGGAGTCTAAGGTTTTAAACTCATCTCTAAATATTCTTTGGTTTACTTTTCGGATCATGCCTTCTCAATGATCTAAAGGTTCGTAGAAACTCACATTTCCCACTCAAGGACAACGTGGATGGATTTAGTCCAACTCAGAAGGGATTGACCTATCAGGGGTCGCAGCTTCTAGTTTTCCCTGTGAAACCACACTGGTTTGCACTGGCCCTATCTTGGAAGGTAGAAATCATTCTCGATTACCTTTGGAAGGGTTTACTAATATTGAGTTTTGTCACTCTACTAATCCATTAACCCAAATAGTAATAACTCAGACACACAAATCCTGTTCTATTAGTAAAGGGAATAATAAGGTAAGATTGAAAATAGGCAAGGTTAGGAGTCATGGTTTCCTGGATTAATATGAGTGTTCCATAATGGGTGCCACTTGGGAAAATTGGGTATTGGGTGCTACTTCTGTCTTTGACACTGGTATGTTTAAAGCTCTTTTCTTTATGGTGTGTGTGGTTTATTTGGTTCAGGTTCCTCGCTCTTGTATGACCCCATTAGTGGTTGTGTATTTTTGTTTTGGTACCAAGGTTATTTAAAACTCTTTTCTTCTTGTAATTCTACCCTGGTAGGTGACTCTACAATTATCAAAAGAGTCTTTGGGGGTGTGCAATATCTATTGGTAATAAAGGGGTCTTGGTGGAAATTGTTTGACTCAAATGTGGTGGATTCCATTGTCATTCAAGGGATGGATTTGGTTGCACTCTTATTTTTCACTATTAGATGGTCAAATTTGCTAGGTTCCATGGTGAGTCGGTCATGGAATAGGAGGATGTCTTCATCCCCTAATTATTAAGAGAAAGGTTATATTCTATCTTAGATCTCAGAGATTAGTCTTCAAAATAGGGTGTCTTTATTAACGTGGAAGGTCTTTCCTTGCATTCAGTTTTGGTGGTGAATGAATTTCTTAAAGTTGTCTTGAATAACCTCACGGTTTCTTTGTAATTGGGAGGTTAGTTTAGGGTTGGTCTTATTTTGGACACTTGTCCAATTTCTATTCTTTCTTTATAAAATGGTTCAGGTTGGGTTAAAGGATTGTAAGGAGAAATTAAGGGATCTCTTAGATAAAAGATTCGCCAGTCTTGATGATTCTTTTTGAAATGTTTTATTTTTGTATTCATGGGGGGGGATGAATGGTTCCGTCGAAATGCATAGGTTATCGTTGGGTGACTAAGGAATTTAGGGTGTCCTTCAAGTAGGGGAGGACTTTATAGGTGTATTCCATTTTATATGGGGTACTTTGATAATAGTACATGGTGGTTGGTAGATACTAGGCTTGAACCTAGATGTTTGATTTGGATAAAAAAAAAGCATGTTAGCTCAGGGATAGTAATACAAAAATTATGAAGGTAAATTGGTAGGTTGAATGATGTTAATGACTTAGGGATTACATTAGTGGGAAAGTTATGACTTATAGGTTGGAAGTTCAAATTGAACGGAGGGACAGGGGATCTAGTTATTTGACAGGTTAGATCATGGAACTTCCATGTGTCTTTGTCCATATACTTGTACCTTATTGTTGGACTGAAATTGATTTCTAAATTCATGGTTTTGAAAATAAATTTTTGCATAATTGAGGATTTTGACAAATCACTCATCTAATTGATTTTCCATGGATTATGATGCATTGTTCATATTTACTAATGTTTGTGAACAATGTGGGTATGCATGGGAATGGTAAATGAATTTTGAGGTATATGGATTCCCCAATTACTTGGTTTTGATTTTAAAAATGGTGTCCTCAAAATTTTTGTGAAAATCTCCATTGAATATAATTTTGTCATATGGTTTGACTATTCTTAAAACTTTGCATTGAATAAATGGTTAAAGGAACATGAATTGGTTTTTGTCAGATTCAAATGACTTTGGAAAGTCCTTGGTAGCCATTGTTTAATTTTAAATGGCTTTATTTTAATTGGGAACCTTGGAGTCAAATTGGACCAATTGTTTTACATGTCTATGTTGGGCTCTAGGTAGCATTGGGATGGATAAGATTATAGGTGTGGGAGAAGCCAATGTCTCTGGTGTACATCTTTGGCGATACCCATTGGAGTAGAGTATTGTGCTAATAGGTAATAGGGTGAAGGTTGATAATTAGCATTAAGTTTTCTTGAGTAGTGGACTTCAAGGGAAGGTCAGGTTGCATATTCTAGTAATACTCTTCTATCTCGAGTAAGAGAGTACTCTACTAGTATTGTGTGCTTTCTTATAGCTCTTATGCCTAAGATTTTCACTTTGCATTCGCTTTGTTCCCTAGATATGATTATTGATCTTTTATTACATTACTTATGGTTTGTATGGTTGTGTTTCTCACGGTGTCCATTCCTAAGGACTCCTTTTTTGGTATGGTTGGTCGAGATGTTTCTTCATTTATGGTTTAGGTGGTTGTTATAAAATACTTTATGCCTACAATTTCTTATTTCAGGAAATCTATGTCTTGCCTTTGGGGGCATGGGAAATTCTTGTACTTTGGTACCTTAATGAATCTTCTTAGGATTTGGGTGGTAGTGTCGTAGGAGAATAGTGATATGTTGAACGAGGGAATGTAGAAGCCCCTAAGTATGGGAGAGTCTCGGATGACTACTAGCATTAAGGTTTAAAGGTAAGGTAAGGTTGTTGTCATGATAAATGTTTAGGAAAGGAATAGGTGGTTAAAATCCACTCTGTAATGATAGAGGGTGCTAGATATTTTGATGGATAGACCATTCCGCAGGTATGTAAGCAGCAGTCTTGAATTGTTGTGGTTGGTAGATTTGCCCTTTGTTGTGTTAGGTTTGGTAAGGCATAGTTTTTATGAATGGTTCATGGTTTTATTGTTGTATTATCCCGGTGTTCAATCTTAGGTTGGAGATTTTGGTTATAAATGGTTGGATATGGGTTTTCTTATGTCCTTTACTCATAGTTTCAATATTATAAAGGTGATGAAAGTGGAATAGTGTTTTGGGATAAATGCAAGGAAAAGAGCCTGGTGGCTTAAGTCAATTCCTTTGTGCTTTGGATAGGCTTGAATATGGAATTGGTAGTGTGCAGTTAGAATCAAGCTCTCATAGTTGGTATCTTTGTAAGCTCTAGATCAAATTGGACTCACTATCTAGCATGAGTTCATTTATACGATAATCTATGTGTGTGGAAGGGGTGTGGATGGTTTTGGGTTGGTTGGTTCCTTTGGTTGGTATTGTTATCTCGGATTCTTAGTACTTTAAGGATCTTCTATTGGTAATTCACTGGTGGCAAAAAAAAGGTATGGCTTCATTAAAGGTTCCATGGTGGAACTAAAAGTCCAAGAAAGCCATTTGGGATGTGGAAGTGGACATGGAGTCCAAGGATCTGCATTAGTTATTTGTTTTGGAAATTCATGTGTAAGGTGTGTGCTCTTCAACACATCCTTGGTTTCTAACTCGATTAAAGGTGTGGAATGGTTCCTCTTGCATCATTATTTCATAACTTAGTTAGAAGTCAGGATGAAGGTGTTGGGGTGTAAATTGTGCTTGGGTTATGTAATGATCTTCTCATCTTGGTTTATGCTCTTGTCCTCTACTTTGGTTGGGGGAAATTTTGACGTGTGTTAAGGTGTTACCTCATGCTTATCCTTACCCTTACCCATCATTCGAGGATGAATATTCCTAGTGGGGGAGACTTAAACACCCTAGGAATAGGACCCTTGCAAAATTTCACCGGTTTTGGATCTCTTTAGCTTGGTATGACTTAATAGAGTCACTCGTACCCTTGGGTAAGACTCATGAGCTGTATTGAGGGTCGAATCATACCATAGAAAGTATGGTTAACTTAGCTACTACCCAGGGTATGAATCATATGGGTAATAGTTGTATAGGAGCATACTAGTTGAATAGGGTAAGTCGTATGGTGCATGTACGTGCTTTTTTGGGGAATCTGTCCACTATACAGTTGGTGGGTACAATTGGGAGTGTCACTCATACCCATTAGGTCCGAGTAGGGAGGTGAGAGTCATATAAAAACTAGTAGGTATGGTCATGGAAAGGTTGGGTACGAGTCGGGGTACCTCTCGTACCCTTGGATATGAGTGGTAAGGGGGAGTCGTACCCCTAAATGAGAATTGTTTTAATCTTAAGTCAAGGGTATTTTAGACATTTACCTACTTCTAAAACCTTATGTCCTCACATTATATATCCCCATATGTCCTTCTATAAAACTTATTAAAGGATCATAACACATCAAATACTCTTTGAAACTCACTTTTGAAAGATTTAAAGCTAGGGTTTCTCATGTGTTCTTCAAAGGGGATCAAGATTCATGTTTCTCTTAGAAATCTTCTTGGATAAGGCATGTACTTTTTCCGTCATTGATATTTCAAATTAAAGTCATGTGTATTGTGTTTTAAACGTTTGTTTATGAATCATGAATGGTGGATTTTGAAATATTGTTAAGGGTCTTGATGCTAATGGTTTGGTATTTGTTTAAATCATGTTTTTATATGATTTCGGTAATGATTTGCATATATATTTGGTTGTTGGTTATGGTTTAACTAATGGGTCTTGAATAACCCTAATTATGGTGGTTTATGCATTGGTTTTGGTCTTGGTAAAGGCATGCACTCAACATGTTTGATAAAATACCTCAAGGAATGTTTTTACTCTATTGTTGAACTTTTATTAGAACTCTTGCATAGTTTGGTTTGGTAATGAAAATCGAAATGGTTTGGGATGGTTTGCATGGTTTAAATGGTTTTAATGATATAAATGCTTTAAATATTTTACATGGTCTATAAATGGTTTGGAATGGTTTAAAAGGTAAAGGTTTTGGTGGTCATAGTTGGTCTATTTCTAAAACCTTGTAAGATACATGAAAATTCCTCAAGTGAATGCATTAATTGAATTGGTTTAAATGGTTTGGAAAGCATAAAGGCTAAATGGTTATGCTTATGGGGAATACGAAGGTCTCCCAAGTGGTTTAATATGGTATATGGAAAGGGCACCTGAAAGCCCCCTTAACCTAAATGTTTGGCTACGGATATTAATGGCAAGTAAGAGGTGATATGAAGATACCACTAATATTGTCCTTGGTTAATAAAATGGTAAATGGATTTGTTGGTCATTTGGAAACGATTTTAATTAGGCATTAATAGCGGAGTATGTAGCAATGTTGTGGTAGGTAGTAGTCCTTGGGGACCAAAATTGGAAACTTGTATTTGTCGATATGAGGATTGGTCTTAGTAAAATGTGTGCATGATATCACACTCTTGGGGGATGTAATAGTCATCCCATGGATACTTTCCTGGTCATGTGGCTACACGCACTAGATTCCTTTCAGCAGTAGGAGAAGAACCCATATAGGCCATGGGTGGTTTAGGATGACCATGCACAGCCCCGATAAAGGTTTTAAAGTCATGCTAAACCGGTCCCCTTTCCTGTCGTGGTTATATATATATTTGTATGGTTATGTGCATTGGATAGTTTTACCTTGTTTTATAACAGGCATTATTTTATCTCTATCCTTAGAGCATGCTAGTGTTCACCCACTATCCCATCTACTGGCAGTTGTATACCCACTCTATGTAGAAACCAACCATTGGACTCCTCTTTTTGAGTGATAGGATTTGGGTACAACCGATGTTGGATTGAAGTGGCAAGCTTCAATAGTTCGAAAGCCATCTATTCATGTCATAGTTTACTTTCCATATTTCTTACCTTTTATACACTTTGTTTTTTGGCTATGGTTGGGGGCATGTCCCGATTGAGTACCCTTTGGTTGGTTTAGAGGCTTTGTATGGACAACTGTGGACTTGGGTATGGTATGGACTGTTTATAGTGTATACATACATTGGCTTATTATAAGTGGTTTTGGTTTATGGTTTCTGCATTAGTTTGGTTGGTTATAGGGTGGTTAGACTTGATTGGGTTGGTCTCACTTATGGACTTATCCCAAAGTCACCGTATGGGTAAATACACTATCTTGTTATATGTTTGGACTTCAGATGACTCAAGGTATGCATTTGGTGGTTGGGTTAGGTGATAGGGGGTGGTCCCCGATCCCAGTTTGGCTTAGGATGCCCATTACTACAGCCCCTGGTTTAGGTCGCGTCAATAGTTTCTAAATCTTTCTTGGGATTAAATTTGTCAGGGGTACGGATGAAGGGTATGGATCCTGTGCTTCAGATACGGATTGGTTGGATGAGTCATATGCTAGGCAGTTTTGGATCCAAAGGTTGAGTCTAGGATACAAGTAGAGGGTACAAATTGTATTGAAGGGCACGACTCATGAGGGTCAGTCATACCCATAAGATGGGATTTTGTGCAACTTAAGTAGGGGTATTCTGGACATTTCCCCACTTACCCTAATAAGGTCCCATAACTTCTAACCTACTTGGGAGGTTATTTACCATATTATTCCATTCATTAACAATTAGAAACTCTTCTAAAACACTCTATAATTCTCTCAAAAGCATTTGGACAAGGGAAGCTAGGGTTTCAACTAGAGGATTAATTTGGGGCTTGTCTTGGTGATCTCTTTCCATCATCAACTTAATTTAAGGTATGTTGTCTTCCTTCATTGTTAATTCTAACTAGAAGCATGGATTTTAGGAATGTTTTCATGACTTCATGGATTATATAATTTTGGTTTGCAAATATGAATTAGGGGGGGGGGGTTTGATAATAAATGGTTGGTTATGGTTTTCAACGGTTTTAATTATGCTTTATTTGCATTAATGGTGGTTTTAGATAATTGAATTGCATGGGAATAGTTTAATGGTAATTGGAATTAGTTTTGGTTATATTATGCCAGCAATGTGTTTGATAAAATGCCTATAATAATGTTTTCATTGCATTGAGTATTTTCAATGGAACTCTTGCTTGTTTTAAAACTTGGTAAAGGAATTATGCATGGTTTAAATGGCTTGGAAAGGTAAATGGTAAAATGGTTATTCTTGTGGGGTATATCGAATCCCCCAAGTGGTTTAATATGGTAAATGAAAGGGCACTTGGAAGTCCCCTTAAACCTATATATGGTTGGTTATGAATAGTACTTAAAAGTATGGTCGGTATGACGATACCACAACTAAATGGTCTTGGTTAATAAATGGTAAATTGATTGATTGGTTTCTTGGTAATGGTTTTAATTGGGCAATAATGGCGGGATGTGTAGCAAATCCATGGAAGGTGGAGGTCCCAGGGGGACCAAAACTAGAAACGCATATTTTCTTATGTAAGGTTGGTATTAGTGACTGTGTGCATGATGGCACGCTATATTTTGGGGGATGTACTAGTCATCCCAAGTTTTCTTCCCTGATCCGGAGGTTTCATACACTGGGGCCCTTTCAGTTGGGTTAGCTTAGCCCATATAGCCTATGGGTGGCTTTGGATGGGAAAGTTACACAACCCAGATAATGGTTTTAAATGTATGCTAAACCTGGTACCCTTTCCCATCATGGTTATATATATATATATATATATGTATGGATGTATGCTTATGGATGGTTTTACTTGGTTTTATAAATGACTTTATTTTATCCATATTATGAGATCATGCTAGCGTTCACCCGCTAACCCGTCTACTGGTGGTTGTATGCCCACGCTATGCAGGAACTGGCCGCTCTACTCTTACTACATAGTGATTGACTCGGGGATCAGCATTTGGACTGAAGTGGTAAGCTTCCATCCTTTTGGAAGGCTCTATTTCATGTTATGGATATTTCTAGACACTTTGATTTTATTTTGGATATTGGTTTATGTCATGGTTGGGGTTATGTCCCAACCGAATTTTATTACTCTTTTGGTTAGAAGCTTTGTGGTACTGCTATGAGTTGGAATGGGCAGGATCAGTATTGGTGTCGGCCTTGGCATTGGAATAAGCTGGAGGGCTGACATCATTGGACCTATATTCTCACTGTTCCAACATATTTTATTTTAGGATTAAATATATTATATTTTGGAACTTATTTGGTTATGGCCTGGTTTAGGGCCTTTGGAATGGTTTGGTACGGTTGGGAGGTTGGTGTGGGATGGTTGGACTCGGTTGGGCCGATCATGGTTGTGATCCTATCCCAAAGTCTTCATGTGATCTATTACACTATCTTGTTATATGCTCAAAATTCAGCCAACTTAGGGCAGGCGACTGGAGGTTGGGTTGGATTACGGGGGTGGTTTTTGGTCCCGGTCGGATTTGGGACACCCATTACGACAAGGTCCCCGGACGGGTCGGGTCAGTAACATACAGCTAGTACTCATACATTACGACTTGTAGGGTCCAAGTCATACTCAAGAAAGGATATTTGGCACTCATACTGATGAGACTACAATTTACATTGTATGTCTCGTAATGTGTCTTAATTAGTTGTTGGGTTCCAATCATGATCTATAAAGAAATTTAGCTAAACACACAGGTTAGGCTACGATTTGTGTCCTATGACCCGTAATGACACCCTACAGCTCGTAAGGAGAGTCGTAATCTAGACAATGAGTGTAAAAACTCGATAATTTCAGCAGCAAAAATTTGGGGTGTTACAATTACATTATGGGTTAAGGTTCATGCCATTACCATGCCAAGAATTCATTAATTTGGTGAAACCCATGTCATTCATTTCAACCATTATAATAATGCACCAATTCAGTTTCAAAAGCCATCAATTAAAGCATGAACAACCCATTAAAATTAAAAAAAGTAATGAACAACCCATTAATAAAAAAAATAAGTAATGTAAGTGTTAACAACCAAAAACCCTCAATCCAATTTCAAACCAATCATTCAAAACACATGAAAATTGAATAAATTGATGCCACAATGTAAAATACAAGTTAGAAAGTGAGCAACATAGTTGAAATTACAAGAATTAGGGGAAGAATCAAAGTTTAAAGCCCGGAGAATAGAATCCTTGAGAAAACCTTGAGTTTCTTGGATTGGAAGCTGGAGAAGAGTGTTACGACCAAACTTCTCAGGTCATGATGGAGCCTACCATGACCCACCAGTAGGCAAGCCAACCCATGTTTTGAACGGCTAGTAAAGGACTACTCAATAATATAAGGAAAACAATGCATAATATATGAAATAAATATCAATATATAAAATAATCCCAAAACCTGGTGGTATCGGTACAAGAGCTTCTAATATAAAAAGAGTACAAAAGTGAAATATCAAGAGAAATACACTACTACAACTTATTTCTGAATATAACTTAGAGGCTAGTCTAATACATAAGAGAGAGATAAGTAATGCTCTAAATGTATAGAGCTCACTCCAAGTCTCTGAATAAAGGTTGCTCCGCATGACGCATACATCAACAATGATAACCCGTACTATGATCTGCACGCTGCAAAAGTATAGTACGAGTACCAAACTAATGGTACTCCGTAGGCTACTGCCA
Organism: Capsicum chinense; assembly: GCA_026120095.1. Taxonomy (NCBI): domain Eukaryota; kingdom Viridiplantae; phylum Streptophyta; class Magnoliopsida; order Solanales; family Solanaceae; genus Capsicum; species Capsicum chinense. Next base: position 99,540,761 of record JAPEIP010000003.1, read on the forward strand.
ACTGAGCTCTATTGATAAAGCAGATATATACTATATATAAACAGAATGAAAACTACACCCAAGAGTCCAGAAATCATGTGATAAGTCAATGAGATAGTAAGGAATGACTATCCTATTCATGTCCAAGAGTCTAACATAATAAAACTAAGGAAGTATCAGGGTGGACTATCCTATTCTATCTACATTCAATATACGTCAATGTTGTACCATATACCCCAGGTCAATATACGAATAAAGAGCGAAAGAAAGATATGCAGTAATATACAAGGTGAAAAAACAACTATTTAATATGAACAATGAAGGAAGGGATATATGATAGTATCATACTTTCATATAGCTAGATATATGTAGGTATATATACATATAAACACGAGGTCATCTCAAAGCATAACCTATATCATCCTATTCTCATTTTGAGACCTCATTATAATACTATAAAGATTCAAATATTATCATACTCAAGGTTTCTAATCCACATGGCTAGATATGATATAGACGTATATAATAATGCAATGATAAGATAGGAGAGGCCGAAGACATACCTCAAATCCTTATATTGGATCAAAGACCAATCTATCATAAGCTAGCCATAATAATAATTATAACAATGATAACAACAATATCAATAACAACGTGAAAAACTGGCTGCTCTGAATAACTAAATTCCTAGCAAATCCTATGTGTACCCCCACCGCCCCAGGCTCAGAAGGTCAAATCAACATATAAAAACACAAGGCATATTCTTCAACCATATCTATGCAACCATCCCATACAGTCTGATAAATATAGGTGTATACTGGTGATAGGTGATATGCATGTAGGAATGAATGCAAAGTATACAATCAAAATCACAACTCTTCATAACTGTACTTATCAGGACCATTATCATTGTAGTCAACCTCTAGCCTTTTCGTGTATCAATATATCATCATATTATCCTCTGACCTTGCCGGGTATCAATATATATCATCATAATCAACAATGCATCAATATAGGTTTATAATAGGTGCACAGACTCAAGCCAATAAAATCATAACCATAATCATAACATCGTAAAGATAAATATCTTAACATTATATTCTATCTGCTCATTATTAACTAGCCAAGACTCATTATTATACCGCTAGTTCACTAGTCATCACATGATATCTAGTTATCAATCTAACTGATTCTTCATATAATAATTAATCATGGAATAGCAAATAACCAATAATTAATAATTAGCCAAATCTACATCTAGTCGACGTTCACCATTAAACCATAATCATCATCTCTTCACTATTCATCATTTATCAACTAAACATCCTTTATTAACTAACACCAATCAATATCTAATAATCTTTTACCAACTAATCCTCATGATTAACTAGTCCTCGTTATTAGCTAGTCGACATCAGTAACTAGGCATCATTATCACTAGCATACCATATCACTTGGAAATGCTAACCATGTTATCCTCACTTAACAACTAATTGGCATTCTGACTTGTTATCAATAGCCATATATCATTGCAATCGATAAACCCATCTTCATAGCCACGTATCAACCATAGTCGTTATCTATCATAATACTAAGCAAAGCTTATTAACTAATATATTTAGAATTATAAGCATCAAGTATTATAGTCACCTAATAGACATCTAGTTACCTTGTAGCTTATACCATAATATTAGGAAGCACAGTCATAAGATCGTATTTTAGCTAGAATCACTTTAATAACCGATATCATAATCATGAATGTATTGAATCAAGGCATGGCATTGCCAGTATTTAATCGGTGAATTTATAAGCGTTATACCACACCTTCCTCCGTCCCATATTGGAGAGATGTGTATATGCACACACACACGCACACATACACACACATACATACATACATACATATATATATATATATATATATATATTCATGAACAGTAACTATATCTTTTACAAGGATAAGAACTTCCCGGATGTCTAATCGATATCATCTATTGGCCCTTGGCCTAATAATATGTATGGAATAATTACAATATTATCATTACGACTTTTGGCCTATATACATTTCTAGAAATCATCTCTATAATCATATTTATAAGTCATTACATATCTCTAATCATCTCATAGCTAGGAGGCATCTCCCATATATGAGGTATAATATCAATAGGAATATAATTATCTCTCACATAGTAGGCATAATATCAATAAGCATGACACAACTATAAGTCATTTCATATATAAAGGTCATTCATCATGACGGTGAGGAATATCACTTTTCTAGGATAACTATCATATCTAAAAGGAGATTGCATCTCTATAGGCCCAACATCGCATCTAAGAGAAAAATAATCTCTAAGGACCCAACATCATGTTTAAGAGGAAACAACATCTCTATAGGCAAATGTAAAGTCTAAGAGGAAATGGCATCTCTATGGGCCAAGTATCAAGTCTAAGAGGAAATGACATCTCTATGGGCCCATTATCATATCATTTCTATGAGCAACAACAGAGCTATAACTCATAAGTCACAATCCGAGGAACATAAATTTAGTATACCAAGTCACGAAGTAAACTTATACTAAGGTTTACTAGTCTCAACTATGTCTAACATCTGCAGCTAATTCCACAATGACTAACACAAGTCTAGGCCAAAATGGGTCGAACAAACCCACTTTAAAAGCTCAATTTCCTTAATTAGGTACACTATGCCCCAAACTAGGCTATGATATCTAGTCCAACTTCTAAATGTCAAGTAAGCCACATACAAGCCTTAGATAAGAACTTCAATTAGAAGTAAGGGCACTTAAGTCAATTCCACCCAAATTATGATGCCAAGAATACCACACTATCCCAATAAGATCAAATATACTATTCATGCTTCCAACACTAAAACCAAATCCACAATCTGGTGATGTATCAAATCCATGCTATAATTCAATATAATCTAGGTAGAAGGCAATAGGAGTCTACAAAGTTATAAACACACTATCTTACTGGTCCAAAACCCTTATCTAATTTCCCAACAAATCAATAATCAAGGCTAAGATGTCTTACTCACAATCAATCTTAACATTTATATCCACACGCAATACATATCATACATTATCTATGAAAGAAAGTGTACAGGAACCAACCTCAAGGCCAAACAACAAAATCACCCTTTAAGCACCAAATGCTCGTCTTCACATCACAATCCCCAAAATGCTATAATACTATTAAAACCATAACCTACTCATCTATATGAGTCTAATGATACCAATATTGCACTATTGTGCTTTGCGTCCAACAATGACACCAAAATCTCAAGTGGGTCCCACATATGGAAAATGAGTTTTCGAGACCAACCCAATGTTCACACATGAATAAGGAATCATAACCCTTAAAGAATGGGTGAAAACAAAGTATACTTGGGGCTAAAATCAAGCCCTAAGCTAAATTGGGGTTTTGGATCCAAACTAATAAATTCAATCATAAATTCAATAAAGTCTTACCTTAATCTTGAAGATAATCGTGATACAAGATGATAATTAAGCTCCCACGTCACTCTCAATGACCAATTTTGAGGTAAATGGTGAAGGGAAAATGCCCCAAACGCATCTTGGGACTTTTAAATAGCCCCTATAGGAAAATATATGCCGTTGTCTCAGTCATACAAGCCGCGATCACGCACCTGCAATCGCACACTCTTGGCCGTGATTGTGGTTGCACCAGATGACAACAAACTCAAAAATAGGTTTTTGAAACTCGAAACTCATCCGCAATCCAAATAACATAATACAATAGTGAATTTTTAGTGCAAAACATAATTCAAATCCATTGGAATCATCTAAACTTTCATCGAAGATCATTTAGGCAAAAATTAGTGCCCACACCTATAGTTTCATCACTTTTAATAAAATCCGATCAATAGCCCAAAATAAGTCCGGGAGCCTGGGACCTAAACCAAAGGTCTCCCTATCCTAAATCGACATTCCAGATGTGATGGAGAAATTAGATTTTCAATCCGAGGTTGTTTTTACCAAATATGGGTCCCATACCCATTTCTTCTAATTTTTAACTTTCCGACCAATAGGTCGAAATGAGCTCAAGTGCATTAGGACCTGAACCAAAGGTCTACCCAGACTAAAATCAATATTTTGGATCTACTGGCACAGTCAGAATTTGCATCCAAGATTGTTTCACTTAAGTATTTTCCCCATGGCTATTTGGAACTAGTGAAGACTTCAAAATAGGGAATTGGCTCTAAAAACCAAATGAACTACCCGATAATCGAACTGTAGGTCCTAGTAAGTCATAAATGACTTAGGCCAACTATGGAGAAGCTCAAACGGTGAAGATAAGCATAAATATAGAAAATGACCTGACGGGTCATTACAATATTCACTACTAAAAGGACTTGTGTTCCCAAAATTCAACGGACAGAAAGAATCTCAAAAGCTCGAAAGAATCAGGTACCAGGCTCGCATGTTCCAAGCATGACTTCCAAAATAACCTCAACGGAGAGAAAACACTTACAAGGGATTTCACCACAGGTATCCCTTTTTAACCAGCCTCTCATTCTAATTCCAAAATAGTAAAGTCAACTTAACCACTAAATAACCTCTAATTAAACTAAAAAGGATGATGTACATACATCTAAATCACATCAGGCTGATACCATCTCTATATCCACATAAATTAGCAAAGGCTTATCCAAGCCAAAAGCAAACCAAAACATGAGTCATAAAACCGACTCCAAATCAAAAATAACCTTTCTTTACCTTTTTGCAACTACTATCTACTCCAAGCCAGGAGGAAAATCACTTGAGTTTCGTCCACACAGTCTTATTATGGAGAACTCAAAGAACTAAAGTTGATCCATTGAAAGTCCATAAGGCAAACATAAGAATAAGCTCATAAAGCTCTATTCGGGAATACAAATGGAGATAATCACGGAACGCAATCCATGTCAATGCTCCAACTAGTCTGGATGAAAAAAAACTAAAATCTCAAAATTCCAAGGTATAACTACTCATCACTGAATATTACACTACAGGATGTCTCATCTATCGGGAATGAAGCCATACTGAATCCAACTTGAGAATATTTCTCCCACTGAGTAAATCATCCAAAATTCCAAAAGACAAGTGAAACTCCAGGTCAAAACTGAAATAATCAATGCAGGGCCCATGGGCTATCATCTGA
>JAPEIP010000003.1:99546023-99582085 GCA_026120095.1 Capsicum chinense
TTCTCCCACTGAGTAAATCATCCAAAATTCCAAAAGACAAGTGAAACTCCAGGTCAAAACTGAAATAATCAATGCAGGGCCCATGGGCTATCATCTGAACATTTATTAACAATAATCCAACCAAAGTCTAGAATACCAAATAGGCAACCATAGAGTAGGCTCAACCAACCTATAAATGAAATCTAAACAAGGACAAGTCTAAAACAAAAGCTGCATGCAAGCTCTATAAGACTAAGTTGAAATCTCAATATCAAGGTTGAACCACTCGGTCTCAAATATCTAAACGAAAACTAACAACAAGTAGAGATTAATGCTCCAAATCTATCATACTTTCAAATCGCCATTCCAAGGAGTCAAAATCCAAAACTGGGCCAATAAGGCTATATCAATGTCAACTATCTCAAATTGACTCTAGTATTCAAATCAGGTATATCCAAGATAAATCATACCTAGCCACAGTTGAGACATATCAGGGGAGCAAAATCACCACAAGGATAAACATTGACTGATAATCACAAGCAACAAAATCTATATCAGCTGAAAGGAACGAAATATAGCTGCAAGATAAGAGTAATTCCAAAGGAAAAATCATTGGCTGAAAATACATATAACCCACTCCATATCTACTGGAGGGCATGACCTATCAAAATATACTTAAAACTTCTCAAGGCTAAAAACCACACCAGTGAAGGCAAAAACTTTAGTAACTCAGAGAAATATAACTTAAGCTAGGAACTAACCAATCCAATACTCCATCCACGAAGAGATATAGCCACTGGCTCATATCATCGAGGAGAATCACTCCACCAAGCATCCCTACGTGAACAAATGATGAAATGAGGATTTCCTAAATCTATACAAGAACAACATCATCGAAGAAGAAATACCAATCTTGAAACCAAGGTCAAAGTTGAGACCACCACCATAGTACCAATAACTTGAGCTAAAGAGTTTCTAATTTTCCAACTTAAGAAGCGATCACGGTAAAGGCCACCTACCTCTAACTTTCCAACTCTACTAGACAAAACCATATCATGAAAAAAAAGGAGTATCCAATCTCCACACTAACAATAAGGTAATCTATCATGAGGGAATAAACCCAATATACCTATGAGATGAGTCCACAAACTCTCAATATCAACATTAAAATCGCTATCAGATAAAGAAACAACCACAAATGAATAACGAACCTCGAACTGGTCCATCTATCAAATGGGTTATACAAGAAGGGATAGCCAAAACAAAATCCTTCATAACCTAAGAGGCAAGTCTAAGGCTATCAAACTCAAAAACAGGAAACATAACTAAATTACTGACTCAAAAACCACAAAGTACCATGGAAGGTCAACTTACTTTCAATTCCACAACACAACCCCTTAATCAATCTAATACAGATAACAAAGAGAGAACACAGTCAATCCCACCGCGTTAGGGGAAAGAAATCATTAAATCAGGCTATATCTACTTAAGCCACCAAATAGTATCATATGAAAATAAAAGTCTAGCTAGATAATACTACTTTATACAGCTTCCCAATGAGAATCAAATTCATCACATAACAACATCAAGTAATAATATCAACTAATATCAATAACCTCACATAGTGGTATCAATAGAAATGGAAATAGCACTATCAACATACTGAACAAGTGGTACCAAAATGAATATCAATATCAGGGCCACAACAAAGCTAATGTGCCAAGATAAATGAGACTCGAACCCAAAACCACTCCCATAAGGGAAAAATATCAATAAATATGTACTTCATCCACTACTAAAAATTAAACCATGGAGTAGCAATATAATCATGAATTCAATAATAAGGCACATAATGATCAATATAAATTCATTAAGGCATGCAATCATCAATGGGTATGAAACCATAATACACATAATAAGAGATAAATACAAGAATAAGAGCACACCAGTCGTGGTAACATCCACAGTCACATGCCTGACAGACATAGGGAAATTAAATCTGAATAGGTCTAAATCAAATCGATCGACTGAATCATCAACTGAGGCACCAAGTGCACTATCTCTAACTGAAGATATCACAACATCACAAGCTAATCTAACTAAGCTAAATAACTAGACTCTAATGTTAGGGACACACCCTAGACTAGTAGTCAGTCTCTCTGTGGTGGTAGCAACTCCTGAAGCATCAATATGGAGAGAACACAAATTGAGCCCAAATAGCTAGCCAACTGATGCTGAGAGAAATTAGCAAAATTATGTCCAAACTTCTGAAATCACAGATTGTCTTCAAAACTCTAGGCTAGCGAGGAATATAGGCTAACTCTACCTGATCACTTATCTCATACCAGTGGCATTCTTTAAACTAGTGTCTTATCACAATAAAGCCAAACCAAGATCCTAGAATACTTTGAGATACTACCCCTCATAAGTCAGAATGGTCTCTATGGCCCGAAGAACCATACCATACTCCAAAAGTCTGATGGGACTCTATCAAAATCCTTTTTAGTTGCCATTAAGGATCTTCTATATCTATCTCTTACACTCTAGTCTGATGTTGCATTGAAATTCTAGAAACATGTGTTGGAGTCTTGTCCACATTTGTTGATAATATCGCATCTTTCTTTAGGGATAAAATAGAGTCAAACAATATGTTCAAGGTAAATAGGAATGCGGAAATGCGATAAGGAGTCATGAAGTGAATTTTCTAAAATGTCACTGTAGCCTCCCGAAGATAGGTTACAGATATCTCTGCACCGATCCGTAGGGCTCTACTAGCTCTTAGCTCTTGTACTAATACACTGATGAAACCTAGGCTCTGATACCAATTTGTCACGACCCAGTTTACCATAACCAACCAATAGGCAAGCTAACCTATAGTACAAAATGGCTAGTAATGGACTACATAATAATATAAGGAAAAAAATGCAGAATATATGAAATAAAGATCAATATATAGAAGAATCCCAAAAACTGGTGGTATCAATACAAGAGCTTCTAATATAAAAAAATTACAAAAGTGAAATATCAATAGAAATACACTAATACAATATGTCTTTGAATGCAACTTAGAGAGAAGTATAATAACTAAGAGAGAGATAAGTAATGCTCTAAACATCTGGAGCTTACTTCGAGTCTCTAAACTAGGGCTTCTCTGCATGACTCACACATCAATGATGATAACTGGTACTATGATTTGTAGGCTGCAGAAGTATAGTACGAGTACCAAATAAAAGGTACTTAGAAGGCTACTGCCAACGGAGCTTCAAAGATAAAATAGATATACACAGCATATAAACTGAATGAAAACTACACCCAAGAGTCCAGAAAACATTTAATAAGTCAATGAGATAATAAGGAAAAATTATCTTGTTCATGTCCAAGAGTTTAACATAATTAAACTAAGGAAGTATCAGGGTGAACTATCCGATTCTAGCTACATTCAATAAACGTCAATATATCAATATTTCATCATAGTATCCTCCGGCCTTATTGGGTATCAATATATCATACTAGTATCCTCCTGCCTTGTCGGGTATCAATATATCATTATAGTATTTTCCGGCCTTGTCGGGTATTAATATATCACCAAAGTATCCTCCGACCTAGCCGGGTATCAACATATTATCATAATCATCAATGCATAAATATTGGTTTATAATAGGTGCACAAACTCAAGCCAATATACTTGCAACTATAATCATAACATCGTAAAGATAACTATCTTATCATTATATTCTATCTACTCATTATTAATTAGCCATGACTCATTATTCTACCGCTAGTTCACTAGTCATCACATGATCTCTAGTTATCAATCTAATTGATTCTTCACATAATTATTAATCATGGAATAACAACTAACCATTAATCAATAATTATCAAGACCTAACGTCTAGTCAAGGTTCACCATTAAACCATAATCATCATCTATTCATTATTCATCATTTATAAACTAAACATCCATTATTAACTAACACCAATCAATATCGAATAATCGTTTACCAAATAATCCTTGTGATTAACTAGTCCTCGTTATCAGCCAGTCGGGATTAGTAACTAGGCTTTATTATTAACTAGGCATCATTATCACTAACATTCCTTATCACCTAGCAATGTTAACCACGTTATCCTCACTTAACAACTAATTGGCATTATAACTTATTATCAATAGCCATATATCATTACCAGACACGTATTAACCCTAGTCATTAGCTACCATATTACTAAGCAAGGTTCATTAACTAACATATTTAGAATTCTAAGCATCAAGTACTATAGTCACCTAATAGAAAACTAGTTACCACCTAGCTTATACCATAATATTCGGAAGAATAGACATAATATCGTATTTCAGATAGAATCACATCAATAACTGATATAATATTCATGAACCTATCGAATATATGCATGCCATAACCCGTATTAAATCAGTTAAATCATAAGCATCATACCATAGCTTCCTTTATCCCATACCAGAGAAATATGTATATGTGTGCGTGCAGGTGCGCACACACACATATATATTCATGAACTGTAATTGCATCCTTTACAACTATAAGCACTTTTCGGATGTCTAATCGATATCATCTATTGGCCCTTAAACCAATAATTTGTCCGAAATAATTACAATATCATTATTAAGACTTCTTTCCCATACACATATTCGGAACTCATCTTATAATCATATTTATAAGTCATAGCATATCTCTAATCATCTCACATCTTGAAGGCATCTTGCATATATCAGGTATAATATCAATAGGCATATAATCATCTCTCACATAGGAGGCATAATATCGATAAGCATGACACAACTTCATTCATCATGATGGTGAGGAATATCGCTTTTCTAGGCCAACTATTATATCTAAAAGTAGTTTGAAACTCTATAGACCCAACATTGAATCTAAAAGAAAAATCATCTATAAGGACCCAACGTCATGTCAAAGAGGAAACAACATTTCTATGGACCAAATATCAAGTCTAAGAGAAAATGGCATCTCTACGAGCCAAGTATAAAGTCTAAGAGGAAATGGCATCCCTATGGGCCCATTATCATATCATTTCTATGCGCAACAACATAGCTATAACTCATAGGTCACAATCCGAGAAACATCATTACAGTATAACAAGTCATGAAGTAACCTTATACTAAGGTTTACTAATCTCAACTATGTCTAACATCTGTAACTATTTCCATGAAGACTAACACAAGTCTAGGCCTAAGTGGTTTGGACAATCCCACTTCTAAAGCTCAATTTTCTTAATTAGGTACGCTATGCCCCAAACAAGGCTAAGATATCTAGTCCATCTTCTAGATATCAAGTAAGCCACAAACAAGCCTAAGATAGGAACTTTAATTTGAAGTAAGGGCACTTAAGTTAATTCCACCCAAATTATGATTCTAAGAATACCACACTATCCCAATAAGATCAAATATAAGAATCATGCTTCCAATACTAAATCAACATCCATAATCTAGCAATGTATCAAATCTATGCTACAATTCAATCTAAACTATGTAGAAGGCAATAGGTTTCTACAAAGTTATAAACATACTATCTTACAGGTCCAAGACCCTTATCTAATTCCCAAGACATCAATAATAAAGGCTAAGATATATTACTCCTAATCAATCCTAAAATTCATATCCACATGAAATACATATCATACATAATCTATGATGGAAAGTGGATCATAGCCTACCTCAAGGACAAACCACAAAATCACCCTTTAAGCTCCACATGCTCGTACTCACTTCACAATCCCCAAAATGCCATCACACTATCAAAACCAAAATCTACGCATTAATATGAGTTTAATGTTATTAATATCGCACTATTGCACTTTGGGTCCAAAAATGACACCAAAATCCCAAGTGGGTCCCACATATGTAAAATAAGTTTCCGAAACCAACCCAATATTCACACATGAATAAGGAAGCATAACCCTCAAATAATAGGTAAAAACTAAGCATACTTTAGGCTAAAATCAAGCCTTAAGCTAAATTGGGGTATTAGGGCCAAACAATAAAATTCAAGCATGAATTCAAGAAATTCTTAGCTTAATCTTGAAGATTATCGCGATACAAGATGATAATTAAGCTCTGAAGTCACCTTGCACGACCAATTTTGAGTTATTGCACATATTTTGGGGTTTCTAGGTCTATATGGTGATGGGGAAATGCCTAAAAAGCATCTTAGGACCTTTATATATCCCCCACAGGTAAAGAAATGCCGCTATTACGGTCATATGGGCCACGATCGTGCTTTTCCGATCTCACACTATTGGTCGGAATCGCGGTTGCACTAGATGACCACAAACTCAAAAATAAGTTTTTGACCCTCGAAACTCATCCACAGTCTAAATGACATGATACAATAGTGAATTTTGAATGTAAACCACTTTGAAATTCCATTTAGAATTATCAAAACTTTCATCAGAGATATTTTAGGCAAAAAGTAGGGCTCACACCTATAGTTTCATCACTTTTCATAAAATCCGTTCAATAGCCCAAAATAAGTCCAAGAACCTTGGGACCTGAACCAAGGGTCTACCTACCTTATAATTGATGTTTTTGATGTGATGGCAAAGTCAAATATTCAATCCAAGGTCGTTTTGACCAAATATAGGTTCCACTCATATTATTTCCTTTTTTCAACTTTCCGACCAATAGGTTGAAATGAGCTCGAGTGAATTAGGACCCAAACCAAAGGTTTACCCAAACTAATATTGATATTTTGGATCTTCTGGTGCAATCAAAATTTGCATCCGAGATCATTTCGTTAAAGTTTTTTCCCTATGGCTATTTGGAACCAGTGAATACTTCAAAATAGGGAATTGGCTCTAAAAGCCAAATGAACTACTTGGTAACCAAATCATCAGTCTAGCAAGTCATAAATGACTTGGGGTAGCTATGGAGAAGCTCAAATAGTAAAGATAATCATAAATATGGAAAATGACCTGAAGGGTCATTAAAAAGAGAGAGCAATGTATAATTTGATAAAATAGGGGTTTTTTGGGTTTGTGGGGACGTTTAAGATGTTTTTAAAGGGAAAAGGACCAAAAATCCCCCACCCCAAGATTAAAAATAATGAAATAGGAAATATTTACATAACAGCATGGAACACCGCTATTGGAGAGCATAGCAACATTCAACACTCTTATTGTGGAGGTTAAGTGGTGTGGCACGCCATTATTATGGAACCTTACTACCCCAAGGTAAAAAAATGACCCCAACCTTTTCTGAAAATTTCAAAATTTTTCCAAAACACCCCTATAACATCCTCTATCGTGATTCAAGTAAAAATTTAGCATTACGCATGTAGGAGGGTGTAAAATAAATTAGTCAAAAAAATTTAGGGTCTTACATTACCCTCTCCCTTTGGATCATTCGTTCCGAATTAAGAGTTAGACCATTTAGTGTGATACTAGAAATAATATAATGAAATTCAAAGACAAATTTGAATTGTGATAAGAGAAGAAATGAAATGCATACCTTAAGCATTTTCATTAAACATGGGAAGAACCTTCACCAAAGCTATATCCTTAGTCCTCAACCTAGGAACTTGCCTAGCCAATATTTTAACCAGAACTTCCTCATAGGAAAATGAATCCTTAATTCCCACATCCTCAATAGAAACTATTAAGGAAGGGTCACCCACATACTTCTTAAGCATGGACACACGGAAGACAGGATAAATTGATGCCAAACTCTCTAGCAAGTCTAATTTGTAAGCTACATTTCTAATTATCCTCATAATATGATACGGACCAATGTAATAGAGACTGGGCTTTCTTTTCTTTCTGAATCTCATGACTCCTTTTATTGGAGAAACCTTCAAAAATACCCAATCACAAACTTCAAATTCCCACTCCATCTACGTCACATTTGTATAAGACTTCTAGTAGCTTTAAGAAGTCTTAAGTCTTTCCCGAATCTCCTTTACCTTTTATATCACTGGGTGAACTAAGTCAAGTCTAAAGAACCTAGTCTCACCTACCTCAAACCATCCAATAGGAAACCTGCATCTTCTACCATAAAGAGCCTCAAAAGGGACTATTTAGATGCTCCAATGTCAACTGCTATTGTAAACAAACTAAATAACAGGTAAATGGTTGACCCAACTACGTTTAAAAATCAATCACACATGCCCTTAACATATTCTCCAAAGTTTGAATAGTATGCTCTATTTGTCCATCTTTTTTAGGGTGAAAGCAGTGCTAAGGTTCACCTTAGTACCCAAACCTTTCTAAAAAAAGTGCCAAAAATAATAAGAGAACTGCGTACCATGGTTGACTCCCTATGCAACCTAACTATTTCTTGAATGAACAACTTGGCATATTTCTTCGCTGAGTAGTTTGTCCTCATAGGCAAGAAGTGGGTAGATATAATTATTCGATCCATAATGACCCAAATAGAATCATACTAGTTTTAAGAACACAGAAGACCTATAATGAAATTATCACAACCCAAAGTAGGGCCTATTCATGATGGGTATCTTAAGTCCGCCAAGGACTGAAGACCACCCCCATTAACCTAGCGAATCAGAAAATAATACAATTAGCAGTGGATGAGTTTTAAACATATAACAAAATAAAGCTGAGTTCCAAATATATAACATGATAGAGCTAAGTTCTGAATATATAACAAGATAGATAAATAAAAAATAAGAAGGATCTAAGAATCCACAACATAACCCACCCACACTTTGTTATTCATAAAAGCCTCTAAACCAAATCTAAATATTGAACTAGGAACAGACATACCCCCGACCATGACATTGACAATGACAATGAAAATTTTAATTTGGACACTTCAATTCTAAAATATGGAAAGAAACTAATAGAATGACCAAGCTTTCCGAAGGATGGAAGCTAACCAACTCACCGTGGACCAACCGGACCATCTAACTAATGTCGCCCAAAACTATCCTCCAAAGAAGTGTGCTACGGTCAATGTCAAATATAGTATCCCAACTCAGGTTGGGGTCGAACCTATAGGGAATACGTTGAACTGTATCTCAAACTTTACAAAATCCACAAGAAGTGCTAAAAAGTAAATAGGGGGAATTTGAGTTAACAGTAACAAGTATCCAAACATGAATGCTTAAGTTTGTAATTAATAGAAGACGGACATTAGGACTGTGTTCCCCTAGCTTCACAACTATGTAAGATTCTCATGTCCAATCCACTAAACCAACAGCTTTGTATGCAAAGTTGAAAAGCTATGTACTATCAACCGTCTTATGAATGTGTTGATAGATCTCACTCCTTACCTTGTGAGTTTTAGGGTGTCACCTTGATGTCCCTTGTCAATAACATCGGTACAACTCTCACCTTTTGAGTATCAAGTTGATTAGGATAGGGTTGATAGCCTCAAATCACTGTTGTAACCTTCTTTTTCCAATGTCAAACTCCCTTGGTAGGACATTCTCGAATACCGGCAATTTCCAAGTTTCTGCAGTAGCTTGGTACAATTAATACAAAGAAGATTGCAATACACACAATTACAGTAGAATAGATAAATCTCTCACTTTTTCTATGTATCTAATCCTCCATGGTTCCCACAACCCTAGTCAAGGAATTTAGTCTCTCATTTTTATGCAATAATCTGTGATAGTAAATAAAGAAGGCATGTAATCAATTACACAATAATGAATTTAACATGCAAAGGGAACTAGGTAGTATCTGGCACTCACATAGCACAGAGTCAATATCACCAACTACTACCTATCTAGTTCATACAATTGTTAGAATAATTATCATGTCCCTATTCCCAATGCCATAACAAGATCCACAAAGTTCACACATATATACATTAACATAGTTATAAAACATTAATTTTTGAAGGGGTATCAAAAATTATTCAAAATATGACTATTGCCCTAAATACTCAAAATCTCCTAATTACAAATAAAACATTATGAACCAAAGCACAATACGCCAAAATATGTCAGCTCTACTAGGAACAAAACTCTGAGAAAAAGTGTCACGACAACAAAAATCCTAAGAGAAAGTGAAGAATCACAAGCATCCCTAACCCCAACTAAAAATAATGCATTTTCCCAAATGTATTAAACCAAAAAAAAAAGAGTTAGGAACATACCTGTAGCACCGTAGGTTAAAAGATCTAACGTCAATCATACAATACAAATACAAATAACAAAATACCTTGGGTTACCACCCAAAAAGCTCTTGATTTACTGTCGCAGCGTGACTTAGTTCCCTTGGCTACTCAGACTTTGTCAAGGTCCATCTCAGTAAAAACTCAAACTTCTTCCAGGTTTCCCATGTAGTGTTTTACACGCTACCCGTTCACTTTAAATGGGACATCATCATCATGATTTACCTCAATAGCACCAAATGTGAATACCTTAACCAGAGTGAATATTCTGATCCATCTTGACTTTAGCTTACTAGGAAACAAGTATAGTCTTGAATTGTATAGCAAGACTAAATCACCGAGATTGAACATTATCTTCACAATTTTCTTATCATGGTACAGATTTATTGTTCCTTTGTATATGACTGAGATTTCACAAGAACGGATTCAAAATTCATCCAACTTATTTACCTTTCTTAGCCTCAAATTCGTTGCATCACGTTATTCAAAATTTAGCCTTTTTAACGCCCAAAATGCCTCATGGTCCAACTCAACTGGTAAGTGACATGTTTTTCCATATACAATATGATATTGAGAGGTACCTATTGGAGTCTTATAAGATGTTCAATAGCCCCATAATGCATTATCTATATTTCTAGAACAGCCACTCCTGTTGGCATTCACAATTATCGCTAATATAGACTTTATCTCTCTATTGCAGACTTTACTTTCCCACTAGCCTATGGATGTTAAGGTATTGCTGCCTTATGCCTTATACCATATTTATCAAGTAGGGCTATGAACAACCAATTACAGAAGTGAGAACACCATCACTAATAATTGCATGTGGGGTGCCAAATCTAGAAAAGGTATTTCTCTTTAGAAAAATAGTGTCAGTTTTGCCTTCGTTGTCTAGAAGTGCAACTAGCTCCACCTATTTGGATACATAGTCAACAACTATTAGAATGTACCTTATGCCATAGGAGCTCATGAAAGGACCTATGAAATTGATTCCCCATACATCAAATAGCTTTAACTCCAAGATAGGTGTCACGGGGAGTTCATGGCGTGGAGAAATATTTCCTTGACACTAACAGTGTTCACAGGCCTATGCAAAATCATAAGCATCCTTGTAGATTATAGGCCAATAAAACCCATATTGTAGAATTTTATGGGTTGTTCGTGTACCACTATGATGACCCCCAACTGGTGATAAATGACAAGCTTTTAGAATGCCTATCATCTTCACCTCTGGCATACATCTTCGAATCACTCCATTAGTACAAACCCTAAATGGATATGGTTCATCCCAAAAGAATTTCCTTACCTCATGCATAAATCTCTGTTGTTGCTAGAAGGACAAATCTTCTGTAAGAAGATCACTTACCAAGTAGTTGTCAAAGCCAGCATACAGGAAATCAAATTATGAGATGCTACTAGCACATTCTTATTTGGAAAATAATCATCTATATCAAGACCATCCCATAGTTTTTGGATTATGACCTCTTCAAGTTTGGATAAGTGATCCGTGAATTATTTTTCTTTTCTTTTCAGTCCTTGACCTTAAAATCAAACTCTTGTAGCAAGAGTACATAATAAATCAATCATGGTTTGGCATATTTCTTCATTATCAAGTATCATAATTCTGCATGGTCAGTGTAAACTATCACTTTCATCTCAATCAAGTAGGACCAAAACATCTCAAAAGAGAAAACTACCGTAAGTTGCTCCTGCTCTATAATAGTATAATTTTTTATGTAGTGTTTAGGGTTTTCCTGGCATAATAGATGGGATGGAAGATATTATCCCTTCTTTTACCTAGGAAATCACCCAAGGCCACTTTGCTCACATCACGCATCACCTCAAAAGGTGCAGACTAATCTGGTGACACAATAATAGGCACCAAATTAACCATTCTTTTAGGAATTTGAAATCCTTGATACATTCATCATTAAACACAAATTTCACCACTTTCTCTAAAATTTTGCATAGGGGAGTTACAACTTTAGAGAAATCCTTGATGAATTTTCTATAAAAACTAGCATGACCTAAAAAGTTTTGTATACCTCTAACTGATATTGGCGGTGGAAAATTCTCAATAACCTCTAGCTTTGCTTTGTCCACCTCAATTCCATGTTTGAAGATCTTGTGACCTAGCACTATACCTTTTCTCACCATGAAGTGACACTTTTCCTAATTTAGTACAGAATTGCACTCTTTACATATCTACAGTGCACTGGCCGGATGGGCTAAACAATCATCAAAAGAATCTCCGACCACTGAAAATTCATCCATGAATACCTTGATCTTCCACCATATCAGAGAATATAGATATCATACATCTCTGAAAAATAATAGGTGCATCACAAAGTCCATTCTCTGGAATGCAAAGGTACCATAGGGTCAAGTAAATATAGTATTTTCTTGGTCTTCGGGAGCAATCATAATTTGATTGTATCCCGAGTACCCATCAAGAAAATAGTACCAACCCCTGATTATGAGTCTATCCAATATCTGATCCATGAATGACATTGGTAAGTGGTCCTTTTGTGTCCACTTATTTAGCTTTATGTAATCCATGCACACTCTCTATTCTATCACTAGCCTCATTGGTACTAACTCATTCTTTTTATTTAGAACTACTATGCTTCCTTATTTCTTTGGTATGCATTGAACTGGGATAATTCATTTGCTATCTTCAATAAGGAAAACCACCTCAGCATATAACTACTTAATTATCTTATTTTGCACCACTTCTTGCACAGAAGGGTTTAGTCATCTCTGGTGCTCAATACTGGGAATATTGTCTAGCTCACGCTATATCTTATGCATGCATTTACCTAGTGAGTTACCCACTATCAACAATGGTCCATGAAATAGCTTTCTTGAACTTTCGTAACATTAATATCAAAGCCTCCACCTGTGCTCCTACCAAATCTATAGCAATAATCATTGGTAAAGTATTATTGGCTCCCAAGAATGCATACTATAGGTGGGGAGAGAGGACCTTCAATTCCAATACTGATAGTTCTTCAATTGATGGTCTTGCAAAAGGTGTGGTTCTGTTCTTCAAGTCAAGATCAAGTTTCTTAAGGGCATACTTGTAAGGACCTGTGCCATGTAGGGCACTAGCCACCTCATCATAGTCAGCTATTCTATCACTCTCAATGTTCATGATGACTACATCCAATACTTTTACCCCTAATCTTTCCTTAATAGGTACATCAACTATGATAATGTCATCATCCATTATATCTATCACTGCCATAACTCTCATATCATCCGACTGTTGTACTGTTATGCATATATTCAATATAATTTGCTCATCATTCCACTTGAAAGTGATCTCTTCCAAGTCCATGTCAATCAACACTCTTCTAGTAGCTAAGAAGGGTCTAGCCAATACGATTGGAGAATGGGTATCTACTTCACATTCTAAAATCATGAAATTTGTCTAATAGATGAATGATATGATTTTCATCTCCACGTCATGCACAATACCGACTGGCTCTTTTATAGATGAGTCAATAATCAATAGCCTTGTAGATGTAGGCTTGAGTTATCCTAATCTGAACACCTTGTATTTACCAGTGGCATAACATTTATTCCTGCTCTCGTATCACATAGGGCTTGGTTAATCTCATAAGGCCCAATAAAACATAAGATGGTCATTGTGCCTAGATCCTTTTTCTTTTTAACTAAAGTTGTGTGAAAGCTTCATCTAAATTCACAAACTATGTTTTGGAGCTCTTCTCCAATCCATTCATCATAAGCACTATCAAAATAATCACCAATACAACTCAGCTTCTCAAACTCTATCTCAAGTGTCTTGTCATCAAGAACCAACTCCTTCTTTGGCTCATTAGTAGTGGGAAAATAATGCTCGTTAGTTGAGGAGTCATCATTAGTGCCAATAGCCATACAATGAACAAGTGTTAAAGGATTTTGCACATTATCACTAGGTAGTTCTTTTGACTATATCTCAGCTAAAGTGATGGAGATTTGCCCATACTACTGTTCCAACTACTTAATAGAAGTTTCATATGACTCAACCGTTTGGGTTAATTTAAATATTTCAGCTTTAAGTTCTTTGAGGCAAGCCTCTTGGCTCTCTCGATCCTTGATCAACATGGTCAACATCCCTTTTATTCTAGACTTTGCCTCACGTTTTCCAGGTAGAACATAATTTTCTCTCTCATCATAATAGTTCAAACATTGATTTCCTTGCCCTTGGGTTCAAAAACCCGCCAACTAAAGATCCACATACTTCGCATCCTCAGATATCTCAAATTTATGTACTTTAGAAAAATTTATGGTTACAAATTGTTTGACCAATTTCCATCTATAATAATTACATCTCTTAAACTATAACATCCTCAGCTACTCTCTGTGCACCGAAAGTTCCAATGGCATAAATATCAGAACTTCTCTCATCCTCCTAAGTTTGACACCCTCGTTTATATAATGAGATTTGATCCATAATAGTCGAAGATATCTCCCATCATAATTGCATAAAGGCTTCTCCAAAAATAGTGTATACCATTACTATAGAACTGGTAGTCAGGTCATTATATAATATCTCTAACAAGCTTGTCCCTGATATCTGGTGGTTAAGTACCATACTAAGTCTCTTCTTGAATCGAAATCATACCTCATACATAGACTCTAATTTTAGCTGCCTGAAATTGTAAATCTGATCCTTGAGTTGTAATACCCTGGATGGAGAAAAGAACCTGTTCAAGAATTATCTGCGTAGCTCCTTCCATGTAGTAATAAACCCCCCTGTCAATTCCCCAAGCCCTAATAATGCTTCCGCAGTAAGTGAGAAAGGGAACAACCTTATTCTTAGTGCCTCCTAATCTACCCCTGGTATGGCGTATGAAGTGCATATATCAATAAAATTTGTCAGGTCCATGTTTGTCTTATCTGACGATAGTCTCGCAAACACTTACTTCAAGTACAAGATATAAATCATAGAATTAGAGATATTTAACTTGATAGTAGGAGATAAAGCAGTAGGGATAATGGCTCTTGTATCAGATGGCTCTTTCTATCCCAAATCTTCTACATCATTAATATACGGCTAAACAAATTGATATGCTGGGATCAATTGAGGTCGGCCTCTATTTTAATTTTCCACCAAGTGCTGATCGATGGTCTACTATTTGTCTCTTCTCAACTAACTTCGTTTGAGCTAACTTCTCACCAATCTATTTATCAGCACCATCCTAAACTTCATATTTAGGGAGATTGTCCCTCTTTGGCTCTAACATCCTATTATATGATTGTAGGATTTTCTATGAAATCAGTGGGAGTAAGGGATTGCCTATACTCCGTGTACTATGAATACACTAGTGTATGCCCAACTAAGAACTAAAAAAAACTGGAAAACTGCAAGAACTTCAATCCATATATCAACACCATTTTCCCCAACAACGACACTAATTTCTTGATGATATCAAAGAAACACCTCCTTTTAGATGATGGTACAGACATTGTCAATATATAGTAACCCAACTAAGATTAGATTCGAATCTCAAGGGAATATGTGGAATTATAGTTATTAGCAGTTATAGTCTATAGGCAATACTGGAAAGTAAATAGGGGGATTTATTTGTAGTAATCTGGAGAAAGTAACAATATTAAATCTAGTTGAAATCAGTTATAGGTGAACACTAAGATTGTGTTCCCCCTGGATTCTCAACTTCGTAAGTTTACTGTGTTATATTGAACCAACCCAATACTTGCATGCACAATCAATAAGTTATGCGTCTTCTACAGTCTATTGGACAAGTAGAAGGATTTCATTCTTTACCTTCTGAGTCTCAGGATGTTGCACTACTAACCCTTATATTGATCCCGCTTAACTATTACCTTTTGAATCTCTATTTATTTAATAAAATCTAACGACCATTCTAGATATTCCATTGTGCGCAATGGATCGACAATTAACTCCCAAATTACTATTGTTATTATATTTTCCTAGTCACTACTTATCTTTTGGAGTAAGTAGCAATATCTAGGTGGGATCCTAATGTTTGCAATCTCTAAGACAACTATTATAATAAATATAATGCAATGCATGCCATGGGTATTAGTTCAGTTAAACAATCACACTAACCCTACTTCGTCAATCAACCAAGGTTGCACAACCCTAGCTATGGATGTTTAGTCGCTCATATTTATGAAGAAATCAATAACATTCATAATTGAAACCTTAGATAAAACCACAATGATAAGATGAATAAATACCAAAAATCATAACTTGATAAATCAATTGAAGTTAATACAAGAGAATCCCAAGATCGAAGAAAGATCTTGGAATCAAAATATGTTTGAGTATCAAAAGTGTGTAACTCTTATTAAAAAGTACATAAGCGGTATTTATTATACAAAAGAAAACCCTAAAACAAAGCCCGGAAAAACTAGGAAAAAATAGGGTTGGTTGCCAAATATGGTCAACACCTGTGGTTTGGGTGTGGGCGCAGGTTGTACCTATGGTCTGCCTCTGAGCTTAGGTACAGACTGAAAGTAC
Source organism: Capsicum chinense (assembly GCA_026120095.1). Taxonomy (NCBI): domain Eukaryota; kingdom Viridiplantae; phylum Streptophyta; class Magnoliopsida; order Solanales; family Solanaceae; genus Capsicum; species Capsicum chinense. Next base: position 99,562,643 of record JAPEIP010000003.1, read on the forward strand.
CAGATGGGAAAAATTCCTGCAAGTCAGCTCTCAAGATTTTGGACATTTAGTACCCTCTTTGTGTAACTATAGTCCTTAGGTCCTACCTACAGTTGTGGGTCAACTTAGTAGGTGTCGGGAGTCAATTTTTCAGCTCTTCTTCAATTCTCGAGCATGTTTTGATCATAATCAAGCCGTAAAATATCCCAAACACCCATAATCACTCCAAAAGTAGCTAAAAACACCTTTTTCACCATTTTCATGAACTTATCATCCAAAACATGGTTTCCTACAAAACATACTAAAAACAGATCATATCTAACAAAATGGCCTCAGAAACTTGCATATTTTCCTCGTTTTAAGCATCGAAAGTGTTATATCTCTATATCATATAAGTTATGATATATTTGGGCACTTTTAAGTGACTTAACCTTCTTGGAGCTATGTTTTCCTAAGGATCCACTTTTTCTACCATCTTTCTAATTTAATTCGCCCTTTTCTCTCCGTTTTATTCTTTTCTATGCCAATTTTTTGATTGGGTGTGATTCTCTTTTTCTTTTCTTCTTCTTTTATTTTTCTTTTCTTTTTCCATTTTTTCTTACATTTTTACCACACCTTCCGTTATTTATTTTCTATCTACGCCTCTTTCTTCATACTCATTTTTTCTAACACACCCCTATAATAGCCACACTCAACTTAGGTGATTTGCCCGAGTTGAAGTGCATAGTGTCCAAGGAAGATCAAGGGAAAAATAGGTTCATTGTAGTCAATCGGGAAGGTAAAATTGGTGTAAACAATAAAAATGGGTCAATTGGGCTCAATTCATGGTTCAAGGGATTCATATTTCACTTGGTTTGGCATTTTAGCCTCAAGTGGACTGTTCACAAAAAATGGCCTATGGTCAACTCCTAATTTGACCATGTTGCAATCAAGGCAAAAACAACAGGGAATGTTCTAGACTCCGTACATATTAGGAACAAAGTAACGCCTCACACTCATGTTGTCAAGGTCACATTTTTCAATCACTACTTATCTAGTTCATGAACCTACATGTCATAGTTATCTCATTTTTAATTCTAATGCCATTAAGGGATTCTCAACAATCGCACGCACATACAGATCACATAGTTTATGAAAAAAATTTCAAGAAGGGTATCAATTTTGTTTTTAACTAAAACAAAAATTATGCACTATTTTATCGATTAAACATCATACAACAATACAAAAACACAAACATGTTGGTTCATCATTCAAATTGTGACCTATTAGTTTTGAAACACGACAACCACAATTTGTGGTAATTATGGTACGCCCCCTCCCTCAACTAAATCCAATGCACTATCACCAGTGTATCTAGAAATATAAATAGGGATTGAGGCCATACCTGAGCGCCCTTAACAATGATTCCATCATTTGTCTAGACATCCTCAGCAATCGTGGCACCGATTGTAGCCATTTCACTCAGTGGTATATTTGGTATCAGTGCTATATCACTGCTCCTCTCAACCTCTATGGCTAATCTCAAACTACTGACACAAGTATTTTTCTCCTAGACCCTCTCTTGTCATTCCTTCTTACTCTGGATACTCTCTTGTACCGCTATCTCTATATCATTCTCTTTGGTTCTTCTTTTTTTCCTATTTTTGTTTTTCTTATTACTCTTATCAGCAAATTTTAGGGTCTCATCATCAACATCCCAGATATTTTCAACCTCTTTTTCTGGATGGACCTTCATAATAATAGGCATTAAGTAAATTGGTTATTCTTATGATTTATTAACCAGCTTACATAGCTCATCTATCTCACTTGATTCCTACTATGTTAGGGGATTGAACACCTTCAAGCTGACGAGTGACCCTCAGCTCAAAACCATCCAACCTCCTCAGTATCTTCCTGCTTTGTTCTTTACGTTTTTTATCAACCTAAGGCTTTACACCCTGCTCCATCAATCGCACCTTTGTTTCCACAATGCCCAACCTTTTTAATACTTTATTCTACAATGTTTGTGGAATAACTACATAGCCTATTAAAACTGATCTAGATATGAATGGACGTGGTGCTACATTCTACGGGGGAGTAGAAGTACTAGATATACCAGCTATATTAGAAGGTTAGGTCTTAAAGGGCCCACCCTTAACCTGAGTGTCGTCTACCTTAGTAAACCCAGTAACCTCGATACTTATATCCTTGTTCTAAAAAGCCTCAGCTAGCAATGTTGCTCCTTGGTTAGCTACCTTGGATAGGGGATTTGCAGCATCCAAAATCAACACCAAATCTGTGGTGTTTTTTGACTCAATATACTAATCCACATCTAAAAGTTTTGGCACCCCCACCTCCAAGCATATTTGAGCCAACAAGTAGGGGAATACTAGAATCATATTAGTACCTAATGCTCGGTCACGTATCTCTCTAGGAATGAATTGTGCAACATCAAACTCATAGCCAACTATGAGCCCAACTATTAATATTGCACAGACTGGACTAAGTATATTGTCCCCATTTGTGGGGCAAAACCTATGTCAGGAAAGAGTCCAACATGCCTTTGCCTCAAAGTTCAAAGTAGTCTTGGTAATCTGCTGCAAATTCACTCCTGGACCACCAACTACCTAACTAGCTTCTTCTCTATTCCCGAAGATAATACCAACCATCCATAGAAAATGCATCATCTTATCAGCAGTACCATTTGTTTCCTTGTTATTTTTTGCATTTCATCTATGCAATAATCAATTTTGGTCGTATTCACAGGTGGTTGGAAATCAGGTCCATGCAAGATTCTTGAAATAGTTCTCGAGGAGATGTTCACCCAAACTCCTCTAATAGTCAACGAAGTATTTGTTCACCATCTTTCTAAAAATTGACTTGTGGGTATTATTTCTCATCTCCTCTTTGTAAGCCACCTAGAAATCCCACCCTAATACTGGACTTAATTTCATAGGAGATATGGTCATCCACTGAAAATGGTATTTCTAGAATCAGGCCTCAAACTCAGGCATCTCAAACATTCTAGTCACAGTTAAACATCACTCCAGATATATCCCCCTCTTTAGTTTTCCCATAGATGATTTTACTTCTATTTCCTTATTATATGTATCCTATACTCTGAGGTATCCCCACCCTTCAATAATGGGCACCAGGGCAGGTTCGATGGATAGGAGAATCTGTGGTGGTGGCTAAATATCAATGGGAGTAATATGCTCCTCACTCCCTCTCTCATCATCTTCATCAAAGGAGCTTGATTCTTTCTCACCTGTATCATCATTATTTTCTTCGTCATCATCAACATCATTATCATCATCATAAGATAAAGTTTAATAAAGTGGGAAAGTGTTGGGATATTTCTTTCTTGGTGCCTTTTTGGGAGGTGTGGCTTCCTCAGCAGTTGTTTTCTTGCCCCGAGGTAGTTTTTCTTGTGGCTTCACCTGCCCCTTTGTTAGGTATTCTTTTAGGTCACCGTTTGACTCATTAGTGTCCTTATTTCTCAACTGGTAATCAAAATTTGGGGAAGGTTTCTTCTTGGTGTTCTTTTTTGGTGTTTGCTTTGATGATGAAGAACCGTTTATATCCATGAGTACTTGTTTGCATGAGACCAATTAGTTAATTTTAAGAAAAGGAAAGAAAAACAAGAAAGTTTGGCGTCAATGTACATGTATTAAACTCTATATGATTAAGGGTCATGAGCCGTAACAATTGGGTACGACTTGTTTGGATGAGTCGTAATATAGACAGAGGCTAAGTTAGTAGTTGTTGGTTAGATTACGAGTCCTCCTAATATGTTATAAGGTTAGACTATGACTCATTACCAACCCTCGTATTCTAATTAGAAATATTTTACACTTTCCATAAGCCTCCCAGTTAAGGTGAGTCATAATGTTACCAAAACCCCCACTCTTCTAAACAATCATGTTACTAGTGGTTATGAGTTACATAACGACAAGTTAAGTTTCTCTACGAGTTGTAAATAGGCCCATAACCACTGTAACAAGAATATTTAGAAGAGTTAGCTCCAATAATCAATACCAACACAACACAACAATATACATGCTTATATTTATTCTAGGCCCATACAACTCCTAGTACATCCGAACAATATAGTTTTAGGTGAGAAAATTCAAGCTACACCCGATTTCAATTTCTATCTTCAAGAACACTAGGATTTTATCTTTAAGTAAATACAACTTAACAAGGAATCCAAGTTACTTTTTAGCATATTTAGTATTAATCGTAGCAAGCAAAGAATTAAAACCATATACTTACTTGACTTGGAACTTTGGATCCTTGAAAAAAAACTTTTTATAGAATTTGAACCCTAATGCTCTTGAGAGATAATTTGGTTGGAACTTGAAATTCTTTAGATTTGATGACTTGGATGACTTGTGGTGTGTGTTTTTTATCTTTGCTTGCCAAGAAAAATAGAGAGAGACAGTAAATTGGAAAGTCAGATGCCCAATTTAGTTGCCCCTTTTGTTTTAAATTTAAATTTGGACTAGGTCAACCCACGAGGCTTGATCTATCAGGCTTGATTATGACTTATAATTGTTGCTTATGATTTTTAGACTCCCTCCATAAAGAGTGGAGCCTTACCTGAGTTTCTAGTCATTACAAATGAAGGTGATAAGTTGTAGTCACTGACTGCGACTTATTCTAAGAGACGTAATGACTCTAGAGACCAATTACTTAAAAGTGATCTGAGTTCCTAGTCCATATAAGTCCTGGTCATGATTCATAATGTTTGGTTATGACTTGTAAATATCCTCGTATGGCCGGATACCAGCAAATTTTCTGGTTGACTCCTACAATATCTTATCCTACATACTGAACACATAAGTTACCCTATATATTAATAAGTTCAAAACATGGGTTGCCTCCCATGAAGCTCTTGATTTAATATCGCGGCATAGTTTGTCTAGGTTGGATCCTCAAACTTCATCACCCAGCCCTATGGGTTTCCCCCATGTAGTGCCTAGTTTAACATCGCAACACGACTCAGTTACCTTGGTTACTCAGACTTACCAAGGCTTAAATCATCAATTACCTTAACTTCCTCCATGTTACCCATATAGTGCTTAACCCTTTGCCTATTTATTTTAAATAAAGCTTCACCATCACGCTTCAATTCTAAATTATAATATGGAAACAATATTATTGCAGTAAGCCTCCCATATCACCTAGACTTTAACTTGCCCAGAAATAAGCAAAGTCTCAAATTATACAATAATACCTGGTTACCTGGCTCAAATACTCTTTTCTCCATTTTTTGATCATGATGCAGCTTCATCTTCTTCTTGTATAGTGTAGAACTTTCATAAGCCCGGAGTTGAAACTCATCCAACTCATTAACCTTACTCATTCTTGTCTTTGTTGCATCATGCCACTCAAAGTTCAACTTTTTCATTGCCTATAGTGCTTTGTGCTCAAGTTTAACAAGCAAGTGACATGTCTTACCATAAACCAACTAATATGGGGAAGCACCTATAAGAGTTTTGAAAGGTGTTTGGTAGGCTCATAATGCATTATCTATCTTTCTTGACCAATATGTCCTATTGGCATTAACAGTCTTTGCCAAAATAAACTTTATATCTTTGTTGGATACTTTAACATGTACGCTAGTCTGAGGATGATAACATGTTGCCACCTTATCCTTTACACCATACTTCACAAGTAGATTTTTGATAGGTGATTGTAGAAATATGACCCACTATCTCTAATGATTGCGCGTGGTATGCCAAAATGAGAAATGATATATTTCTTCAGGAAGACAATGATACTTCTACCTTTATTATTGGGGAGAAAATCCATTTTTACCCATTTAGACACATAGTCCACCTCTACAAGAATGTACTTCATACCAAAGGAGCTCATACATGGCCTCAAAAAGTCCACACCCCATACGTCAAACAACTCTAATTCTAGGATAGGGGTCATAGAAAGTTCATGGAACCTCGAGATATTACCATAACGTTGGCATTGGTCACAGGCTACAGCAAAGTCATCAGAATCCTTGTAAAATATCGGCCATTAGTATCCACACTACAAGATTTTGTGGGTTGTGTGGAGTCCTCCATAATGAACCCTAACTAGTGAAGCATATTAAGCCTTAAGAATTATCATCATATCCACTTCATGGGTGCATCTATGAATAACCCTAGAAAAACTTCCTTACCTCATACATAAATCTCTTTCTCTGCTAGAAAGACAGATCTTCTGGGATGAGATAACATGCTAGGTAATTTGCGAAGTCAACAAACCAGGCAATTAGGTGTTTTTATGCTTCCAAAATCTACTCATCTGTATAAGTATCATCAATTTCAAGCCCATTCCCTACTTTCAGCATCTCTTCATCCTCAAGTTTGGACAAATAATCAACAACTTAATTTTCAATACCCTTTCGATCTATTACCTCAAAATAAAAATCTTGCAGCAAAAGAACCCAATGGATCCATTCAAGCATTGCATATTTCTTTGCCATCAAGTACCTCAAGGTTGTATGATCTATATGCACAAAAAGCTTAGTACCAATCAGATAATACCAAAATTTCTCAAAGTCAAAAACCACTACTAGTAGCTCTTGTGCAGTCATAATATAATTATTCTGAGCAAGTTTTAATATCTTGTTGGAATATTAGATAGGGTGTAGAATCTTTTGTCTTTTGGACTAGGACAGCACCTAGAGCCACGATATTTGCGTCATATGATCTTAAATAGAATAAGTCAGTTAGGAGACTCAATAATAGGGGTTGACACCAGTCGCTCCTTCAAGCATTGAAAATCTTTTAAACATACATCATTGAAATTAAGCATTACCTCTTTCTCAAGAAGCTTGCAGAAGGGATTAATAATCTTTGAGAAATCCTTGATGAATCTCATGTAAAAACCTATATGTCCCAAAAATCTTCAAATTCCATTAATTGAAATAGGTAGTGGAATCTTCTCAATTACTTCTATTTTTGCATTGTTAACCTCTATAACTTTTTTTGAGATCTTGTACCCAAGCACAATTCCATCTTTCACCATAAAGTAGCACTTCTCCTAATTGAGTACCAAGTTGCATTCGTCAAATTACAGCAGAGCATTGGCCAAGTGAATTAAAAAGTCATCAAAAGGATCACCAACTCCAAAAATGTCATCCATAAATACCTCAATGGTGTCTTCTACCATGTCAGAGAAGATGGACATCATGCATCTCTAAAATGTAGTTAGAGCATTGTATAACCCAAATGGCATTCTCTTGAATGCAAAGGTCCCATTTAGGCTAGTAAAAGTAGTCTTCTCCTGATGTTCAGGAGAAATTGTGATATGATTATACCCTGAATAGCCATCCATAAAACAATACCAGCCCCTTCTTGTAAGTCTATCAATCATCTATTCCATGAAGGGCATTAGGTAGTAGTTCTTTTAGGTTCATGTATTCAACTTCTTGTAGTCCATACACACTCTCCAATCTGTGATAGGTCTCAATGGAACGATCTCATTCTTCTTATTTGTTACTACTTTAATGTCTTCTTTCTTCGGGATACATTGAATAGGACTGGCCCATTTACTATCAGCAATGGGATAAACAACACCAGTGTCCAGCCACTTAATGATCTCTTTATTCATCACCTTCTTCATAGAAGGATTTAATCTTCACTGGTACTCACTACTCGAGATACATTTTAGTTCAAGTTAGATTTTTTAAGTACAGATTCCTAGTGGAATACCCATAATATCTGTAATAGTCTATCATATAGCTCATTTGACCTTTTGCAATGCAGACAATAACTCCTCTACCTCAGTCTCCATCAAATCCACAACAATAATCACTAGCAATATGTTGTTTCCCCCTAATAAAGCATCGCATAAATGGGATGGTAGTGCCTTCAACTTCAATACTGATGGTTGTTCAATTGATGGGCGAGCGGAAAAGTGGTTCTATCTTCAAATCTAGATCAAGATTCTATGGGGCATAAGTATATGAACATCTCCCATACAGATCACTAACAATATCATCATACTCCTTAATTCCATCACTGTCAAAATTTATGATCACTGCTACTAATGTTTTAGCACCCAACCTTTCTTTTATTAGAATTGTCACTATATCAGCTTCATCATCAATGGTGTCTATCACAGACACAACTCTCATATCATTCAGTTTCCATATAAATTAGCATACATTAAAAGTTACCTATTCATCACTGAGTCTAAATCTCATTTGTCCCAACTCCATATCAACTAATGCCCTACTCGTGGCTAGAAAGGGTCTGCCCAAGATGATAGGGACTTGGAAGTTTACCTCACAATGAAGTATCAAGAAATTGGATGGAAAGATGAAGGATGTCATATTCACCAACACATCACAAAAAGTACCAACCGACTTTTTCACAGTCCGATCAGCCATCAACAATCTTATCTACGTTGTTTAGGTTCTCCTAACCCTAATTGCTTGAACACAACCAGTGGTATGAGATTAATACTTGATCCTAAATCACACAAAGCCCAAGAGAAGTTGAAGTACCCAATATTACATGGAATGGTGAACACTTCAGGGTCCTTTTTCTTCTCTACAATGATCTAGAGGCAATATAACTACAATGATAAGCATTGTCAGTAGGCTCATAGCTCATGGTCAGCTTTCTAGTGACTAGATTTTTCAAGAATTTTGCATAGCCTAGCATTTGTTTTAATGCCTCTACTAGTAGAATGTTTACTGAAAGATCCTTCAACATCAATGGGATCAACATCATTCTTTGACTCATTTACAGTGGTCATAAGAGAATCTATAATAGTTTTACCACTTTGGGTGGTAATGGCATGGGAATGACTATCATTCTTTGGGTTTGTATTTCTTACTAGGAAGAGTTCCAGGATGCCTTTTATTCACTATGACTGACATTTGTCCAAACTGCTGCTTCAATTATTTGATTGCAGTAACATATGCCTCAACTTTCTAATTCATCCCTAATAGGTATGCCTTAATCTCGTTAAGAAATCTCTCTTGAGTTTCTTAGCCTTTTACTAATTTTGACAATGTTGCTTCCATTCTAGACTCAGTATCTTCGCTACCTGGTGGAACATATCTATCTGTAAGACTCTGTAAAAATTTCTAGCTTAATTCAGTCCTTTAGCTTGTTAAGGGGTCTCAGACTTAGAAAATTCTAGCTAAGTTTCTAGACTTAGTTTATTTTAGCCTTTGAAAATTGGCTATATCATTTTGCGACCTTAAGGTCTTTTAAAGGTCTATATTTTTATTAATTCATGATCAAGGAAGTCAATAGGTGTACCCGGACAGGTTTTACATTTTTTGAACCTCGTTTAGACCTTGTCTGGAATCCCAAAAGAGTGAGTCGATGCGATATTGGCAAGTCGCATTGCCAATCGCACCGACAGATTAAATTAAATCATATCAAGCCAAATTCCAATAAATCGAAGCGATGTCAGTGCATCATTTCGGTAATCACATTGGTACCCTCAATGGACCGCCTCATCTGTAGCATCACTGGGCATATTTTTCTATCTTTTAAAACCACGTCTTTAAGGGTAATTAGGTCTTTTTCCCCTGACCTTCAGCCCTCATAACACAAAATTTATCCCTCTTTTGGCAATTATAGTCATTCTTTCACAATTGCTCAAGAACAAGAAAACCCTAGGTGATTAATTTCAAATCAAGAACTCAAGATTTCTCTATTTACTCTAAAGATATTTCCATCCAAGGTATGTAAAGTGTTCATCCAAGGATCCTTTTCATCCTTGGAGCTCAAGAAAAAAAATTTAAATCATGAATTGTGATTTCCAGGTTGTGGATTGTATTCCATCCATGTTAATGTTAATATATGGTTTCCAAGTTGGAAACTTTAATATATCCCATGATATTATGATAGCATGTATATTGAAATTGAATTCTCTTATGTTGATCTCTTGAATTATGAACTAAATATAATAGTCATGATGCTATACCATGTTGTCCATGCCCAAGTACAAGATTATGCCCTCTAGGTGTTTGATAAAATGATTAAATGAATGAATTGTGCAATTGTGATTCAATTGTGATCTAAATGGTGATCCCATGCTATATTCATATGTTTAAGTTGACTCCCATGCTAAGTCTATACCTTGTAATTGATTGATGGAATGCTCATGAGTTTGATTTGTGAACTTACGATATGTTAGAATGCATTCCTACTAATGTACAAGGTTATGATTATCAAGTGCCTCATGAGATCCCTCAATGATTGTAATATGAATTGTTGATTATGGTCGTATGTTCAAGAAGTGTCATGACCTATTTATGTTCATGCTATCGAGTCATGGGGGTATTTCATACCCAACAATTTAGCTGTGTGCCTAGAGCTAGTATTGGTTTTCAAAATACTCTCAATCAAGCTATGATTAGTAGAATTCAGTCAGTTATATGACTCAGGAAAACTCAGTAAATTCAATATCAGTCCAGTCTCATTCAATACTTAGAAATCACAGTAAACTCTGTGAGTTAACAGAATTCAGTAGTATTCCATCAGTCAACAAATATTCAGTGAACTTAGTCTAGTTCAATCCAGTATACTCAATTCAGTGTCTATTCAGTTGGGAGTAGGAATCAGCACTGAGTGAACCCGAGGATTGGAACTTACCTGCTAGTAGAGGGTGTGATTCTTAGATATAATCCTTGTGTTCTAGAACTATATAACTAGCATAGGTTGAGACATCAAACATGCTAGATGAGGGTTGATGATGTGGTTTAACCTTTCATATGAAGGTCCCACCGTTCTCGTTCGAGTACCTGCTAAATGAGGGCCATTCACAGCTTGTCCTTACCAGTGGCGCGGTATTGACACCCTTACAATTAGGGTTACAAATTTGACCCCAACTCAGCTACATTATTCTATTTAGGGCATGTCGATTAGATGACTACCTCCCACAATCTCAGTCTCAGTCTTCAGTAAAGAACTCAGCTAGTTCTATAGATTTTAGGACTGTCAAATACAATCACCTAACTCAGTACAAAAATTAACTAGTTCCATCAGAATTAGAACTATCAGACATAGTTACTCAGTAATCAGTATATCAATTATCAGTATATTAGTTATCAGTAATCCATGTTATCAGTGATGCAGTATCCATAATCCATATGATTTCAGTTACAGTTATGTATTCATGTATGTATCCTCACTCAGTTGTGTTTATGTTATTCATTCAGTTATAGTTCATACATATGAACCCTTGTATTCATCCTTACCTCACTTTACATACTAGTACATTTGCAAGTATTGACGCATGCTTTTGTTTGTGCTATGGTGTTTTATACCATAGGTTTGGATACTTAGGTTCCCAACCGTGCATAGATAATTCAGGTTCAGTCAGCAGTAGTACACTAGACATAAGTCCTCATCATTCGAGGATGTACTAGTATTTTATTATTTCATTACTTAGTCATTTTAGTAGTTAGAGTTAGTTTGGGACATGTCCCATCAACTCCTTATCCAGACAGTTTTGAGGCTTTCAGACTAGATATTCAGACTTTAGTATTTTCAATATTTATGTTTAGTTTTAGTATTCTTATACCTTGTTCTGACATTATTCAGTTTTGAAACTTATGGCAGATTTCCGCCAGATTTCTGCATTTATCCCAGTTTTATTGTTATTATAGTATTACTATATACAGTGCTCACAGCAGGTACTAGTTATGGGTTACCTAGTGGTCCTTTAAGATCGTTAGCACTTTGCAGTGTCAAGGGTACCGATTTGGGGTGTTACAAACTTGGTATCAGAGACTAAAGTTTAGCAGTGTCCTAGGAAGCCTGAAAGGCCGTATCTAGTAGAATTTTATGCATGGTGTGTTGCGCACCATATTTATGTACAGAAGGCTATGAGATGCTTGAGGAACAGTTTCCCTTCTTTCAGTATTCATGTCATACGAGTAAGCATGTGCTTAAATTTCACTCTCAAACTAATCTATTTCACCCTTTTGTTTATTAAACATGCCTCCTAAAAAGACTAATAAAAGAAGAAATGGGAATCAATCAGCACCTCAGCCCATTTAGGCAGATCCCCTGGACGAACACGTCTCTCATGTAGATTTCAGAGTTGCATTCATTACTCTTGCTAATTTAGTTGCTGCTTAGAATGAACGGCCAGCTGCCATTTCAGCCAACCCAGTGGCTAATTTTGCTGCAGCCAGGATTCAAGACTTCACTGGAATAAACCCTCCTTCTTTTACCGGGTCTAAGACTTATGAGGACCCTCAGATATTCCTTGACAAGGTGCAGAAGGTTACAGATATTATGGGGGTAACTACTAGTGAGAGTGTTGAGCGAGCGGCATATCACTTGCAGGATATGTCTCACACATGGTTCAAGCAGTGAAAAGCAGAGAGGGTCATAGATATAGGGTCCATTGAATAGGAGGAGTTTGTCGCTGCCTTCTTAGAGAGATTCTTTCCCCTAGAGCTGAGAGAAGCTAGGGTATTAGATTTTATCAACCTCAGGCAGGTCAACATGAAAGTGAAAGAGTATTCTCTTAAGTTTACTAAATTAGCTAGATACGCTCCTCATGTAGTGGCAGATGGCAGAGCTAAGATGAGTAAGTTTGTTTCTGGAGTAAATGACAATGTGGTCAACGAGTGCAGGACCGCAATGCTGATTAGTAAGATGGACATAGCTAGGATTATGGTCTTTGCTCAATAGATAGAGGAGCAAAAGATTAAGGAGAGGGAAAAGAAGAATAAGAGAGCAAGGACAGGTAGTTTCAACTTTTCTCAACCTAAGTCAGAGGGTGGTAAGCATTCTTAGTTTCGCCCGAAGTTGTCAGTTCCGGATCCTTCCTCAGCTAGTGCTCCAGTTTCTAAGTTCAGGAATGGTAGTAAAGACAAGGTGCAAGGCTCTAAGTCTCAGGGTAGTGTTAGCACTGCCTGAACCCATCCTCTTTGTCAGGCTTATGGCAAGCACCATCAAGGTATTTGCAGAGCTGGCAGTGATGTTTGTTTTAAAAGTGGAATACCAGGCCACAGAGTCAGAGATTATCCTCAGTCAGGTTTTTAAGGTCAGCATAATCGTTCCTCAGCTTAGTCTGGTCACCCGAACCAGTAAGGTGCCATCTCCAGTGCTACCAGTAGGCAACGACCAAATAGACTCTATGCTCTTTAGTCCTGATAGGATCATGAAAATTCTCCTAATATGTTCATTGGTACATTAAATATCTTTTATTTGTATGTTTATGCTTTGCTAGATCTAGGAGCTTTCTTGCCTTTCATTTCTCCTTATATAGCAGTTGATTTTGGAGTAAGTCCTGAAATTTTAGCAGAGCCCTTCTCAGTATCTACCCCAATGAGTAAATCTATCATATCCCAATGAGTATACAGGAATTGTCTGATTATGGAATCTCAAAAAGTTACTTCAGCAGACTTAGTCAAATTAGAGATGACTAATTTTGATATCATTCTCGGCATAGATTGGCTTCATTCCTGCTATGCCACAGTCGACCGCAGAAATAGAATTGTCCAGTTTCAATTTCCGAATGAACCTGTCCTAGAGTGGAAAGGTAGTACTTCATCATTCAAGGGTCATCATGTTTCCTAGCTAAGGACAAGAAAAATAATATCTAAGGGATCTGTCTATTATCTTGTTCGAGTTAAGGACTCTAGCTCTGAAACTTCCAGTCTTGAATTAGTTCAACTAGTGAATGAATACTCAGATATCTTTTTTGAAGATTTTCTAGGAATTTCTCCCAAAACGGAAATAAACTACAGCATTGAGCTTCTTTTAGATACTCAACCCATTTCTATTCTACCATATAAAATGGAACCAGTAAAATTCAAGGAGCTAAAAGAATAGTTGAAGGATCTCTAAGATAAGGGATTCATCAGACCCAGTGTGTCCCCGTTAGGTGCACTAGTTCTATTCGTGCGTAAGAAATACGGTTCTCTTACAATATGCATAGACTACCATCAGCTTAATAAAGTCACAGTTAAAAATAAGTATCTGCTTCCCAAAATTGATGACCTATTTGAATAGCTTCAGGGAGCTAGTTACTTCTCTAAGATAGACCTTAGATCGGGCTATCATCAGCTTAGGGTTAGAGAATGTGACATCCTGAAGACAGCTTTCAAAACTCGGTTTGGTCATGTTGAATTCTTAGTCATATCCTTTAGTCTTACCAATGCCCCAGCAGCTTTCATAGACTTGATGAACCTTGTGCTAATGCAGTACTGGGATATGTTCATCATAGTCTTCATAGATGATATCCTTGTATATTCCCGCAGCGAGCATGATCATGCAGACTATCTCAAAATAGTATTGCAAACCCTCAAAAATCATCAGTTGTTTACCAAATTTAGTAAGTGCAAATTTTGGCTATGGTCAATAGCATTCCTTAGTCATATATTTTTGGCGATAGCATTAGGGTTGATCCTCAAAATACTGAAGCAGTGAGAAACTAGCTCAAACCCATTTCTTTGACTGATATTAGGAGTTTTGTGGGTTTGGTTGGCTATTACAGATGGTTTATTGAGGGTTTTTCTTCTATTCATCCCCTATGTACAGATTCACTCAATAGAAAGTCAAGTTTCTATGGTTAGATTCATGCAAGAAGAGTTTTCAGGAGTTGAAGACTCGACTCACCTCAGTCCCAGTTTTGACTCTTTCAAATAGTTTAAATGGGTTTGTCGTATACTGTGATACATCCAGAGTAGGTTTGGGTTATTTTCTCATGCAGAATGGTAAGGTCATATCCTCCAAATAGCTTAATCCCCATGAGAAAAACTATCCAACTCATGATCTTGAGTTAGAAGTTGTAGTATTTGCCTTAAAGATTTAGAGGAATTAGTTGTATGGGGTGCATGTAGATGTGTTCACAGATCACAAAACCCTTCATTATGTATTATCATAGAAAGACTTAAACCTCCTTCAGAGAAGGCGGTTAGAGCTCTTAAAAGATTATGACATAAGTGTTCTTTATCATCTGGGCAAGGCCAAAGTAGTGGTTGATGCTCTCAATAGACTGTCTATGGGTAGTGTTGCACATGTTGAGGGCAGTAAGAAGAAGTTAGCTTAGGAAGTTCATCAGCTTGCCCAACTGAGTTTCTACTTAGTCAATTCAGCCGAAGGCAATGTATGGGTTTAGAACAGTTTTAAATCATCTTTAGTTTCCGAGGTGAAGGATAGTCAGGATAGAGATCCCAATATAGCTAAGCTAAAAAAATCAATCAGAGATCAGAAGGTAGAGGTTTTCTCCCAAAGGAGAGATGGTGTGTTATGTTGTCAGGCTTGTCTGTGTGTTCCAGGTGTAGATGACTTAAGGCAACTAATTCTTGCAGAAGTGCCTGGTGTGTGATTCATCCAGGGTCCACTAAGATGTATCGTGACTTGCGGGAGATCTATTAGTGGAGTGGGATGAAGAGAGACATTATAGAGTTTGTGGATAAGTGCTCAACATATCAGCAGGTTAAGATCAAGTATCAGAAACCTAGTGGGTCCATGCAGGAGTTCAGTAATCCTACTTGGAAATGGGAAAAAGTAAACATGGACTTTATGACTGGTTTGCCTCGTACTCATTGATAGTATGATTCAGTTTGTGTCGTTGTAGAAAGAATGACCAAATCAACTCATTTTCTTCCAGTCCATACCTCTTATTTAGTCAAGGATTACGCCAAACTCTATATTAGCGAGTTGGTCAGATTGCATGGTGTTCCATTGTCAATCATTTCAGATAAAGGTACCCATTTCACCTCTTATTTCTTTCTAAAAGGGTCTTGGTACCCGAGTTTATTTCAGTATAGCCTTTCATTCTCAAATAGATGGTCAAGAAGAAAGGACCATTCAGACCCTGGAAAATATGCTAAGGTGATGTGCAATTGATTTCAAGGGTAGTGTGGATGACCACTTACCTTTGATTGAGTTAACATACAACAACAGCTATCATTCTAGTATTTAGATAGCTCCGCTCAAAGCCCTCTACAGTAGGAGATGTAGATCTCCAATAGGGTAGTTCAAAGTTGGTGACACCATAGTAGTAGGGCCTAAATTTGTTTTCGATACCTTAGAGAAAGTTTAGTTGATCAGAGAAAGGCTCAAAATAGCTCAAAGCCGGCAGAAACCTTGCGCAGACATGCGCAGGAAGGATTTCGAGTTTGAGATTGGTGACTATGTGTACTTGAAAATCTCTCCCATAAAGAGAGTAAAGAGGTTCTTCAAGAAGGGAAAGCTCACTCCCCGTTATGCCGGTCCCTTCAAGATTCTCAGTTATTTTGGTAGGGTAGATTATGAGCTCGAATTACCTTTAGATCTAGCCTCAATGCATCTAGTATTCTATGTCTCCTTACTTAAGAAGTGCATAGGTGACCCAATAGTTATAACCCCTATAGAGGGCCTAGATATTCAGAACAGCCTCACTTATGAAGAGATTCCAATAGAAATCCTTGACTATCAGACTCGCAGATTGAGGAACAAAGAAGTCCCTGTAGTCAAATTTCTTTGGCAGAATCAGTCTGTTAAGGGAGATACTTGGGAAGAAAAAGCAGACACACGAACCAAGAATCCTCACCTCTTTTATGTAAACTCAAGCTTAACCCAAGGTAATAGCTTTCCTTAAGCCTACACCATTTCATGTTCAGATTTCAATTACAAACTTGGAATCAAATACCATTGCATGTCCAGTCATATGTTCATGAGTTAGTTCAGTCATGAATTCATTCATAAGATATGCATGATCATCTTATCTGTACTTCCAGTCATGTCTTCATGCATCAGCTCAGTCATGAATTCATGCATAAGATATGCATATTCAATATAAAATTCAACATGTCAGTAATATCAATCCTATAATCATGTCCCAATGTTCATGATTCAATAAGTGGATTCAATCTACTAGTACTCTCAGTTTAGTTAGTCTCATTCGAGGATGAATGTTCCCAAGGTGGAGATATTGTAAGACCCCATAAAAATTTCTAACTTAATTCAGTCCTTTAGGCTTATTAAGGTGTCTCAGACTTAGAAAATTCTAGGTAAATTTCCAGACTTAGTTTATTTTAGCCTTCAAAAATTGGAGATCTTATTTTGCTGCCTTAAAGTCCTTTAAAGGTCTATATTTTCTTAATTCATGATCAAGGAAGTCAATAGGTTTCCTTGGACAAGTTTTGGATTACTCGGACCTTGTTTAGAATCCTAAAATAGTTAGTCGATGTGATGTTGGCGCGTCGTATTGCAAATTGTGCCGACAGATAAAATTATCCTGAGCTGAAGACAAATACCAGTGAACCGACGCGATGTAGATGCGTTGCTTCGGTAATTGTGTTCGTAACCCCTCAATTCATCGTGTCATCTATAGCATCGCAGTGCACATTCTTCTATCTTCTAAACCCATGACCATAAGAGTAATTAGGTATTTTTCCCCCGATTTTCTGCCCTCATAACATAAAATTTTGCCCTCTTTTGGCAAATTATAGTCATTCTTTCACAATTTCTCAAGAACAAGAAAACCCTAGGTTATTAATTTTAAATCAATAACTCAAGATTTCTCCATTTACTCTCAAGAAATTTCCATCCAAGGTATGTAAATTATTCATCCAAGGATCCCTTTCATCCTTGGAGCTCAAGAAATAAATTTTTAAATCATGAATTGTGATTTCCATGTTGTGGATTGTATTCCATCCATGTTAATGTTAATGTATGGTTTCCAAGTTGAAAACTTTATTGTATCCCACAATATTATGATAGCATGTATGTTGAAATTGAATTCGCTTATGTTGATCTCTTGAATTATGAACTAAATATGATAGTCATGATGCTATAACATGTTTTCCATGCCCAAGTATAAGATTATGCCCTCTAGATGTTAGACAAAATGCTTAAATAAATGAATTGTGCAATTGTGACTCAATTGTGATCTAACTAATGATCCTATTCTATATTCATGTGTTTAAGTTAACTCCCATGCTAAGGCTATGCCTTGTAATTGATTGATGGAATGCTCATGAGATTTGATTTGTGAACTTATGATATGTTAGAATGCATTCCTACTCATGTACAAGATTATGATTATCAAGTCCCTCATAAAATTCCTCAATGATTGTATTATGATTTTTTGATTATGGTCGTGTGTTCAAGAAGTATCATGTCCTATTTATGTTCATTCTATCGAGTCCTGGGGTATTTCATACCCGACAATTCAGCTATGTGCCTAGAGCCAGTGTTAGTTTTCAAGATACTCCCAACCAAGCCATAATCAGTAGAATTCAGTCAGTTACATGACTCAGGAAAACTCAGTAAATTCAGTATCAGTCCAGTCCCATTCAGTACTCAGAAATCACAGTAAACTCAGTCAGTTAACAAAATTCAGTAGTATTTCATCAGTCAACAAAAATTCAATGAACTCAGTCCAGTTCAGTCCAGTATACTCAATTCAGTGTCTATTCAGTTGGGAGTAGGACTCAACACCGAGTAAACCCAAGGATGGGAAATCACCTGCTAGCAGAGGGTGTGATTCTTAGAAGCAATCCTTGTGTTCCAGAACTATGTAGCTAGTGTAGGTTGAGATACCAAACCTGCTAGATGAGGCTTGATAAGGTGGCTTAACCTGTCAGATGAGGGTCCCAACATTCTCGTTAGGGTACCTGATAGATGAGCGTCACTCATAGCTTATCCTTACCAGTGGCGCGGTATTGACACCCTTCTAATTGGTGTTATAGATTGGACCCCAACTCAACTGCATTATGCTATTTGGGATATGTCGGTTAGATGAATACCTTCCATAGTCTCAATCTCTATGTCAGTCTTCAGTAAAGAACTGAACTAGTTCTACAGGTTTTAGGACTGTCAAATACAGTCACCCATCTCAGTACGAAATTCAGCTAGTTCCGTCAGAATCAGGGCTGTCAGACACAGTCACTAAGTAATTAGTATATCAGTTATCAGTAATCCATGTTTCCTGTAATCCATGTTATCAATAACTCGGTATCCATAATCCATATGATTTTAGTTACAGTTATGTATTCATGTATGCATCCTCACGCAGTCATGTTTATGTTATTCATTCAGTTATAGTTCATGCATATGAACCCTTACATTCAGCCTTACCTCACTTTGCATACCAGTACATTCGCACGCACTGACGCATACTTTTCTTTTTGCTATGGTGTTTTATACCATAGGTTCAGACACTCAAGTTCTCGACCGTGCATAGACGGTTTCAGGTTCAGTCAACAGCAGTACACTAGTCATGAGTCCTTATCATTTATGGATGTTCTATTATTTTATTATTTTTGTACTTAGTCATTTCAGCAGTTAGAATTTATTAGGGATATAGCTTATCAACTCCTTATCCAGACAGTTTAAAGGCTTCCAGACTAGATGTTCAGACTAGATATGCAGACTTCAGTATTTTCAGTATTTATGTTCAGTTTTGGTATTCTTATATCTTGTTCAAACATTATTCAGTTTTGAACCTTATGGAGGATTTCTGCCAGATTTCTTCATTTATCCAAGTTTTATTGTTATTACA
>JAPEIP010000003.1:99582755-99601670 GCA_026120095.1 Capsicum chinense
TATTACTATATACAGTGCTCACAGCAGGTACCAATCATAGATTAGCTAATGGTCCTTCGAGATCGTTAGCACCTTATACCGTTCGGGGTACCATATTTGGGGCATTACACTATCGCTCTTCTCTTTATAGTCATTCATGCATCTCCAATCACCATCTCATTCTCTACTCCTATCCTATACCTATCACCATAATTATTCCGACCTTGGTTTCCTTGCCTTTTTTCTCAAAACCCTGCCACTTTGCGATCCAAATACTTTGCTTTTTTATCTACATCAGATTTATAAGCTCTCAAAGTAGATCTATGTTCCTCTACTGTGTTCACCTTTTTATCTATCATTGCTGCAAATTATTTTGAAAGCAACCTAATATCAGTTCTAAGTTGTGAAACCTTTTGTGCTACCGTATTATCATCTAGCATTTCTTGGGCCATATCCTAATGCAGACACATAAGTGCAACCATTGGCCTAGAGCTAACATTCAAAGATCTATAGAATATTTTCAATAGGTTGGAGCCTGGAATCCTGTTATGGGCTACCATTCTCAACTTCTTTTTGAATCAAAACCATGCTTCAACATAGACTCTGCAGGTAACTTTCAAAAATATAGATGTCATATTTTAGTTGTAGCATTCTAGCAGAAGGAAAAAATCAATTCAAAAATTATTGATGCAGCTCATGCCAGGCCGTGATTGAGCCTCTAGGAAGTTCCCCCAGCCACAATGATGCTTCACCTGTCAGTGAAAAAGAGAACAATCATAACCCTAATTCTTCCTGATCCATCCAAGGGATGGTGTATGGAGTACATGTACTAGTAAAATAAGTGAGATGTATGCTTACATCATTTGTTTATGCCCCTAAGATTACACTCTTTAGATTCAGTAGCTAGATCGTTGCACTAGTAATATGGAACTTCATATTAGGGGATAAAGCAGGTAGAACAATGGCTCTAGTCTCAGCATGCTCTACATAACCCATGTCTTTATCTTTATCATATGGTGGTAAATATTGATAGGTTGTGATTACTCTAGCTCTGCCACCACTCTCTTTATCACAATTTGCATCGAATTGTGCTCGATGATCATCTACCAGTCTTGGCAAAGCCAGATGTGCCTGTTAAACCAATCGGGCCTCTTCAGTGCCCTTCTCTCTTTAGTTGTCTCTTCTAATGATTTCTTCATTTGTATATTAGCAATATTCGATGGATTAGCCAGTGAAAGAGGAGTTACATTCTGGGGATCTCGAACCCCAATAGGAACACCATCATAAACTTGCTTTGACATCCTTCTTGGTGTTTGTAAAATTTTGTATGGTTTAGGATCAATAGGGAATAAGGGATTTCCTTGACTCCTAGTGCTAGGCATACAATGGCATATACCCAACTAAAAATAGAAAATAAAAACTCACAAACTCTACGAATTTCAATTAATAATTAACACTGTCTTCCCCGACAATGGTGTCAAAATTTGTTATCACCCAAAACTAACCTCCAAAGAAGTATTTTGCGATCGATGCCAAATATAGTAGCCCAAATCAAGTTGGGGTGAAACCCATAGGGAATACATTAAACAGTAGCTGAAACTTTACAAAATCCACGAGCAGAGAAGAAAATTAAATGGGAGAATTTAAAGTTAATAGTAACAAGTAGTTAAACTTGAATGCTTGAGTTTGTAAACAATAGAAGACGAATACTATGACTGTGTTCCCCTGGCTTCACAACTACATAAGATTCTCGTGCTCAATCTACCAAACCAATTGTTTTGCATGCAAAGTTGACAAACTATGTACTATCAAGTGTCTTGTAAACATGTTGATAGATCTGACCCTTTATCTTGTGAGTTATAGGGAGTCTCCTTGTTGTCCCTTGTCTATAACCTCAGTACAACTTTTACCTTTTGAGTATCGAGTTGATTAGATAAGAGTTGATAACCTCAAATAACTATCGTAACCTCCTTTTTTCAATCTCAAACTCCCTTGTAAGGACGTTCTCGAATACAGGCAATTCACAAGCTTCTGTAGTAGCTTGGGTACGATTAATATGAAGATTACAATACATACAACTGCAGTAGAACAGATAAATCTCCTATTTCCCCTATATAGATAATCTCCCATGGTTCCCACAACCCTAGTCAAGGAATTTAGCCTATCATTCTTATGCAACAATCCACGATAGTCAATAAAGAAGGCATGTAATTAATATTACAATAATGAAAAAATAAAATCTAAAGTATCTGGTTGAATACGAACCGAAAATGTCAATGATCAAAGTATGTAAAAAGTATTAAAAGTATTGTAAAAGTGTGTAATCTGATAATGAATTAACCCAAAGGTATTTATAGTATCTCAAAAAAATAAAGAAGTCCTAATAAAATGGAATAGGAAAATTAAGTCGGCAATCATTATGACTCGTAAGATATCATTACGAGTCATATGCTGCTAGTCGTACTCATTCTAATGAACTTTTATCTTTTGGGATTCAACCTGTGTTGTCATTATGGTTCCTCACCACGAGTCATAGCCAATCCTTATGACTTGCAGTCTTTACTCGTTATCACTTGAGCCTCAAACTTAGGACCTTGCACATTGGTCTCATTATGATTTCTCATTACTAGTCTTAGTTTGACCTTATGACTCATAGACTTTTGTAACTTTAATTCAGGACCTCAGCTTAGCTCACTGTTCTCTTTACGAGTTTGGGCTATAAGTCGTATAGTTTCTTAATGACTCGTAGACTGACCAGTACTTCATATTTTGCAGAGACTTTTCTTTAGATTTTCAGCTCAAGCTACTCTATACCCAATCTCCTTACAATCATACAACAAACACATCATATCTACCAAAATAACCTAAGTCCAAGCATAAAGTCCTTATTTTAAGCATCAAATGTGTCATGATTCCAAGGCACATCACTAATGGTGCACAAGGGTAAAAGAAGTATCTTTGGACCCTACATTATGAAGAAATGTTGCGTCCAAGGACGGTTATCGGGCTGAGCGTTAGCATATAACTCAAGATAAGGAATAAAGTAATGTCATTTCAAAATAAATCCAAACCCAATGTACATGTCCACATATATGAAAATTTACATATATACATAATGTTGCGGTAGGGAACAAGGTTTAAGCATGAACATCAAGACCATTAACCTGGACTGTGTAGCTCTAACCATCCTAAAAATACCCATGGGTTATATGAGTCTGAATCCCTCCACCAAAAGGGCAATAGTGTTGTTAGCCACACAAATAGTGAAAACTAAGGAAGGGCCAAATCCACCAAGTCTCCAACCATTCCAAATTATATAAATAGTATGATCTATGCACACGGTCATAAAGACCCCCACGCCCGCAAACGTGGTTTTCACTATCAATCCTTCAAGTACCTTCTCCTTCCATGACAAGATACATAACCCCGTTTAAGCCCAATTAAAACATTTAGAACATAACCCATCCATTTAACCTGAACGTTATCCATTTAGACATTTACCAAATAGTATCGCCATACCAATTGAACTTACAAGTCAACTCCACCATGCCATTCCAATTATCCACTAACTTAGGGGAATCTATGACCCCTAAGCTCCAATTTAAGATCATATCATGGCCACTAGGGCCTTTTAAATCCATTTATAGTCCTTTAGTATTCTATGCAGTGCATTAGTTTAGATTAGAAAAAAAATGGGCAAAACCATATTTCAAGCCAATTATGCAAGTAGGATGAGGTAATTGCCATTTCAATCCCAAAATCCATTTATCCAAGGGAATCCATGAACACCATCCCATTATCCATTCCCATGCACTCAATGAGTTCACAAACTATCAATTCAAAGCATGAATCCTCCATAATAACTATAGGAAAAGCATTTAAACAAATACCATCCAAAACCCTCAACCCTTTATTCAAAACCAAACATTAAGACCATGGAAATATCAAGACATTCTATGCCATAATGAAAACACAAGTTTAGGGAAAGAGATACATGTCTGAGATATGAAGAGTTATGGAGAGAAACCATCAATTGACCCCTAGATGCTTAATCCCTTAAAACCCCTAGTTGTTCTTGCTTAGAGACTTAGAGAGAGTTTAAGAGTAGTTTATGATTGTTGAAGTGATAAAATAACCCCCTTTAGATGTTTTATGGTTTTGGGTTATGATTGGGGAAGGAGGGAAATGACTAAAATAACCTCAACTAAAAGTACAGGAAACTGGTCGCCAATCGTTATGGGTCATGTCACGACTCATGACGACTGGAAACGAGTTATTTCCTAGACTCGTAGTTTGGGCAGTGACTCAAGCCAGCCTTCAAAATTTTGGACACGAGTCACACCCTACAACTCATGACCTTACCTTATGACTCGTAAGGGTCTAGTCGTGATATCAACAAAAACTTAGGCATTCCTCACTGGTTTTCCCACAACTTGATCCCTATGGCTCTTAATGATTCTTCACAACTCGTAAGGTCCATGTGATACTCAAGATAGAAACTTTGGCTACTTTACTAGTTTGTCATGAGTCTCTCCCTACAACTCATGACAACACCTCATGACTCGTGAGGTGTCAATCGTAACTTGGGCAGTAAGCTCAAAACTCAAAAGTTAGAGGAAAAAAATCTGGGGTGCTACAGAAATCCATAATAATCATCTACCACTTCCAAATAGGAAATTTTATCTCTTGAAATGTGACACCAGGCCTCAAATGTTCAACCTTGACTTGCTAACAAACCATATACTAAGTAACAGAATTTTCCATATCTTCTCCATATTATTCCACCAGTAGATTTTCTTCAAGTCATGATACATTTTATTTGAACTCGATTGAAAAGTATATCTGGACTCATGAGCTTCGTCAAAATTCTTTCTCGCAACCCATCTATTTCAGGAACACACAACCTTCCTTAATATCTCAAGATGCTATATCCCTAGTCTTGAAATTCATAACCTTTTACTGACCTACATCATCTTTGATTTTCATGAGTATGGGATCCAAAACCTATTTCTCCTTGACTTAGAACCAAGAAATGATTTAACTACTTCTTAAATGATTACCCCTCCATCCCCAGAGTCTAGGAGACAAACTGCTAAATTAGCCAGTCGGCGACTATCATTCACTAGTCCTCTTTTCTTCTCTTTAATATGAGATAATATCCCCATGGACAACCTACTAAGAGCATCAACAACAACATTATCTTTACCTGGATGGTAATGAAAACTCATGTCATAATCCTTAAGTAGTTTAAGCCACCGCCTTTTCCTGAGACTCAATTCTTTCTATGTAAACACATACTGTAAGCTCTTAAAGTCTGAATAAATGTTCACACGCACCATATTCAAATAATGGCTCCAATCTTCAAACCAAAGACCACAGCTACCAACTTTAGATCGTGAGTTGGGTAATTTCTCTCATGAACCTTAAGTTGTCTGGAATCATACACTACAACCTTGCCATGTTGCATAAAAACACAACTCAATCCCACACAGAATGCATCATAACACATAACCCTTAGTTCCCACTAGTAGAATCAAAATAGGACTAAAAGTCAACTTATCCCTTGACTTTTGAAAATTGCCTTCACAAGCATTAGACCAGAAAAACTTAACTTTTTTCTGAGCTAGCTTCTTCAGCAGAGAAGCAATAGATGAGAAACTCTCCACAAACCTCCTATAGTACCCGACCAAGCCCAAGAAGTTCCTAATATTTGTTAAGAGTCATAGGACTAGGCCACTTCTTAACTAACTTAAATTTTTGTGGAACCACCTTGATCCCTTCACTAGAAACTATATACCTGAGAAAGGTCACAACACTTAGCCAAAATTCAAACACTTAGAAAATTTCACATACAATTTGCCAAAATTTAAACACTTAGAAAATTTCACATACAATTTCAGGTCCTTAAGAGTTTGTAACATAATTTGTAGGTGATTCACATGATCATCCTCTCTTATGGAGTGGACCAAGATGTCATTAATAAAGTCTATAACAAATAAATCTAGAAACTGTCTGAACACCTAATTCATAAGATCCATAAAAGCATCCAGAGAATTAGTCAACCAGAATTACATAACCAAATCTCATAATGGCCATACCGGGTTCAAAAAATAGTCTTGGGAATATCAACCTCCCTAATTTTCAACTGGTGATAGCCAAAACGGAGATCAGTTACTGTGAAACACTTAGCATCCTAAAGCTGGTTGAAGAGGTCATCAATCCTAAGGAAAGGGTACTTATTTTTCACCATAACCTTATTCAACTGACGATAGTCTATACATATCCAAAGAGACTCATCTTTCTTTCACATAAAAAACATAAGGAGATCCTTCAACTGCTCTTTTAGTTTAGTCAGAGTCATCCTATAAGGAGGAATGAAAATTGTATGGGTATCCGGTAGAAGATCAATCCCAAAATCTATTTCCCTATCAAGAGAAATTCCAAGAAGATCATTGGGAAAAACTTTAGGAAATTCATTAACCATATGGACAGATTGCAGATTAAGATTCTTAGAGTCAAAGTAGTTGACTCGAAGTAGATGATACAGACACCCCTTGGAAATCAACTTCTGAGCTCTAAGGTAAGAACTAAACTTTTCTTTGGTACCAAGGAACTCCCTCCCATTTAATTACCGATTTATTTGGAAATAATATATGACCTTTAGGGTCTTACAGTCCAGAGAAGCATAGAACTAATTAAGCTAATCCATCCCTAAGATTACATCAAAATCCACCATATCAAATTTTATCAAATCTGCCAATGTCTAACCATGGAGAATGGATACCAAACAAGCCCTATAGATTTTTGTAGGAATAATAAACTTACCCATCTGAGTAGAAATAGAAAAGAGGTCAAAGAAAATTTGGGACCAAAACCAAAGTGTACAACCATATAAGAGGTCACATAAGATAGAGTATAACCCTGATTAAGCAAATAATGAACATCGTGGAAGAAGAGATATAACATACTAGTGACAACATATGGGGATACCTCAGATTCCTGATGAGTAGCAAGTGCATAGAGGTGATTCCAGCCATTATTTGTACGTGACATGGTGCTCTTAGATTCAAGAGCTAAGGAAATGAAAATAAAGATCTTATTAGCTCTGATGGAAACTCTAGATATAGGATAATTCCACCACAAATGACCAGGATGGCCATAATTAAAGAATAAAGTCCTCCCCTCCTCACAATATCCATGGTTAATCTATCCATAAAATGGCAAGGAGGGTAAGGTGGGGCTGACAAATCTCTACTGTCCTGAGATTGAAGCACTATGTGTCTTAGAACCACAGCTAAACTAAAAATGATGACCACATAAAGGCTTAGGATAAGGAGTACTGGCTGACGGATAAGAATTTTTCCAATTCTTATTCTTAGTCTATTACCTACCATCCCTCACATTATTCTAATGATTTGTATTCTGGTCTGCATACCTAAACTTCTAGTTCTTCCTTTCTTATATTTTTCCTACTTTTTTTCTCATCCTCCACCTACTGAATGTAAACCACCAGTCTAGATATGTCCATATCATTATTTACCATAGAAGCCTTACATTCTAACACTAAATCATAGGATAAACCAGAAGAAAACTTTCACATTCTATACCTTATATTGAACACCAACTCCAGAGATAATGGGATAGTTGTTGGAACTTTAGTGCATACTCCTTAACACTTATCCTGTGCTATTTCAAGTTTATAAACTCTTTGGCCTTATCCTCTCTCAACTCATAAGGAAAGAAGTGACCAAGAAAAGTACTTGCAAACTTCTCCCACACAGTCGGCTCAACAGTATTACCCTTCAACTCTTCCCACTCCTCGTACTACTGGTAAGCCATATCTTTAACTGGTAATCAGCAAACTTAACCCCCTTCAAATCACTAGCATGAATGACCTTCAAGATCTTCTCCATCTCATGAATAAACCCATGAGGAACCTCCTCTACCTTAGAACAAAGGTTGGGGGACTTAACCTCATAAACTGGCTAACTCGAGTAACCTCAGATAAACTAGTAATACGACTAACATGATCAAATTGATGAGACTATATTGTTATAATCTGAGAAAACATATGGATAGACTGATGAAACTCAGCATTTGAAATATCTCTTTGAGGTGACTGTGTATAAGTATCACTAGCTCTGAAAGACCGATGAGGACTAGTAGAGACTAGTAGAACCCCAGGTTGAGTGGTACATCTAGGAGAAGGGACCCTAGACCGAGTCTACACTTCATGAATAGGGAGAGTTCCCTTCACATTCTCCCCAGGTGTAATAGAGGTTCCATCTAAGTTCCTACGATCATTAGATCTTTGGGGAGGCATAATCTAAAATTCAAGTAATCCAACAACTAGAGTAGTTTCATAATAACTAGACTCTTTTAGCACGAACAAAATACAAGAATGGGAAAACATTCCTAAATGCCTTGTACCCTCCCTCTTATAGGTGTGCCAGCTATACACCTATAACAGGGACTCTACTCGATCGGCTTTATGAATACCCAAGAACCCTGAACCATGCTTTAAGATTAAGATTATCATGACCCAAACCCGATCCTCTCGTGATGGGCATCTCAAGCCCATCATGGACTGGAGATAACCCTCTTAGCCTTACCTCAAGAGCATAATAAACGTAAATAAAGAAAGCCAACCAAATTAATAAGAGAGATAGCCATGTCAAATAAAAATCTGAGAGCCAAAACAAAACAATCTTGACATCCCAATATTGTCCACAAAAGCCTTTAATCTAAGGATACCAACTAAGTTAGGACAGTCCCCCCAACTATGACAAAAAAATCCATAGGAACAAGAAATATTAAGGAAACTAAGGAAAAGACTAGGCCTTCTGAAGAATGGAGGCTCACCACTTCACAATTGATCAGCAGGAGTACCAAAGCACCTAAAGCTATACAGGATCAATATAAAATTCCTCAAAACCTACATCATTAAAGGATGTAGCATCTGGGGATAGTCAGTGGAACGAGCACTAGCACACAACCCAAAGAAAAAGATAAAATAATCCATTTACCAAAAATCCATTCATAAACCATATACACAACATTTATACATATATAGGATGTTGGGATAGGAAAAAGGGTCATGAAATATGATAGTTTAAAATATTATCCTGAACTATGTAGCTTGTACCAATATTCTAGGGACCCATGGGCTATAGGTGTCTGGCTTACCCTATCGAAAAGGCCCGAGTCCATGTTAGTCGCATGTATCGAGGAATGGCTAAAGACACCAAGGTGATAGATGTCTAAAATATAATGTGTATCTAGACATAATGGTCATATAGACCCCAACATCGGCAAACGTGATTTCCAGTGTTGGTCCCCATGGGACTAAATGTTCTAGGTAAGCTATATAATTTCTATTAAGCCTTTGCACGTAACCCAATCATAACCAAGAGTCTTTTATTTAGGCATCTCCAACATGGTATCGTCATGCCAATATGCTTGCAAGTTATTCCATTTATGCCAAACCAATCCAATTAACCAAATTGGCTCCAATTACCAGTTTAAAATTCAAACCATATCCACCAAGGGTATCCAAATCCTTTTTATCCATTTAACCTTTTAAGCAATGCAATATTTTTAAAAGATAACTTAAACTATGTAACAATCTATTTTCAAAACCAATATTACATTGTGGGTTAAGGTTAATGCCATTACAATGCTAAAAATTTATCAATTTAGTGAAACCAATGTCATCCATTTCAACCATTATAACAATGCACCAATTTAGTTTCAAAAGCCATCAATTAAAGCGTGAACAACCCATAAATAAGAAAAAAGTATTATAAGGGTTAACAACCAATATTCCTCAATCCAATTTCATACCCATCATTCAAAACACAAGAAAATTGAATAAATTGATGTCACAATGTAAAATACAAGTTAGGGATTGAGCAACATGCCAGAAAAGTACAAGAATTTGGGGGATATTAAAGTTTAAAGCTCGAACAATGGAAACCTAGATAAAATCTTGAGTTTCTTTGGTTAGAAGTTGAAAAAGAGATAGTAGTGTATAATTTGATAATTTGGGTTTTTTTTGGGGTTAAGGGACATTTAAGATGTTTTTAAAGTGAAAAGGACCAAAAAGCCCGCACCCCAAGCTTAAGAACAATGAACTGGGAAAAATTTACATAGCAGTTGATACGCTTCTATCATGGAGTATATCCATTGTGTCACGCTCTTATCGTGGAGGCTAAGTGGCGTTATACACTACAATCACAGACCCTTAGTGCCTCGGAGCCTCGAAATAACTCTGAACCCCTTTCAAAAATTCTAAAACTTTTCCAAAATACCTTTTTAACATTCCTTATCATGATTCAAGTCAAAATTTTGCATTACACATATTGGGGGGTCAAAAATAAATTAGTTACAAATTTTTGGGATCTTGCGTAATGTCAGGAGTCATCATGCATTAGGCCTTCGGGCATGGTGATTGGAAGAATAAAAATGATAAAATAAATTTCTTAGGCTTTAATACTATGATTAATCATTGTTGTGCCTTATTATCTAGTATTCAAGGTATGAAATAAATTAAACCTTGTGAGAATTATGACTAGCGGAGCAAATACTACAACTCGTAAGCAAGGTGTAAGCTAAGTACGACAAAAAAGCGACTATAAGAGGAAAGTAAAATGGGGTTCTCTTAGTAATCTTGATAGTTAGTTATTGCATTAAAAAGGTTAACCCAACGTAATTAAGGATTAGGGATTGAGAATAGTCTAAGAGTGAATCTTAGGCAACCTGTGAACAAATATAAGTAGACAAGAGCCATTGAAGAAATGGGTCATGGATGTAAGGCCAAGTGTAAGAGCTTCAAAAGAATCATTAGGAAAGAGTCAAGTATTAGGTCGGGAATATAAATGAGTAATCGCGGCAAGGTGTAAACCCCCAGTTGAGTAGAAGAGGGAGAGTAAAAGATTTAAGATATATGTACCTAGGTGTACGTATGAAACTATGAGTAATATCTTATGATTATATGTGGAACAAAATCATGATTACTTTCCATGCTTATGATGATTGACTGCATTGCATATTAATATATTTTGGTGTTGTAGAGGTGAGATAGTGAGGATATTGATGTTATTTTTAAAAATCATGATGTTCAAGATATTGATGATACTGATATGATGGTGATGATATTGATATGTATCCTAAGATGTTTATGGGGTTGGTAATGTTTATGATATTTATGAGGTTGAAAAGGGAAAGAGATGATGCACACATCTTGCGTACATGTATTCAATCATATGCTTTAACATTCTTTTATGTGTATGTATTGTCATTGAATTCTTGAGTGGATCGGTCCATTGACGGAACTGATGAAATATAGTAACCTTGTGAATCCAAGGTACATCCTAATACAAAATAATGGTAACTATTTTAGTATATATTTATGAGGGTTTACTTTATGTATTGTCCCTCTCCATGGGGATTTTTCATATTATATGCGTCGTAGTAAATGTAACCTTATAGTGTGTTGCATTAGAAAAGTACCCAGGGGGAGGGGGTTTGGTCCATTCGTGGTTTCCTTAAGGCAGAATTTAATGAGGTCTATAGGTCCAACTTAGAGTGATTAAGGAGTAGTGGAAATTAGGTTAATATATTAGTTAAGTGCCAAGAGGGCATGAGCTTGAGTGGGTGGTTGAAGGAAAAAGATATACGAAAATGTTAAAAAATGTACGTAAGTCACAAAGATGTTATAAGATTGGTGTAAATGAATTCATAATCTGGGATTTAGAAAATCAAAACTTTACTTGATGTTATAATTCTCCTTATTTGTTATTACTATTATTTTTTCTAATCTTGATCGGTGGATGATGCCTACCAATATGTCTGGTTGTACTAATACTACAATTTCTATATCCCCAATTGGGGCTATAACCATGGTGCCTAATTTTTGAGGTTTCTCAGATAATCATTCAACAGTATCTCCCGCCTTTTATATTCTGTATGGATATAGTATCATAAATTTTTCTATTCCTTGTGGAGTGTTTTTGTGCCAGCTAGTTTTTGTGGATTCATTATTGATTATTTCCATGTCACTTTTATGTATTTAATATATTAAACTACATTTATATTTTGATGTTAACTGAATTAACAGGTTGAATGAGAACTATTTAAAATTAGTTAATTGATTATCCCTTGAAATAAATGGTTTTAACTTCTGCATTAAACGAATGGTAGATTCACAAGGATGCTCCTATCTAGGGTGGGGGTTAGATAGGTGCCTGCATGATTCGACCAGTTGTATCGTGGCAAAACCTTACCAATTGTTGGAAAACAATATGTTATTAACAAAAAAGCAGACCGATGACCGGCTTATATGTAATTTAAATAATTAGCAATTTCAAGATATATAATTATAAATTGAAATACATTTTTGAAACGTAAGCAAAGATCGCCGATACGATCAAGATCGTTGAGAAGATGACCTTTCAGTTCTATGAGCTTTTGTTGCGTGGCCCGAATAATTTTTGGATTATGCAATACTTGTCTGGGAAAGTATTTCTCTCTAGTTCTTTCTCTCTGGAATTTTTCTTATTATTCAAATAAAAGAAATGACCCTTTCTATAGAAAAACATTTAGGGTCCAAAACCATTTTCAGAAACCAAAACCGGTTCCAAAGCTAAAACATTTTCATCCGTTTTCAAAATTAAAACGATTTCCAACCATTTTCAAAACCAAAATGGTTTTCACCTCTTTCAAAATCGAAACAATTGTACTCTTCCACCAAGAAAACTAATTAATTATATCCTTATTTTTTAGGCACAACAGGGATTCTAGAATTAATTAATTAATGAGGTATCCTATTATGATCTTAATTCATTTCTTTCCAAATTAATCCTACCTTAATAAATTATGAATTATTCCACTAAAAATTTATAACTGCACTTCTCAGTGCAATTTCAAATTTTTTTCATAGAACCATATTTGACTCCCCATGTTGAGATTTAGATACTAATCAAATAAATTAACTTACTAACCATTTAATTTATTGATTATTTACCTTTAGACTTTCACTTAACTTATTTCATGTGTCGGATATAATATTCATGGACCAAATTTGCACATAAAAACTTATAAGCTTTCATAAAAGGGTATCATCAAATCCCTATACCGGGACATGAATTTCAAGAACTAATTATTACTTTGCCAATGTATATTATCACCATCCAATTTATCAAGCATGTTGACCCACAAAAGAATCTCACCTTTAATAAACCAAAATAACGAATAATATATACAACTAATAATATTTATATCAGGATTAAGAGTATAAGTACATTTAATGGACAAGAGAATTTACATTACAAGGTCTGGATAAAATACTTTTCTCTACTTAGCCCGTTCAATATAACAAAATGTGCTAACACAAGAAGCTGAAACTATACTCCAATTATCAAGAAAAATTATATTTAATCATGTGCTACAATCATACTAATAGCTTGGACAAATTTTCATCTTAAAATGTGGACATAAATTTTATATGTATAAGAACCGGTGACTTAATTTTTCATTCATAAGCAAAACTTTATACACTAAATCTTCTTCTATATGAGTAAAGGATAGATGAATATATGTTCTATTTATAAAGTTTTCTCTACACCAAGATTACTCGATATATTTTTGGTTATGATGTCTGCTTTTATTTTTTATGTATGTTTAGGTATGCAGTAGTAAAGTAATAGATAAAACAAAACTTCTTGCATTGAGAGATCTACTGGTAAATTTACCAGTCTATAAAGATCACTTCTGAGTCAAGAAATTGCTTGTGTTCACTGATTCATTTGTGATATGCATTTTGATATCATCACGACATACTTTCATTACTTGTCGGAATAATATTAGGAATTACAGCAGGTGTTGCAGTAAAAGTATTAAAAAGCCAAAAAATGATAAAAAAAAAAAATACTTGAGTTATTGTGGCAGGTAAGCTGATAATACTATTTTAGTGTCTCCTTAAAATATTTATTTGTTTTACTATTTAATGTCATATGCTATGTATTGAGCTCTGTCTAATTTTGTCACAATGAGTAAAAAATTTGTGATACTTTTTTACTTAGCTAAATTATTTTGTAGATAAACATAGACAAACGGTGATTGTCACTAATTGTTTATACTAGTAGTGACAAAATCTAATATCACATCTCTCTCTATCTATCTATCTATCTATATATATATAAAGAGAGAGAGAGAGAGATATAGATATAGATATAAAAAAGCAAAACTAAAAGCAAGACAAGAAGTCAAGTGGCAAGATATTAAAAAGCCACATGACAATTTTTAGGATAATACCCCCAAGGTGGTAGTAAGGTTGGATTCTCAGGTAGTCTGTAAGAGGGATAGTTTCAAGTACCTCGGGTCCATGATTCAGAGGAATGGTGAGATTGACGAGGATGTCTCTCACCGGATTGGGGCGGGATGGATGAAGTGGAAGCTCGCCTCAGGGGTGTTGTGTGATAAGAAGGTACCGCCCAAGCTTAAAGGAAAATTTTACAGGGTGGCAGTCCGCCCGGCCATGTTGTATGGAGCGGAGTGTTGACCAGTCAAGAACTCTCATATTCAAAATTTGAAGGTAGCGGAAATGCGGATGTTACGTTGGATCTATGGTCTTACTAGGGGGGATAGGGTTCGGAATAAGATTATCCGAGAGAGAGTTGGAGTGGCTTCGGTGGAGGACAAGATGCGGGAGGTCCGTTTGAGATGGTTCAGACACATGATGAGGAGGGGCACAGATGCACCAGTTCATAGGTGTGAGAGGCTTGCTTTGGATGATTTCAAGCGGAGCAGAGGTAGACCAAAGAAATATTAGAGAGAGGTGATTAGGCGGGATATGGAGCAGTTACAGCTTACTGAGGACATGACCTAGATAGGAAGAGCTGGAGGACGCGTATTAGGATAGAAGGCTAGTGACTATTAGGGTAGATAGGGTAGGGCATTACCTGTTTGGTGTATTACTCTTGTTAGGCTACCTTGTTGCATGTTGTATTACAAGTGCCTACTATTCTTTGTTTACTTTCCATTGTAGGGGTGTATTTATGTCTTGTCATCTTGTTGCATGTGTTTTGTACGATTTTGATTACTTATCTTATCTTGAGCCGGGGGTCTATCAGAAACAGCCTTGCTACTTCTCCGGAGGCAGTGGTATGGATTGTGTACATCTTACCCTCCCCGTACCTCACTATGTGGGAATACACTGAATTTGTTGTTGTTGTTGTATTAGCTTAAAAATAGAGTTTTAGATAGACTTTTACTCTTTATAAACTTATCTCTATTAAAATAAAATATATTTGAATATAATTTTTTTAAAATATTAAATAAAAGATAAAAATATAACAGCAACAACATCAATAATAATAAATAATAGTAGAAATAATAGTAATGGTATGTGCAATAGTAGAAGTAAATTCTCATAGTAATTTTTAATAAATTATTAATATAAAAGATGACATGATTTTGAATTGAGTAATAATAATAATAATAATAATAATAAAAAAAAAAAATAATAATAATAATAATAATAATAATAATTCACTTGACATTATTAAATTAGCTATCATGCTAAGTATTAATTTATAAGATTTTGAATTGATAATGATTAAGTTGATTTACTTATCCACTTGAACTTGGATACGCCAAAAATTTAAAACCTTACGTACTATATCATTGTGTACATGCATTTTGGGTTAAAAAATTTTTATAGGATAAATGTATTTTAAAAAAAAAAAAAAAAAAGAGAGAGAGAGAGAGAGCATAAAAATGGATAAAACAAGAAAGAAAAAAAAAGAAAATCTTAAAGTTCTAAATTCAAAAGGGATAAAATTCAAAGTTTAAAAAGGATAACGTTTAATTATTTAAACTGAATTCAAAAAAAAAAAAGAATTGCTTGAATTGAAACTATAAAAGGATAAAGTTTATTTTTTATTTTTTTTTTTTAGATAAAGGATAAAATGTACTGAAAATAGATAGTTCAATTAGTTTTAGATAAGGATAAATTTTACTTAAAATAGATAGTTCAATTAGTTTTAGATAAGGATAAAATTTATTAAAAATAGATAGTAAATTTTAGATATCGGGCTCTAACCCGATATTAAAAATATAAGTTTGATGCACCATGATGATAAGATGTTGGATTAAGTTTCATCGATTTATTGCCTAAGACGCCTTTATCTGGATAAGATGTTGAGATTGAATCTCAATGCACCATATTAATGATATTATGACGCCTTTATATGGATAAGACATTGATTTTGAATCTCAATGCACCATATTGATGATATTATGATGACTAATGCAAAATAATGTGTATTTGGTGAAAGACATGAAACTTGTCCATTGAATATACTTCATTCCATGAAGTGATTGTGGTAGCAATATATGATAAGGCTGAAAGATGACAAATTGCTCCATTCTTGAAGTGAATGTAGTAGCAATATATGATATATGCCTCGATTTGCTCCTGAAGTAACAATATCATGAACGAGATTATAAGTTATCATAATTTTATAGGCTTAAGGCTCGATTATATTCAATTTCTGGGGAATGATAAACTTATTAATGCTATCATGCACTTGATTATGATGGTATCACAGCTCACCTCAATCTATGTCTGAAATAGTAAATTCAAAATTTTATACATGTGATAGTAAATCTGAAATTTACTAAAGAAAAAAGGCACATGACATGGTAAACTTAGAGTTTACTAGTATAAAAGTTCATAAATTGACATGAACAATTGTGACATCCTGAAGATGTGCATATTGAGTATTGGACATCTAATGAAGAATTAGAAGATTCTTCTAGAATTATCTATGTTGCTTATTCTCATGATAAGTTGGTTGAACCAACTAATTTTGAAATTGGATCCCTTAAAATTTGAAAAGTATAAAAGGTGAATAAAGGTTTGTTCACCTATCATGTGATATGTTGAAAAGATGCATCAATAAGATGATCACATGTACATTTATGGTCAACCTGCAATTTGACATTTATAAAATTGCTTGCTCAATATAAACTGATTTAAGAGCATAATTTTCAGATTGTGTAATCAAGATAATTCATCTTGATGATGATGGTTTGATATTGAATGCCTTTGATAAATAGTTAAACCATTGCTAATGAGAACAAAGTTTCATGTATTGGTCTGAAATATGATATGTTTCATACAATAGCACGTGTATGCATTAGACCAATAAATTATGGTTATTTCTTCCCCCTCAATTGGTTTAAGGTCAGCAACCAATTATTTCATCTAATAGTTGATGGGCGGTATACAATTGATAAATATGCGATGATGCACAAAGATGGATTCCTCAAAGAATATGGAAGATGTATGTTAGGTTTCCTAACATAAGGGAGAGATTATAAGCAGTTATAAAATATGTTAGAAATTATCATCAAATCCTCATTCAAAAGATAATTCAAGTCAAATGCCAAAAGCATCTCATATTTAAGATACAAGTGCTCCTATTTTGTGTTCCTAAAGAACAAATGTTATGCATGCGTGAAGCCTGGTAAACCTATCGATTTCGAATGAAATAATCCTTAAAAAGGATAAGGAGCAAGTAATCATAATAAGAAGGCAATGTGCTCTTGAAGAGCATATGACATAACACTTCATGAAATCTTATGAAAGGTTCAAGAACCTGAAAATAATAAAGTGATGAGATCTCAAAATATTATGTCACATTATGAACCAATGCAAAATGATATATCATCGATAATATTTTTTATACAACATTAACACAATATTGTAAAAGATTATGAGGATCTAAATTCTACGTTTATTTAAGCATGTTGACGTAGAAACATTCATCTTGGTAAGCACAACACTTATTTGATTTGCAGTCCAGACACTAGAAGATGTCACACACAATATTGGATATTGTCACTTAACAAATATCTATATGAAAATTTCTAAAGGATTCAACATGCTTGAAGCATATAAAAGTTTCTGGGAAATATATTTATAATACTTATATTGCATAAATTTATAACTTGATAATTGTTGAAACTCTTGGAGAGTTTTCAAAGCAATAGATTAGTGGCTGACATGAGAAATATACCGAATTAAATTGGTTATGAAGTACCATATCTTAGTGCAATTGATGCACTCATGTATCTTGTAAATACTACAGGGCTTGATATAGCCTTCTCAGTTAATTTGTTAGCAAGGTATAGTTTTCTTCCTATTAATAGACATCGAAATGAGATCAACATCATCATTCTAAAGATTGTAGTCCCGATCTTATTTATTATGCTAATATTGAGAATTTATTTAACCCACATAAATCTCAATTCCAAACATGCAATGTGGTCACTTGTGGGGATACTACTATATCTTGGAGATATATAAAGTAGTCTATCTAGCCACTTCAATGAACCGTGCTGAGATAATAGCTATTCATGAAGCTATTTGAGAATGTGTATGGTTGAGGTCTATGGTACATCTCATTCAAGAAAAATGTGGTTTGAAATGTGACAAAGTATCCATGATTTTTATCAAGATAATGCAACATACATAGCAAAACTTAATGGAAGATTCATAAAAACGAGATAGAATTAAGCATATTTCGTCAAAACTTTTCTATACACATGTTCTCCAAAAGAAAGGTGATATTAACATGCAACAGATTCGTTCAAGTGACAATGTAGCTAATTTATTTACCAAGTCTCTTTCAATTGCAACTTTTAAGAAGATGATGCACAAGATCGAGATGCAAAGGTTCAAGAATATTCTCATTAGGGTGACTTAATATGAGTTGTACTCTTTTTTCCTTACGAGGTTTTGTCCCACTGAATTTTTCTTGTAAGGTTTTTAATGAGGTAGCCTATATGTGTATTGTTAGAGATGTGTACTCTTTTTCCTTCACTAGATTTTTTCCCACTAGGTTTTAATGAAGCACATTATTTATCAAT
>JAPEIP010000003.1:99618676-99650035 GCA_026120095.1 Capsicum chinense
CAGGATAAAATAATGAATATATCTTACGAAAAAAGTAAATCATTAAAAGATAAAAATCTAAAATTTAAAAAATATCCACGTATAAATAAAAATAGATTTACTAGACCTACCAAATCTATTTAACCTATTAAATCCGCGCACCCCCCTATAAATGGTATCAGAGCCCAGCAACTAGTCTACGAAACCTCTACGACTGATTATCTTTTAGGCAAGGACAAGGTTCCCGATCAGACCATAAATCTGAAAGAAATTTAAACATAAAATTACAAGAATTCAAGAGTATGGAGGGCTCACCAACTCTGAATCTACGTAGGAATCTAGTGTTGTATTAGACCATGAGACTGAGCCTCAGATCCTACATTATAAGACAATGTCGCCATTGAAGATGGTCAATTCTTGAAATGTATTGATATGCAGAATAATCCAAAAAACATATAGTTCATAGAAAATAATTAAGAACATTTAGTAGCCAATATACAACATAAAAGTCAAAAGACACCGCCATAATTAAAAACTTCAAACAATCTCTTAAAAACACCGACTCGACCCTCTTCTTTACTTCTGAGCTAGATGTATCTCTGAATTTCTTACTACCCATGGGATATATGGATCCAACTTTAAATCATCAGCCAAGCCACAATTTGAGTTTACCATAGGGATTAGAGTCTCTATATTTTATTCTAGTATACCAGTGCCTAAGTCAAGTACACATTAACCATCCGCATATCCGGATTGAGCCAATTTTCTTGAGTTGGCAAAACACGATTTGGATTGTAAGATTTTGAACTCATACCTTCTCGGTTAACCATCTAACTCTATTAAAGTGCATTTTAACATCTTAAAATCACTGTTCATCCTCATCAAAGCTTTTTTCTAACTCACTTAAGGGCATTTTGTAAAAGCTATCGTCATACCTAGACTTGTCAGTTGCTATCATACCATGTCATATCATAGACCATTTATTTAAATTGTATTATTGACCACCAACCTTATTTAATACAAACAAGAGTTCTTTTTGAAATGGACATACAATTTATGGAAATTATTTGCCTTTCAAGATTTAACTCTAGGTGGTCATTCCTTTGATAATTACATATAATTTTCATGACTAAATAAGAGCATTTAGAATAAGAAACACCCCTTTAAAAACACGTAGAAATGACAATGTATAATTGATAAAGAGGCATTTAAAACTCAAGCTTATCATCATTCATTAAACAGCCCCCAACACTAGTCAATAAATAACTCTCATGATTAGAAAAAGGGATTTATAGTTCATGCTCTCAAATCCATCTCAAAATCCATAACACATGCACATAATACGGTTTAAAGTTTATAGAAAATCCCATAGTTAATATGTAATTTCATCATAAAAAGAGGTTTTGTAATTCATGCTTTTCAATCAATTTCAAATCCTTAACTTATACATTTACAATATAGGATTTATTAAAAATATCAAACTTGCGCCCATAAGTGTTAGAATAGTTCTACATACCTTTTGTGAAAAGAACGTTGTGTAAATTGGCCCTTGGACCTTAAAATTCTTGAACCCTAGGTGGTTTTCTCCTCTTTTGTTATTAGGATGATTACATTATATTGTCGAAGTGAAAAGCTTCTCTTAAGGCCCTACTCACGTAAATAAAGAATTGGGAACAAATTAAGGGTGTAAAAAGACCCTAATGCACTTAAAATAGCCAAAATAGAGTCATATCAATGAAAAAGGAAGGGTTCAATGCGACCCTCATCACGTGGGGTCAGCCTCACAACATGACCCCCACTGCAAAAGAAAGGCCACGCAATGTGACCTCCATCTCAAATAGGCCCCTCAGCATGGGTGGGGTACTCTACGTGGGTAAAATAGTAGCCTATTTCGGTGGCCCTTGTGGCGTGGGGCTGTCGCATGTCGCTCATCTTGTGTCGCATGGGTCATTTTTATGTCTAAAATGCCCCTAATCCATTCGATCTCTTCTAATGGCAGTTTATCTTTGATATAGGGGTCTTATAGGCTAGTTCTAAGCTCTATTTTCATATTGGAAAGTTGAGGTTTCATATTATCCCCCTTGGGATCATTCGTCCTTGAATGATGACTCGGAACATATTAAGCACGATTTAAGGAATTACGTGGAATAAAATGGGTAATATAGGATCAATACCTTTCATGATGTCATCTGAAGATCTGAAAAGCGATGGATATCTTAAACGTATATTGTCTTCCAACTCCCAAGTCATTTTCTCTATCTTTTGATTTCTCCATAACACCTTAATCGAAATTATCTCTTTACTTCTCAATTTTTGAACTTGCCAGTCTAATATCTTTGTGGGTACCTCTTCATATGACAAGGAATCTTACATACCAATCTCCTCAAAAGGAAAGACAAAAGAATGATCTCCAACACACTTTTTAAGAATAGGCACATGAAAGACGGGATGAATCGAAGCCAAGTTTGTGGGCAAATCTAGCTCATACACAACACTAGTAATCCTCCTCGTAATCTGGTAAGGACCTATATAATAAAGAAAAAGCTTTTCTTTCTTCCAAAACCTCATAACTTCTTTCATAAGGAAGACTTTTAAAAATAGCCACTCATCATAATCAAATTCTTACACACTTCCCCCCACATCAGGAGAGAACTTTTGGTGACTCTGAGCGGCCTTAAGCCTCTTTCTAATAAACTTCACCTTTTCTATCACTTAGTGTATAAGATTAGGTCTGAAAAATCAAGTTTCATCTACCTCATACGAATCAATGTGTGACCTACACCTTCTACCATAAAGAGCCTCAAAAGGAGCCATTTGGATGCTAGAATGATAACTGTTATTGTAGGCAAACTGTATAAATGGTAGATGATATACCCAACTTCCTTTAAAATTAATCAGGTAGACCCTCAATATATCTTCTAAAGTTTGAATGGTACATTCCACTTGTCCATCCATTTGAGGGCTGAAAATGGTGCTAAGGTTCACTTAGGTACCCAAACCTTTCTAAAAAGATCGCAAAAATTGAGAAGAGAACTATGTACCTCAATCAGATATAATGGACATCGGATCTCCATGCAATCAAACTATCTTTTAAATGAATAATTTTGCATAATCCTTTTAGAATAGTTAATCCTCATGGGAAATAAGTGAGCAGACTTGGTCATTCTATTAACAATGACCCAAATAGAATCGTACTAATTTTGGAACTGTGAAAGATTGTAACAAAGTCCATGCTGATCATCTCCCATTTTCATATAGGCAAAACTATGTCTTGGGAGGTAACACCCAACCTTAAGTGCTCTACCTTAACTTGTTGGCAATTTAAACACTTAGCTACAAATTTAGCAACATCTTTATTTATATTATTCCACTAATACACCTCCCTTTAGGTCATGATACATTTTAGTGGAGCCTGGATGGACAACATACCTGGAAACACGAGCTTTATTCAAAATCCTTTCTCACAACCCATAAAAATCCAGAACAAACAATGTTCCTTGGTACAAACAATGTTCCTTGGTACCTCAAAATACCATCTCCCCTAATTTCAAAAGCCATAATTTTTTATTCGCCAATATATTTCTTAATTTACATCAATATGAGGTCACTGGCTTTCTTTTCCTTAAGTTCTGCACATAAGGATCATTTAGACACCTCTGGAATGAACAACCCTCCTTTATTAGAGTCTTAGAGTCTGACTCTTAAATTTAGTGCATTGATAAATATCTTTAACTAGATTCGTCTTTTCCTCCCCAACATAAGAAAGACTGCCCATGGAAAACCTACTAAGAGCATCAACAACCACATTAGCTTTACCTGGGTAATAGTGCAGGCTCATATCATAATTTTTTAACATCTCAAACCAGTGCCTCTACCTGAGATTTAGGTCTTTTTGGATGAACACATACTACAAACTTCTATGACTACTAAAAATGTCAACATGCACTCCATAAAGATAATGATGCCAGATCTTAAGTGCAAACCCAACAACCTCTAATTGTAAATCATGGGGGGAGGGGGTAATTTTTTCATAAATCTTAAGATGCCTAAATTCTTAAGCCATCACCTTATCATGCTGCATAAGTACACAACTAAGTCCCACTGGGGACGCATCACAATACACAACAAAACACTCTGTACCTTCAGGAAGAGTTAAAACTAGTGCAATAGCCAACTTGTTCTTTAATCTTTCAAAACTACTTTTATAAGCCTCGAACAATAAGAGTTTTAATTTTTTGTATGTTAACCTGGTAAGTAGAGCAACTATAGATGAAAAACCCTCACAAATCTCCTATAATATCCTACAGAACCCAAGAAGCTCTGGATGTCAATTGGAGTCGTGGGTCTAGGCCATTTCATGACCACTTTAATCTATTGAGGATCAATCTTCATCTCTTTACTAGAAATAATATGCCCCAAATAGGCTACTACACTAAGACAAAATTTACTCTTATAAAATTTAACATACAACTCTTGGCCTTAAAGGGTCTGAAGTGAGATTCGGAGGTGATTGTCATAATCCTTCACACTCTTTAAGTAGACTCGAATATCATCAATGAAAACTATGAGGAATACGCCCAAGAACTATTTGAATACCCTTTTATGAGGTTCATAAAGGCTGCAAATGCATTAGTCAATCCAAAGGACATGACCAAAAAATTAATAATAACCATATCGAGTTTGAAAGATAATCTGTGGAATGTCAAACTCCCTAACTTTCAACTGATGGTAACCCAAATAAAGATTATCTTACAGAAACATCTAGCACCCTAAAGTTGGTGAAAAAGATCATCAATTCTGGGGAGATGGTACTTATTATTACAGTGACTTTATTCAACTGATAGTAATCTATACACATACATATGGAACCGTCTTTCTTATGTATGAGGAGTACTGGAGCACCTCAGGAGGAGGTGCTAGGTAGAATGAATCCTTTATAAGGAAGGTCTCTTAATTGTTCCTTAAATTTTTTCAAGTCTGGAAAAGCCATTCTATATGGTAGAATAGAAATAGATTGAGTGTCAAGCAAAAGATTAATTCCAAAGTTTATATCCGTATCTTGAGAACCCAGAGAGATCGTCAGGAAAGACTTTAGGAAA
This sequence comes from Capsicum chinense, assembly GCA_026120095.1. Lineage (NCBI taxonomy): Eukaryota > Viridiplantae > Streptophyta > Magnoliopsida > Solanales > Solanaceae > Capsicum > Capsicum chinense. The sequence continues at coordinate 99,623,755 of JAPEIP010000003.1, forward strand.
CTCTTTTACTATAGGGACCGATTTGAGAGAGAGAGTTTCAGTGTTAAAATTTTTGACCCAAATAAGATGGTACAAACAACCTTTGAATATAAGCTTACGGGCTATAAGATAAGATATAAATTTTCCTTTGGGAGCATAAGAATTTCTCTCTCGTTCGATAATAAAATCATTAGAAAAATAGAAGGTGACTTTGTGAGTTCTACAATCTAATGTGGCATAGCATGAATGAAGCCAATCCATCCCAAAAATAACATCAAAATCTACCATGTCAAGCTTTATATGGTCTACTGTAGTATATCAATGGAAAACAGACACCACATAGTTTCTATAGACTCATCTAGCTATAATTAAGACACCAACAGAGGTAGAGGCGGAGAAGGGTTCAAAAATATTTTTATGCTCAAAACCAAAACTTACTACCAAATAAGGAGTCACATAAGACAAGGTAGGCGTAGGGTAAATTAGCACATAAACATCATGGGAGAAAATATTTAACATACCCATAACAATATTTGGTAAAGCCTTTGAGTCCTGGCCAGTAGATAAGTCATACAACTGGTTACGATGTACGTCTATTTTAGGTGTATTCCCTTTAGTAGTTAAGACAGAAGATGTAGTAGCTGGGGCCTTACTTTCCTCAGATGTCCCCCTCATCGAGGGGAAATCTCACTAAAAATTGTTAGGCTAACTACAAAATAGCACACACGACTACTATAGTGACACTTTCTTGGGTGTTTTTTCCCACAAAAACCCAGTGTGGGTATGGCTTAAAGGGGTGAGCCATACTACCCTGAGATTGAGTACCCTAAATACTCGACCTAATGCTAGACTAAAACTACATATAATCTAGAGGTATGGGCATAGGTGCGCTAGCTGTTGACTCAGCATTACCCTAGAATTTCTTCTTAGGACATTTCATGCTCTATTTTGCTGCCTTGTTGCTGACTGGCATCCAAATCTACCAACCTAGCTTTCTTAGCCTGCCTCTCCTCATCCCCTATCTTCTTTTTCTTCTTCTCTTTTACCTGCTGCATATACACTACTATCCTGGAGATATCCATATCATTATTCAGCATTGCCCCATTTATAGTCTAATACCAAATTATTTGAAAGACTGGATGTGAACTTCCTCATACGAGACCTCATGTTGGACGCTAAATTGGGGGCATAACAAGACTACTGGGTGAATTTCAATGCATATTATTTGACACTCATCTTACCCTGCTTTAGGTCATAAATCCCTCAGTATTAGCTTCTCGTAATTCATAAGAAAAGAAATGATTCGGGTTAGCATCCAAACACTCTTCACATATTGTAGGTTCAACATTCTCACATCTTAACTCTTCCCATTCATCATACCACCGGTAAGTCACCATAGGTTGTAGGTTTTACCCCATCTGTATCACTAGCATGAATGACCTTAACTCTTGAGGATCCTCCTTGACCTTAGTACCCATGAAATGGCTGTGTTTAGCCTCATGAGTTGATCAATCCTAGTGACCTCAAAAAAACTAGTGATAGAATAAACATTCCCTAACCAATGAGACAATAATGCCATAAGCTGAGAAAACATATAGATAGACTAATGAAACTCAACATTAGAGACCTCTCTCTGTAGAGATTGAGTATGGTTGATGCCAACCTGAGGACCTCTAAGAGGGCTAGTTGGGACTGATGGAACCCCTAAAAGAGCAATAAATTCTGAATTATAGGCTCTATACTTGGTCTGCATCCCATAAGTAGGGCAGACCTCTTAATCATTTTCCCAATAAAAATAGAGGGTCCGGCTGAGGTGTTCTAACCATTGGATATTCGGTAAGGCATAATAGGAAACACAAAAAGTCATAATTTAAGAGAATTTCATGGTACTAGACTCTTTAGTATGAACAAAAACATAAACAAAAAAGAATATTCATTAACGCCTCATTTGTGCTTCGCACCCATAAAAGGCACTCTACTCAAAACGACTTCATAGATACACTAGGACCTTGAACCATGCTCTAACACTAATCTTATAATGACCTAAGTCGAGGCCCTGACCACGATGGACGACTTGAACCATGAAGGCTTGAGATACCCCTTAGCCTACTATCATAAGCATAATTCATACATGGAAATACATAATAACATTATAAGGTTTTCAAGAAGTATGTTAAGTAACTTAGCACTTAAAGTTATAACACAACATAAACCAACAACTAGTCTATAAAGCCTTAACTACTGATTATCTGTCTAAGATAGGACAAGGCCCCCGACCGGACCATAAAACTCAAAGGAAGCTGAACATAAAAGTAAGTGCCTTTTAGAGTATGGAGGGCTCACCAACTCTAAATCTATATAGGAATCTACTACTGTGCTGGACCACGAGAATGACCTTAGATCCTAAATTATGAGATAATGTAGACATCGAGGACGATCAGTACTTGGAATGTATTGGTATGCAGAATAATCCAAAAGAAACATATAATTTTTATAAAATAATCAAGAGCACTGGGTAGCCAATTTACAACATGGAAATCAAAATACATGGTTATAATTATAGACTTTAGAAAATCTCTTGAAAACATAGAATAGACCCGTTTCCTTACTTCTGAGCTAGATGGAATCCCCAACTTTCTACTAACCATGAGCTATATGGTTCCGGCTTTAAATCATCGGCCAAGCTACTAATTTGAGTTTGCCACAAGGATTGAAGTCTCTATATTCTATTCTAGTATACCAGTGTCTGCATTAAGTATACATTGACCATCCATATATCTAGACTGAGCCAATTTCCCTGGTAAAACACAATTTTGGGCTATAATACTTTCAACTCATGCCTTCTTGGTTAATTATACCACTCTCTTAATGCTTATTTTAAACTCTAAAAATCATTGTTCAGCATTATAAAAATTGTTTTCTTACTCACTTAAGGGTATTTCATAAAAGATATTATCATACCTAGACTTTCAAGCCGCTATCATACCATGACATATCATATCCCTTTTATTTAAAATGTATCATTGACCACCAACCTTATTCAACATCAAATAAGAGTACTTCTTTTTGAAATAGACATACAATTTATTTAAATCATTTGTCTTTTAAGTTTTAACTCTAGGTGGTCATTCCCATCATAATCACATACAATTTCAATAAGAAAACAAGAGCATTTAGAAATAATAAAGACCTCTTTGAAAACATGTAAAAATGACAATGCATAATTGATAAAGAGGCACTTAAAACTCAAGCTTATCATTATTCAATAAACAGCCCCCAACACTAGTCAATAAATAACTCTCTTGATCGACAAAGGGGATCTATAGTTCATGCTCTCAAATCCATCTTAAAATCCATAATACATGCGCATAATACAATTTAAAGTTTATAGAAAACCCCATAGTTAATACATAATTTCATCATAAAAGGTGTTTTAAAATTCATTCTTTTTAATCAATTTCAAAACCTTAATTGATACATATGTAATAGGGTTTATTAGAAATGTCATATTTATGCCCATGAGTGTTAGGATAGTTCTACATACTTTTTTGTGAAGAGAACGCAATGTAAATTGACCATTGGAGCTTAGAAATCTTGAACCCTAAGTAATTTTCTCCTTTATAGTTATTAGGATGATTACAATAAGATTTTTAAAGTGAAAAGCTGCTCTTAAGGCCCCTACTCATGTACATTAAGAATTGGGAATGACTTAAAGGTGTGAAAAGACACTAATGCCCTTAAAATGTACAAAAATAAAGTCATATCAACGAAAAAAAGGGGGCGATGCAACCCCATCGTATAGGGTAAACCTCATGGCATGACCCCACTGCAAAAAAGAGGCCACACTATGTGCTATCCATCATAAATAGGCCCCTTAGTGGTGCGGGGCTCTCCGCATGGGCGAGACAGTAGCATATCGGGATGACCTTCGTAGATGAAGAGTGTCGCGCGAGTTACATTTCACATCACATGAGTCATTTCTATGTATAAAAATGCCAATAACCCATTTTAACCCATCCTAAGGTGGTTTATGGTGACATCCAAGCTATACCTCCTCTCAAAATATGATACGGTCACTACCAAATATAGTAACCCAACAAAGGTTGAGGTCGAATTCCAAGGGAATACATGGATTCACAACTTTTAGTTATTGTAATTAACGAGATAAATTGGAAAAGTAAATAGGGGATTTTGAGTATCAGTACCAAACTAGTAGCAAATATCAACTTCGGTTGTAATCAGTCGTAAGTGAACACTAGGTATAATACCCCACATTTTTGGGCTAGTCTTTGAACCGTTGTTCCTACGTGTATAAGATATAATATAAAATCTTCCCATAAAAATATGAGTTTCATGATCTTTATCCTCATATTTGATGAAATTTAGAGGTGAAAAATATTCATAGAAGTCACTTAGAGCCTAGTGGAGCTAAGATCCTTTGATTCGTCTAACATTTGATGTTTGATTCTATAAGGGTCAACTTTAAATATTTATAACTTTTAATATACATGAAATTATTCATATCAAGACCCATAAAATTATATATAATTTAATTAGCTTTCCAACGATACCAATTTTGCAAAAATCCGATAACCGAGTAAAAAGTTATGGCATTTTCTGTGTGAGGCAGTAAGACGACGCGATCTTGACGCGTCACGTCGACACGAAAAATTGACGCGGATTCAAATCTATTTTATATGATAATTCAATTCCAAAAGGGCCTAGGGTCACTTTAGTCAATTCTCCTCACCCAAATCTATCCAAAATAGATAATTTCACCCTCAAAGAAGCAAAGATACCTCATTATTCATCTTTTCATCTCAAATAGCAAAACCCTAAGGCTCATACTTTCTCTCCAAGAAATCCAAAATTTCCCCATTAATTCTCCAAGATAACTCAAGATTAAGGTTTCCCAATACATAAACTCCAAGAACTCATCTTTAAAAGCATTATAGGAATCCAAGATTCAAGCTTTCTCATCTAAGATCATCAACTAATGTATGTGAGATTTGAACAAGGACAATCCTTTTGTCCTTGTGCCTAAATTTACGTTTTCAACAAAATTTTTATGATTTTAAATTGGAAATTACACCCAAAGTATTTTGTTGATGATTATGAGAATGATATGATTGAATTATGAAATCCCATGTTTATTCTTGAGTTAAAGAGTGTTCTTTTATGATTTTGAATACCATGAGTATGTTATGAGATATCGATTTTAAATGTTTAATCGATTTTAAGCATATATTGTGATTCTTGATTTTGTATTCTTGATATGGTTGAATTACTTCCAAGAAGCCTATTTGAGCATAATGATTTACAATGAGTTTTATATGAGTTTGAAGCATGGGTTATTAGGCCCTAATTTGAGTATTGATATTTCAAGAACTTGTGCTTTTAAGAACCCTAAGATTTTCATATTTTTAGTTATATAAATAGTATTTGATCTTTGGATCCTCAGTTTAGCTACGGAATTCACTTTTCAGAATTTACTATAGTTTATAGAAACAGATTTCAGAATTTGAGTACAGCTTATATCAAACTGAAGCATAATTATTTTTAGATAAACCCTTATGCCAACTTTTAAAAGTTGATTTCCAACAAGTGAGCGTATAGATAACAAGGGAGTAGTATTTATGACCGAGTAGGGAGTGTGGGTTTAGTGCATCTTACTTTCCCAGAACTACGTTGCCAACGTAGGTATAGATTATCTGATTATTTTTACTTCTACTTGGATGACTCAGATATGATCACTTAGCTCAGTTTATACTCCCTGGCAAGAATATGACACCTCTCCCCAATATAAGGTTTCTTCCTTAGGAGGACAAGACGTGGGACTCTCCCCAACGAGGGTAAGACGTTGGACTCCATGATAGCTCACATGGTTTATGTCGGTTAAGAGAACCTCCTTAAAGTTTAAGATAAAGTATTTTATAGATTTTAGAAACTAAGTGTAAAGACTCAACTTTTTTTTAGATTATGCTTTATAGAAAGACTACAGTTGCAGAGTTCAGTTTTTAGATTTCAGATTTAAGAGTGAGTCCTTTCTACACTTAGATGGTATGATTTAAAAAGAAAATTCAAGTGCATTTTTTAGAACTAAATATTATGACTCACTAGATTTATAAAGCATGATTGCCTCTCATGATTATTACTCTTTCAGTATTTAGGATATTCTAGCTTATGTGAGTCATTTACATTTAGCGTGCATTTCTTTATAAATGATGATTATGAGATATGTTTTACTCATGCATTCACCCCTATATACTCGGTACATCCTCAAAATATTGATCCACATATATGTCTATGTGCTACATTGTCTCATAATATAGGTACAAGTTTTAGTAAGAACTTTCAGATTCAGACAGTTGCAGATTCCAGCCAGCTAGATGATGAGTCCTCCTACTTTAGGGTCTCCAGTTAGATTTATTTATGTTATTTACTTTTTTAATCATATGTATTGATTAGTGATAGTTAGGGTCGCATCCTAGATATCTATAGTCAGTATAATTGAGGCTTCACAGAAGTCAGTTAGAGTCAGTCTTGTAATCTTAGTCCTTCTTTTCAGACTTTATCAGAATGTAAGAGTTGTATCAGTATTGTATTTTATAGATTCCATCATTATTATGTTTCCACACAGTAAAATCAGTATTTATTTCATATTTATTCAGTTTCTTAATAGTATGCCAGTTCATGGGTTAGCTTGGGATCACTTGTGATCCTAAGCACCGTGTGACATCTCGGAACAAATTTTTGAGGCATTACAAACTTGGTATCAGAGCACAGAGTTCAAGTATACTAGGGTGTCTATGAAGATGTGTCTAGTAAAGTCTTGCAGAACAGTACGGAGACGTCTGTATTTTTCTTCGAGAGGTTATGAGACATTTAAGAAAAGTTTTCTTTCTTTCCTACTTTATATCATGCAGTAAAGTTGTTTTCCCAGAATCTCTTGTCTATTCGTGTGTTACCCCAAAATTCCTTATCTATGTATTATTCTTGAGATAATATAATTAGCAAGTTCCAAGTCCTCCCCAGATAATGCTCTCAGATTTACTAGTAGAAATTTCAGAAGTCACACAAAGGGCTTGAAAGAAGCTCCCTAGTGTGTTCAGTTCCTTAAGTTGAAAGTTGTGTAATCATCCATATGATTTGTTCATTTAAGACATAATATGATAGGCATTCAGATTTCCTCATTATTCCTTTAATATAGATAGTGCTCATAAGAGGAGATGGTATGAATCTTGATTGTTGAATTGTAACACCCCATATTTTTTTTAGCTAGAATTGATCCATTGTTTCTAGGTGTAAAACCTCTAATATTGTAATTCATATTTGATTACATGAATTACAATAAGAATCCTAGTGAGAACAGAGCTTATGATATGTTCAACATGTTCATAAGAGTCACTTAAAGTAATCCAAGCTAAGAGCTTTTGAATCCATCAAGTTTTAGTGTTTGATTTTGTAAGGGTCATCTTTGAACGAGCATAAATTTGTGTATATGTTGTATTGTGGAAGATTTAGACCCACAAAATTATATAGAATCAAATTATCTTTCCAACGATACTAATTTCGTCTTAATCTAATACCCGAGGGAAAAGTTATACCCATTTTCGTGCGATTGGTTAGGCGCCGCCCAACCAAACTTAGGTGATTGATAAGGTCTCGCCTAGCCTAATTTGTGTGATTGACTGGGTTCCGCCTAAGTCATTTCCAAGTGCCAAAAACACTCAATTTTGACCTAAATCAAGGGTGTTGAAGTCATTTCACATCCCTAAACCATACCTAATCACTTCAAAACATTTTTGTGAGATATTAAACACACAAACTCCTCTCTCTTAACCCTAAGTAATCAGTAAGTAATTCAAACTCTCTCCTCCATTCTCAAGAACAAAAATCCAAGTGTCATCTCTCAAGAATCAAGAAGTTAAGCCCCAAATTCAAAGTTATCTACAAGAATTGTTTCAATTAAGCTTAAAGGTCCAATATTTTAAAAATTTCATCACCATTAAGGTATGTTAGATGTTGATTCATGGGTTCCTTCCACCCATTAAACTCAATAATCCTTTTTGAATTATAAAGATTGTGTATTTATGATTTCCATGATTATGATTGAATTGAAGTTTATGTCTATGTTATTGTTGGGTTATAATTCATGTTTTAGATTACAAGTTGAAAGTTTTGATCCTAGTATGTGATGATTTGCAAGATATTTGCGATAAAGCCTTCAAATTACATATTAATTGACGTAGCCATATTATTTAGATGTATTGTTAGGTGTATAACCAAAGCATGCTCCCTATATGTTTGATTAAATGCCTATGTAAATAAAATAGTGCCATTATAGCATGTTAATATGAAATCCCCATTTGTGTACAAATTAATGTATGCTAAATATTTGTTAAAAGGATTTGGTGAATGAATTATGAGACATTAGTATGCATGCTTATACATCTACAATTTTATGACTTTCAAATACTTAAAGAGATGCTTCATTGATTATATTGTGAATGATAGGCAATTGTCAAGTTGTTCAAGAATTGTTATGCTTTACTTTTATGATGTCGAGTACTGGGGTATTTCATACCCGACAATTTAGCTGCATGTCTAGAGCTAATGTCAGTTATATCAGGATCATTCACATCACGATCAGTAGTATTCTCAATAAGTTACAGGATTCAATAGAACTCAGTCATCTTCATGACTTAAGAAAGTTCAGCAAACTCAGTAGTATTCCATCAGTCAACAGAACTCAGTGAACTCAGTAAGATCAGACAGGTAACATAATTAGTAATAGATTCAGTCCATTCTAGTACAGTCTAAGAATCAGTTCAATGTCTATTCAGTTGGGAGTAGGATTTAGCATCGAGTGAGGCCATGGATGACGACTTTCCCATTAGTTAGGTAGAGTCTTTAGTAGCAATCCCTGTACTCTAGAATTGCATAGCCAGCACATGATGAGGAGTCACCCATTAGATTAAGGCTTGGCTACCTCCCAAGGGTCACTATTTATATTAGGATTAACTTTCTGTTTGGGTCACCCGTTAGATAGACTTGACCATAGTAGTGTCTTTACCCGTGGCACGGTACTGACACCCTTCCAACTGGGGTTACAGGTTGGACCCAAATTAGCTAAAAGGGGTATGTCGGTTAGATGATTACCTCCCACAGTTTCAGTTTTAGAAATCAGTCTCACTAATAGAGCTCAGTTTAGTAGTATAGATTTAAAGATCATCCGCTAGATAGACTTGATCTCAGATTCAGTCAATCAATTTCATTATCAATAAATTCAAAGATTACCCACTAGATAGGCCTGATCTCAAATTTAGTCAAGCAGTATCAGTATTAGTAGATTTTAGGATCACCCGCTAGATAGGCTTGATCCCAGGGCTCATTCACTAGATAGGATCGACCCCACAACAGTCATTAGAAATACAGTATTAGTAGACCCAGTTATCAGTAATCCAATTATTAGAACTTAGTATTATAGTATTAGCAAACTCAGATAACACTTAGACAGTATTCATAACTCAGTATTCAGTGTCACTTTGACTTCAGTTATGGTTTATGCATTCATACATGTATCCTCATTCATTAGTCTCATGTTATTCAGTCAGTTTTATGTTCATGCATATGAACCCTTGCATTTAGCCTTACCTCATCTAGCATATCAGTACATTCTCTTATACTGACACATACTTTCTTGCACTATGGTATTTTATACCATAGGTTCAATTGCATGGGATCTCGAGCACCCATAGCAGTTCAGATTTGTCCAACAGTAGTAGACTTAGCTGTGAGTCCTCATCATTTGATAATGTTCTCTATTTCTTTATTGCATTAGATTTAGTATTTCAGTAGATGGAGTTAGTTGGGGAATGGTCTCATCAACTCCTTATTTAGACAGTTAAAGGCTTTTTTAGACTAAAGTATTTTGAACTGTTGTTTTAGTTTTAGTATTGTTATACTTTATTTAAGTATTGAACCTTATGGCAATTTTTTGTCAGTTTTCTGCATTTTTACTGTATATTATTCAGTGGTCAATTATAGATATCAATCATGGGTTAGCTTGTGGTCCTTCGCAATTATGAGCGCCGTGTAGCATCTGAGGTTCCAAATTCGGGACATTACATAAATAGAGTTTACATTGAGGGATATTGCAACCTGGGTTGTTATGATTCATAAGTATTAGAACCTTCTAATAGTTAGAAATATGGGTATAGAAGTATAGTGACAAGAAAAGTGGGATCGACGATTGATAAAAAGTATAAAGATAAACTTATGCATGCTATAGATTTTACGTTATAGTGATATGTCCTGGTGTGTTCATTTAATGGAAGGTAGAGAAGGAGTTATTAGCTATGGTGAATTATTGTTTGCTTAAGGTATGAAAGAAGTTATTGATGGTAAATATTGTGTTAGAAAAGTATAGATTATTAATGATGTACTTGGTGGTTTAATATTGTTAATTTAGGCTTCCCTTGAGGTTACAAAAAATAGTTTAGTTGAAACTTATAGAACTATGAAAGAAATTTAGGTGTGTATATGGGTGAATAGTAGTGTTGTGTAGAGGGAGTATGTGCTAATGGATAATAATAAGATAAGCCATATGCTCGTGATAAATTATTATTATTATAGGATTCATATAGACTAGTGTTTCTTGTCTTGTTTTATAGCTTCCAAGTGAGAATAGTATGCGAGATTGGGTTATAAATCATGTTTAGCCCTAAACATTAAGTTTGAATAGTGGATGATCATAAAGATGGGAATAATGATGGTTCGGTTGTTGATGCTAGTTAAGGAGTATGATTGATAATGTTGAACCTTTTAATATGATCTTGATTCTCATGGCTTAGAAATATAAGTTTAGAGGTGTCATATTGGTAGAATAGAAAGGAAGTTAGTATGGTTCAGCAAGGGTTTAGTGATATCCATGTTAGTGTTAAAATCTAAGTTGGTGAGTGTTTAAGTTGTTATATGATGACTTTTAGGGATATAGAAATCTAAGAGTTGGATCTCAGAAGGAGGTAGCATTAGGTGTTACACATGAAGATATGGTCCTTCAAGGTAAGTTTAGTTTTATGTATATTGGTTATACCCCAGACTCTAGAGTAAAGTGATTGCAGTTTAGATTGGAGTTTACTTAGTGGTTCACAGAATTAGACTAATAGCTTAAATCTAAGGGAGAGATGATAAGATAGGTTACCAAGTCAAATTCTCAGATTCTAGTAGTGCTGCCAGTGTGGGAGAAAGATGCCCGACTCATTCTTATTTTAGTATTAGTACTTTAGTCATCACGATATCTAATCATTCCTTATATGTCAGCTCCATGATCATAGTTCTGTTCATGCATATTATATAAAATCATGTACTCTCCCAGTTCTTAGTATGAGGAGTTCTGATTCATTCAGTAGTCAAAATCACATTCCATAAGTTATGAACTCCAAACTCAGGTCATGCAGCTCATGAATCATGCACTCATGCTTTATAGTATGCTCAGTTCCCATAACCCACGCTACATTCCTAGTGATCATCAAAATTCAGATTATGATATAGGTGTTCTCAGTTTTGATCTCTTTAATGGATTTTCATACGCTTGATGACCTATTCCTCAAGCCTCAGCAATGTGTCAAGTTTACATAGTATCCCTTCATATTTCAGGTCCTCATGTTCTAACCTTTTATTTACTTTCCCCTAGGTCAAAATAGTAATGATGAACAGTTGTTTAGATGGGAGAGAGAGTAAACATTCCTTGTTGATAAAGGATGGTTATATGCTTATTTTAGCTAAGGCCATAAGTATGAAGTAAAATTGAGGCCAAATCTTTGATACATGTTATGATTAGTTGAAATTTATGTATGTATGTTCTTGGAGAGTACATGGGAGTTGTTGTGATAGATGTTTAGAGAATTCAATGAGTACGCTATTATGAGTGTTTGTTTAGAAGATCATATGTGGTTATAACATAGGCTTGAATGTCATGTTGGTGTATAAGTGGATGAATGTGGTACGTATTAGTTTCCAGCCTTCCCAACCTTAGAATGTAAATCCTTAAGTAGATTCATGATTGGGGTTGTCAATAGCACATCTCATGTAAGTTTCATATTTTTTTGGCGAGGTTTGATGGTAAAAATAGTGAGGCAATACTATATGGCCGTGGCGCATCGTATATCGCATTGGTAGGGAGCAACGCGACACGTCGTATATCACATCGGTAGTCCAGTTTAGTTATAGTGTTATAAGTAGTACCCCATGATTTTGAGCTAGGATTGACTATGGTGAGAGGACTTAGTTTAGTTTAGACCTTAGTAGAAAGGTTTATCAATTTCCATGTGAGAATTAGAAGTTAAATCAAGTGAGTATGGTATTTAAAGGGAATAGTATAATGAGGGAGTATTCAAGAAGAGTTGCTAAGCTAGAAAGCAAGAAGTTCCTTTTCCTAAGGCCTAGAAATTTTAACCTAGCTTATAATTTATATGTCTATGTTCCAAGCTATAGAGTTGTATCATTGTTATGATTCCCTAGTCGGATGTCTTGTTCAGATCATGCCTAAAATTCTTTATTCCCTAATATCGTTATAACTTCCTAAGAGAGTGTTAAAGAAATACCCCATTTGGATGTGAGCATTTAGTATGAATCAATCCATGTAGCCAGCAGTCCAGTTTAATAAACAGACAGAAAAATTTCTATAGTTTTCCATTTTCCGATTTAGTCTAGTCTTAATACCTGAAATTTCTTGAGTATGTCCATTCCAAGAGGCAATGGGTTTGCCTCCATGAAAATTATGAATTCAGTTCAGCATACGCATCATGTATCTGTTTCAGTTTCAGATATTAAAACCATGATTCAGTTTATGAGTATCCTGTGTATCATCTTAATCTTTTCCTAGTATTTCAACCAAATCAGTATCATTCGATGACGAACAATCCCAAGAGGGGGATATTGTAATACCTCGAGTTTTCATGTTATAAACCTCTAATTTTTTTTCTTAAGAGATCAGATCCAGCGTAAAGTAATGGTTACTCATAAGTTGACACTCTTGTTTCTCTCTCAGCCATATAGCTATTTTTCATGAGAATTCATGCACTCGTTGATCAGTTCAGTAGCTCATTATGTATAAGATTCAGAGTTTCAATTTATTTTAGTTGTACATGATCGCTTATAGCCTCAGCTTCCTCAGTGTTTTTAGCTTAATTAGCTACATTCCAGGACGAATGTTCCCAAGGGGGAGATAATGTAATACCCTGCATTTTTGGGCTAGTATTTGAACCGTTGTTCCTACATTTATAAGATATAATATAAATGATTTCCATCCAAATATGAGTTTCATAATCTTTATCCTCATGGTTGATGAGATTTAGAGGTGAAAAATATTCATAGAAGCTACTTAGAGCCTAGTGGAGCTAAGATCTTTTGATTCATCCAACATTTGATGTTTGATTTTACAAGGGTCTAGTTTAAATATGTATGAATTTTTATATACGTGGAATTTTTCATATCAAGACCCACTAAATTGTAGATAATTGAATTATCTTTCCAATGATACCAATTTTGCAAAAATTCGATAACCGAGTAAAAAGTAATGGTATTTTTCATGTGAGGCAGTAAGACGACATAATCTTGACGTGTCGCATCGACTTCACCTCGACATGAAAAACTGACGTGGATCAAAAGCTATTTTACCTGCTAATTCAATTCCAAAAGGTCCTAGGGTCACTTTAGTCGATTCCCCTCACCCAAATCCGTCCAAAACACATAATTTCACCCCTAAAGAAGCAAAGAAACCTCATTATTCATCTTTTCATCTTAAATAGCAAAACCCTAAGGCTCATACTTTCTCTCTAAGAAACCCAAAATTCCTCCATTAATTCTCCAAGATAACTCAAGATTAAGGTTTCCCAATACAAGAACTCCAAGAAATCATCTTCCAAAGCATCATAGGAATCAAAGATTCAAGCTTTCTCATCTAAGATCGTCAATTAAGGTATGTGGGGTTTGAACAAGGACAATCCTTTCGTTCTTGTGTCCAAATTTACGTTTTCAACAAATTTCTTATGATTTTAAATTTGGGCTTACACCCAAAGTATTTTGTTGATGATTTTGAGAATGATATGATTGAATTATGAAATCCCATGTTTATTCTTGAGTTAAAGAATGTTCTTTTATGATTTTGAATACCATGAGTATGTTATGAGATATTTATTTCAAAAATTCAATTGAGTTTAACCATATATTGTGATTCTTTATTTTGTAATCTTGATATGGTTGAATTACTTCCAAGAAGCCTATTTGAGTATGATGATTTAATATGAGTTTTATATGAGTTTGAAGCATGGGTTATTAGGCCCTAATTTAAGTATTGATATTTCAAGAACTTGTGTTTTTAAGCACCCTGAGATTTTTATATTTTCTGTTCTATAACTAGTATTTGATCTTGGGATCCTCAGTTTAGCTACGGAATCCACTTTTCAGAATTTACTACAGTTTATAAAAACAAATTTAAGAATTTGAATACAACTTATATAAAACAGAAGCATAATTGGTTTTAGATAAACCCTTATGCCAGCTTTTAAAAGTGGATTTCCAACAAATGAGTATATAAATAATAAGGGAGTAGTATTTAGCACCAAGTAGGGAGTGTGGATTTAGTTCATCCGACTTCCCTAAAACTACGTAGCCAACGTAGGTACAGATTATCAGATTATTCCCACTTCTACATGAATGAATCAAATATGATCACTTAGCTCAGGTTATACTCCCTGGCAAGAGTATGACACCTCTCCCTAATGTGAGGTTTCTTCCTTACGAGGACAAGACGTGGGACTCTCCCCAACGTGGGTAAGACGTTGGACTTCATGATAGCTCACATGGTTTATGTCGGTTAAGAGAACCTCCCTAATGTTTAAGATGAAGTATTTTACAGATTTTTGAAACTAAGCGTAAAGACTCACAAATTTATTTCAGATAATGCTTTATAGAAAGATTATAGTTACAGAGTTCAGTTTTTAGATTTCAGATTTAAGAGTGAGTCCTTTATATACTTAGACGGTATGATTTAAAGAGAGAATTCAAATACAGCTTTTAGAACTAAATGTTATGACTGACAAGATTTATAAAGGATTATTTGCTTCTTATGATTATTACTGTTTCAGTATTTAAGATATTCCAGCTTATGTGAGTCATTTACATTTAGCATGTATTATTTTATAAATGATGATTATGAGATATGTTTTACTTATGCATTCACCCTCATATACTCAGTACATCCTCAAAGTACTAATCCACATATATGTCTATGTGCTACATTGTCTCATAATGTAGGTACAAGTTTTAGTGAGCACCTTCAGATTCACACAGTTGCAGATTCCAGCAAGTAAGATGATGAGTCCTTCTACTTCAGGGATTCTAGTTAGATTTATTTATGTTCTTTACTTTCTTAATCATATGTATTGATTAGTGATAGTTGGGCCGTGTCTTAACTTTTTATAGTCATTATAATAGAGGCTTCACAGATGTCAGTTAGAGTCAGTCTTGTAATCTCAGTTCCTCTTTTCAGACTTTATCAGAATGTAAGTTTTGTATTAGTATTGTATTTTATAGATTCCATCAATATTATGTTTCTGCACAATAAACTCAGTATTTATTTCATATTTACTCAGTTTCTTAATAGCATGACAGTTCATAGGTCAGCTTAGGATCACTTATGGTCCTAAGCACCATATGGCATCTCGGTATATATTTTTGGAGCGTTACACTAGGATTGTATTCCCCCTGGATTCTCAACTCCATAGGTTTATCGTGCTTGTTGAACCAAACCAATACCTTTTATGCTGAATCGATAAGTTATGTACCTTCTACAATCTTTTGGATGAGCATAAGAATTTCATTCTTTACCCTTTGAGTCGCAGGATGTCTCTTTACTAACTCTTATCTTTATCCCAGTTAACTATTACCTTTTGAGTCTCTTGTTATTAGATGAAACCTAACCATCTTACTAAGATAAAACCTAGAAGTTTGGATCGACAGTTAAACTCTAAATTACTGTTGTCGTTATCTTTTCCTAGTCAGTACTCCTCTTTCGGAGTAAGTAGCAATAATCTAGGAGGGATCCTAATGTTTACAATCGCTAAGAAATATATTATAGTTAAGATAATGAAATGCATGCCATGGGTATCGGTTCAATGCAGCAATAGAACTTCCCCTATTTCATCAATCCGCAAAGATTCCCACAACTCTAGCTATGGGTTTCTAGCCAATCATGCTTATGAAGAATTCAGCAACATTCATAATCGAAAGCATAGATGAAATCACACTAATAAGAAGTAAAAAAACCCACAACCGTATCTAACTTAATGAACCAAAGTCAATACAAGAGAATCCCAAGATCAAAATCAAATCATGGAATCAAAATATGTTTATGAGTATTAAAAGTGTGGAACTCCTACTAAAAAACTCATAGAGTGTATTTATAGTACATGATGAAACCCTAAAACCAAAGCTTGAATGAAATAGGAGAAAACAGGGTTGGTAGCCACTTATGGTCCCTACTTGTGCCCTAACCCTAGGTGCAGGTTGTACCTGCGGTTAGCAGGTTGGGCGCAGGTACCTGGATGAGACAATCCTGTAGGCTAGCTCACGGGATCTTAGATTTCTAGCACTTGATTTGCTTACTTGCGGTCCGTAGTTCCTACATGCGGTCCACATGTAGACTTAGTAAGTGTTGGGAGTCATCCTTTTAGATCTTTTTCAATTCTTGAACATGCTTTGATTACGGACAAGCTGGAAAATGTCTTGAACATCCATAATTGATCCAAAAAGTAGCCAAAAACATCTTTTTCATCTTTTCAGGAACTTAGCATCCAAAATTTGATTTCTTGCAAAACATACTCAAAATGTATCATTTCTAACAAAATAACCTCAGAAACTTTCATATTTTTCTCATTTTAAGCATCAAAAGTCCTATATTTCTATAGCACATCAACACTCTCAACTTAAAACACTTGTGTGTTCCCAGAAAACATAACACAATAAAAATAAAAACGACGCTTAACTCGAAAAATCTAAGCTATTCAAGGCAGTCAGTTAACACTTAAAGCTCAGAACACAACACCCCCTCCAATCTTATTTTACAAAACCAACTATGCATGAACATGATGAACAAAAATATGACACATTGGAATCAAGGTATGACAATTACATAAGCAGTAGACAACCACTCATATATACAAGTCACACTAACCAAAACAAGCAAATAGCTAGAAATATGACTCAAGTGCTCTCACAACAAGGATGTCTTACTCACTCATACTAAGTAATGCATGTCAATGTAGCGAAACTCAAGAGACACTCATACTCAGAAGAGAATTTCCAATCAATGCATGTCAAATACCATAGGCTTTCCCTTATTTTCTTTTAGTTTTTAGATAGTCAATTTAGGATCACTATAGGACTTTTCTTGGATTGTAATGTAGGATTGGGGGATGGTATGGTACATATGGACATATCAAGTGAATAAGCCTCCTTGGTACTACACTAACCTTGGAATCTCACTAACTAGCTAATTTTCTTTTTATTTCACCCTTATCTTTCCCCTTTTATTCTTTATTGCATATTCAGGTTGAGTGTGGTATTTTTTTCTTTCTTTTTCATTTTTTTCATAATTGTTCTTTTATTTTTATTTTTCTCTTTATTTTGCTACTAAACCTATCCCTGCTAACTTTTTTCCTTAATTTGTCTTCTTACATACCCATTTTACACTACACACCCCTATAATAGCCACCCTCAACTTAGGTATTTTTCCTGGGTTAAGGTGATAATATCCAAGGAGGACTAGGGCCAAAACTTGTTCATTCTAAAATAAATGGGAAGGTGAAAGGTAAAAAAAAATAAGCTGTAAGGATCAAAATAGGGATCAAGGGATACTATCTCACAATGGAAAGGTCGTTTAGGCTAAAAATGGACTAAAAATTAAAAAACAAGGCCTATGTTCCTTTCCTAACCGACTATCCTTCAATCTAGGCAAGACTAACTAAGAAAATTTTGAATTCAACACACAAAGAGAACTTGGTAGAATCTCACACACATATGGCACAGATTCAATATTACCAACTACTATCTATCCAGTTTATACAATTATTAGCAAGTAAATATCATGTCCCTAATCCTAATTCCATAACTAGATCCATAAAGTTCACACACATATATATATCCACACACTACTACCCTAAATACTTCAAAATCTCCTAATTACGCAAACACACATCACAATATGAAATTAAACACAATGCGACAAAAATTAACCTAGACTTGTTAGTTCTACAACTATACCACTGCCAACAGGAAAAGAAGCACGACAATAAAAACCAGCAGTGACATGGTATGACCATCCCTAACTAAAAACTACGTATTCTGCTCAATACGCTAAAATAAAACAAAACAGAGGAAAGTGAGAACATAACTAGGACATACTATTCATCTGTGTAGCTTGGGTTGCCTCCCAAGCAGCGCCTGATTTACTGTTATGGCACGACTCATTTCCCTTGGCTACTCAGACTTCATAAAGGCCCATTTCAGCATAAACTGTTACTTTTTCCAGGTTTCCTATGTAGTGTTTCACTCTCTTACCATTCACTTTAAATGATATGTCACTATCATGATTTATCTTAATAGCACCATATGGGAACACCTTAACCACAGTGAATGGTCCAGTCCACCTTGATTTCATCTTGCTAAGGAACAAGAATAGTGATGAATTATATAACATGACCAAATCACTGGGTTCGGATATCCTCTTCTCGATCTTATTGTCATGATAAAACTTCATTATTTCTTTGTATATGGACTAACTCTCATGAGAACGGAGTACAAATTCATCCAACTCATTTACCTTGCTCAACCTCAAGGTCACTGCATCACGCCACTCAAAATTTAACTTTTTCAATGTCCATAGTACTTTATGATCAAGATCAATTGGTAAGTGGCAAGACTTTCCATATATATGATAATATGGAAAGGCATCTATAGGGGTCTTATACACTGTTTGATAGGTCCCCAATGCATCATCTAACGTTCTAGACTAGTCAGTTCTATTGGCATTCACAGTCTTCACAATATAGACTTTATCTCTCTATTGGAGACTTCCACTTGTTTGAGGATAGTCCTTACACCATATATATCAAGCAATTCTTTAAACATTCTTTTGTAGAAGTGTGACCCACCATCACTAATAACAGCACATGGAGTGCCAAATCGACAAAAAATATTATTTTTCAGAAAGGCGGTGACTCCTCTACCTTTATTATCTTGAAATGCAATGGCCTCCATCTATTTTGACACATAGTTAACCACTGCCAGAATGTATCTCATATAATAAAAGCTTACAAACGGCCCATGAAATCAATCTACCTCAGATCAAACAACTCCAACTCTAAAATAGGTGTCATGAAGAGTTCCTGGCTGTGAAATATTGCCTTGACGTTGACATTGGTCTCAGGATTTTGCAAAATCATGAGCATCCTTATAGATTGAAGGATAGTAAAACCCAAATTGCAAAATTTTATGGGTTGTTCGTGTGACATTGTGGTGACCCCCAACTGGTGATGAATGATAAGCTTCTAGAATGCGCATCATCTCTCTCTCTGGAATGCATCTCGAAATCACACCATCAGTGTAGATCCTAAATAAATATGGCTCATCCTAAAAGAAATTCCTTACATCATGCATAAAACTTCATCATTGCCGAAAAGATAGGTCTTCTGTGATAAGATCGCTTGCCAAATAGTTGGCAAAATTAGTAAACCAGGGAATCAAATATTGAGATGTTGCCAACACTCGGTCATCAGGAAAAGAATCATCTATCTCAAGATTATCCCCTAATTTCTACATGGTCTCCTCCTCAAGTCTGGACAAGTGCTCAGCAACCTATTTTTTATTTCCTTTTTTATCCTATACTTCAAATTCAAACTCTTTTAGCAAGAGAACCTAACAAATCAATCTTGGTTTGACATCTTTCTTGAACATCAAGTATCTCTATAACTGTATAATTTTTCTGTGCGTAGTTTAAAGCTTTGCTGGCATAGTAGATGAGATGTAGTATCTTTTCTCTTTGGCCTAGAACAGCTTCCAAGTTCACTCCGCTCGCATGATATATTACCTCAAAAGGTACAAACCAGTCAGGAGACATAATCTTGGGCATCAAAATCAATCATTCCTTTAGGAATTTAAAATCCTTAAGAAAAGCATCATTAAACAAAAATTTCACCTCCCTCTCTAAAATCTTGCATAGAGGACTTGTAATTTTAGAAAAGTCCTTGACGAATCTCTTATAAAAGCCTGCATGACCTAAAAACTCTCATTTAACTCAATCCTCACTTTTTCCACCTCAATACCATGTTTGGAGATCTTTTGCCCTAGTACGATACCTTCTTTCACCACGAAGTGGCATTTTTCCTGGTTTAGTACCAAGTTGTACTCTTCACATCATTGAAGTTCATTGGCCAAATAGGATAAACAAATATCGAATGAGTCCCCAACTATTAAAAAGTCATCTATGAATACTTCAATGGTGTATTCTACCATTTTGGAGAATATAGGCATCATACATCTCTAAAAAATAGAAGGCGCATTACATAACCTGAACGACATCCTTTTGAATGCAAAGATCCCATAGGGGCAAGTAAGAGTAATTTTTTCTTGGCCTTTGGGAGCAATCATGATTTGATTGTAACTCGAATACCCATCAAGGAAAAAATACTAACCCCTTCTTGGTAATCTGTCTAGCATTTAATCCATGAATGGTATAGGGCAGTGGCCTTTTTGTATCCACTTGTTCAACTTTTTGTAATCCATGTATACTCTCCACTAGGCTACTAACCTCATTCATACTAATTCATTCTTCTCATTTGGAACCACTTTGATTCCTCCTTTCTTTGGCACGCATTGAATCGAGCTCACCCACTTGCTATCTGTAATGGAAAAAACCACCCCAGCATCTAACCACTTTATTATATCCTTTTCCACTACCTCTTTTATATTAGGATTCAGTCGTCTTTAATGATCAATATTGGGAATGTTTTCTGGATCAAGCAAAATTTTGTGTGTGTATAAACATGGTGGAATCCCTACAATGTCTGTAATGGTCCACCCAATAGTTCTCTTAAATTTTTGAAATACTGATATCAAAGCTTCTACCTGTGCTCTAGCCAAATCTACTGCAATGATCACCAATAAGGTTTTATTGGACCCTAAGAATGCATACTGCAGATGAGATGGGAGGATCTTAAATTCCAATACTGGTGGCTCCTCAATAGATGGTTTTGCAGGAGGTATAGTTCTGTTCTTCAAGTCAAGATCTAGCTTCTTAGGGGCATATTTATACGAACTATGCCATGTATTCATGAACCATCTCATCATATTCATCTATACTATCACTCTCAAAGTTTATGATCACTTCTGCCAATGCTTCTACCTTAATCTCTTCTTAAAAAGGTACATCCACTGGAAGTAGGTCATTATCCACTGCATCAATCATTTCTACCACTCTTATATCACCAGGTTCTTGAACTGTCATGCATATATTTAATACTATTTACTCAGTACTCCATTTGAAAGTGATCGCCTCTAGGTCCATATCAATCAACATCCGACCAGCGGACTAGAATAGTCTACCCAATATAATTGGAGAGTGGGCATCCACTTCATAGTCTAAAATTATAAAATATATTGGATAAGTGAATGATGCCACCCTTACTTCTTCATTGTGTATAATACCCTCTGGCTCCTTTACAGATGAATCAACCATCAACAACCTTGCAGATGTAGGCTAGAGTTCGCCTAACCCCAATACCTTATATATCACCAATGGAATTATATTCGTTTTTATTCTCAAATTATATAAAGCCTTATTAATATCATAAGGACCAATAGAGCATGGAATGGTGACTGCACTTGGATATCTATTCTTTTCTATTAACGATGCATGAAAATCTATGCTAAATTCTTGCACTATATCTTGGAGCTCTTCTGTTACTCAGTCGTCATCGTCATCACTCTCAAAATTATCATCACTAAAAGTTAATTTCTCAAACTCAGCTTCAGGTGGCTTATTCACAATAATATTATCCTTTTTTAGCTAATTAGTATCAGGCAAAAAATGCTCATCAGGTGGGGAATCACTCCTTATGTTAATATCCAGAGAATGAACCAGTGTTGGGGGATTCAATACATTATAACTAGGAAGTGAACCTATCTGACGTTGGTCCAAAGTGGCATAGAGTTGCCCATACTGCTGCTCTGACTGCTTAATAGTAATTGAATGTGATTCAACCTTCTGGGTCAATTCTAAAACATCGGCCTTGAGTTCTTTAAGGAAAGTTTTCTAACTCGCTTGACCCTTCATCAACTTAGTCAACATCTCTTCTATTTTTATTCTATATTTTATCTGCCAGGTAGAATGTATTTGAATCTATCATCATAGTTTTGACCTGGATTTCCTTTCCATTGGGCTAAAAAACCCACCAACTGATGATCCACATACTTTGCCTTCTCCTCTAACTCAGACTCATGCACCCTAGAAGTTGATAGTCAAAGATCTACAGAAGATCTCTAACAAGCTTGTCCCTGAAATTCAGTGGTTGGGCACCATGCTAAGCTTCCTCTTAAACCTGAACCATGCCTTATACATAGATTCTAACTGCAGCTTTTTGAAGTTATAAATCTTATCCTTGAGATACAATACCCTAGATAGAGGAAAGAACCTGTTCAAGAATTATCTGTGCTACTCACTCCATGTAGTTATAAACCCTTTTGGAAGTTTCCCCATCCATAAAAATATTTCTCTAGTAAGCAAAAAGGGAAACAACCTCATTCTCAATGCCTTTTAATCTACCCCAGTATGGTTTTATGAAATGCAGATCCCAGTAAAATTTGCCAGATACATGTTTGTATTGTGTTTAGGAAAGACAACAAACATGCCCTTCAAGTATAAAAGCTGAATCATAGCGCTAGAAATGTTAAACTTGGCATTAGAGGGCAAAATAGGAGGAATGATAGCTCTAGTATTTGCCAGCTCAACATATCCCAGATTTTCTTCATCATCTTCGTACAACTGAAAATAATGATATGTTGGGATCACTTGAGGTCGACCTCCTCTGACTTTATTCTGGTTGCCATCGAGTACTGCTCGGTGGTCTACTGCCTATCTCTTCTTAGCTAACTCTAGTTCCTGAGCTATGCATTGAGCTTTTTCTAATACCCTTCTCTCACTTTTATCTTGACCTAAAAGCTTACCAGTTTGTTGATCAACAATGTCCTGAATTCCTTTAGGAGGAGGAGGAGGCAAATCATCACTTTTTGGCTCCGTCATCCTACTAAGTGTTTGTAGGATCCTCTTTAGATTTTGATTCAGTAAGAGTAATGGATTACCTCTACTTTGTGTGCTAGGCATACACAGACGTATACCCAACTACAAACAAAAACAAAAGAAAATCCAAAAACTACAGCAACTTCAAATCATAAAACAACTCCGTACTCCCCGACAACAATGCCAAAATTTAGTAACGTCCAAGCTACACCTCCTCTCAGAAGATGATATGGTCACTACCTAATATAGTAACCCAACAAAGTTTTGTTTAAATTCTAAGGGAATATATTGATTCGTGGCTCTCATTTGTTGTAATCAACAGCTAAACTGGAAAAGTAATTGGGGGTTTTGAGTATCTGTGTCGAACTAGTAGAAAATATCAACTTCAGTTGTAATTAGTCGTAAGTGGATACTAGGATTGTGTTACTCCTGGCTTCTCAACTCCATAGGCTTATCACTCTTTGTTAGACCAAGCCAATACCTTGCATGTAGAATTGATAAGTTATGTACCTTTTACAGGCTTTGGAAGAGTAGAAGGATTTCACCCTTTACCTTTTAAGTCTCAAGATGTCGCTTTACTAACCCTTTTCTTGATCCCAGTTAACTATTACCTTTGGATTCTCTATTTATTAGATGAAGCCTAACCATCTTACTAAGATAAAACCTAGAAGCGTGGATCAATAGCTAAACTCCAAATTATTATTTTTATTATCTTTTCCTAGTCACTACTCCTCTTTCTGAGTAAGTAGCAATAATCTAGCGGGACTAATGTTTGCAACTGCTAAGAAATCTATTATAGTGAAGATAACGCAATGCATGCCATGGGTATCAGTTCAACTCAATAATAGCACTTCCCCTACTTCATCAATCAACCAAGATTTTCACAACGCTAGCTATGGGTTTCTAGTCACTCATGCTTGTGAAGAATTCAACAACATTCATAATCGAAAGCATAGATTAAATCATAATAATAAGAAGTATAAAACCTACGATCATAACTGAATTAATAAACCAAAGTCAATACAAGAGATTTCAAAGATCAAAATCGAATTTTGAAATCAAAATATATTTGAGAGTATCAAAAGTGCGTAACTCCTACTAAAAATACATAAAAGGTATTTATAGTACATGAGAAAACACTAAAATCAAAGCCCGAATGAAATAGGAGAAAACAGGGTCAGTAGTCACTTATGGCCCCTACTTGGGCCCTGACCCTGGGCGCAGGTAGTACCTACGGACAACAGGGTGGGTGCAGGTATCAGGATTAAAATATCTTGCAGGCCAGCTCTCGGAATTTTGGACTTCTAGCACTTGCTTTGCTTACTTCCGCTCCGTAGGTCCTACTTACGGTCCACATGTTGACTTAGTAAGTGTCGCGAGTCATCTTTTCAACTCTTCTTCAATTCTTAAATATACTTTGATCAGAAACAAGTCGAAAAGTATCTCGAACATCCATAATTTTTCAAAAAGTAGCCAAAATACTTTTTTTTTAATCTTTTTCACGAACTTAGCATCCAAAACATGATTTCCTGCAAAACATACCTAAAACGCACCATATCTAACAAAATAACCTCAGAAACTTACATATTTTTCTCGTTTCAAGCGTCGAAAGTGTTGTATTCCTATGGCACATTAGTTTATCTTCGATTCAGGAATCTTGTGGGCTCGTTCTAAGCTCTATTTGCATGTCAGAAAGTCTAAGAGGTCACACATTTGTATCAGGGTCTTCATTAAGGGAGTAAGAATACTTAGTATACTCTTTTTTTCTTAACCAAAATTTTATTCCACTGAATTTTTCTGATAAGATTTTAATTGAGGCAACAAGTAATGCGTATTATAAATGATTATGTAAACTTTTTCTTTTACTTGAACAACCTAGGGGGAGTGTTGTAAAATGTGTGGATGGCCATGTGCCCTCTTGGACAAATTTTATTTCCAAGCATCATTGATGCTTATGTACCAAACTTAGTGCCCAAGATTGGTGGACTATATATTCCCATTTACTTGTGTAGTGAAGAGGCCGTCAAACGAATAAGAAGAAGAAAAGTAATATGATTAATAGTCCTCTGTCTCTCTATCCTTCATTGTCTATTACTCTTAATTAGTTTAATATTTGGTAATAGTTTTTGTTTTTTTTAAAAACAAAAGTAGTACTATATTCGTTTTATTTTATTTACTCCATATATTAAAAATAGATGTTCTATTTTATTTGTTTAATTTAATAAATCAAAAGAATATTAGTATTATTTTTTTTTCATACTACCTTTAGCATTAGGTAACTAGTATATAAAATAATACTAGTAGTCAAATTTATAGTTTCAAAACATCATTATCAGTAAGATTAATTTAATAAAATACCTCACGAATTGAAATTGAGATAATTACACAAATGTACAATTAGCAAATATACTTTACATTTTCGTTGTCAAAAATATACTTTGCATTTTATAGTCCAAAATCTGATTTGGATATTCACTGTAAACTAACTTTTCTTTCATGTTATATGCCCATGTCAAACTCCCACCTTCTTCTTCACGATTTTCACTTCAATTCCTCTTCAATTCTCTCCCAAAAATTTCAAACAAATTATTATTTAAGGCAAATTATATATATTGCAACTCAAAAACTTCATATACACCTACAATTGGTGAAAAATTCATCATTGTTTCAAGTTTTTCCCTACAATTCAAGATTCTATATTTTTGTAAATAAGCTTTATTTCGAGTGGGTATACTTATAAAAGATCAGTTATGTATTGAGGAGTCTAAATATGAAATTTTGAATGAATTGATGTAGTTTTGAGGTACTTTTGGATGAAGTTGATACTTAGATTCGAGGAAGAAAATGAAGTCTGTTTTTTGTAAAGCAACGTATACATTTGTATACTGTATTTTATATTATTGTATATACAATATAATTCTTTTTTAATTATATTACATAATG
>JAPEIP010000003.1:99650572-99703305 GCA_026120095.1 Capsicum chinense
GTATATATAATGTTTAAACAATGTATTTGCATTGTATAAGTGCATATAAAATGAAGAGGAACAAGAAAATCTTGGAAATAAAAAGATGGTATTGTATTTACAACAATACACAATACAGTATACAAATGTATAAAAAAAATGGACTTCATCTTATTCCATGAATAAGCACCAAATTCATTCAAAACACTTCGAAACTACATCAAATCATCCAAACCTTCAGATTTGGGATCCTCAATATATAACCGATCTTTTACAATCATACTCACTTGAAATAGAGCATATTTACAAAAATTGATTCTCAAATTTTGAAGCTTGGAGCTTCAATAATGTCTGAATAATCAAATAATCCATGCTATAATTTAAAAATTGAAATGTGAATTTGTTATATGCGTGACCTACGAATTTTATAGACCTATAATCCCTTAGATGCTCATTAGTTATAGCAATAGTGACCAACTAGATGTTAAATGAGCTTTGGGCTATAGATTGTAAAGTAATATTTTGATACTACACAATTGGACCATCTTTGATATGGGATGTACAGTAAATTATATTTTATAACCTAACATTATTGGACACACTTTTATATAGTTTTTTTCATTAAAATTTCTTAGAGAAACTAGATTAATAAGGATCAAGTAATATGAAAGGAGAAAGTACTACATTATTTTATTAGAAAGGAAGATTCTTGTGGTAGGCCCTGTCCCTGGTAAAAAATATAGTGAAATAACCTTCCCTATTCTTTCCCGCCTACGGCTACATGCCCATTAAGAGCTATACCTGGAGTCGAGCTAACTGCTTTAGCTTTGATTTGATTCAAAAAAAGTATGCCTACAATTTCCCTTCCTTTCTTGATTTTTACAATACTCATCCTTTATATTTTATTATTTTTTATCTCAATTTTTATATATGTTTAAGTAACATACATTATTATTATTATTTAAATTTAATATGTCAACTAGAAAATATGAATCCGTTTATTCAATTTAGTTATGTCAACTAGAAAATCTTATTTAAGATCACTAATGTCTCAACAAAAGTTGAATAAATTATATATATTATCAATTAAAAAAAAATTATTTGAAAAAGTAGTTTATAAGACAATTATTTATAACTTTACATTTCAAAAAGTTAGAAATATATATATTATAAAAAATTAAGGAATTTTTTAACGTTTTGCTTCAGGCCACAAAAAAGAAATGAGCTGCACCTGCTTTAGATAAATATGTAAGAAGCTATACAAGGTTGAAATTCACACAAGAAAGCCCGATGAAGTGCTGGAATTTTAGACTCAAAATGGCTAAAGTTAAAAAAAAAAAATTAAATTCAGTCAGATATTCAGATAATAATGGATAAATATTCAACCAAATATTCCTTTAAGTTCAAATAAAAATGAGTGAACTTCAATCAAATATGTACATGAACTTCATCCACATGAATAGGGGTGACTTAAAAGTTGGTGACCTAAAGCCAAATCATAATAGAATCCTAAAATATTTCTTACAACAACAATATACAGAGTGTATTCCCACCAAGTTGGGTCTGGAGAGCATAAAATGTCCGCAATTTATACCACTATCTAAAAAAAAAATCATGTATATTTTTAATCGAAGTCTATTTTCTAAACTTCAAATAAAACAATTCCCATCGTTTTGAATAATAAATTTCCCTTAATTTTGAAATCTTCTACTTCCCTTTCACATCCAAGTTTCAAGCCTAACAACTATAATCCTTAGTATCTATCTCGATCAACATTCACTACATTCCCTTTAAAATGGGACAATTGGTTGGTTCATTTTCCAATAATTTTAAGACATTGTCACTATGGGAAAATTTACAACCTACAGCAGATGGAAGACAACATAGGCACGCAAAGTAAAGCTGAATGCTTGCTTAGGTCCATGAAAAACACATGCTGTAAGGCAGACCAAATTCTCTGGATTAGGTATTTGTTGAAAAAGCATCCCCTAAAAACAGGTCGTCTAAGGGCTTGTTTAAATATGCTATATGAACTCATAATATAAATCAGATTCATACGAAGTTGAAGTTCTATTTTAAGATGTAATTTAGATTTTTTATGTTGTATTTTTTCATAAACATAAAATCACAAGCGGTGAAAACTATTAATTTCTTTTATTTTTATACAATCTTACCAAATGAGCAAAATATAGTTCATAAACAACATATCAAAATATCTCAAGGCATAGTATTGACAAATGATATATCTCCATGTTCTTTTGATAAATAAATATTTGTGATTACAAACTTTCAAACACACATAATTTTATAAAGATTCATTAGGCAATAGTAATAGTAAAGA
The DNA here is from genome assembly GCA_026120095.1 of Capsicum chinense. NCBI lineage: Eukaryota > Viridiplantae > Streptophyta > Magnoliopsida > Solanales > Solanaceae > Capsicum > Capsicum chinense. Next base: position 99,652,893 of record JAPEIP010000003.1, read on the forward strand.
GTAATTCTTTAAAATAATTCTTTCAAATGTTGCGAAGAATCTCTTCACGAAAAACTTGAGTTTTTATTTTTTATAAAATTTAAATTGTTGGGTCTTTTTTATACAAAATATAAATTTATGGGTCCAGTTTTATATCTTTGAAATCTCAAATATAATCATACTTTTTGGTGAATTTAGAAAAATCTTAATTTCGAATCATAATGTCAAATTGCATATACAAACGCAAACTAATATTAAGAAGAGAGAATTTCGCAGATAGCAAACTTGACCCCTTAACTAAGAAAGTGATAGCAACATTTTGATACTTTCCCGAAATAGAAAACTGTATATGTATTTGTTACGTTAATTGATGATTAAATACATAAAATAAATCAATTAATGCCCTTATTTTCAGGTAATAGCTTGAGATAAAAAAAAAAAAAAAAAAGAACAAGAATTTCAGTTCTCTTATAAAACAACAAAGAATAAAGAAGGAGATTAGAAAGAAAGGAGAGAATAATTATTATTTCTGTGCTGATAACATGTTATAAAATACCAAAAAATAAAAAAGAAGATTAGAGAGAGAGGAGAGAGTAATTATTATTTCTGTTGAGGGATTCTTGATGGGTTGATTTACAATGAAGAAAATCCTTCTATTTATGGGGAAATTTACTCATAATTTCCCACTAAAAGACAGATGCTTCAAATCCTGATAGATATCAACTAGATCTTGATAGACATTCACTATAATGTAAATACATTTATAACACTCTCCCTTGAATGTCTAATTGATAGATAATGTGCCTCGTTAAAACTTTATTAGAAAAAAATCAGTGGGAAAAAAATCTAGTTAAGGAAAAAGAGTACACATCTCTAACAATATGCATATAGGCTGCCTCATTAAAAACCTTACAAGAAAAAACTAGTGGGACAAGAACTCATAAGGGAAAAATAGTACAACGTGCATTAACTCCCTCTAATGAGAACATCCTTGAACCTTTGCATTCCGATCATGTGCACCATCTTCTTGAAAGTTGCAATTGGAGGAGAATTGGTGAATAAATGAGCCATATTGTCACTTGAATGAATCTGTTGCACGTTAATATCACCATTCTTTTGTAGCTCATGTGTATAGAAAAACTTTGATGAAGTGTGATTCGTTCTATCTCCTTTTATGAATCCTCCATCAAGACTTACTATGCATGTTGCATTGTCTATGTATAAAACTGTGGGTACATTGTCCAAATCATATTTTCCTCGAATTAGATGTATCATGAACCTCAACCATACACATTTTTGGCTAGCTTCATGAATAACTATTACTCATCATGGTTCAATGAAGTGTCTAAATAAACTGCTGTGTATATCTCCAAGATATGACAGTATCCCTACATGTGAACACATTTCTTGTTTTAGAACGAGACTTATATGGGTTAAATAAATATCCAACATCAGCATAATCAATAAAATTGGGAATGCAAGCGTTAGAATAAAATAAACACATGTATTGTATCCCAATTTGATATCTCCTAATAGGAGAAAAAATATGCCTTGCTTAACAATTGACTGAAAATGCTATATTAGGCCTTGTAGTATTTGCAAGATATATTTTATCAAGTGATAATATTCAACATTTCATGTGTGACATCTTCAAGTATGTGGAGTGCAATCAAATAAGTTTTCACTTACCAAGATGTAACCTTTCATGTCACTTGATAAATGTTTCTACGTTAACATGCTCAAATTAACGTAGAATTTAGATCCTTGTAATCTTTTATAATATTGCGCTAATATTGTATCAAAAACATCATCAATGGTTTATCATTTTATATCGGTCCATAATACGACATAACATTTTGAGATCTCATCACTTCATTATTTTCAGATACCTAAACCTTAACCTCTCATAAGGTTTCATGAGGTTTTATGTCGTAGCCTCTTCAAGAGCACATTACCTTTTTATTATGATTATTTGCTCCATATTTTTCAAGAATTATTTTATTTGAAACCGACTAGTCTACCACGCTTCATGCATGCGTAGACTTTGCCCTTTAACAACGCAAAATAGGAGCACTTGTAGCTTAAATATGATGTTAAATTTGAGTCAACAGATGCTTTCGGTATTTGACTTAAATTATCTTTTGAATGAGGATTTGATTATAATTCCTAACATATTTTATAGCTACTTACAATCTCCCCCTTATGTTAGAAAAACTAACATTCATCCTCCATATTTTTTTAGGAATCCATCATCTTTGTGCATCATAGTATATTCATTAATCGTATACCGCACATCAAAATTATTGGATAGACAATGTGTGGTTCCTAACTCGAAACCAACTTTGAGGGGTGATTAATCATAATTTATTGGTTTGATGCATACAAGTACTTTTTTGTATAATATTTCAAACCAACACATGAAACTTTTGTTCTCATTAGCAATGGTTCAACCATTTGTTGAAGGCATTCAATCTCAAACCGACATTATCAAGATGAATTATTTTGATTACACAATCTAAAAATTATGTTCTTAAATCAATTTTATTGAGCAAGTAACATTATGAATGTCAAACTGCAGGTTGACAATAAACGTACAAGTGATCATCTTATATCGATGCATCTTAATATATCACATAAAGGTGAACGGGCCCATATTCACCTTTTATCCTTTTCATATTTTGAGGGATCCAATCCCAAAATTTAGTTGGTCAAACCAACTTATCATGAGAACAAGCAACATAAAAAATAATGAAGAATTTTCTAATTTTTCAATATATGTTCAATACCCAGTATGCACATCTTTGGAAAATCGCAATCGTTTATGTCAATTTATGAACTTTTATTCTAGAAAACTCCAAGTTTACCATGACATATACCTTTTTATTTAGTAAATTTCAGATTTACTATTACATGAATAAATTTTAAATTTATTACTCTAGAAGTAGATTTCAAAATAACTCTTTTCAGTTATTTTGTCGGAGGTGAGTTGTGATACCATCACAATCAAGTACACATTCGAATTAAAAAGATCCTCATTCCCTAGGATTGAAATATAATCGTGCTTTAAGCTTATCAAACTATGATAACTTATAACCAATCTCTTTCATGATATTTCTACTTTAGGAGCAAATCGAGACATACATATAATCTAGAAAATTTTTCTCTAACATATCTTATGATCATACTATGCATGTGAAAATATCATCACTTTTGATGACAATTATCATATTTTCTCTCCACGCGTATATTCGTGCATTCAATCATTTGTCTTCTTTCAGAAATATTATGCACTCCTATCATATACATTCAAGAATGAAGTAAGTTGTGATATTTCAGACTTATCATATATTGCTACCACATTCACTTCATGGAATGGAACATATTCAATGTAACATATTTCATGACTTTTCATTACAAACACATTATTTTTTCTTAGTCATCATAATATCATCAATATGGTGCATTGAGATTCAAACTCAACATCTTACCCATATAAAGGTGTCTTAGGCATAAATCAATGGGACTTAAACCCAACATATTATCATCTCTTTTGATAATATTGTTCTTGAGGAATAAATTTATAGCATAAATGGTTCCAAATCAATTATTTTTCCTCAAATCCAACAATAATTATATTATTAATAGGAAAAGAGAAATAACATAAGAAATCACTGACCTTGGAATTACTTTTAGATTTATAATCTCACCTTGTTTTGGCAGAGTCTCGTGCTGATAAAGTGTTATAAAACAATAAAAAAATAAAGAAGAAGATTAGAGAGAGATAGGAGAGAGTAATTATTATTTTTGTGCTGATAACGTGTTATAAAACAACAAAGAATAAATAAGAAGATTAGAGAGAGAGGAGAGAGTAATTATTATTTCTGTTGAGGGATTCTTGATGGGTTGATTTACAATGAAGAAAACCCTTCTATTTATAGAAAAATTTACTCATAATTTCCTACTAAAAATAGATACTTCAAATCCTGATAGATATCAACTAGATCTTGATAGATCTTGATAGACATTCACTATAATGTAAATACATTTATAACAAGTCCCCTTAATCATGTCTATCCAATTAATTGAAGATCAATTGTAGATTTCATTTTCAAATAGGAAGCTTATTGAATGAGTTTGAAAATTGAAAATTAAAAATTCATTAATTTTAGATTTAAAAAAAAAACTCAAATACATATACAATACATAGATCCCAACGGTAAATTTCAGGCCCTTATTCACATACAAATACATAACTGTATTTATGAACTTAAATACATATATAACACATAGACCCCAACAGTAAATTTCAGGTCTTATTCACATACAAATACATAACTTTTTTTATGACATTAAATACATATACAACACAGAAATCCTTTAATTATTGTCACCTTTTGTTTTGAAATACATATACAAAAATATTTATTTGTTATAAAATACATAAACAACTATAAATTTTAGGCCTTATTCACATACAAATACATAGCTGTTTTTAAGATATCAAATACATATACAATACATAGACCCATCAAACACTTTCATCATTCTTTGAAATAAAAATACAAAAGAATTTATTTGATTTGAAATCTATATAGATATTAAATACATATACAATTGCATAATTTTCAGCTTTATTCACATACAAATACATACCTATTTTTATGGCATCAAGTATATTACGATCCAACATATCAGATCGTGTGGGCACCTACTGTAATCTACCTAGATAGGAGAACCACTTACCACTCGTTCAACATAACATGTAAAAGTATTTACTACTAAAAAATAATCAATCACTATTACATAATTTAGGAAATTAATGCAGAAATAAACTATCCTAGGATCTAATGTAATCAGGTACAAGAACTGCCAAGAGAAAAATACACCGGACGCAATTTTTATTGAGAGTGAGAAAGTGGAAGCTTCTACCATAGCAGTAAAAAAATCATCAATGATTCCTGCAAAAGACTATACCCCGAAGAGGGTATAGCAAGCATAGCATCATGCACACGTACTGGTAAGCCTCATCGGTTGACCCTAACCGAATTACATAAATTTAAGATAAATATTTAAAGAAAACATGCATACTCTTAAACTTATTACCCAACCCCCAAAGGTTCCCTTCCACCCCTCACTAACCTCTATTTGTAGATCCCGAGACATTAATCTACCCCTCTTCCACAATCCTATCACCCCGAACCACCAACCTTGGCTTTACACCAAGGGTTGACATAACTTCTAAAGGATAACTACTATAAGGAAAAAGTCTTATACCTAAGTGAAAAACCTAACAAGTCACCTATCATACCTGGGAATGTCTACTTGGATATATGAACTGCCCACCCAGCTCCTCATTCATCAGATCATATTCATCTAGTAACTAAATATGTGTCCTCTTTCTATGCCGCTGACATATAACTCTTTAATCAATCTCATCTTCATGAAGACTTTCACCACCAGTGGTAACCTAATAAGTCTACCCTAATAAGAATTAAGGATTAAGTCATAAGTGGCTTGCACTTAATAAACTATAATGCCCCTGGTGATCCCATACCCAAGCTGACATATAGTAAGCATACAAGCAACAAGCAACAGTTAGGATTAAAATCACAAGTCAATCAAATATCACCAAGTTGTGTTCAATCAAGCCTAATCAATACATGTAAACAATTATATAGTTAAATCACAACCAATTCAACAACCCTAACTTCAACTATATCCAACATATGACAAGTACCCGACTCACATAAATTTCCAACTATGTACACATATGTCAATCATATAAGCATAGTCTAGGTTTCACTCATGGAACTGTCAAATTCACTCGACCCTCGTACATACATGCTATGGGTGATGCAGCCACCCTCTAGACATGACTTGTAGGGGACAATTACCATTTATATATGAAATCTCAGAAATGAGGGTCTGTCAATCTCGTTTCACCAAAAACATGTAAGAATGTTCTAATGATCAAATATTCCATATTTAATAATGAGAAGTCAAGTCATATAATTATTGTAAAATCATTTACATTGGCCAACCAAACAACATGTGCTAATAAATCATGCTACTAAATAGTTAATATACACATATAGCACAACTTGGACGAAAAAGTATTATTTTCACCTACATTACTAGTTGGGCCTTAACTATAATGCATCCACAATGCCAAGTGATGTGCTATAGGAATATAGAACTTACGATGTTTAACTATGAGAATATGTATGTGCTTAAGGCTAATTTGTTATATTTGATGTATTTTTGGGAGTGTTTTTCAGGAAATTAGGTTTTGGGATGCTAAGTTCAAGAAGAACTAAAAAAAGTGGAATTTTTTGCTACCTACTTGAGCATTTTCAGTAATTTATGGGACTTACCGAATGTAGTTTTGGGGTTAAAAGAGTGAGAAAAGAAAAAAAAACCTAGGAATCATCTGGAAAATATTTGAAAGCCGTCCCAACGACTTTGGTTGTGACTCGTAAGGTCTGGATATGAGTCGTGGCCTAGGTCGTAGTCAGAAACCCATTTCAGCCCTTACTTCCCAACTTACGACTTCCTCCTAACACCCCATAAGGAGATCTTACGAGTCATAGCTTGGACAACTTCGGCACAGCTTCAACAATGCTTCAGTATTTTGGCCTTAACTTTTACCCTGATATTGAAATAAGGCAAAATTGATATCATTGAAAAGATAATTCAATTGTCTATCTATTAGTGGGTCTTAAGATAAAAATTTCTAAGTACACAAAATATTATGCTTGATTAAAGATGACAATAGTTATACTATTCATAAAAACTTAATCGTTAAGGGATGTTTTCACTTGCCTATAAACTAAGAGCTATTTGTGATCTTAATATGCATCTAAAGTCACCAAAAAGCTTTAAAAATGTTGAAGTCTTGTTAGATTATGAGTCATCACATCACCTTATGACTCATTGCTTTACTCATAAAGATGGCAGTAACAAATCCTAGGGATCCCACGTATCTCAATTACACTCCTATGATGTTTTCAAGTCCTATTATGTATGGGTAATTAGTTTTCCTATTTTATTTTGGATTTAATTTCTAGGATTTCTTGTAATATATAAAAACCCTTTAGACTTTTTATTAATTATTCTCATTCATATATTGATTATTCACATATTTAGGACTAAGCCCTTGGGGCCTATCCTATACTCTTATTATTCTTCATTTGTTCTTGATTTGTTATTCAATTTAAGACTTTTAGATTTATTCTTTCATTATTTTGAGATTGATTTTGTAATTTTGTCTATGGATTCCATTATTGATCTAATAACTATGAGTGGCTAGTTTCCATAGCTAGGGTTGCAGTAACCATGGAAGATTAATGAAGTAGATTAAGTGCTAAACTATTTTAGATAAAGATTCTTACATGTATTTTGATTGTCTTTAGTTAAATTGATTTCTTAGTGGTGGACAACGTTAAGAACCGCCTGCATTCACTACATGCTTCAAAAGAGAGGTAGAGATTGTGAAAAGACATCACAATAGTAATTTAAGACCCCCTTCCATCAAATAATTCCTACCTTCTTACCTAATTAACTTGAGACCTTAAAGGTAATAGTTAATCTGGGATTCAGATTAAGGGTTAGTAATGCAACACTCTAAGACTCACAAGGTAAAGAGTGAGATTTGCCAATAAGTCCACAAGACAGTTGGTGATACATAACTTGTCAGATTCTGCATAGAAGGCATTAAAATAGTTTGATAGAGCATGATAAATCTACAGAGTTAAAAAGCAAGGGGGAACACAGGCCTAGTGTTCATCTAATATTCTTTACAAGCAAGAGCAACCAATTCTTTTCTCTTTAAATATTTTAGCAAATCCCCCTTTTTACTTTAATTCATTGACTGGCGATTTTAATAATTTTGAGATAGATTTTTGGCCTATTCCCTGTGGTACAACTATAAGCTATTTGAGTTACAATATTTGACAACGATTGCTTATCCTTCTAAGGAGGTGTACTTTGGGTGTTGTCAAACTTTAGAGCCTTTACCGGGCAATACACTCTCGGAATTCTTGATTAAAGTTATTGGAGTTATTCGATTTTATTTTCTTCTATTTTAAATTTTTTTTTGACTTACTCTTCTTGAGATGACAGTCTGGCCAGAGAAAGTACAGAGTGATGATGACTCTTTATTTATTAGTTCTTTTCATTTTTATATGGTACATTATTGCAGGAGCGTGATCAATATATTATTGGAACATAATGAGAGCATGCTTGACATATTGGTACTCTTGGAAAAAGAAAGACAAGATCACTTTCAAAAGGTTGATAGATTTGGCTTGGATATCTGCCACTTACAAGTAGAGTAGGATGCAAAAGTTGCTGCATGTAATGCCCAACAACCTAGTTATAGATGATATGAGATTGAAATAATTCTAAAAGGCCAACTTGATAAGCTAAAATTAGAGGTTTCAAAATTGCTCATGCTCTTGTGGATAATATCACTCTTAAGGAGAGCATATTATAGTTGTATGGGGATATAAAGAAGACTGCAAACCCTGAGTTGGAGCGTGTTAGACTTCATTCAAAGAATTTTTCCACATTGTATTTGAATAGTCAGATCTTAATCGAACTATCCGACACTATAAAAGAGTGCAAAAGGGAGGAAACTTAAGTCTATATTCTTGAATTTGATGAGCCAGAATCAAAGAACTACATTCCTCACATAAGGAACAAGAAGTACAACATGCCACATTTATTTATTGGGTCCTTTATTTTTATACCTCCATCTCATGAGCATAATGGGAAATTAGAAAAAAAATTAGGGGTGCAGTTCATAAGTTTAAAGTGGAAAGAGAAACTTGAAGGCCAACTCTTGGGCTACCTTGATGATTTCTGAGTAATCAACGTATACATGGGCTTGTTGGTGGTGTCTAAGTGCCCAATATAGCCCCATCATGCTGTGACGTTAAATTAGGCACTACTTGGGAGGCATCCCATGGTATTTTGTTTTTTATATTTATATTCATGATTGACGTTAGATATTCGCACCTATGGTGCCACAAGTAAGTTCATAACTCTCTTGTTATGTAGCGGTTTGATGCATTGGGGACAATGCATGATTTTAAGTTGAGATTGGGACTACTTGTAGGTCTTGATGTCCTCTTGGGATTTTTGTGGTCGTGCCTCTTTTCCCCCGAGTTCTGTTCCTGGTATAGCAGCAAGTTTAGGCGTATTTTGTTTTTTTTATGATGTTTTGTGGTTAACTGGGAGAAAAATAATTAACTAGGGAAGTTGACATATTTTTGTTGATTTTTGAGATAAATGATAAATGCCTCTCCAATTGTCTATTTTTAAACTGTGTGATATGTATATATATGTGACTATTGTGAACCTTTTTATGGCATTAGTATTAGGGACACGATAATCATTGGGAACTTATGCATGAATAAGATAGGTGGTATCTTGGAATATTGACTCTGTGTCATGTGTGTGTGAGATGCTACTTAGTTCCCTTTGTGTGTTAAATTCAGAACTTGCCAAGTTAGTCTTGCTAGGTTGTAGGATAATAGTTAGAAAAGGATCATAGGCCGTTTTTTGATATCAGTCCACTTTTAGCCTAATTGACCTTCCATGTGTTAATTAGTATCCTTTGATCCTGATGTTTGAGCCTTACAACTTATTTTTCTTGTTATACCTATCACCTTCCCATTTATATTACAATGAACCTATTTTAGCCTTGGTCATCCTTGTGCATTATGCACTTTAACTCAGGCAAATTGCCTAAGTTGAGGGTGGCTATCATAGGGGTGCATGATTTAAAATGGGTATAAAGAAAGGTAAAATAGGAGAAAAAAAGTAAGGTTGGATGCGATAGAAAAAGAAAAGAAAAGAAAATCTGTGAAAAAGAAAAAAAGAAAGACTAAAAGACCACGCCCAACCTGCATATGCTTTAAAATAAAAGGAAAGAAATAATGGCAGAAATAAAGTGAAAAATTGGTTAAGTGTGGACTCCAAAAGTTAGTGTAGTGCCAAAAAGGCTTAGCAAATGTCTATACGTATCATACCATCCCCAAGCCTACATTACAAGCCAAAGAAAAGTCCTATAGTGATCCTATCTTAATTGTTCGAAAGCTTAAGTAAAGAAAATAAAGGCAAGTCTATGGCATTTGACATGTATTGATTGGAACTTCTTTCTGAGAGAGAGTGTCTCTTGATCATCCCCATATTGACATGCTTGATTTCATATATGAGTGAGGAGGGACTTATTTGTTTGTGAGTGCACATGGGTTGTATTACTAGCTACTTAGTTGTTTGGGTAGTGTAACATTTATATATGCATGGTTGTTTGTTGCTAATGTAATACCATAGTTTGATTCCTTTGTGGCATATTGTTGTGCTTCATTAATACACATAGTTGGTTTTAAAGTGATTGAACTTTGAGAGGGTAATGTGTTTTGAGCTAAAATTGATGATTGGCTTCCATAGGTATCGTACGTTTCTCTTGGTTAAGCATCATCGTATTGTTTTGTTATCTTTTATTGCTTGAGGACATGAAACATTCTAAGTTGAGGGTCTTGATGTGCTATAGGAATATAGCACTTACGATTCTTAAACTATAGGAATATGAATATACTTAAGGCTATTTTGTTAGATTTGATGTGTTTTGGGGAGTGTTTTTCAGGAAATTAGGTTTTGGGATGCTAAATTCAAGAAGAACTATGAAAAGTGAAATTTTTGGCTACATACTTAAGCATTTTCTGGCATTTGTGGGACTTACCGAATGTAGTTTTGGGGTTAAAAGAGTGAGAAAAGACAAAAAATCCTTAGAAATCATCTGGAAAACATCTAAAAGTCATCCCAACGACTTCGGTCAATACTCCTAAGGTTTGGCTACGAGTTGTGGCCTGAGTCATAGTCAGAAACCCATTTTCAGCCTTTACTGTCCAACTTAAGACTTCCTTCTAACAACCTGTAAGGAGACCTTACAAGTCATAGCTCGGACAACTTCGACAGTGCTTCAGTATTTTGGCCATAACTTTCCACCCCAAGATCAGATTAACGCAAAATTGGTATAGTTGGAAAGATAATTGAATTGTCGATCTGTTTGTGCTTCTTGTGACAAAAAATTCTAAGTACAAAAAAAGTTATGCTTGTTTGAATATGATGTTAGTTATACTCTTCACAAGAACTTAATCGTTAAGGGATGTTTCCACTTGCCTATAAGCTAAGAGCTATTTGTCATTTAATATGCATGTAAAGTCACTAAAAAGCTCTATAATTGTTGAAATCTAGTTAGCTTATGAGTCATCACATCACCTTACAACTCATAGCCTTACTCGTGAAGAAGAAGCAAAGATGAAGAAGCTATATCATGACCCGAGGTAACCTTCTGGTCGCGACAACGGAGCTTACAGTCACTAGTGACCACAAGCTAACCCATGAGCTAGTTCCTGCCGTAAGAAGAAAGTAATCTAGTGATAAAACACATACATGGAAGATAAAATAATAAGGAAAAATAATTCTGAATACTAAAAGAAGATTCAATCACAAGTCTGTAAACATCTAATAAAATACTAAAATGCAACTAACAATACTGATAAACTGATAAGCTGTCTAATAGACTATCGGAATTTCCTAAAAGCCTTTATATAATGAATTATGGAGTTGAAGGGACTAAACCCCAACTAACTCCAACTGACTAAGTAAAAGAAATGCCAAAATAACTGAATGAATGATAAACTGGTCCTCGAAGGATGAGGACTCACTACTATTTGTGCTGCAGTAATGCTAGACGGTCTAGGTATGATCGAGAAATTGAGTGTCCAAACCTATGATATTAAACATCATAGCACAAAGACAAGTATGCGATCAATGCTTTGAATGTACTGGCACATAAGATAAGGTTAGGCTGAAATACATGGGATAATTATGCATGAAATAATGATTGACTCAATAGCATGAGATAACTGAACATGAATGCATGGAAAACTGAGATATCTAAGAATGCAAGACCAAGCATATAATATTTTAAAAATAATTGTAAACTGAAATACTGAAATCATATGACTGATTAATTGGAAATCTGTATGCCTTCGTCAAACAAACCTAAACTAAATTCTGTATTTAATACTGCACCGAGACTATAGGAGGTATTATCTAACCAACATACCCCAATCTAAACTAATAGGAGTCTATCCTATAACGCCAGTTTGAAAGGTTTCAGTACCGTGCCACGGGTATTAACACTGGATGACTATGTGGACCTACAAGGATGATGTCCCAAAGGACTAAAGAGTCACCCTATACTGGCAGGTGCTCTCATGAGATATGTTTCAACCCTAAACAGGTAGGAAGACATCTCAAACCTATGGTGGATACGTAGTTATGTAACTCAGGGATTTCTACTAAGGGTCACATATTAAAATATCAGGAATTCCCCCATTCCTGGGTTCGCTCGGTGCTGAATCCTACTCCAAACTGAAAGACAATGATTTCTAACTGAACAACATTTAACTGAGAAAACATCTTATAATAATAACTGACTGAATAATAATGCTCATGGTTAATCTAAAATCATTCTGAAGATACTGAAATTATGTAAACAACTAGGTATCGACTGTTCATAACCCACTAGCACTGAATGGAAATAACAAAAAAAGAGATATATAACAACTTTGAAAACCTTAATAGGAAATTATTATTCAAAACGCATCACTTAGGAATTTCATCAAACACATGGAGATCAAGACTTTAACATGAGGATGTTTTTAAACACAAGGAGATAGCATGATTACATGACATAAAACCATAAATTGAGGATTTATTCTGACTCGCATTATCATGATATGGGAATTACAACATTCAAAACATACTATAATCTATTCCACCTGAAAACACATATAATCTTAACTTTAAATCAAAATAACAAGGGGTTCATGGAGATAGTTCAAAAAAATCATGTAAAGACTCATAATTTAAGATCAAAAGGGGTTTTTGAACCCCATGGGTGAAAAGGGCCCATGGATGAATATCACATATTCCTTAAACCTTTAATCTTGGAAGAGAAACACCAATGTTGATACTTTAATGTAGGTTCTTGAATTTGGAAACTTGAAGTCTTGGTTTCCTTGGAGAGAAAGCAATTGAATTGATGATATTAGGAGATGAATAGGGTTTCTTTGATAGGAGAATTGAAGAAGAGGGGAAAATAATGTCCTAACTGGTGATATAAGTCATGATTTGATGACTTATATTGAGGGGAAAAAACTCAATTTCCTCTTAAGAATTTAAATTCATATCTGGATTGTGATTCACATACTCACCGCGATGCGGTGAAGGTGCCATCGAGAATAGCACCACTATGCAACCCTATCGCGATGAGTTGCTGGAATCGTGATCCAAATATAACCCAATCCTTGTTCGAAAAATCCAAAACATCTCTGAGACATGATCCTTACACCCCCGAACATGAATTAACCCAAAAACCAACATATATGGGTTGGTAAAACCCATTTAAAAACCCTCAAAGTTAAGAGGACTTAAAAATTACTAAGTCTCCAACACTTAGTGAAATTTTCAGAATTTAAGCTTCTTATGTATGCAACTAGAAGTCGAACTGAGATAAGATTATTATGGGGTATTACAATATCTCCCCCTTGGGAATATTCATCCTCGAATGTGACTGATTAAGGTGAAAGTTTTGAATTAAGGCAATAGAGATCACATACAAAACATACATAACTGGAAACATGATTACATGACTGAGTCTGAAACATGATACATAAACTGAACTGATTTTGTGAATTTATGCAATGACATAAGAATGATTATATAGCTGTCACTGAGAATGGAAAAGATATAATTTAAGAAAAAGAGATAATCTAAGGAAAAGTATTACCTTAAGCTGAGTCTGAGTTTACGGAGAAAAGATAAGGGTAATTGTTATGCATATCTGCCTCTGCTTCTCAAGTGGCTCCCTCAATAGACTGATTTTGTCAAAGAACTTTGACCAAGGGAACTTTTTTGTTCCTTAGTCTTTGAGTCTGATGATTAATGATCTCTACTGGAATTTATTCGTAAGAAAGGCTATCCTGAACATTTGTGCTTTCTAAATGAACTACAACAGCTGGATCACCAATACACTTTTTGAATAAGGAAACATAAAACACAAGATTCACTGATGCCAAATCTGCAGGAAACTCTAGCTCATAATCTACCTTCTCAAAATGACTCAAAATTTTATAAGGGCCAACATATCGGGGACTGAGCTTCCCCTTCTGGCCAAATTTCTTTATTCCCTTAATGGGAGAGATTTTCAAATAGACTAAGTCGCCAATGTCAAACTCAAAGTCTCTTCTCCTCACATTTGGATAGGATTTCTGACGGCTTTGGGTTGTCTTAAGACCTCCCCGATTAACTGAACTTTCTCCATTGTATCAAACACCGAATCTAATCCTATCAAATCAGCCTCACCCACCTCAAACAAACCAATAAGAGATCTATATCTCCTCCCATAGAGAGCCTCAAATGAAGCCATCTAAATACTAGAGTGATAACTATTATTGTAGGCAAACTCGATAAAAGGTAAGCGATCATCCCAACTCTCTTTAAAGTTAATAACACATGATCTCAATGTATACTCCAGGGTATGAATGGTCCTCTCTACTTGACCATCTTTCCGTGGATGAAAAATTGTATTGATATGAACTTATTTACCAAGAACCTTCTGAATCGCCTTCCAAAAGTGAGAGGTAAACTGAGTACCTATATCTGAAATAATTGATAATAATACTCTATGTAACCTAACCAACTCTCTGATATAGAGCTTGGCATAATCCTTGGCTGAATATGAAGTATGAGCTGGTTAGAAATAAGTTGATTTGATCATTTTGTCTATAATGAACCAAATCGAATCATGCTGATGATGCGTACGGGGCAAATCTATCACAAAATCCATGTTGACCACTTTTTACTTGTAAGTGGGGATGCTGAACTCCTATAATGTACTACTAGGCCTATGGTGCTCAACTTTAACCTACTGACAATTAGCACACTTAACTATAAATTTTGTAATATCCTGCTTCATACCACGCCACTAATAGACTTCCCATAAATCATGGTAAATCTTAGTGGCTCCTGGGTGTATAAAGTAACATGCACCATCTGCTTCTACTAAAATCTTCTATCTCAAGCCATCGACACACGACACACATAACCTACCCTAATATCACAACACCCCATCTCCCCCTTAGGAGAAAACCTCTACCTTCTGATCTCTAATTGATTCCTTCAACTTAACCAAACTTGAATCCCTATCTTGCTTTTCTTTTACTTTGGCAACCAAAGAAGATTCTGAACAATTTTGTACCCATATACCACCCTCAGTTGAATCAATCAACCGAAAACCTAATCTAGCCAGTTGATGAACCTCCTGGACTAACTTCTTCTTATCGTTCTCAACATGACCAACACTACCCATAGACTGTCTACTAAAGGCATCTGCCACTATATTGTCCTTGCTCAGATAATACAACACACTCATATTATAATCCTTTAATACTTTTAACCACCTTTTTTGATGAAGATTTAAATCTTTCTGTAAGGACATATACTGTAAACTTTTGTCATTCGTGAACACGTCAATATGTACCCCATAAAGATAATGCATTCAAATTTTCCAGGCAAAAATAACAGTTGCCAACTCAAGATCATGGGTAGTATAATTATTTTCATAGGGTTTAAGCATCCTAGAGGCATATGCTATGAACTAACCTCTCTGCATCAATACAAAACTAAGACTAACTTTAGAAGCATCACAGTAAATAACAAACCCATCTGAACCATCTGGAAAAGTCAAGACTGGCACTGAAGTGAGTTGAAGACTCAACTCACTTTCACGTCCTTGCTATTAGGAAAACTCTTTTCACAAGAATTTGACCACTGAAATTTGACTTTCTTCTGAGTCAATCAAGTCATGGGAGATTTAACAGACCAAAACCCTTAAACAACCCATCTGTAATAGCTAGCCAAACCCAAGAAGCTTTTGATATCTGATGGAGAGATGGGTCTGGGATAGTTTCTCACTGCTATGTTCTTTTGAGGGTTACCTTTAATTCCATCACAAAAAATAATATAGCCAAGGAAAGCTACTGATCTTAGCCAAAATTTACACTTACTAAATTTGGCGAACAACTGATGGGCTCTAAGAGTCTATAATGCAATTCTAAGATGGTCTGCATGATCACTTTCACTACAGGAATAGACAAGAATGTCATTAATGAACACTATAACGAACATGTCCAAGTACTTCTTGAATAGTTTGTTCATCAAGTCCATGAAAGCTGCTGGGGCATTAGTATAATACCCTAAAAAATGCAAATCAATATTAGCGTAATATTTCAAGATTATTCATATTGCATCATGGTACTTTGATTGTTTCATGATCAAGTTTGATGTCAATTAAGGTCTCAAATACGTCCTAGCTATTAGGCAAATCAAAACTTTTCTTACCGATAGAATTATTGGGAAGGATATTGGTATAGTCAACTTTAAATGAGTATTTTGAAGTTAGTCAGCTCATGTCCTAGCCTGGCAACTAAGTGAACGACATGAACTGATGGCTTCACATATCTGACGACTTATCAGCTAATGTCATTAGCCTTAGGCAAAAATTCATATATTCCAGCATCAAGTGACGACATGAGCTGATGGCTTATTATATATGTGATGACATCAGCCCAATGTCGTCAGCCGTAGTATTCAACATTTTCCAAACGGTTTGGGAGGGGCATTTTGGCATTTTCCCTTCACCCAAAGCTCAATAAACACTGAATTCAGCCTCTATTTTACTAAAATACATTTTTTCTCTCAAATTCTCTCAATAACAAGTGAGGGGTTTCCAATTCAAGATCCAAATCTCAAGGATTCTTCCATCAATCTTCCCAAATCCAGTATCAAGGTATGTCATGTGTTGATTAATGGGTTCCTTTCACCCATGAAAATCAAGAATTTATTTTCAAAATATAATATTTGTGTATTTATGAACGTTCATGATTTAAATAGAATTGAAATTCATGTTTATGATGTTATGGGGTTTTGATTCATGTTTTAAATTATATATTCCAATGATTGACCCTAGTATATGAAGATTTGCTTAATAATCATGATAAACCCCCTTCAATTTACAAGTTGATTGATGTATCCATGATTATTATATGTTTTGCTAATGGTATAACCAAATTATGCTCCCCTGTGTTTGACTAAATGCCTATGTAAAGGAAAAGTACCATACTAGTATAATAATATGAAATCTCCATTCATGTGCAAGTTTATGCACGTCAAGTGTTTAATGAAATTTCTTAGTCAATGAAGTATTGTTATATGTGTAGCCATTGTGGTGCTTTAGAACTTGTACTTCATGAAATCTTCAACTTATTGTATTTTGGATTGTGATGTTGGTCATGTATTCAAGAAAGTCATGCTTTATCAATTTCTTCTCATCGAGTCCTGGTGGTACTTGTACCTGAAAAATATAGCTATATGCCTAGAGTTAGTGTCATGTTTTCACGATATTCTCAGTCAATCCATGATCCACAAAACTCAGTCAATCATGTGACTCAAGAAAGCTATGTAATACAATAATCTCAGTACTATTCCGTCTATCAATAGAAACTTAGTTAGTTCAGTCCTGTTAAGTTCAGTAATCTATGTTCAGTATCTATTCAGATGGGAGTAGGAATTACCACCGAGTGAACCTAAGTATGGGAACACACACTTTCAGATGATGGTGTGATTCTTAGAAGTCATTCTTATGCTTCAGAACTATATAAGTAGCATAGGTTGAGACATCAACACTAACAGATAGGGGTTGTTAAGGTAGATAAACACTGTCAGATAAGGGTCCCACCATTTTTTTGGGGACACTATCAGATGACGGTCACCCACAGCGTGTCCTTACCAGTGGCATGGTATTGACAACCTTCTAATTGGGGTTACATATTAGACCCCAACACATCTATATTACATTATTTAGGATATGTAGGTTAGATGACTACTTCCCATAGTTTTTGTTATAGATCAGGACTGTCAGATACAGTCATTCAATCTCAGTAATAGAACTCAAATAGTTCTATAGAATTCAGGACTATCAGATACAGTCACCACAGAACATAATGGAACTCAGCTAGTTCCATCAGAAACTAGACTGTTAGATGTAGTCGCTCAGTATTAGTTGTTTTAGTAATATGGTTATTAGTATCTTATGTTATCAGTACTCAGATTCAGTAATCATGTTATCACAAACTCAGTTACAGTTATTATGTATTCACATATGTATTCTTACGTTTATGTTATTCAGTCAGTTAGTATAGTTCATGCATGTGAACCCTTTGCATTCAGTCTACCTTACATGCATACTAGTCTATTCAATCATACTGATGCATTTGCACTATGGTGTTGTATACCAATTGTTCAAAAGCACAAGCTCTAGAGCATTAGTAGCATTCCAGTACTCAGCAGTCAGAGTCAGCAATGAGTCCTCATCCTTCGAGGATATGAGCATTATTTTATCATTTTAGTACTTAGTTTATTTCAGTAATTGGAGTTAGTTGGGGATATTTCCTATCAACTCCTTATTTAGATAGTTAGAGGCTTTTCTGACCATTATGTTCAGTCAATTTATTAGTTTGTTTTGGGTATTTCATACTCCATACGAATGTTATATTTTATTAGATATTGTGTCATAGTTTTGAACCTTATGGCCTTACAGTCTTTATATCCGTATTGATATAGTATATTATATAGTGTTCAGGTACAAATATCAGTCATGGGTTAGCTTGTGGTCCTTTGGGGTCATGAGCACCGTGTAGCATTTCGGGTACTAGACTCGGGGCATTACAAACTTGGTATCAGATCCTAAGGTTCAATAGTGTCCTAGGAAATTTGAAAGTCACATCTAGTAGAGTTTTGTACATGGGTGTGTTGCATGCCATATTTATGTGCAGGACGCTATAAGAGGTTTTAGAAATAATTTCCCTTCTTTCAGTATTTATGTCATGCTAGTGAGCATAATCTTAGCTAATCTCTTAGTCTAATCTATTTCTCCCTTTCTTCTACAGAACATGCCTTCTAAAAGAAAAAATGGGAATCAGCCAGCCATTCAGCCAAACAATTCTTTAGGCGAATATGTTTCTCATGTAGAGTTCAGAGTTGCATTTACTACTCTTGCTCAGTTAGTTGCTACTCAGAATGACGACCAGCTATCATTTCAGCCAACCCAGTGGCTAATTCAGCTGCATCCAAGATTCAAGACTTCACCCGAATGAATTCTCCATCCTTTCTTGGGTCTAAGTCAGATGAGGACCCTCAAGAATTCATCGATCAGATTCATAAGGTTACAAAAATCATGGGGACTACTCCTAGTGAGAGTGCTGAGCTAGCTTCATATCAGTTGCAGGATATTTCCCACACTTGGTACAAACAGTGGAAGTCAGAAAAGCCAGTTGATGCAGGACCTATAAAGGGGAAGGAGTTTGTCACCGCATTCTTAGAGAGGTTCTTTCCCCTAGAGCTAAGAGAAGCTAAGGTGTTAGAATTCATCAACCTCAAGTAGGGAAATATGATGGTGAAAGATTATTCTCATAAGTTTACTCAATTAGCCAGATATGCCCCTCATGTGGTTGCAGACAGCAGGTCCAAGATGAGTAAGTTTGTTTCTGGGGTGAATGATAGTGTTGTCAATGAGTGTAGGTCAATGATGTTAAATATTGACATAAATTTAGCCAGACTTATGATTCATGCTCAGCTGATAGAGGAGCAAAAGATTAAGATGAGGGAGAAGCAGAATAAGAGAGTAAGGACAGGTAGTTTCAACTTTTCTCAGCCCAAATTAGAAGAAGAAAATTGTTCTCAGTTTCGTCCTAAGTCATCAGTTCCAGATCCTTTTTTGGCTAGTGCTCAAGATCCTAAGTTCAGGGATGGTTATAGAGATAGGTCCCTAGGCTCTAAGTCTTAGGGCAGTGTTGGTAATGCCCAAACTAATCCCCTTTGTCAAACTTGTGGTAAGAACCACAAGGATGTTTGCAGAGCTGACGACAATGTCTATTTTAGATCTGACAAGCCAGGCAACAGAGTCAGTGATTATCCCCAATCAGGTTATTAGGGTCAGCAGAACCATTTCTCAGCTCAGTTCGATCGCCCAAATCAGTAGGGTACCCTTTCCAGTGGTACTAGTGGGCAATACCTAAATAAACTTTATGCTCTCCAGTCCCAACAGGATCAAGAAAATTCTTCTGATATGGTTAAGGTACGTTAGAGATCTTTCACTTGCATTTTACACTTTGCTAGATCCAGGTGCTTCTTTTTCTTTTATTACTCCTTATATAGCAAACAATTTTGGAATTAGTCCCAAAATTCTAATAGAGCCCTTTTCAGTCTCTACCCCAGTAGGTAAGACCATCATAGCTTGACCGATATACAGGCACTGTCCGATTATGATATTTTAGAAAGTCACTTTAGCAGACTTAGTCAAATTAGAGATAACTGATTTTGATATCATTTTTGGCATGGATTGGCTTCACTCCTACTATGCCACAGTCGACTGCAGAAACAGAATAGTCCAGTTCTAGTTTCCAGATGAACCCTTTCTAGAGTGGAGGGGTAGTACTTCAGCATTCAGAGGTTGGCTTATTTTCTACCTTTAGGAAATGAAAATAATGTCTAAAGGATGTGTCTATCTTCTTTTTTGAGTTAAGGACACTAGTTTTGAAACTCCCAGTCTTGATTTTTTCCCATTCATGAATGAATATTCAGATATGTTTCCCGAAGATCTTCCCAGAATTTCTCCCGAAAGGAAAATAGACTTTGGAATTGATCTTCTTCTAGATACTCAACCTATATCTATTCTACCATATAGAATGGCTCCAGAAGAATTCAGAGAATTGAAAGAGCAGTTGAAGGATCTCTTAGATAAGTGGTTCATCAGGCCTAGCGTATCCCCGTGGGGTGCACCAGTCTTATTCGTGTGCAAGAAAGATGGTTCTTTCAGAATGTGTATTGATTACTGTCAGCTCAATAAAGTCATGGTCAAGAACAAGTTTCCACTTCCCCGTATTGACGATTTGTTTGACCAACTTCAGGGTGCCAGCTATTTCTCTAAGATAGACCTCAAATCAGGCTATCATCAGCTCAGAGTCAGGGAATGTGACATTCCAAAATTAGCTTTCCGAACTTGGTATAGTCACTTCGAATTCCTAGTCATGTCCTTTGGTCATACTAATACCCCAACAGCTTTTATGGACTTGATGAACTAGGTGTTCAAGCAGTACTTGGACATGTTCGTCATAGTTTTCATAGATGATATTCTGGTCTATTCCTGTAGTGGGCATTATCATGCAGACCATCTTAGAATTGTACTTTAGACTCTCAGAGATCATCAGTTGTTCACTAAATTTAGTAAGTGTGAGTTTTGGATAAAGTCAGTAGCATTCCATGGTCATATCATTTTTGGTGATGACATTAGGGCTGATCCTCAAAAGACCAAAGCGATAAGAAATTGGCCTTGCCCTGTATCTCCATTAGATATCAGGAGTTTCTTGGGTTTAGCTGGCTATTACAGACTATTTATTGAGGTATTTTTTTCTATTGCATCCCCTATGTCCAGATTGACTCAGAAGAAGGTCAAGTTTCAGTGGTCAGACCTTGCGAGAGGAGTCTTCAGGAGCTGAACACTCGGCTCACCTCAGCTCTAGTCCTAGATCTCTAGATGGTTCAGATGGGTTCGTAGTATATTGTGATACATTCATAGTAAGTTTGGGTTGTTTCCTCATGCAGCATGGTAAGGTCATAGCCTGCGCCTCCAGATAGTTTAAACCCTATGAGAAGAATTATCCGACTCATTATCTTGAGTTAGCAGCCGCAGTTTTTGCCTTAAAGATTTGGAGGCATTATTTATACGGTGTTCATATAGATATGTTCATAGACCATATGAGTATTTAGTACGTATTCTTTCATAAATATCTTAACCTCTGCCAGAGAAGGTGGTTAGATCTCTTGAAATATTATGACATGAGTGTCCTTTATCATTAGGGAAATGCCAATATAATGGCTGACACTCTTAGTAGTCTATCAATGGGTAGTATTGCTTATATTGAGGACATTAAGAAGAATTTAGCTCAGGAAGTCCATCATCTTACCAGACTAGGTGTTTTCTTTGTTAATACAGAGGAGGAGGATGTACGAGTTCAGAGTAGTTCAGACTCATCTCTAGTTTTTGAGGCGAAAGAAAAACAAGATAGAGATCCCAGTTTAGTCAAGTTAAAAGAGTCAGTCAAGGATCAGAAGGTTGAGGTTTTCTCCCAGAGGGAGATGGTGTTCTATGCTGTCAGGGTCATTTGTGTGTCCCAGGTTTAGATGACTTGAGGCAGCGAATTCTTGAAGAAGCGCATGGTATGCACTACTCTATTAATCCAGGGGCCACAAAGATGTACCGTGACTTGTAGGAGATATATTGGTGGAGTGGGATGAAAAGAGATGTTGTAGAGTTTATGGCTAAGTGCTCTACATATCAATAGGTTAAGATAGAGCATCAGAAGCCTAGTGGTCCCATGCAAGAGTTCATTATTCTCACCTATAAATGGGAAGAAGTGAACATGGACTTTATGATGGGTTTGCCACCCACATACTCGCCGTCAGCATGATTCAGTTTGGGTCATCGTAGACAGGATGAACAAATCATTTTCTTCCAGGTCATACCTCTTATTCAACTGAGGACTATGCCAAACTCTATATTAGGAAGTTGGTCAGATTACACGGTATTCCATTGACCATTATTTCAGACAGAGGTACCTAGTTCACCTATGACTTCTGGAAAGCATTCCAAAAAGATCTTGGTATCCAAATTCATCTCAGTACATCCTTTCATCCCCAAACAGATGGTCAAGCAGAAAGGACCATTCAGAACTTAGAGGATATGCTAAGGGCATGTGTAATTGATTTCAAGGGAAATTGGGATGACAACTTGCCTTTGATTGAATTTGCATACAACAACAACTATCATTCTAGTATTTAGATGGCTCTAGTTAAAGCTCTCTATGGTAGGAGATGTAGATCTCTAGTTGTTTGGTTTGAAATTAGTGAGGCCTCAGTCATACGGCCTGACTTGGTATTCGATGCCTTAGAAAATGTTTAGTTGATCAGAGAGAGACTTTGGGTTGATCAGAGCCAAAATCTTAGTCCCAAATATATCGGTCCCTTCAAAATTCTTAGTGACTTCAGCAAATTAGCTTATGAGCTCGCATTTTTTTCAGATCTAGCCTCAGTTCACTCAGTCTTCGATGTCTCTTTTCTCAAGAAGTGCCTAGGTGATCCAGCAGATGTAGTCCCTATTCAGAGCATAGATGTTCAAAACAGTCTCTCATATGAAGAAATTCTAGTCAAAATCCTTGACTACCAAATTCATAGACTAAGGAACAAAGAAGTCCCTCTAGTCAAAGTTCTTTGGCGAAATTAGTCCGTTGAGGGAGCTACTTGGGAAGCAGAAACAGACATGTGAACCAAGTACTCTCTCCTCTTCTCCACAAACTCAAACTCAGATCAAGATAATAACTTTCCTTAAGCTTATTCAGTTTCATGTTCAGATTTCCATTATAAACTTGGTACCAAGTACCATTATATATTCAGTCATGCATTCATGTGTCAGCTCAGTCATGTATTCATGCATCAGATATGCATATTAAATATGATAAAACCAGCTTATTAGTCATGTCAGTCATGAAATCATGCTTCAGTTGTGCATGTCCAGTATGTACTTTCAGTTATTATTTCTCTCAGTTTAATCAGTCTCATTCGAGGACGAATGTTCCCAATGGGAAGATATTGGAATACCTCAAAAAATATAAATCAAGATTAGTGCCATATTTCAAGCTTATGCATAGTAAATCATGGTTATTTGGTAGTTTCATGATCAATTTTTATGTCAATTAAGGTCTCAAATATGTCCTAGCTATTAGGCAAATTAAAACATTCCTTACCGATTGAATTCTTGGGAAGGATATTGGTATAGTCAACTTCAAATGAGATTATCTCTCGTTATATTATGTATTTTTAAGCTCATGACCCACCAAAATATATATAATTAAATTATCTTTCAAATGATACCAATTTCATCCAAATACGATATCGGAGCAAAAATTTATACCCATTTTACTCTAGCATATTAGCCTGGCAACTAAGTGACGACATGAGCTAACGGCTTATCACATATCTAACGACTTATCAGCTAATGTCGTCAACCTTAGGTAGAAAGTCATAAATTCCAGCATCAAGTGATGGCATGAGCTGACGGCTTATCACATATGTGACAACATCAGCCTAATATCGTCAGCTGTAGAATTCAGCATTTTCCAAATGGTTTTGGAGGGGTATTTTGGTATTTTCCCTTCACCCCAAAGCTCCATAAACACTGAATTCAGCCTCTATTTCACCAAAATACATTCTTTTCTCTCAAATTCTCTCAACAAAAAGAAGAGGGATTTCCAATTCAAGATTCAAATCTCAAGAATTCTTCCATCCATCTTTCCAAATCAAGTATCAAGGTATATCATGTGTTGATTCATGGGTCCCTTTCACCTTTGAAGATCAAGAATATCTTTTCAAAATACAAGATTGTGTATTTATGAACGTTCAGGATTTAAATAGAATTGAAATTCATGTTCATGATGTTGTGGGGTTTTGATTCATGTTGTAAATTACATATTCTAATAATTGACCCTGGTATATGAAGATTTTCTTAGTAATCATGATAAACCCCCTTTAATTTACAAGTTTATTGATGTATCCATAATTATTAGATGTGTTGATGATGGTATAACCAAAGCATGCTCCCCATGTGTTTGACTAAATGCCTATATGAAGGAAAAGTGCCATACTAGTATTATAATATGAAATCTCCATTCATGTACAAGTTTATGCATGTTAAGTTTTTGATGAAATGTCTTAGTCAATGAAGTATGGATATATGTGTAGCCATTGTGGTTCTTTAGAACTTGTACTTCATGAAATCTCTAACTTATTATACTATGGATTGTGATGTTGGTTATGTATTCAAGAAAGTCATGCTTTCTCAGTTTCTTCCCATCGAGTCCTAGGGGTACTTGTCCTAGGGGTACTTGTACCCGAAAAATATAGTTGTATGCCTAGAGTTAGTGTCATGTTTTCACGATATTCTCAGTCAATCCATGATCCACAGAACTCAGTCAATTATGTGACTCAAGAAAGCTATGTAATACAATAATCTCAGTACTATTCCGTCTATCAATAGAAACTGAGTTAGTTCAGTCCTGTTAAGTTCAGTAATCTATGTTCAGTATCTATTCAGATGGGAGTAGGAATTAGCACCGAGTGAACCTAAGTATGGGAACATACACTTTCAGATGATGGTGTGATTCTTAGAAGTCATTCTTATGCTTCAGAACTATATAGGCAGCATAGGTTGAGACATCAACACTGTCAGATGAAGGTTATTGAGGTGGATAAACACTGTCAGATGAGGATCCCACCATTCTCTTTTGGGGACAATATCAGATAAGGGTCACGTACAGCTTGTCCTTACCAGTGGTGCGGTATTGACACTCTTCCAATTGGGATTACAGATTAGACCCCAAACAGCTATATTGCACTTTTTGGGGCATGTCGGTTAGATGAATACTTTTCATAGTTTTAGTTACAGATCAGGACTATCAGATATAGTTATTCAGTCTTAGTAATAGAACTCAGATTGTTCTATAGAATTCAGGACTATCAGATGCTGTTACCTCAGAATAAAACAGAACCCAGCTAGTTCCCTAAAAAACTAGACTGTCAAATATAGTCACTCAGTATTAGTTATTTTAGTTATACGGTTATCAGTATCTCATGTTATCAGTACTCAGATTCAGAAATTATGTTATCACAAACTCAGTTACAGTTATTATGTATTCACATATGTATTCCCACGTTTATGTTGTTTAGTCAGTTGATATAGTTCATGCATGTGAACCCTTTGCATTCAGCCTACCTCACATGCATTCTAGTACATTCAATCATACTGACACATTTGCGCTATGGTGTTTTATACCATAGGTTTAAAAGCACGAGCTCCAGAGCATCAGTAGCATTTTCGTACGCAACAGTCAGAGTCAGGAGTGAGTCGTTATCCTTCAAGGAAATGAGAATTGTCTTATTATTTAGTACTTAATTTATTTCAGTAGTTGGAGTTAGTTCGGGACATGTCCCATCAATTCCTTATTCAGACAGTTAGAGGCTTTTCTGACTATCATGTTCAGTTAGTTTATTAGTTTGTTTTGGGTATTTTATACCCCATTGACATGTTATATTTTATTAGATATTGTGTCTCAATTTTGAACCTTCTGTCCTTATAGACTTTATTTCCTCATTTACACAGTATATTATGCCATGATCAGGTACGGATATCACTCATGGGTTAGCTTGTGGTCCTTCGGGGTCATGAGCACTGTGTAGTATTTTGGGTACCAGATTTGGAGCATTACAATTTGTTAGTCTAAATGAAATAATTAGAGAATCAAAGTGACCATACTGAGTTCTGAAGGATGTCTTCGAAATGTCATATCCTCTAACTCTGAGCTGATGATAGCTAGATCTGAGGTCTATCTTAGAGAAATAACTGGCACCCTAAAGTTGTTCAAACAAGTCATCAATCCTGGGGAGTAGATATTTATTCTTGATTGTTACTTTTTTTAACTGATGGTAATCGATGCACATTCTGAGAGAACCATCTTTCTTATGCATGAGCAAGATTAGAGCACCCCATGGGGAAATAATGGGCCTGATTAATCCCTTATCTAAGAGATCTTTCAACTGTTCTTTCAACTCCCTAAGCTCAGCTAGAGATATTCTACAAGGCAAAATAGAGATAGGCTAGGTATCTGGAAAGAGACCTATTCCAAAGTCTATTCCCTTTTGGGAGGAACTCTAGGAAGATCTTCAGGGAAAATGTCTGGAAATTCCCTTACTACTGAAACTGACTCAAGATTGGGAGTCTCAAAGTTAAAGTCTTTGACTTGAACAAGATTGTAAATGCACCCTTTAGATATCACCTTTCTTGGTTTAAGATATGAAACAATCTGACCCCTAAGAGCTGAAGTACTACCACTTCATTCAATGAATGGTTCATTAGGAAACTAAAACTTAACAACTCTATTTCTACAGTAATTGAAGCATAGAATGAGTGGATTCGATCTATACTTAGAATGACATCAAAATTAGTTATCTCTAACTCCATAAGATCAACTGAAGTGATTTTTTGGGATACTGTAATCGGATGATTTTTGTATACCCGTCTGGCTATGATAGACTTACCCACAGGGGTAGACACTGAGAATGCCTCCACTAATATTTCTGGTCTAACACCAAAATTAACAGCTATATAGGGATTTACAAAAAAAAATTGAGGCTCCAGGGTCTAATAAAACATACACATAAAGATGAAAGACCTGTAACGTACCCGTAACCACATCAGGAGAAATTTCCTGATCCTGTCGAGACTAAAGTGCGTACAACCTATTCTGATGCTGCCCACTGGTGGTACTGGATGTAGTGCCCTGCAGAGTTGGATGACCTACTGGCATTGCTACAAAATTATTCTGAACCTTCTGGCAATCATTCCTACCTTCTACATACCCACCAGGAACTCCTTGATTCTATGGCCTTGCCCTCCATACCCAAATCACACATCACTGCCAGCCCTGCATTCACCTAGATGATTCTTACCATGTCTCTGACAAAGTAAGTTAGTACAACTACTATTTATAATACCCTATGACTTAGAGCTTAGCGCCCTATCTCAACTGTCGTTCCTAAACTTTGGCACTAGCACACTACCTGAAGATGGATCTGGGGCTAAGAATTTCTAATGAATCTAAGAAAGGTTTCCCCACTCTAACATCAGCTGCAAAAATTTAAAAATACCTATCCTAGCCCTCTTACTCTCTCTTTCTTTCTCCTTAATATTCTCCTTGTCAATCTGCTGATCATGAACCATAAGTCTCAATAAAACTATCTCCTTAATCAACATTGTGGTTCTACACTCCTTGACCATACTATCAGCTACACTAGAGACAAACTTACTCATTCTAGACCTATTATCAACCACAATCAAAGGAGCATACCTCGCCAATTGAGTAAACTTAAGTGAGTACTTCTTCACACTCATAGTACCCTTCTTCAAATTTATGAACTCCTAAACCTTAGATTCCCTCAACTCCAGTGGAAAGAACCTGTTTAATAAAGCCATGGCAAACTTCTCCCACTCAACAATCTTTCTTTCATTGCTTATACCAGGTGTGAGCTACATCCTGTAACTGATATGTAGACAACTTTGCACTCTCACTTAAAGTGATACCCATTATATTTGTCACTTTCTAAACCATATCAAGAAACTCTTGTGGATCTTCCTCAAACTTGGATCCTAAAAACAAAGAGGGATTTATCCAAGTGAAATCTCGAACCCTAGCTACAACTGTATTTACAATTGGATTGGCTGGGGGAATGACCTGCTGATTGTTCTGAGCATCTACAGAATGGGATAGTCATAAAATAGTCTTTGAATTTAGCATGAATGACATGCTCATTCAGGGGATCTTCCTGAACAGGCGGTGGTGTGGGATGATTCCTGTTTCTTCTTCCGTTGTTTTTTTGGGAGGCATTGTCTGTAAAAGAATAAAGGATGAGTCATAAAGAGAGTTTAAATAGAGCTCATTCTCTTTCATATGACATAAACATTGAAAGAAGAGAAACTTTTTCTAAAACATCATATAGCCTTTTTGCCCATAAGTGTGGAGCGCTTCACACCCATGCACAAGACTCTACTCAATGCGGCTTTCAGACTCCCTGGGACACTGTAAAACTATAATACCCCGTACTAATCTTAGCTTGATTCAGCTCTTATTTGCATTCTTAAGGGGCTTAAGGCTTGAAATTTTCACTACATGTTGGGGACTTAGCCATTTTCAAGACCCCTAAACTTCAAAGATTTTTATTCTAGTTTTTCCGACTTCGAGATGTTAGTTCTTAAGTTGATTCATGTTCAGGGATGTAAGAAGTATATCTTGGAGGAGTTTCAGAGTTTTTGGACGAGGATTGGGGCATGTTTGGATTTTGATTCTAGAACCTCCAAAACACATTCCAATTGAGAATTTAAATGACTGAGGGGCAGTAACATCTTTTCTCCTAAATCTAAGTCATAATAACCCAACTTATATCAATAATTTAGGCATTATTTGCCTATTTTCCTCTAATTTTCTATCAAAGAAACCCTAACCCTCTCCCAAGAATATCAAATTCAATTAGATTTTTTTCAATAAAAACCAAGAATTCAGTCTCCCAGTTCTAGAACTTAAACAAACCTTTCAAGATTGTGTTTCCCTTTCAACCATAAGGATTTAAGGTATGTGGGAGTTCATCCATGGTCCCCCTTTCACCCATGGAGCCCAAAAATCCTTTTCTTTCAATTAAAGAATGAATTTTCTATGATTATGGTATTTACTATATTCAAGAAAGGTTTAATTCATGTTTTCATGGTAGTTTAAATTTAATTCATCCCATGTATGATCCCATGAAATATTTGATTTCCTCATGCTTTGGATTTCAGTTTCCCATGTTTTATTCAAGCGAATTACATGTTAAATCCCTAAATTATGAAGTTATCCATGTAATCGTGTTGCCTCTTCATGTTAAAGATATTCCTATGTACAAGATTATGATTCTTACATGATTGATGAAATATCCATATTTTAGGTCTTTGAACCATGATTTAATACTACAGTTTTAATTTTAAATGTTATGTTTTATGACCATTCAGTAGTGGTGGATTATGAACACTCGATACCCATGTGTTTTTACATGATTTTCAAATTTTCATGTATGATTTAGTTAAACCATGATTTTCCTATTTAATTGGTTATTATGATAATAATGAGCACTATCAGTCATGAAATCATGTTCAGTTAAACTTTGTCTAGTTTTAGTCCAGTATCAGTTTATACGTTAATAATTACCCTAGAATCTGTATGCACTATTATTTTTAGAATACCATGACCCGAGCTTATCATTTATCATTTATCAGTGTATGCGCCAATTAGTATTTCAGTGTCTTTCAGTTGGGAGTAGGATTTAGCATCGAGTGCACATAGGGATGACATCTCCCCCGTCAGTTAGGCATGCGATGTTAGTAGTAGTCCCTAAGTTCCAAAAGTACGGTGCCACCATAGATTTTGAGGGGGGGCCCGTCAGTTAGTCATGACACCCTCATTCTTCTAGCCATCAGTTTAGTGATCACTACAATTCAGGTTTTATTCTGATAGCAAGGATAAAACAACCCTTCTTAATGTGGGTCAGACGTTGGACTCCATGATAGTTTTTATATTGGTTAGATGATAGCTACCAATTTATTATTACAGTATTTAGTGTATTTTTAGTTTAGGTTTTCTTGACCAAAGAATACAGACCCTAGTTATTCAGTTATCAGATTTTAGTCTTTCAGTTTAAAAATTATATTAGAAATATGCTTATGCTTGGTCTAGCATTCTCATATATTACATTTTCATGCATCCATGTTCAGTTATCTTATGTTGTTCAGTTAGTCCTTATCTCATATGCACAGTGTGTCCACAGTTTTAGTCCAGTTATTCAGACTAAGTTCTATTCAGTATTACATAATCAAAATTTAGTCATTAGCTATTCAGTGTTTGGATATTAGTAGTCTGTATTCATATATTAGCTACTTAGTATATAGGCATTAGCTTTCCCCTTTCATACATTTCAATCATTTCGTCACCTAGACATTAGTTATTCAAGTAACTAGATCAGTTCAGTACATGTATTTTTTGTTTCACATGTTCATGAATAATGTTTCACTGTATTCCGACTTCAGCTCTACTTATTCTACAAAAAGTAATGTTTTAAGAACACTAGGTTTGGTGATTCACCAGCTTATCAGATTATGTTTATTACTCATGTTTGAAGATATTTCAGCTTTCAATTTATTTTAGTATCTTGGTGAGTCTAGTTACCCTTTGCATGCATGTTTTAATATTTCGTATGAAATCATTTTTACTTATTGCATTCACCCTCGCTTACTCAGTACATTCCTGAATTATTGATCCACATATATGTCTGTGTGGCTACATTATTTCATAATGTAGGTACCAGTTGTAGATCCATATCATGATCATACAGTTGCAGATTCCAGCCAGCAGTTGATGAGTTCTCTGATTTCGAGGACTCCAGCCAGACATTGTTCGTGTACTTTATTTCTATTATTAATATGTATTGATTAGTGATAGTTTGAGGCATGTCCCATTATTATATTCATATAATAGAGGCTTCATAGATGTCAGCCAGAGTCAGCCATGTAATTTCAGTTCTCTCTTCAGTTTTTCAAATTATAAGTTGTATCAGTACTATATTTTTCCTATATTTTATCATAATTATATTTACACATAGTAGAACTAGCTATTTAATATACTATAAATTAGTTGCTCAAGCAGTATGCCAGTTCATGGGTTAGCTTGGGGTCACTTGTGGTTTCAAGCACTGTGTTACGACTAGGGGTAGTCTCGGATCATGATAAAAATCTTAGGCTCTGATACCAAGTTTTTTGACAACCCGAGGCTACCTCTTCATCACAACAACGGAGCTTACGATCACAAGTGATCACAAGCTAACCCATGAGTTGGTACGTGTTATGAGCACCGAATAATTTGGTAATAAACATGTATGCGGAAGATAAAATAATGAGGGAAAATCAATTTGAATACTTAAATAAGATTCAATCACAAGTCTATAAAAATCTAATAAAATATTGAAATGCAACTAACAATACTGATAACCGACTAGCTGTCTAACTGACTGTTTGAAAAGCCCTAACTGATGGACTGTGGAGTTGATGGGACAAACCCCCAACTAACTCCAACTCACTAAGTAAAAGAATTCCAAAAAATTAAATAAAATATAAACTTGTCCTCGAGGATGAGGACTCACCACTGCTGCTGCTATAATGCTGGACGCTCTAGGTACAATCAAGAAATTGAGCATCCAAACCTATGATATTAAACATCATAGCACAAAGAAAAGTATGCGATCAGTACTTTAAATGTTCTACTACATGAGATGAGGTTAGGATGAAATACATGGGCTAACCGTGTGAGAAATAATGACGGACTAAATAGCATGAGATACCTGAACATGAATGCATGAAAAATTGAGATATCTGAGAATACAAGACCAAGCATATAATATTTCTGGAATAATTTATAAACTAAAATACTGAAATCTTATGAGTGATTAACTGGAAATTGTATGCCTTGGTTAAAAAAACCTGAACTAAATTCTATACTGAATATTGCACTGAGATTATGGGAGTTATCATCTAACTAATATACCCCAATTTGAACTAATCAGGGTCCAACCTGTAACCTTAATTGGAAGGGTGTCAGTACCATGCCATGGGTACTAACACTGGCTGACGATGTGGACCCACAAGGCTGATGTCCTAAAGGACTAAGGAGTCAACCTATACTGGCAGGTGCTCTTATGAGATATGTGTCAACCCTAAAATGGTAGGAAGATATCTTAAACCTACACTGACTACATAGTTATGTAACTTATGGATTGCTACTAAGGGTCAAACCTTAAACTGGTAGGAATGCCCCCATCCCTAGGTTCACTCGGTGCTGAATCCTACTCTTAATTGAAAGACACCGATTTCTAAACTAAACTAAGTTTAACTGAACAAACAACTGGTCATAATAACTGACTGAATGACAATGCTCATGGTTTATTTTAAATCATTATAAAGATACTAAAATTACGTAAACAACTAGGTATCGGGTGTTCATAACCCACCAGCATTGAATGAAAATAACAAAAAAGGGACATATAACAACTTTGAAAACCTTAATAGGAAATCATTATTCAAAACCTATCACCTAGGCATTTCATCAAACACATGGAGATCAAGACTTTAACATGAGGATGCTTTTAAACATAAGGAGATAGCATGATTAAATGACAAAAAGCCATAAATTGATGATTTATTCTGACTCACATCATCATGATATGAGAACTACAACATTCAAAATGTACTATAACCCATTCCACTTGAAAACACATATAATCTTAACTTGAAATTGAAATAACAAGGGGGTTGGGGAGATAGTTCAATAAAATCATGTAAAAACTCATAATTTAAGATAAAAAGGGGTTCTTGGACTCCATGGGTGAAAAAGGCCCATGGATGAACATTACGCATACCTTAAACCCTTAATCTTGGAAGAGAAAAACCAATCTAGATGCTTTCTTGAAGGTTCTTGAATTTGAGAACTTGAATTCTTGGTTTCCTTGGAGAGAAAGTAATTGAATTAATGACCTTGGGAGATGAATAGGGTTTCTTTGAGCGGAGAATTTAAAAAGAGAGGCAAATAACGCCCTAACTGGTGATATAAGTCATGATTTGATGACTTGGATTGAGGGAAAAAGACACAATCGCCCCTCAAGCATTTAAATTTGTAACTGGACTACGATTCACATGTTTACCACGACTCAGTGAAGGTGCCATCAGGAATAGCACCGCAATGCGGCACTATCGCAATGAGCTGTTGGAATCGTGATCTAAACATGATCCAATCCTCATCCAAAAAATTTAAAACTTCTTCGAGACATGCTACTTACACCCCTGAGCATGAATTAACTCAAAAACCGCCATATCGAGGTTGATAAACCCATTTAAAAATCCTCGAAGTTAAGAGGCCTTATAAATGACTAAGTTCCTAGCACTTAGTGAAATTTTTAGAATTTAAGACTCTTATGCATGCAACGAGAAGCCAAACTATGCTAAGAATATTATTGGGCATTAAGAGTGGAGGCTTAATATGACTCGTAAGGAGTGACTACGAGTCGTGGTGAGGAACCTTAAGGATAGCAGAAGCTTGGATCCTTTCAGATGATCACTTGAATGCCTATGACTAGCAACGTATGACTTATAAGGGGAACTTACGAGTAGACCATACGAGTCGTAAGTTTAGCTGACTTAGTTTTCCTATTCCATTTTAGTTAGGATTTGTTTCCTAGGGTTTTCATGTATTCTAATTACACTTCTATGATGTTTTTAAGTCCTAATATATATGGATAATTAAGTTTTCTTATTTTATTTAGGATTTGATTTCTAGGGTTTTCCTATTTTATTTAGGATTTGATTTCTAGGGTTTTACTATTTTATTTAGGATTTGATTTCTAGGGTTTTTTGTAATCTATAAATACCCTTTAGACTTTGTATTAATTATTTTCATTCATATATTGATCATTCACATATTTAGGGATAAGCCCCTGGGCTATCTTATACTCTTCTTGTTCTTTGTTTTTTATTCAATTTAAGAATTTAGGATTTATTCTTTTATTATTTTGAGATTGATTTTGTAGTTTTGTATGTGGATTCCATGATTGATCTCATAACTATGAGCGGCTGATTCCCTCAGCTATGGTTTTGGGAATCCTAGCAGATTAACAAAGTAGAGGAGGTGTTAATTCATTCTAGATAAAGATTTTACACGTATTGTGATTGTCTTCAGTTAAATTAATTTCTTAGCAGTGGCCAACGTGATGAACCACTTGTATTCACTACTTTCTTAGAAAGAGAGGTAGAGATCGGGAAAACACACCACAACAATAATTTAAGACCTCCATCGATCAAATAATTCCCGCTTTCTCATGTAATTAACTTGAGACCCAAAAGGTAATAGTTAATCTGAGATCTAGGGTAAGGGTTAGTAATGCAACACTTTGAGACTCACAAGGTAAATAATAAGATTTTCCATTTTGCATGCATGGCATTGGAATAGTTCAGCAGTGCACGATAACTGTGCGGAGTTGAGAAGGAAGGGGGAACACATGCCTAGTGTTTTGCTTACATTCTTTACAACCAAGAGCAACCAATTCTTTTCTCTTTTACTATTTTAGCAAATTCCCTCTTTTACTTTTACTCATTGCCTGGTGATTTTAATAATTTTGAGACAGATTTTTGGCATATTCCCTGTGGGATGATCCCAACCTAGTTGAGTTACTAGATTTGACAACAAAATCTTTATCCCTCTAAGGAGGTGTACTTTAGGAATTATCAAATTTTGGTATTGTTGCAGGGGAATATGGTGTCGCAATTCTTAATTGAAGTTGTTAGAGTTATTGGGTTTTATTTACTTTTTTATTATTTTGTTGAGCTACTCTTCTTGAGAGAACAACTTTGCTAGAGGTTGTACAACGTTATGATGACTCTTTATTTATTGATCCTTTTTCTTTTGATATGGTGCATTATTTTAGAAGCATGATCAATATATTGTTGGAACATAATGAGAGCATACTTGACACGTTTGTACTCTTGGAAAAAGGAAGACAAGATCACTTTAAAAGGTTGATAGGTTTGGCTTGGATATCTACCACTTACAAGTAGAGGTTGATGTAAAAGCTTCTACATGTAACACCCAACAATCTAGTTATGGGTGGTGTGAGACTGAAAGAACTTTGAAAAGCCAACTTGATGAGCTAAAATTGGAGGAGTCAAAAATTGGTCATGCTCTTGTGGATAGCGTCACTCTTAAGGAGAGTATATTAGAGTTATGTAGGGATGTAAAGAAGACTACAAATCCTGAGTTGGAGCATGTTGGACCTCATTTAAAGCATTTTTCCATATTGTATTTGGCTAGTCAGATCTTAATCGAGCCATCCAAGATAGTAGAAGAGTGCAAGGAGAAGGAAACTTAAGTATATATTCTTGAATTTGATAAGCCAGAATCAAAGAACTCCATTCCTCACGTAAGGGACAATAAGTACAACATGCCACATCTATTTCTTGGTCATTTATTCTTATACCTCTGCCCCATGAGTATAATAGAAAATTAGAAAAACAATTAAGGGTATAGTTCATAAGTTCAAAGTGGAAAGAGAAATTTAAAGGCCAACTCTTGGGATACCTTGATGAATTTTGAGTAATCAAGGTATCCATGGGCTTGTTGGTGAAGTCTGATACCCAACATAGCTCTGTCATACTGTGATGTAAAATCAAGCACTACTTGGAAGGTAACCTAAGGTGTTCTATTATTTGTATTCATGGTTGACGTCAGATCCCCACACCTATGGTGCCACAAGTATGTTCCTAACTCTCTTGTTCTATAGTGGTTGATGCATTAGGGACAATGTATTATTTTAAGTTGAAGGTGGGGCTACTTGTAGGTCTTGATGTCCTATTACAGTTTTTATTATTGTGCCTCATTTCCCCTGAGTCCTGTTCCTAGTAGAGATGACATGTTATGGCATACTATGTTTTGTTTCATGATATTTTGTGGTTAACTAGGAGAAAAATAAGTATCTAGGGCAGTTGACATATTTTTATTGATATTTGAGATAAATGATAAATACCTTTCCAATTTTCTATTTTTTTACTATGTGATATGTATAAATATGCATCTTTTGTGAATTTTTTTATAGCATAAGTATTAGGGACATGATAATCATTGCGAACTGGTGCATGAATCAGATAGGTGATAGCTTTCAATATTGACTCTGTGGCATGTGCATGTGAAATGCTACTCAGTTCCCTTTGTGTGTTAAATCAAGAACATGTTAGGTTAGTCTTTCTAGGTTGTAGATAGTGGTTAGGAAAGGATCATAGGATGTTTCTAACATTAGTCCACTTTTAGCCTAATTGACCTTCCATGTGTAAATTAGTATCCTTTGATCTTGATCTTTGAGCATTACAACCTTTTTTTATTGTTACACCTATAACCTTATCATTTATATTACAATGAACCTGTTTTTGCCCTGGTCTTCCTTGGACATTGTGCACTTTAACTCAGGCAAATAGCCTAAGTTGAGGGTGGCTATCTGTAACACCCTAAAACCTCGTCCCGAGACGTCACACGGTGCTCTAAACTATGAATAACCTTAAGCTAACCCTGTCTTCCTTCTACTAAGTTTGAATCTCAAAATAAGGAAATATAGATATAAAATCATAGTAAATGCGGAAAACCGTCTGAGTTAACTGAGAATATCTGAAAATACTAATCTCAAAAGTCTAATAAATCAATACTAAAAATCTATATCAACTCTATTACTAATAACTAGAGAGTCACTGGGACAAACCCCCAACTAACTTAAAATGTCTGAAAAATACTGAAATAATCTGTACTTGAAAGCTAAAAATCTTAATGACTAAGTCCCCAAACTATGAGGACTCACCAACTGTCGAAATGTAGATGGAGATGCTAGAAATCACTCACACTGCTGAAACTGAGCACCTAAACCTACATTATGAGACAATGTAGCACATAGACGTATATGTGGATCAGTACTTTGAGGATGTACTGAGTATATGGGGTGAATGAATAAGTAAAACATTATCTCGAGGCGAATGCATGAGCAAAACATTATCTCAACATTTATATCAGTTTGAAAAGGAATGCATGCTAAATATAAATGACTGACATAAACTGGAATATCTGAAAGCTAAAAATTGTAATCTTGAATAATAAAACATATTGTATAAATCTAGTGAGTCATGACATTTAGTTCTAAAAGCTTGTGCTAGTGTTCTGTTTGTAAATCATATTGTCTAAGTGTAGAAAGGACTCACATTTATATCTGAAATTTGAGGATCAAGGTCAAATCTTTTTTGAAAATCTGAAATTAAGCTGATCATGTGATACTTAAAGCATAATTTTTCTTGGAATAATGATATTCAATCTAAAGCTAATAACCCATGCATCAATGTCATGTCAAAATATCATAATATTCATACTTGGTAGTGAAAATAATGGTAATTCAACCCAAAATATAGAATTTACTGCTATACGTATGAAAATATGGAAAGAGACATGCAATTCAACGACAAAATATCTCAAAAACTCATAATCTTGCAATTAACAATAATGGGTATGAACCTTAATTTAAATCTCATGTATATTCATACAAAATCATGTAAATTTGTAGTTAAAAGCTAGTTTTGGGCATAAGAAAGAGGATCCTTGTTCATAAACCCCACATACCTTACTTGATGAAATTTCTAAGGAAGCTTGAACTTGAATCTCTATTTGTTCTCTTGAAGATGAACTCTTGAGTATCTTGATTTGGGAATCCTCAATTTTGGGTATTCTTGGAGAAACAATGGAGGAAATTGGATTTCTTGGATCTTAAGTTTTGAGATCTAGAGTTTTTTTTTTCTTTTAGAGATAATTGATGAAAATATGCATAAAGTGCTTAAGAATGACCTTAATTCCTTGTTTTGGACGAATTGTCGGGGCTTGGGAATTGA
The DNA here is from genome assembly GCA_026120095.1 of Capsicum chinense. Classification (NCBI taxonomy): domain Eukaryota; kingdom Viridiplantae; phylum Streptophyta; class Magnoliopsida; order Solanales; family Solanaceae; genus Capsicum; species Capsicum chinense. The sequence goes on from JAPEIP010000003.1 coordinate 99,691,210, forward strand.
CTAAATTTCCCTTTTAAATTTTTAATTAGAACTGGAAAAGAAAGAAATTTCCGATTTAGCATGCCACCGCGATGCACCACTATAAACGATCGCTCAATGGAAAAGGGATGAGTGGGAACTGGAAAACCAACGCGACATGGAGCTATCATGGTGTACTACAGAAATGCAATTTTGGCCATCACCGCAACACACCACCATCGTGGTAAGACACTAGAAATTGACAATTGAGAAATGGGGATTGAACACGATGTGGGCTTATTCCAAAGGTCCATTAGAATTAGATAATTACCATCTTGGCATCCACCGCGATGCGGTGAATGTCTAAATGCCACGCTGCTTCACTAAAAATGCCATAACTTCTCAACCGAGTAACAGATTTAGGCAAAATTGGTATTGTTGGAAATCTTTCTACACACTGGAGGGTCTAGAACTAGAAAACTCAATATGTATCAAAGATTATTCATTTTTGAAGCTAACCCTTGACATTTTAGAGTCTAAATTAATCTTGGAAAAAGTGTGGGATATTACATTATCTCCCCCTTGGGAACATTCATCCTCTAATGTGGCTAGTTAAACTGAAAATGCTAAGGAATCTGAGGTTATATGCTAATATACACAACTGAAACAACTGTATAATTGAATTTAAAGGACACTGAGTGATTTAGCTTATCTGTGAGTTCATGAATTTATATGATGACAGCTCTATGACTGAATCTGAGATTGGAAAAAAACTGAATTAAGGAAAACTGTTACCTTCGATTGAATCTGAGTTTGTGGCGAAGATATGAGGATACTTGGTATGCATGTCTACTTCTGCTTCCCAAGTAGTGCCCTCAACAGACTGATTTTGCCATAGTACTTTGACCAAGGGAACTTCTTTGTTCCCTAGTCTACAGATCTAACGATCAAGAATCTCTACTAGAACTTCTTCATATGAGAGGCTATTCTGAATATCTGTAATTTCTAGAGGGATTATAACAGCTGAACCGTTCATGCACTTCTTCAATAAGGAAACATAGAACACTGGATGAATTGAGGACAAGTCTATGGGTAGCTCAAGATTATACACCACTTTTCCAACATGACTCAAAATCCAGTAGGGACCTATATATCAGGGACTAAGCTTTCCCTTTTTGGCAAATCTCTTCTCCCCCTTCATGGGTGAAACTTTCAAGTAATCAAGGTCATCAACCTCAAACTCAAGATCTCTTTTCCTTACGTCTGCATAAGATTTCTGATGACTGTGGGCTGCTTTCAATCTCTCTCGAATCAACTGAACTTTCTCCATGGATTCAAACACTATATCTGGTCCAATCAAAATGGCCTCACCTACTTCAAACCAACCTACTAGAGATCTACATATCTGCCCATAAAAAGCCTCAAACAGGCCATCTGAATACTAGCATGGTAACTGTTATTCTAGGCGAACTCATTCAATGGAAAGTGTTCATCCCAACTGCCTTTGAAATCAAGAACACATGTCCTCAACATATCCTCTAGAGTCTGAATGGTCCTTTTTTCTTGACCATCTGTCTGCGGATGAAAAGTTGAAGTCAGATGAACTTGGGTGCCAAGACCCTTCTAAAAGGCTTTCTAAAGCTGAGAGGTAAACTGAGTACCCCTATCTGAGATGATAGACAAAGGAATTCCATGCAATCTAACTAACTCTTTGATATACAACTTCGCATAATCTTCAGTTATATAGGACATGTGAGATGTCAATAAATATGCTGACTTAGTCAATTTGTCTACTATCACCCAAATTGAATCATGTTGACGACGCGAATGAGTAATCCAGTCACAAAGTCCATATTCAATGATTCCCACTTCCAAGTAGGGATACCAAAATCCTGCAACATACCACCAACTCTTTGGTGCTCTACCTTAACTTATTGATAAGTTGCATACTGGGCTACAAACTCTGCTATATCTTTCTTCATACCACTCCACCAATATATTTCCTGCAAGTTACGGTATATCATGGCACACACTATCTACTCTGGTATCTCAACACACCATCTCCTCCTTGGGAGAAAGCCTCTACCTTTTGGTCTTTAACTAACTCCTTCAGTTTGACCAAACTAGAACTACTCTTGACCCAAACATTCCCTTCAGATAAATCAACCAACCTCACACCCAATCTATCTAACCGGTGCACTTCTTGAACTAACTCTTTCTTATCCTTCTCTATATGAGCAACACTACCCATAGACAATCTACTAAGGGCGTCTGCCACTACATTGGCCTTTCCCGTATAATACAACACACTCACATCATAATCCTTCAACAATTCTGACTACCTTCTATGATGGAGATTTAACTCCCTCTGAGTAAACACATACTACAAAATTTTATAGTCCCTAAACACATCAACATACACCCCAAAAAATAGTATCTCCTTATTTTCAAAGCAAACACAACAATAGCTAACTCAAGATCATGGGTTGGGTTGTTTTGTTTATGAGGCTTAAGCTATCGAGAGGCATAGACTATAACCTTACCGTTTTGCATCAAAATACAACCCAGATTGATTCTACAAGCATCATAATAGATAAAAAACCATCTGTACCATCAGGTAATGCTAAAACTAGGGATGAAGTGAGTCAAGTCTTCAGCTCTTGAAAACTCTTCTCGCAGGAATCTGACCACTGGAACTTAACTTTCTTTTGGGTCAATCTAGACATAAGGGATGCAATAGATGAGAAACCCTCAACAAAATATTTGTAATAGCCAGCTAAACCCAAGAAACTTTTAATGTCTGACGGAGAAATAGGTCTAGGCCAATTTTTTACTATTTTTGTCTTTTGGGGATCAACTCTAATTCCTTCACTGCAAACAATATGACTGAGGAAAGCTACTGACCTTAGACAAAATTCACATTTGATCAATTTGGAAAACAACTGGTGATCTCTAAGAGTTTTCAACACATTTCTAAGATGGTCTGCATGGTTATCCTCACTACGAGAATAGACAAGGATATCATCAATAAAGAATATGAAAAATATGTCCAGATACTGTTTGAACGCGCTGTTCATCAAGTCCATAAAGGCTGCGGTGGCACTTGTTATCTCGGAGGACATAACTAAAAACTCAAAATGACCATAACGGGTTCTAAAAGTTATCTTTGGAAATCATATTCCCTCACTCTAAGATGATAATAGCCGGACCGAAGGTCTATCTTTGAGAAGTAACTTGCACCTTGGAGTTGATCAAATAAGTCATCAATTCTACGAAGAGGATATATTTTTTTGACTATGACTTTATTCAGCTGACGATAGTCAATGCACATTCATAAAGAACCATCTTTGTTTCGCACGAATAGGACGGGAGCACCCCATGGAGAAATACTAGGCCTTATAAAACCTTTGTCTAAGAGATCTTTGAGTTGCTCTTTTAATCTTTAAGCTCGGCTGGAGCCATATAATATGGAGGAATATAAATAAGATGAGTGTCTGGGAGAAGGTCAATACCAAATTCTATTTTCGTATCAAGAGATACCCCTAGCATATATTTCGGAAAGATATCAAGAAACTCATTGACTACACCTACTGACTGAACTGTTGGAGTCTCAGAATTAGTGTCTTTGACTCGAACTAGATGATAGATACACCCTTTAGATATTAACTTTCTAGCTTTAAGTTAGGATATGAAATGACTCCTGGGAGATACTAAATTACCTTCCCACTCAAAAATTGGCTCATCTGGAAACTGAAACTTCACCACTCAGGTGAAATAATTTATAGATGCATAACAAGAATGGAGATAATCCATACCAAGAATTAGGTCAAAGTCAACTATATCTAACTCTATTAAGTATGATAGCATGATTTTATGAAGGACAATGATAGGACACTTTCTATAGATATGTTTGGCAATGACTGACTCACCAACTGGGTAGAAACTAATAAAGGCTCAGGGATCTTTTTAGGACCTATATCAAAATTCAATGTAACTAATGGGGTCACATAAGATAAACTCGATCCGGGGTGTGAAAACATATAAACATCAAGATAAAAGACATGAAGCATGCCAGTGACAACATCTGGTGAATCCTCCTACACCTGATGGGATGGTAAAGTATAAAACTGATTCTGGCACTGACCACCACCAGTACTTGATGATGCACCTTGAGGAGGGACTAGCAGACCTAGATAGGCTAGTGTCTTAGTAACCTGAGTCTGGGGACAAACATCCCTATTTCCTTTCTTAGTATGTGGACATTCTTTGATTTCATGACCCAACTTACCATAACCATAACAAACTTTCTATCCCAACAAGCACTCACCAGGATAATTCTTACCACACTTAGCACTTGGAGGATAACTAGGCTTTCCACTCATACTATTTTGAGATCTGGACATAGAGGACTTACCCTACTACTCCTACCTAGCTCTGAGAGCGGAATTACTGGATGAAGATAGCGCTGGCATCGATGAAATATTATAAAAATATGGATGATTTCCCCCTTTATACTTTATTTGGCCATACTAAAACTACCTGGTTCTAGCCTTCTTATTACTTCTCTCTTTTCCCTTTAATTTCTCTACCTTAATTTGCTGAGCATGAATCATCAACCTAGCTAGGTTGATATCCCCAATGAGCTTATCAGTCCTACACTCCTTGACTACCAAAACAGATACTCTAGTAACAAATTTACTCATACTTGCCCTCGGATCAATATCGTAGTAGGGACATACTTAGACAACTAATTGAACATAAGGCAGTACTTTTTTACTGCTATTGAGCCCTGCCTTAGGTTCACAAACTCCTCTATCTTAGCTTCTCTCATTTCACTTAGAAAGAACCTATCTAGAAATGCATTCTAAAAGACCTACCAACTCATAGAAGCTGAATTCTCACCTCTACCATTCTTCCACATAACTACCTAAACATATGTCACATCCTTCAATCTATAGGATGCTAACTCTACACTCTACTTTTCAGAAATATGCATAATCTGGGTGATATTCTTCACCTCATCTAAATAAAGTTATGGGTCCTCACTTTATTTTGACCCAAAGAACTCTGGAAGATTCATTCTCTTCAAGTCATGAATTTTGTCTGCTACTAAATCACCATTCTATTTAAGTAGGACTGCAACCTGATGGTTGCCTTGAACATTGGCAGTCACTGCCCAGGTCAGCACCTGAAAGGCATCCTAAAACTCAGCACGGGATATATTCTCATTCATAGGGTTAGCAGGCTAGGGTGCCTGGTTATCATTTCTGTGGGCGTTAGCTCGACGAAGAGGCATATTCAACTGTCATATAAGAGTACAAGTTAAAAGCAGATAGAGATACTATAAGCAAAATATATCATGAAAGAAAGAGATGATTTCCTAAGAATGTCTTGTAGCCTCTTGCTCATAAATATGGCACGCTTAACACCCATGATCAAGACTTTATGCAACGCGGCTTGTCTGACTCCCTAGGACTCTTATAAACCTTAGGCTCTGATATCAAGTTTGTAACGCCCCAAAACCTGGTCCTGAGATGTCACATAGTGATCAAGACTACGAGTAGCCTTAAGCTAACCCTGCCTGCCTTCTACTAGGTCTAAATCTCAAAATATGGGAATATAGATATAATATCACACTAAATACAAAAAATTGTATAACTTAACTGAGAATGTTTGAAAATACTAATTACAAAATTTTAATAAATCAATACTAAAAAACTATATCAAATCTAGCAGTCTAACAAACCTCTACTACTAATAACTACAGAGTCACTGGGACAAACCCTCAACTGACTCAAAATATCTGAAAAATACTAAAGTCGTCTGTACTAGAAAGATGAAAATTTGAATGACTATGTCCTCAAACTATGAGGACTCACCAACTATTAAAATTAGATGGAGATGCTCGAAATCAGTCACGCTACTAAAACAGAGCACCTAAACCTACATTATGAGATAATGTAGCATATAGACATATGCAGAACAGTAGTTTGAGGATGTACTGAGTATATGGAGGTGAATGCATAAGTAAAACATTATCTCAACATTGACATCAATTTGTAAAGGAATACATGCTAAATATAAATGACTCACATAAGCTGGAATATCTGAAAGCTGAAAACTGTAATCTTGAATAATAAAACATATTGTACAAATCTAGTTCGTCATGACATTTAGTTCTAAAAGCTTGTACTTGCATTTTATCTGTAAATCATATTGTCTAAGTATAGAAAAGACTCACTTTTATATCTAAAATCTGAAAGTTGGAATTTGTAGCTAATATCTTTCTGTAAAGCGTAATCTGAATAAAGTTCTGAGCCTTTACACTTATTTTCTAAAACATTTTCTATTATTCTATTCTAAAATCTATAGTTTATAGTCTGAAGGCTTTAGGGAGGTTCTTCTAACCGATATAAACCATGTGATCCATCATGGAGTCCAACGTCTTATTCCCCTATGGGGAAAACCTCACGATAGAGAGCGGTGTCATACTCTTGTCAGAGAGTATAACCTAATCTAAATGATCATATCCGTAATTGTCGACCATATAGAAATGGGAATAATCTTAATGTGTACCTACGTTGGCTTATAGTTCTGTGGAAGTATGATGCACTAAATCCACACTTCCTTCTCGATGCTAAATACTACTCTCTTTAATTTGTATGCTCATTCTGTTGGAAATCCACTTTTAAAAGAGCTAGCATAAGGGTTTATTATGAAACCAATTATGCATTTATCTGATTTAAATCTGTAAATAAAGCTAATCAATTTTTTTTTAAATTGTAATAAATCTGTAAAGTGGATTCCAAATCTTGTCTGAGGATCAAAGGTCAAATCTTTATTGAAAATCTAAAATTAAGTTAACCGTGTGATACTTAAACCATAATCTTTCTTGGAATTATGATATTCAATCTAAGGGGAATAACCCATGCATCAATGTCATGTCAAAATATCATAATATTCATGCTTGGTAATGAAATGATAGTAATTCAATCCAAAATCTGGAATTTACAGCAATATGCATGAAAATATGGAAATAGACATGCAATTAAACATCAAAATATCTCAAAAACTCATAATCTTGCAATTAACAATAATGGGTAGAGATTGAGGTAGAGACAATTCACTACTTTCTTCAAAAGAGAGGTAGAGATTGAGAAAACACATCACAACAGTAATTTGAGACCACCTTCCATCAAATAATTCCCGCCTTCTCATCTAATTAACTTTAGACCCAAACGGTAATAGTTAATATGGGATCCAGGTCAAGGGTTAGTAATGCGATACTCTGAGACTCACAAGGTAAATACTGAGATTTTCCAATAAGTCCACAAGAGCATTGGTGATACATAACTTGTCAGAATCTATATGAAAGGTATGGGAATAGTTTGAAAGTGCACGAGAAAAATACGGAGTTGAGAAGCAAGGGGAAACACAAGCCTAGTGTTCATCTTATATTGTTTACAACCAAGAGCAACCAATTCTTTTCTCTTTTACTATTTTAGCAAATCCACCTTTTACTTTTATGCATTGCCAAGTGATTTCAATAAATTTAATAAAGATTTTTGGCCTATTCCTTGTGAGATCGACCCCAACCTAGTTGGGTTACTATATTTGACAATGACCACTTTATCCTTCTAAGGAGGTGTACTTTATGCGTTATCACTAAGCTTCGAAGACCTTAACCAAGATTACCACCCTAGGTTGTTTAAAAACTCTCCCATGCCTTACTTGATACCACTCCTTAAAGTTTAACTAATACACAATAATTTGTCCTTCCTACTACAACACATACAAGTCTACAATAAGAAAATCTCAATTTATAGTATGCATATAGCATAACTTGAATAATTATAAAAATAATCCATAATTATACGCTTCTAGAATTTTAATTGATTATAGCCATCCAAACTTCATGCCTGAAGGCCTAGACATGAATCCTTCTATTCATATATGTTACATGCATACTCTCTAACCCAACTCTATGTTACTTAATCAACCTTAGCTTACTTGAAAGTCAACCAACTATAATAAGGACTAACCATCATAATTTCCAATCAAATGTCAAGATCATAGATGTATTTTTCACAAAAATCAATGGGTTTGGACCCATTCACACTTCTTTCTCCTCTTCTCCATGGTTCTAAGGCATAGGAGACAACCCATAGGGTTCTTGAAGCCCCCCACATCATTTATTTCATTAAAGTGGATAAGAAAAATAAATCTCGGTTAAGTGGTATTCGGGACTGAATCGCCCCAGTATAAAAATTGGCTCACAATTATAGCAAAATAAATCCCACTAGACTAAACTGATATCAGTTCGACCCAATTATTTAAGTTCCCAAATTTTAAATACTCTTGGTTCCACACAGGCTTTGAATGATATCCTAAAAATTTTTGGACGCCACACTAATATCAAGAGATTTTCTAGTAACGATGGATTTGGTCATTACAAAACATATACAAAATATTGAAATTAGCAGCATATTTGGTATAGCCATTCCGTGATTTCGTCCTCCATCTTCAAATTTATAGGGTTCACTCTTCAAACAAAGATCAAATTAGCAGCCTATTTGGATTTTGACATGTATTGGCCAGATCTACTCCATTTTATTATCATTCATGGATATAGCTCGAAACTATCCATTAATATTACAAACCAAATTAGGACCATGACTGGAGATAAGGAGGTTAGAACTCCAAAACAAGCCTCATCAATATTTTACTATAAATTGGATAGAGTTTTCCCTAATTTTAGGCTTGCTAGAAATTTCCTATCTTATAATTCAACAATATATCTAACCAATCACCACTAAATAATTCACCAATATCATCAACAACCCATTTATAATTAAAAAATAATATGAAATCAATCTCCAAAATATGATAAAATGTCAAATACTCCACAAGTCCATAATAATGAAAGAATACTCAACCTCAAATGAAATGACTACGGAGCAACTCTAAGAGTTTCAAGAAAAAGATCTGTAATGACCCATTTCGTCGTTTCTAAATTATTCATAATAAATTCATGAAAATCCTTAATTTTCATTCCTCAATATTAACTTGCGTCTAGAATAGACAGTATTTTATTTATTAGGTCACCTCAAACTTTTTGGCGAAGATTTTAGCCTTCGAATGTGTCTAGATAGACTCAAGCCTAGTGAATTTAACTATTCAGGAGTGATAATATCAATACTTTAGTTGAAAGTTCTTTAGGTATGAACTAAGTTAGTACAATATCCCTAACAGAAAGTTAAGTATAAATTTTCTTTTCGATATGGGTTTCTATTAGAGTCAAGTTCAAACAATCATATCTTATAGAATATACGTAGTTATGGGTCCCAATACCTACCAAATCAAATATCTATGAGTCCTTTTTCCAACGCAACAAACCGTTCCTCAATCCAAATTCGAAGGAAAAAGTTATGACTGTTTTACTGAGCACTGTTCGAGCAGAAATGAGATTTCACTGTAGAAAAAATTATGATGATATTTAAATCAGCTTCAGTCGTATTTTAGGTCTAAAAACCCCAAATTTCATTCTCCAACCCTAGAGAGGTAATTTTTCAAAGATTAAGGTGAAATTCCTTTGTTGAGGTAACTTTTTCCATTATTTTCTTCGTGTTTTAATTCTTTAACATCTTGGAATCCATAAAAATTAGTGGTGAAATTCTTTTGGGGAATACTCATGGGTGTTTTTAATATGACCTAGAGATGATTCTAAACTATAAGTTAAAGATTTCTAACATGAATTTCATAAACTAGATTCTAAATTTTGATGGTTAAGAACCTTGAATTTCGTAAAGATGAGACCTTTAGCATAAAAACTCCATTAATGAAGATGGGTTAAGATTGAAAGAGATAATGAATAGTTAATTCAACTTGAGGGATGATATTGACCTCGAATTAAGGGTAGAATTAGTGGGTTTGAATCCCCAAGATATTTGTTTGAAAAGTGATTATTTAAATACTCTTATAATTGCGTGATTTTTAGATGATTGATTATCCCAAGACATGAAGGAAAGGAAAGAGTATCTTTGTAGCAGTTTGATTTTTCCAAAAGCTTGGCGTCCAGGTAAGCTAGGTTTAATGAGTAGAAGGTTGTGTTATTTTATATTTTAATAGTTTAGAATTGATGGGAGAAAGCATGTCTAGGCTTACGGGCATAGAGCTGAGGTGGATAAAGACACGAGAACTTAACTTTAATCTCGAAAACTATATTATTGATTAATTAAGTGATTTTGTGTGCTAGATGCTGCAATGAGATTGTTGTAAATGAAGGATGTGAACATGATAACTCTTAGTTTTTCTAGTGATGAACCTTGTTGAGTTATAATATTATTAAGTTGTATGTGTTGGACAATAATATGCAGAGGACAACCATGCTAGGATTAAGTACTGGTGAGCATAGTAATATCTAAAGGATAGATGACTTGAATTAGTGTATGATTGTATTATATGGAAAGAGGTAGTGACATTTTAATAATTAATGAGTAAGTAATACTCCAATAGTGACATGCATGCTTAAGTGTTTAATTGTAATTTATTTTATGATATTTTTGTTTTGGTATTAATAAAATCACTTTATCTATTAGATGCCTATGAGAGGCTAAATTAGTGATAATGATGATTTATTAAAATGTGCCTACGAGTGGCTTGTTTGATAATAATAACTCCTTGTATTAATGCCATGGATGGTTTGTTGATGTTTGAATTGTTGATACATGTATAAATAATTATTGAAATTTACTTGATGAAATTGTCGCATGAATTTAAGTGTACTTGTAAACTTGGTACATCATGTTGTATACTGTGAGGAAGTGCAAATTTGATATTGATATTACTCGTATATGTTGGATCGCGTACCACGCCGGTACGGATATGTATATGATGGATTGTGTACCACGCAGGTATGAATATGTATATGTTAGATCGGATACCATGCCAGTATGGATATGTATATGTTGGATCGGGTACCACACCGATATAAATATGTATATGATGGATCGGGTACCACACTGATATAGATATGTATATGATGGATTGGGTACCACATCGGTACGAATATGTATATATTGGATTGGGTACCACGTCGGTACAAATATGTATTTGTTTAATCAGATACCATGCTGGTATGGATATGTATATGATGGATCAGGTACCATACCAGTACGGATATGTATATGTTGGATTGGGTACCACACCAGTACGAATATGTGTATGTTGGATTGGGTACCATGCTGGTATGAATATGTATATGATGGATTGGGTACCATGCTGATACGAATATGTATATGGTAGATCAGGTACCACACTGGTACAATACATAAACATAGATTGTTCCCTGCAGGTTATGACTATTTGGTAAAAAATAAGTCCCATAGCATGTGTGTTAATATTTGTGTTGAGTCTGTTGATGTTTACAGTATTGTTGATACTCTTGATGGTTATGTGTCTTGTTTGTGAGCACTGTTTGATTTTTTATTGTTGTGTTGTTGATTTATTGAGTATTTGATTGTGTGATATGTATTTGAAGAAGTTAAACTTTGTACTTACTTATATGTTTGTTGACTTGATTCATTTATACGTGTTTTAATTGTAGCTTATCAGAATGGCTGGTTATCATTCTTTAATATTGTAAGAGAGCATTTTGTTGTTAGCCTAAGAGTTTAGTGTGGGTTATCTATGATTATGGGTTTGTTCCTGTGAATATGTGTAATGAAACAGATAAGGAGAATAAAAAGAAATAGTGATGTATTAGCATTGGATTGTGGTTGATTGTGTGAACTAATGAGGCTAGAGTATGTTAGTAGTGAATATAATACTGATGAAGTTGGAAGAGCAATTGGATGATGTAACTTATATAGGTAAAGTACAGCCTTGGTTGAATTATATTCCATTCAAGATGTCATAATTTATTTTCCTTAATTTTATTTTATGATTATATGAACTAACACGTTCGGTCGATGATGCCTACTAGTACGTGTGGTTGTACTGACCCTACTCTTCTACATTCCTTATTAGGGTATAGGCTGAATACAGGTTAGTTTGCAGTTACTAGATGGATGACGATATTCAGCACTAACTTCTGCACTTTCTTCCTGGCAGATGTTAGAGTCCTTGTATTATTTATTT
>JAPEIP010000003.1:99733869-99763625 GCA_026120095.1 Capsicum chinense
CTGATGATCTCTAAGAGTTTGAAAAATAATTCTAAGGTGATTCGTATAGTCATTCTCAGTACAAGAGTAAACAAGGATATCATCTATGAATACTATGACAAACATATCAAGATACTGCTTGAACACTCGATTCATGAGGTCCATGAAAGCCGCTGGAGCATTGGTTAGCCCGAAAGACATGACTAGAAACTCAAAGTGACCATAACGAATTCAGAAAACTATCTTTGGAATATCACACACTCTTACTTTAAGTTGATGATAGCCGGATCTAAGTCCTATCTTTGAGAAATAACTCCCACCTTGCAACTAATCAAAAAGGTCATCAATTCTCGAAAGAGGATGTTTATTCTTGACTATGACCTTATTAAGCTGACGCTAGTCAATACACATACACAAAGAACCATCTTTCTTTTGCACGAATAGAATAGGTACGCCCCAAGGTGATATACTGGGCCTTATAAAACCTTACACTGGGCCTTATAAAACATTTGTGTAAAAATTCTTTGAGTTGCTCTTTCAACTCCTTAAGCTCTGTAGGTGCCATATGATAGGGAGGAATAGAAATAGGCTGAGTATCGAACAGAAGGTCAGTCCAAAATTCTATCTCTCTATCAGGAGGTACCCATGGGAGATCTTTTGGAATAACATCAGGGAACTCATTAACAATGTTGGTTGATTGAATGGTTGGAGTCGCGGACCTTGTGTCCTTAACTCAAACTAGATAATATATGCAACCTTTGGATATTAGATTTCTGGCTTTGAGATACGATATAAAATGACTCTTGGGAGATACTGAACTCCTGGACCACTCAAAAACTGGCTCATCTAGAAACTGAAACTTAACAACAGGGGTACGACAGTCTAAAGATGCGTAGCAGGAATGAAGTCAATCCATACATAGAATAAGGTCAAAATCCACCATGTCCAACTCTATCAAATCAGCAAGTATGACTCTATGAAGAACAGTAATGGGATACTTTTTATAGATTTGTTTAGCAACAACTGACTCCCCCACTGGAGTAGAAACTAGGAAAGGCTCAGGAATCTTTTTGGGACATATTTTAAAACTCACAGCTACAAGTGAGGTTACATAAAAGAAACTTAACCCAGGGTCCAACAACACATAAACATCAAAGTGAAAGATGCAGAGCATACCAGTAAAACGTTGGACGAATCCACCTACTCTTGAGAAATAATCATGGAATTCAAAGCTTAATCAACTTATCAATTCATATTCTCCAAAATAATATAATTTGGGTACAGATCCACTTGCAAAAACATGAAATTCATTTATAAAAAATCAAATCTTTAGGCACAAGAACAAAAGAAGTGTTCTTGTTCAAACCCCACATACCTTGAATTAGGAGCTTTGGATGAACTCTAGCCCTTGGGACTCTATTCGTACACTTGAATGGATATTAGTGATGCTCTTGGGTTGGGGAATCCAATTCTTGAATCAATTTTAAGAATTAATGGTGAAGTTAGGAGATTATTGGAATTGGGTTTGGATGCTTATGGTTTTTAATTTGAGAGAATTTTTTAGAAAAGTTGTATATGATGCTTGGAATGACCTTGGATTAGGTGTTTGGATGATTCAAGGGGATTGGAAAAAGTCCAAAGTGCCCTTTTTAACTCCTATACAAAGCTGGAAAAATTAAACTAGAAAACTCGATTTTATGGGCCACTATGACGCACCACTATCGTGGTGGCTCACTGGAATTTGACAAATGAGATTCTGGTGACATGGTGCTATCGCGTTGTCCCACTGGTTGGGACCTGAAACTGTAGTGCAATGCGCTGCTATCGCAGAGTTCCACTGAAAATTGACAGTTGTCAAATAGACCCTCTCCGCGATGCGCCAAACACTAGAATGACGTTGTTTTACGACTAGGACTTAAATTAGCCATAACTTCGTGTTTGATTTTTGGATTTGGGTAGATCTTATATCATTGGAAAGCTAATTAAATTTTCCATATGATAAAAAGTTGAAATTAGGGAAATTCTATATGGTTTAAATGATACTCACTTAGGAAGTCATTTCTTAACCCTCTCAAGGTGAAATTAAACTTAAGAAAAGTTTGGGCTATTACACCTTTCCACCAATATAATTGTTTTAGGTCATAATACATCTTACTAGGGTTAGAGTGTATTGTATATCACAAGTTGTAAGCTCCTCAAAAATAGCTTATCTTAACCCATCTACATTTGGTACACATAATTGGTTATATAATCAGGGAATATTATCATATTCAATACCGATCATCTTACTTTGACTAGATAGAACTTCATCTCGATATTTGCACAACTGCATAGCCTCAAATTTAGTGCCTTTTATGCTCTCTACCAAAGAAGATTTGGCTTGAACATAAGCCAATAATACCCCTGGCTATCAAACACCAAATTTGACACCTTTGCTTTAAGTTTTTGCATATCTTTTGCCAATTGTCTCTTTTAAGGTTCTATGTATGCCAATATGCCGATAGATTTTTTGCTCAATGCATCAACCACAAAATTAGCTTTCCCAGGATAATACAAAATAACATAATCAATTAGTCATAATCCTTGAGTAGTTCCATCCACCAAAACTATCAAAAATTTAGATCTCTCTATTGAAAAATTTTACTTCATGATCTTATGGTCAGTATAAAGATCACAAATTTCATTGTATAAGTAATCCCTCCAAATCTTAAGAGCAAATATCACTGTGACTAGCTCCAAATCATGTGTAGTACAACTAGTGTTTTTTTCAACTGTCTCGAACAATAGGCTATAACTTTATTAATTTTCACGAGACCACATCCTAATCCCACCCTTGAAGCATTACAGGATACCTTGAACCCTCCAAAATCTGATGGTAAGGCTAATACTAATGCAGTGGTCAAACATATTTTGAGTTTGTGAAAGCTCTGCTTGTATTATTTTGTCAATTTAAACTTCACATTTTTCTTTGTCAACTTGGTCAATAGAGCTGCTGTCTTAGAGATATCCTATACAAAACTCCTATAATAACTAACCAACCCTACAAGCCTATGAATCACTGTAGGCAAAGTAGGCTAAGGCATTTATGTACCTCTTATATCTTCTTAGAATCCATCGTAATTCCATCTTTAGAAACAACATGCCCCAGAAATCCTACTAAGTCTAGATAAAATTCATACTTTGAAAACATAGCATAAAGTTTATGCTCTCACAACATCTGCAATACAATTGTCAGATGATTCCTATTTTCTTCCTGGCTACAAGAATATGTCAGAATATCATCAATAAATATATCACAAATTTGTCCAGAAATGTCTTGAACACCCTATTCATCAAATTCATGAATGCAGCTGAAGCATTGACTAAATTGAAAAGCATCACAAGGAACTTATCATGCCCATATTTAGTTTTGAATATGGTCTTAGAAATATTTTCCTCCCTGTTTCTAAGCTGGTAATAACCAGACCAGCGATCAAATCTTTGAAAAATAGATAGATCCTTGTGACTAATCAAATAGGCCCTTTATATGAGGCAACAAATACTTATTGCATATTTTTACCTCATTCAGCTATTTGTAGTCAATGCACATTTTAGAGACCTATCTTTCTTTTTTATGAACAAAACTGGTGCACCCCATGGTGATATAATCGATTTGATAAAAATCTTATCTATCAAATACTGCAACTACTATTTTATGTTTTTTAACTCTTTTTCTTTGATACAATATGGGGGTGTAGATATTGCCATAGTGTTAGGTGTTAAATAAATACCAAAGTCTATCTCTCATACTAGAGTTAGTAATAGAAAATCGTCAGGTAATACATTATAAAATTCCTTCAGTACAGGTAGCATCTTCAAACTAAGTGTTCTCTCTCTAACATCCTTACCATAGCTAAGAGACCCATGCAAACTTTCTTTAATAATCATTGAACCTTCATAAAAGATATAACTTTACCATCATTTAGGACTTGACCCTTTTTTAAAACAAAACTAGGTTCATTGGTTATCTCAAATATTGAACTATTTTTCCATGAAAATCTATAGTATTATAGCAAAGAGATAAGCAATTCATGCCAGTCAACACATTAAATTCAATCATATCAAGTACAATTAGGTCGGCAAAAAAATCCCTACTTTTCATTAGAATCTGGCAATCATGATAAATATACTGAACTAATACATAATCTCCCATAGGATAGCAAAAAAAAGTATAATTCAACATCTTTAGTTATCTATCAAATCTCATTGTAAGTATAAGGACACATAAGAGTGGGTAGAAATTGGATCTATCAATGCATGTGCATCAAATAAACAGATAGAAATAATATCTATAACCACTACATTTGAAACCTGAACCTCCTGCCTGGTAAGTGCAAGAACTCTTGGCTAGCCTTTAACAAAATTTCCTTCTCCCTGATTTCTAGCAACACAATCTTTATTGCCTCTACCTTTATTTATCATAATTATAGTATTACTAGTAGTTTGAGTAGGTTCAGCAAGATGACCAAAAGCCCAACACATTTCTCAAAGCTTGAAAGAAATCCCTAACACGATAACCCACCTAACCATAGAAAAAATACTTTTTAGTCAAAATACAACACTGGCACATATGTTATTTGCCACAGGTTTGGTAGGATGGAGTAGTGGCATACATCTATCCAGAACTATGATGTCCATAAGATGTTGAAGACTCCTAAGTACCCTATCTAAAAGGTGGCTTATATGTATATTGTGAAACAAAATATGTCTTTGTCTGATAGAGCTATAGTTTTTCCTAATTCCTAATCTACGATTTGCCCTAAAGGAACCGCTGAAAGACCCCCTATCATAACTTTCTTATGAATATCATAAGTTCTACCCTGTGCATGACACTTGTCATTAATTTTCCCAGCAAGACCGACTGCCTCATATAGGTTAAAACATTCAAATGTGGGGGGTTATAACATTGTAGAGATGACTAACCAACCTATTAACAAACCTCTTAACGCGAGGTATTTCTATGGACGCCAAGTATAAAGCATATCTAGCCAGCTTATAGAATTTTATATTATAAGTTATATTAATTTCTCAAACTAATCTGCATATTTTGT
This sequence comes from Capsicum chinense, assembly GCA_026120095.1. Lineage (NCBI taxonomy): Eukaryota > Viridiplantae > Streptophyta > Magnoliopsida > Solanales > Solanaceae > Capsicum > Capsicum chinense. The sequence continues at coordinate 99,738,939 of JAPEIP010000003.1, forward strand.
CTCTAACTATCAAAAAAAATTATCCATGAAAAAATTAGTAAACTCATCCCATGTTAATGGTGTTGCTACAACAGGCCTTCCTAGTAATAATATATCCTACCATGTCTTAGGTATGTGCTCTAATTTTATGATGCAAGCTCTACAACCCTCTTACTAGAATATCCTAGCATATGTACTGCCTTAAATGTACTATTCCAGAAGCCCTGAGTATCAGCTGAGCTATCTAAACCTATGAATCATGGTGATTTCATGTAATACCTCATACCTTTTCTATCTAAAACCCATCCCTAGAATGTTAAGGGATAGCTTCCAAAATAAAGAATATTTATTCCATATGGAATTTTCTAGATTTAGACTTCCTATTGTGTGGGAAATTGAATAAGCTTTCCATGATATAAGATTCACCCAAATCCGACTCTCGGTGAAGGAGTTATGGCATTTTTAATTTGACAGTGTGCCACCATGGCCTTTGACACATCGTGGAGAGGTCTAAATCCCCATTTTTCTATTTCTAGTGAGGCTCTGCGATTCTGGTGCGTCGTGCCAAGGGTCAAAATGGCAATCTAATAGGCACCGCGATTATGGTGCGTCATGGTGAATGCCCATTTCCCGTTCGTCCTTTTCCAGTGACCAACTGCGATAGTGGCGCATCGCGGTGGCCTAATAAATCGGGATTTTGGTCATTTTTCCAGTTCCATTTAGGAGTTTAAAAGGGGTATTTTGGAAAATTTCCCATCCCACAATCCGTCCAAAACACATCATTAAGCTCATATCAAATCAGTTTATGCTTATTTTATCACTTTTGTCTCAAAAGAAAATCCTAGATCATCAAACTTTCTTCCCAAGAAATCTAAATTCCTCCATGAATTCTTCAAGGAAATTCAAGAGTAAGGATTGCCAATACAAGAACTCTGAGAATTCATCTCCAAAGAATCAATAAGAATCCAAGATTCAAGCTTTTCATCAAAAGATCATCAATTAAGGTATGTGGGGTTCTTCAACAAGGATAATCCTTTCATCCTTGTGCCCAAAACTTATTTTAGTTTTAAATTTACTGAATTTTTATATGATTTCCCATAAAATTGAAGTTAGGGTTTATACCAATTATGGTTATTTACAAGCTTATGAGATTTCCAATGGTTTAGAAGTTGAATTACATGATTAGGTTCATAATTTCATGCATAATGCGGTAATTTTAAGATTTCGAATTAAATTATCAATGGTTACATTACAAAGCATGAACATTTTTATGTTTTAACATGAAATCGATGCATCGGTCATTAAGTCCTAATTTAAGATTGCTATTTCAAGATTAATTGTGCTATGAGCACTCCATGATAAGATTATTTTCAGATTTGTGATAAAGATTTGACCTTTTAGTCTCAGAATAGATATGAAATTCATTTTACAGATTCAGATTATAGATTTAACTTTACATATTTACAGCTGGTTTCATTATAAACCATTAGACTATTTTAAAAGTGAATTTCCATCAGAATGAGCATACAGATTTAATGAGAGTAGTATTTAGCACCGAGATGGGTACGTTACTATGGATTGATACCCTAGAACTATATGCCAATGTAGGATTTAGATTATTCCCACTTCTATGTGGATGACATATATGTGATCACCCAGATAGGTTATACTCCATGGCAAGAGTATAGATCCTATCCCCAATGTAAGAATTCTTCCTTAGATAGACAAGACATTGGACTCCATGAATGCTCATATAGTTTATGTCGGTTAAGAGAACCTCCATAAGATAAAATATCATCAAAATTTTAGAACTAAGTGTAAAGGATCACAAACTTACTCAGATATTACTTTACTTAAGATTTCAGTTACAGAATTACAGCTTTTAGTTTTCAGACATAAAGAGGTGTGCCCTTTTCACTTAGCCTAAATGATTTGAGAATAAGAAAAGAATATAGACTTCAGAACTAAGTGTTGTGACTCATAAGAATTGTATTATATGCTTTACTATTCATGATTCATGATCTTCAGATTTCAAATTACTTAAGCCTATGTGACTCATTTATATTTAGCATGGATGATTTTTATAAACTATGATGACATTGTTTACTTATTGCAGTCACCCCCATATACTCAGTATATCCTCAAAGTACTGATCCACATATATGTCTATGTGCTACATTGTCTCATAATGTAGGTTCAAGTACTCAGTCTCAGAAGCGTGAGTGATTTCCAAGAATCTCACCTACATCTCAGTAGTTGGTGAGTCCTCTTAGTTTGAGGACTTAGCTTTTCAGATTTTTCTAGTTTATTAGTAGATGACTTAGCATTTATTTCAGATAGTTTGAGTCAGTTGGGGGCCTGACCCAGTGACTCTCTAGATTTAGTCAGTAGAGGCTTGTCAGACTACCAGATTTAGTATTTAGATTTTGTTTTGGTATCCAGATTTTTCAGTTTTGTTTTACTAAGACTCTTGAGATTAGTATGTTTCAGACATACCTAGTTATTTCAGATAGATTTTATGTATTTATTATGATCTGTACATTCATATTCCCCTATTTTTAGATTCAAATTTAATAGAAGGCAGCCAGGGTTAGCTCAAGACTACTTGTAGTTCGAAGCACCGTGTGACGTCCTAGGAATCAAATTTTGGGGTGTTACAAACTTGGTATTAAAGCCTAAGGTTTAGAGAGTCCTAGGGCGTCAGACAAACCGCGCTACGTAGAGTCTTGATCATTGGTGTGAAGCATGCCACATCTATGAGCAAGAGGCTATGGAACATTTTAGGAAATCATCTCTTCTTTCATGATCTATCGTGCATTTAGTGTCTCTATCTACTCTAACTTGTGCTTTCACGTAATACAAAATACCTTCTCATTGAGATAACGCACACAAAAATGATAACCATCTACCTCAGCCCGCAGATCCTTTGAATGAGAATGTGTCACATACAGATTTTTGGGCTGCCTTTCAGGCGCTAGCGCAAGCTGTGATAGCTAATGTTCAGGCAAATTGTCAGGCTGCAGTCCCACCTCAGTAAGATAGGGACTTAGCCTAGTCAGAATTCAAGATGTTATAAGAATGAACCTGCTAGAATTCTTTGGCTCAAAAGCAGGTGAGGACCCATAGTTTTATCTAGATGAGGTGAAGAAGATCGCCCAAATTATGCATGTTTATGAAGAGAAGAGTGTAGAATTGACATCCTATAGGCTGAAGGATGTTCCTTATTATTGGGTAGTGATGTGGAAGACAAGTAGAGGGGAGAATGCAGCTCCCATAACTTAGAAAATTTTTCAGGATGCGTTCATAGATAAGTTCTTCCCACGTGAGATGAGGGAAGCTAAGATAGAAGAGTTCATGAACCTGGAGCAAGGCTCAATGACAGTGAAGGAGTATTGTCTCAAGTTCAACCATTTGTCTAAGTATGCCTCTGAATAGATGGCTAACCCTAGATCTAGCATGAGTAAGTTTATGACCGGTGTGTCTGGGTTGGTAGTTAAGGAGTGTATGACTTCTATGCTCATTGGAGATTTTGGTTTTTCTAGATTGATAATGCACGCTCAGCAGATTGAGACAGAGAAGTTGAAGGAAGGAGAGAGAGTAAATAAGAAGGCTAGGACAAGGTAGTTTGATTATGGTCAGAATAGGTCTGGAGAAGGAAATCGTTCGCAGTTTCAGAATCGTTCATCTATGTCTGCACCTTCTTTAGCCAGTGCTCCTATACCTAGAAATAGGAAGAAAAGTGGGGCAAGTCTTCTATGTCTAGATCTAAGAATAGTGTGAGTGGAAATCCCTATCATCCCCCATGTGCGAAGTGTGGTAAGAATCATGCGGGTGAATGTTTGTAGAGCCAGTAAAGTTGTTATGGATGTGTCCAGGTGGGTTACGAAATCAAAGAGTGCTCGCATGCTAGACAAGGAAATAAAGATGTTCGTCCTCAGACTCAAGGCTACTAATGCACCAGCTCCTTTAGGTCGCCCAGCTACTCCTCAGGGCGCATCATCTAGTACCGGTGGCAGTCAGTGCCAGGATCAGTTTTATACTTTACCATCCCACCATAAGCAGGAAGATTCTTTGGATGTTGTTACTGGTGTGCTTCTGTCATGACCCGAGACGGGGCCCTGGTCGTAACAAGCACCTCAAACCATGAAGGCCCGGTTGCCCTTCACTATCTGGTAATCATGCACAATATTTATATAATATAAGAAAGTTTGCAGAAAAACATAATAAGACTAAATCATGGTCAATCTGGTAACACTTGAGCAATTTGAAATTAAATTCTTAATATTCAACACATATGACACCCGTCTGTGAAATCTCTAACATTACAGAATCCAACTTATGTCTACAACAAATTGGGACAAGTCCCCCAGTAGACCATAAAAGAAAGAAACAATGAAATTTGAAACCGGCCTTCCGAACTAGAGAAGGCTCATCAACTGCAACTTCAGACAAGTCAATCTACTGCTTAACGGGACCCCAAGACGGTGTATCAAAATCCTGAAATATGGGGGGTTAATACAGATGTACTGGTATGCAGAGCAATCCAAAAAACAAAATACCTTTTTATAAAACATAGGTGAGAGCCTTTGTAAAACATAGTATCACAAAAATCATTTGAAATATACATGGGCAAGGTATTTAAGTTTCAACAACATTTTTCATCTTATGTAGTTCGATTTCCTCAACACGGTTGAGCTAGGTGGTATACCCAACAATTTCATAATTTTCACCGACTACCATATCTCGATTGCCGCCAAGATTGGAGTACTAGTGAGGGAGGGCATGCAAGATCACAAAGCAGGGTACCAAAGCCCCAATCAAAATAACATATCGTGGTTGGGCGCAAGATCACAAAGTAGGGCTCCAAACCATAGTACCAAATTGGGATGACATAATATTAGGTACACAAGATCATATAGCAGGGTACCAATGTCCCATGTCAGCAAATCACGGTTTCCAGCATAGAGTCTTCTGACTCATGCTTTCTTTGGGTAACCACCTAACTCGCATTAACCAACTTTAAAAGTCTATTATAGAAAAACATGCATCTCATTCATAACATTTGTTTCTTGTTCTCTTAAGGGAAATTTACAAAGGAGTATCGTCATACCCCGACTTGCAAGTCATTTACATCACATAATTCCATAACCCTTCTTATTCAAAAATATGTATATGACCACCAAAGATTTATCAAGTCACATGAGGGTTTTTATCATCAAAAGCACATTAAACTCATTCAAACACACTCTTTTTACAAATCTTGAAAACATGGTGGCCATTCCATTTATTCTACTTATGCATAATGATTAAGGAGACATTTAAAACTCAAGAGTTTCTCATCATTAACAAATCAGCCCCCGACATTAATTATACATAAATTTTACGATAAAAAGAGGGGCTCTTAATTCATGCTTTCAAAAACAATTCACCAATTATATCATGCAAGGTTCATAAATTTTGTCATGGGGAGTGAAAACTCATAAGTTACATTCACAAATCATCTTTCAGATTCAAATCACGTAAGCACGAGGTTTATAAATCAAACGTATAAAAAACCCCATAACAATTTCGTAATTCCATCAAATTGATTCCACAATACATGCTCTTAAAACAATTTACCAAAACCCTTTTTCATATACATACATAAATATTTTCAAAGCTTGAAAAAAATTATAAAAACCCATGCCCATGAGATTTAGGATAGCCCCACGTACTTTAGATTATTTAGGAGAAAGAGCGGAACCCGGATCTTGATCCATTTCTTGGAATTCTTTACCTTATGAATGAGTTTTTGAATCTTTGGGGAGGAGTTAGGGTTTTTATTTTGAGAGGAAAAGTGAAATATAAGATATTTTGGCTTCTTGGGTTAAAATTCAAATTTTATAGACACATTTTGGGTGAAGGGAAATGACCACGGTGCCCCTAGACCCATTAGAAATTGAAATAATGCATAAAACAGCCTTAGATACCCGTTTGGTTTCATGTCAATGCGATCTCTACGCGACGCGTCATGATCGCGTCGGCTTACTGCCTCATACGGAAAAAGTCATCACTTTTTGCTCGATTATCGGATTTTAGCAAATTTGATATAGTTGGAAAGCTAATTCAATTATCTACAATTTGGTTGTTCTTGAGCCGAAAAATTATGTTTATCAAGAGTTATCCATGTTTAAAGTAGACCCTTATAGAATCGAATATCCAATTTTGGATTAATTAAAGGTTCATAGCTCAACCTTGCTTTAGGCAATTTCTATGAACATTTTTCACCTCATAATCACTTCATATACTAGGTGAAATATCATGACACGTGAATCTAAGCATAAACCATGGAATTAGAGCTTATGCACATAGGAACGACAGATTGATTTCTTGATCGAAAATGTGGGGTGTTACATTATATCCCCCTAGGGATTATTCATCCCCGAATGATGGGTAGGAACTTTTTGAAGCTCTAAAAGTGTATAATAAAGAACGTAGTCTCACATGGAACATTTTTCCTCGACAAAATATGCAAGGGAAGCAAACAAACTTTATGATAACCCCTAGCGGAACTTGTAAGAATGAAACATTAGATAATGAGACTTTCCATAGGGATGATCTTTTACATGAGATCTATGCACCATAATATTTACAACATAAGGAAGGATTTATTTGATGATCATAGACCTGATTTATATTGTTACTAATAATGACAGATGATTTCACAAAAGATAGAGATAGAATCATGCTCCATCTCTCATGATACAACGAAATAGATATTACACTTAGAAATACTATTCATCTATGGCCAAACAACAAACAACACACTTCATCATTTCCAACTTACAATTCTCTTATCACACATCTAACCACAAGAGTTTGAATCTCAATGCAAAGCGCCTTTTTATGTTAAAGCCTGACTCAGAGTAACAAGGTGATAACTTAAGCTACAGAACCCTATACTATACATCCCTTTAAGGAATTTCTTCACCTTATCAATATCATCAAACACCCTTGGGTTTTAATTAAGAAGGTACTAACCACTTAGCACATAGATTTGTATTTTCAGCAACCACAACATTCAAGTCTAATCATTACTATACGCACTACATGGATTCCTCCACTTAGACCAACAATTTCAATCACTCTAACAAATATTTTTGCCATATTCCTCCTTCTTAGCTATTCACAGTATAAAAGTTCATCTTCCCTTATTTTACCTTCAAGAACATCTACTCCTCTACCTAATACATCACCACGCTTCCACAGCCACCATCATACTATCATATAGAGGGTCATTAAGGGACCCAAGCATAACTGTTATAAATGAAAGTAACGTTATTAGACCATAACGTATACCTTTTGTACTACTCAAGGAGGGACATAAAATTAAGATACGATAAGATAAACACGAGCACTCTATATATCAAGTCTCTAGATCATAAGTAAAGAGTTATTCGAAAGACACAATATAGCATAAATTCTTAGGATAGGGCACAGTGAGAAATATTGGTGCATATATTAAGACAACACGAGGGAAGGAGACTGAGTTATCCTCCTGGAAGAAAACCAGTAAGAGGAACTGGGCACCCGACGCAATTGGCGACGCAATTCATCAAGATCACGTTGAGACACTGGTTTGGCCAACATCATTACCGATGTGGCGCATCGGTATTGCGTTGATCCACTTGTTTGCTTACTCAAACACATCTCAAACGTTGTCTAAAAAATCTGAAACTTTCCTAGAATAACCCCTTTTACACTCCTAAACATGAATCGACTCAAAAATCTATGTCTCGAGGGCGAGAAGATCAATTTTAAAATCGTGGAAGTCAAGAGATCATAAATATGACTGTCTTTTAACAACTAGAAAAGTTTTCAGATTGCAAGCTTTCCATACGTGCAAGAGTGGTATTAAGTTGAGAATGCTACGGGTTGTTACATTACAACTAAGACAAAGATTTTCCCTTGAAGCGATTGCTCCATATTTAAGGAATTGAGATTTTACCATGAGTTGGCATAAACTTTAACACCTTGGCTAAACCCAACATAGGATAAATTGGTGACATATAGAAAAATATTTTCTTAGGATCAAGCATGCTGAGAGACATAGATTTCATGGATCACGAACAACATAACATATGGCTTGAATACATGAAATACTAGATTACTGAGAGACATAATTGCGTCTAGTGTGGAGGTCAGATCATAAACATAAGTCCATACGGAACTAAAACCATAGGCATGAATTGAACAGATGATATAAGACATTGGCAGGATACTCTCCTAAATTGAAGTAGGAGGATTATGCTTAAGTAGAATTAGGTTCTTCATGGTTCCTTCCCATAACTTGCATTTGGTAACTACCTTCACTCACCATCTCCCCCTTAGACCAAAGTCACAATCCTAGACTTATGAATGCATCCCCTTATCAAATCTATAGCCACAACACTCAACGTAAACGAAACATCACTACATACTTAAACTCTAAACTCTCCCTAAATAATTATAATCTGAAGGCCTTGCTCTTCTGTAAAGGATACTCTTAACTTTTTCTAGCCTCTATAGCCATCACTCTACAACTCCCACTCTCACGAGTGTATGCATCTACATACCTCATCTCAAAAAAGAGGGTTATCAACATATACAATAACACAAACTCCTCTCATTAATCTCTAATATGAAGATACTAAATTATTTTCTAAGGCATCCTCTTTCAGGGACACTAATCGTAATTTCTTATAACTCTTAAAGTCATCAAGTTATGACTAATATTTTCATGGGCATAGACACCCACGCTTCTAAATACTTAACGCTCCATCTTCAATTTCTTAGAATGCTATTCTTACACCTCTAATCACAAAACCTACAACTTTACAAAATCTATAAGCTATACCAAGGACGCACATTGCCTACTTATTTTTCCTCTATTAAACTCTAAATAGCACCGTACAACAACTTCCCAGAGTTCTCCATACTACAAGATTCAAGAATTAAATCTAGGTGCACAAAACACTTGTACGCATAAAACTTTATTTAGCAACCTGGTACTAGGGGTTCAACTTATTCCCATATACCTATGTTCTTGTACTTACCCACTTAATGATTCATCCATAATTTATAATTTTGACACTTGTCCTTATGTACATATATATCTCATGTTTACCACTTAAACTTTTAATAAGTCATCAACCTAGGCCATTTCGCACATCACATCAAGTTTGTTAATTACTCCACAAAACATGCATAATTAATCTTAAACTATTATCCTCACCACTACACTCCAATCCTCAACTCCACATCTAAAGTTCAAGCTTGTCATCTATCCTTAATTATATACTACCGGTAAAGCATGCCACATACTATACTAGTCCATCAAATTGAGAAATCAACCCAAATACTTCACTTAACTACTACCTACAATCACAAACCCTCCATGACATCACTATTACAATTCAAAATCCACTACATACCTTTTCATATGAAGTACTAGTTTACTACTACGTAAAGAAAAAGACCACCAAAAGGATAAAGTCACACAATAGGATTAGTCGATCTTAATCTTATAATATACCCCATTTCAATCTTATCAACATATTTTAATTCCTCATATCATACTCACTTACCTTTTCATACATCACAATGATCTTCAAAATTTCAATAAACACTAATGAGCCTCTACCGACAACTTATTAACTAATCTACGCCTTTTCTATTTACCAATAAATGATTTCTACAACCACCATAATTATCCACTTTGAGCTCTTTCCCTATTTTAAATAAATAATAATCATATCCTGTATCTTCTTTCACAGACTATAATACAATCTACAAATATTGCTACCATAGTAGTCTATCTCCATACAATGACAACCCATTCCTCAATCCACGATTATACAACTAAAACTATTTATTTATGCAAATGTCACCCTCACTCTGACTGCTATCTTGAGACTTCATGTCATGTCACCAACTTCTAGACCATATCACTACCAATAGGTCATGACACTTTAATATATACTACTACTCGGGTGGAAATATAGTTCCAACATTCTGCTATACATCTTTACCATTATGCAAGACATCTGCATTAAGAATTTTGAAAGGAGAGTGATTATACTTCTTACCTCAGGCTGAAATACATGATCGATGTAGATAGGGGTATAAGCTTAAATCCTCTTTAAATCATTTATGGACTCCTCTCAAGTCCTTGTGAAATTTCATAATCATTCATGATAATATTAGAAAGGACCACATCATTTAGATTCTAAGCTTCTGCACTTAAATCACTTCCACAATGAGACATATCTAAGAATATCAAGGTAAGGAGAGAATTAGGATAACTTTCTTATGAACGACATGATTCTATAGCACGAACTAGAGTATGAAATAATGGGAAATAACTCTTAAATACCCGGTAGCCTCCTGATTATAAGTGTGGTGCACAATACACCCATAAGCAAGACTCTACTAGACACGATTTTACAGACACTCTGGGACCATAAACCATGCCTTGATACCAAGTTTGGCATGACCTGAGCCGAGGCCCTGGCCATAATGAGCATCCCAAACCATGAAGATGCGGGCACCCTTCTTTATCAGGTAATCATACATAATATTCATATAATATAAGAAAGTTTGTGGAAAAATATAATAAGATGGAACCATGGTCAATCTCTTGACACTTGAGCAATTTGAAAATAAATTCTTAATATTCAACACATATGACACCCGTCTACGAAATCTTAACATTACAGAATCCAACATATGTCTACAATAAATAGGGACAAGGGCCCCAGTAGACCATAAAAGAAAGAAATAATGAAATCTGAAAATTCAGCCTTCCAGAATAGAGAAAGCTCACCAACTGCAACTTTTGATAAGTCAATCTACTGCTTAGCGGAACCCCAGGATTGTGTTTCAAAATCTTGAAATATAGGGGGGTTCAATATAGATGTAATGGTACTAAGAGCAATCCAAAAACAAAATACCTTTTTATACAACATAGGTGAGAGCCTTTGTAAAACATAGTATCACAAAAATCATTTGAAATATACATGGGCAAGGTATTTGAGTTTCAATAATATTTTTTATCTTATGTAGTTCAATTTCCTCATCACGGTTGAGCTAGGTGGTACACGCTATAATTTTATAATTTTCATCGACTACCATATCTCGGTTGCCACCAAGATTAGAGTACTAGTAAGGAGAGGGCACGCAAGATCACAAAGCAGGGTACCAAAACCCCAATCAAAATAACATATCGTGGTTGGGCACAAGATTACAAAAAAGGGCTCCAAACCATAGTCCCAATTGGAATGACATAATATTAGGTACACAAGATCACATAGCAGGGTACCAATGTCCCATTTCGGCAAATCACGGTTTCCAGCATAGAGTCTTCTGACTCGTGCTTTCTTTGGGTAACCACCTAACTCGCATTAATCCACTTTAAAAATCTATTATAGAAAAACATGCATCTCATTCATTATATTTTTTTATTGTTCTCTCAAGGTCAATTTACAAAGGAGTATCTTCATACCCCGACTTGTAAGTCATTTACATCACATTATTCCACAACCCTTCTTATTCAAAAATATGTATATGACCACCAAAGATTTATCAAGTCACATGAGGGTTCTTATCATCAAAATCATATTAAACTCATTCAAACACACTCTTTTTACAAATCCTGAAAACACATTAAACTCATTCTATTTATTCTACTCATGCATAATGATTAAGGAGACATTTAAAACTCAAGAGTTTCTCATCATTCAAAAATCTGCCCTTGACATTAATTATACATAAATTTCATGATTAAAAAGGGGATCTTAATTCATGCTTTCAAAAATAATTCACCAATTTTATCATGCAAGGTTCATAAATTTCATCATGGGGAGTGAAATCTCATAAGTTACATTCATAAATCATCTTTTGGATTCAAATCACGTAAGCACTAGGTTTATAAATCAAACATATATAAAGCCCCATAGCAATTTCATAATTCCATCAAATTGATTCCACAATACATGCTCTTAAAATAATTTACCAAAACCCTTTTTTATATACATACATAGATATTTTCAAAGCTTGAAAAAAAATCCTAAAAACCCATGCCCATGAGATTTAGGATAGCCCCACGTACCTTATATTATTTAGGAGAAAGAGCAGAACCCAGATCTTGATCCATTTCTTGGAATTCTTAACCTTATGAATGAGTTCTTGAATCTTTGGGAGAGGAGTTAGGGTTTTAATTTTGAGAGGAAAAGTGAAAAATAAGATATTTTGGCTTCTTGGTGTTGAAATTCAATGTTATAGACGTATTTTGGGTGAGCAAAAATGACCACGGTGCCCCTAGAACCATTAGAAACTGAAATAATGGATAAAACAGCCTTAGATACATGTTTGGTTTCATGTTGACACGATCTTGATGTGATGCATCATGATTGCATCGGCTTATTGCCTCGTACGAAAAAAGTTGTAACATTTTGCTCGATTATTAGATTTTGGAAAAATTGGTATAGTTAGAAAGTTAATTCAATTATCTATAATTTGGTGGGTTTTGAGCTGAAAAATTCTATGTGTATCAAAAGTTATCCATGTTCAAAGTAGACCCTTGTAGAATCGAATATCCAATTTTGGATGAATGAAAGGTTCTTAGGTCAACCTTGCTTTAGGCAATTTCTATGAATATTTTTCACCTCATAATTACTTCACATACTAAGTGAAATATCATGACACATGAATCTAAGCATAAACCATGGAATTAGAGCTTACACACATAGGAACGATGGATTGATTTCTACCTCAAAAATATAGGGTGTTATAACTTCGTGTCTTTTATCTTGATATATATATGTTGTTAGACCCTAGGTCAAGTTTCTCTTATGTGACCCCATTAGTTGCTATGAATTTTGAGATAAGTTCTAAAAAGATGCTTGAGCCTTTTTTAGTTTCTACTTCAGTAGGTGAGTCAGTTATTGCGAAGCAAATCTATAAATAGTTTCCTATCACTGTCCTTCATAATTACATGTTAGCATACTTGATAGAGTTAGATGGTTGATTTTGATCTTATTCTTGGTATGGATTGGCTCCATTCCTGTTATGCTTCTATAGATTGTCACACCCGAGTAGTGAAGTTTCAGTTCCCAGATGAGCCTATCTTTGAGTGGTCAGGCAATTCAGTGTCTCCCAAGAGTCATTTCATATCTTACCTTAAATCCAGAAATTTGATATCAAAAGGTTGCATTTATCATCTAGTTTGAGTCAAGGACACTAAGTCTGAGACTCTAATAATTTAGCCTGTCCGAGTGGTCAATGAGTTTCCTGATATTTTTCCAGTAGATCTCCCAGGGGTACCTCCCGATAGAGAGAGCAAATTTGGTATTGACGTTCTTCCAAAGACTCAGCTTATTTCTATACCTCCATATTATATAGCTTCCTTAGAGCTTAAAGAGTTGAAGAAACAACTCAAAGATCTTTTAGATAGAGGTTTCATAAGGCCTAGTGTTTCTCCATAGGGAACTTCCATCCTATTCATATGGAATAAAGATGGTTCTTTGCAAATATGCATTGACAATCATCAACTGAATAAAGTCACAGTTAAGAACAAATACCCTCTTCCTAGAATTGATGACTTGTTCGATCAACTTCAAGGTGTAATTTATTTCTCAAAGATAGACCTTAGATCCGGCTATCATCATCTCAAAGTAAGGGAGTGTGATATCCCAAAGATATCCTTTAGAACCCATTATGGTCATTTCGAGATTCTAGTCTTGTCCTTCGGGCTAACCAATGCCCCAGCAACTTGTATGGACGTCATGAATTGAGTGTTCAAATAGCATCTAGACATGCTTGTCATAGTATTCATATATGACATCCTTGTGTACTCCCATAGTGAGGATGACCATGTAGATCATCTTAGAATTGTGTTACAAAGTCTTAGGGATCATCAGTTATTTACCAAATTCAGCAAGTGTTAATTTTGGCTAAGGTAAGTAGCTTTTCTTGATGATATTATTTCACGGAAGCTGTAAGAAATTAGCCTAGACCTATCTCTCCGTCAGACATTAGGAGTTTCTTGGGTTTCGCTGGCTATTACCGCCATTTTATTGAAGGTTTCTCATCTATTACGTCTCTTATGTCTAGATTGATCCAAAAGAAAGTTAAGTTCCAATGGTCAGATTCCTGCGAGAAGAGTTTTTAGGAGTTGAAGACTCGACTCACTTTAGCCCTAGTCTTAGCATTACTTGATGGTACAGATGGTTTTATGGTGTATTGTAATGCCTCCAGAGATGGTTTGAGCTATGTGTTGATGCAGAGAGGTAAGGTCATAGCCTATGCCTCTATATAGCTTAAGCCTCATGAAAAGAATTACCTAACCTAGGATCTGGAATTAGCTGATGTGGTGTTTGATTTGAAAATCTGGAGACACTATCTGTATGGTGTACATGTTGATGTGTTCACAGATCACAAAATCTTGCATATGTGTTTACCTAGAGAGAGTTAAATCTCCATCAGAGAAGGTGATTAGAATTGCTAAAAAATTATGATATAAGTGTGTTATATCATCCGAGCAAGGCCAATGTAGTGGCAGATGCCCTTAGTAGATTGTCTATGGGCAGTGTTGCTCATGTGGATAATGATAAGAAAGAGTTGGCTCGATAAGTTCATTGTTTAGATAGATTGGGGGTAAGATTGGTTGATTTAGCTGAAGGGAATGTTTGGTTCAAATCTTCCCTAGTTTCGTAAGTGAAGGAGAAACAAGACATGAATTCTAGTTTGGTCAAACTGAAGGAGTCAATTAAAGACCAAAAGGTAGAGTAAAGACCAAAAGGTAGAGGTTTTCTCCCAAGGGGGAGATGTTGTGTTGAGATATCAGAGTAGATTAAATGTCCCATGTGTTAATTATTTGAGGCGGCAGATTATGGTGGAAGCGCATGGTGCGCATTATTCTATTCATCCAGGTGCTACCAAGATGTACCGCAACTTGCGGGAAATCTATTGGTGGAATGGTATGAAAAGAGATATAGCCGATTTCGTAGCAAAGTGTGCAACTTCTCAACAGGTTAAGGTACAACACCAAAGACCTGGTGGTACATTGCAAGAGTTTGGTATCCCCATTTGGATATGGGAAGAGGTGAATATGGATTTTGTGACTGGTTTACCCCATTTGCGTCATCATCATGATTCGGTTTGGGTTATTATAGACAGATTAACTAATTCAGCACATTTCTAGCCAGTTCATATGTCCTATACAGCTGAGGATTATGCTAAGTTTTATATCCGAGAGTTAGTCAGATTGTATGGAGTTCTCTTATCTAACATCTCAGAGAGGGGTACTCAGTTTACTTCCTAGTTTTGGAGAGCCTTGTAGAAGGATCTTGGTACCCATGTTGATCTTAGTTCAGTTTTCCACCCTCAAAAAGATGGTCAAGTAAAGAGGACCATCCAAGCTCTGGAAGATATGTTGAGAGCATATCCTCTTAATTTTAAAGGTAGTTGGGATGAGCATTTGCCATTGATTGAGTTTGCTTATAATAACACTTATCATGCTAGTATTAATATGGCTCCATTTGAGGCTCTTTATGAAAGGAGATATAGATCACCCATAGATTGGTTTGAAGTGCGCGAGGATGCTTTGCATGGGGCTGATATAGTATTTGAAGCTATGGAGAATGTTAAGTTGATTAGAGGAAGATTGAAAATAGCTAGAGTTATCAGAAGTCATATGCAGATGTGAGAAAAAGGGACCTTGAGTCTGAGGTTGATGATTTAGTGTATCTGAAGATTTCACCCATGAAAAGGGTGAAGAGATTTGGCAAGAAAGGGAAACTTAGTCCCTGGTATGTTGGACTTATTAGAATTTTAAGTCGTGTTCGGAAAGTAGCTTATGAGCTTGAGTTGCCCACAGACTTGTCAGCCGTTCATCCTGTATTTCACGTCTCTATTCTTAAGAAGTGCATTGGTGATTCCATTGTTGTAGTTCCTTTAGAAATCTCATTATTCAGAACAACCTTTCATATGAAGAGATTCCAGTTGAGATTTTAGATCATCAGATCCATAGACTGTGGAATAAAGAAGTTCCCTTGGTCAAAGCTCTTTAGTTGAATCAGTCTGTTGAGGGTGCTACTTGGAAAGCAGAAGTAGATATGTGAGCCAAGTACCCTAACCTCTTCTCCGCAACCTCAGATTTAGCCGAAGGTAATACTCTTCCTTGATTCAATTCTCTTCTAATCGTATATTCAGCTATATAGTTGTCCCCATGTAATTTTATGCACTCACAGAATTACTCAGAAGCTCATAATAATTTATATTCAGTTTTAAAATTTATTTCAGTTGTGCATGCTATTATATACCCTGAGATTCCTCAGTATTATTAGTCTAACTAGCATAATTTGAGGATGAATGTTTCCAAGGGGGAGATATTGTAATACCCTGTACCATTTCTAGTTAAAACCCGTCTCTAGAATGTTAAGGGATAACTTCCAAAATGAAGAATATTTATTTTCCAGATTTAGACTTCCCATTGTGTGGGAAATTGAATAAGCTTTCCATGATATAAGATTCACCCAAATCCAACACTCGGTGAAGGAGTTATGGAATTTTTAAGTTGACAGTGTGCCACCTTGGCCTTAGGCGCATCGCGGAGAGGTCTAAATCCCCAGTTGTTCATTTCCAGTGAGGCTCCGCGATGTTGGTGCGTTGCGCCAAGGGTCAAAATGGCAATCCAAGAGGCACCACGATTGTGGCGCATCACGGTGAATGCCCAGTTCCCGCTCGTCCTTTTTCAGTGAGCCACCGCGATAGTGGCGGGTCACTGTGGCTCAATAAATTAGGATTTTGGTCATTTTTCCAGTTCCGTTTAGGACTTTAAAAGGGGTATTTTGGTAAATTTTTCAGCTCCCAATCCATCCAAAACACATTATTAAGATCACTTCAATGCACTTTATGCTTATTTTATCACTTTTCTCTGAAAAGAAAACCCTAGATCATCAAAATTTCTCCTCAAAAAATCCAAATTCCTCCATTAATTCTTCAAGGAAATTCAAGAGTAAGGATTTCCAATACGAGAACTCTAAGAATTTATCTCCAAAGCACCAATAGGAATCCAAAATTCAAGCTCTTCATAAAAAGATCATCAATTAAGGTATGTGGGATTTTTCAACAAGTATCATCCTTTCATCCTTGAGCCCAAAACTTATTTTAGTTTCGAATTTACTGAATTTTTATATGATTTCTCATGAAATTGAAGTTAGGGTTTATACCCATTATATTTATTTACAAGCTTATGACATTTCCAATAGTTTAGAAGTTGAATTACATTATTATGTTCATATTTTCATGCATGTTGCAGTAATTTCCAGATTTTGAATTGAATTATCAGTGGTTATATTACAAAGCATGAACATTTTTATGTTTTATCATAAAATCGATGCATGGGTCATCAAGCCCTAATTTGAGATTGCTATTTCAAGATTAATTATGCTATGAGCACTCCATTCTAAGATTATTTTCAGATTTGTGATAAATATTTGACCTTTTGGTCTCTGAATAGATATGAAATCCACTTTACAGATTCAGATTACAGATTTAGCTTTATAGATTTACAACTACTTTCATTATAAACCATTACACTATGTTAAAAGTGGATTTCCATCAGAATGAGCATACAGATTTAATGGGAGTAGTATTTAGCACCGACATGGGTATGTTACTATGGTTTCATACCCCAAAACTACATGTCAACATAGGATTTAAATTTTTCCCACTTCTACGTGAATGACAGATATGTGATCATCCAGATAGGCTATATTCCCTGGCAAGAGTATGACTCCTCTCCCCAACGTGAGGATTCTTCCTTAGAAAGATGAGACGTTTGACTTCATGAATGCTCATATGGTTTATGTCGGTTAAGAGAACCTACCTATGATAAAGCATTTTCTAGATTTTAGAACTAAGTGTAAAGGCTCACAAACTTACTCAGATATTACTTTACTTAAGATTTCAGTTATAGAATGACAGCTTTTAGTTTTTAGACATAAAGAGGTAAGCCCTTTTCACTTAGCCTATATGATTTGAGAATAAGAACAGAATACAAATTTCAGAACTACGTGTTGTGACTCACAAGAAATGTATTATATGCTTTACTATTCATAATTCATGATCTTCAAATTTTAGATTACTCAAGCCTATGTGAGTCATTTACATTTAACATGCATGATTTTATAAACTGTGATGACATTGTTTACTTATTGTATTCACCCCCATATACTCAGTACATCCTTAAAGTACTGATCTACATATATGTCTATATGCTACATTGTCTTATAATGTAGGTTCAGGTGCTTAGTCTCAGCAGCGTGAGTGATTTTCGAGCATCTCACGTACATCTCAGCAGTTGGTGAGTCCTCTTAGTTCGAGGACTTAGCTTTTCAGATTTTCCAGTTTATTAGTAGATGACTTAGAATTTATTTCAGATAGTTTGAGTCAGCTGGAGGCCTGTCTAGTGACTCTCTAGATTTAGTCAGTAGAGGCTTGTCGGACTACCAGATTTAGTATTTAGATTTTGTTTCAGTATCCAGATTTTTTAGTTTTGTTTTACCAAGACTCTTGAGATTAGTATGTTTCAGACATACCCAGTTATTTCAGATAAATTTTCCATATTTATTATGATCTGTACATTCATATTCCTTTATTTTGAGATTCAAATTTAGTAGAAGGCAGCCAGGGTTAGCTCAGGACTACTTGTAGTTTGGAGCACCATGTGGCATCCATGGAATCAAATTTTGAGGCATTATATTTCAAATTTAGAAACTCCTGTAATACCTCTTTATTTGCAAACCTATAAGTCCATGCAAGTGCTTGGAATGATGGTTGTGGCTGTGCAGGTGCAGTATTATGCTAACCAACCCTCTCCTGCCTATCCAGTCAGTTGGTCAAGCCCTATATGACTTTTTACATGAAAGAAAGTGTCTCAGTGGTATTATCCTCAAATAATGGTGGATATGGGATGACACTCATTTCAGGAGTAGGATCTCTTAAAATTCTCAAAGTGGTAGTACAATTCCCTATGGAGCACCACAAGCCCTTCCTTAACCCTTTTAGTGAGCTCTACCTCTTTGCTTTATTGTGGAAGTTGGTTGTTTTCTAAAGGTGGCATTAGTTGTTTGAGGTTCATCTGGCATAGCTCTATCATTAGTTGCTCGAGCGTGAACTATCTAATTAACAAAAAAAATACAGTTAGGTTTATCTAATTGGTCCTAAACGTTACACTTGTAAGGAAAAATAAAAAGAAGACAAGACATATCCTATCAAACCCTCAAAGAATCTTGATTATAGGAACGCCCAACAACATAACCATAACGTGTACTCCAATAGTCACGAAAATAATAGAGACTCTGGTACCAACTTTGTCACGTCTCAAATTAGGACCATGATCTGTGTTCAGGAGTTTAGAACTCCAAAGCAAACCTCGTCACTATTTTACAAAAAATTGGGTAGAGTTTTCCTGTTTAGGGTCTATCAGAAATTTTTTGTTTCATAATTCAACAACATATCTAACCAATAATCTCCAATATCATCAATAACTGATTCACAACAAAATAGCAATACAAAATCTATCTCCAGAATATAAGAAGTCAAATACACCACAATTTCATAATGATAAAAGAATACTCAACCTTAAATGAAATGACCACAAAGCGACTTTAAGAGTTTTGTGGAAAATACCATAACAAAAAAATAATCCTTCACCCATACGAACAAGTGTGGGGCTCACCCGAAATATGTCAACTCATATGCTCTAGTTAACGAAATCCTCACTGTCATCTATGTTCTTTGATAAAAAAAAAAGTTAGGAGTGAGATGCTACCTCAGTGAGTAATAACACTTGACCAGAATTATTTTAATGGGACAAGTCATAAACCAGCTAGTATGATAATCAGAAAATAACATGGAACAATGCTCTTTGAGAATAATAACTATCATATAAGGAATTAATTTAACAATTTAGTAATAACCAAGAAACATTATCATATCAAGTTTTACTTTTGGGAGGTTTTCACGAATGAATCATGTAATCAGTATGACATTCTACTTCAAGAAATAGTCAATAACAGTGAGCCCTCGTAAAGGATCAAATATCTTATCAGTAGGTCCCTAGTGAAGGGATATTACTAATAGTATACTAGATCTACCTTTTTACTAGCAACAGTTGTAACAGTTATCTGTAAATACAAGGTGCACCAGGTCTAACGAACCCGCCGTTAGCTACAAAATCCAAATCAAGGTCTATTCCAATTTATGCTTTCTTCATAAATAGCAGGTACTCATATGAAAATATTTTTAAAATAGTACAAGGCATTTATGTTCATATCAAATCATATTGCATATGAACTTGAAAAAAAACATATGTCAAAATACTTATTTCTCAAGTAAGTGAAGAATCTTCACAATAACAGTAATCATATCTCAAATAACGATAAATATATCTTATAAGTGTGAGAACATCTCAATAACCATTCCAGCAGCATATCAAATAGGAGATTTGTCCCACATGTAATTTCAGGCAATCAGCAATATCGTTATGTATAAACAATGCAAGTTATGACAATACATTATGGTAAGGTTACTACTCACAGTACACTTGTCGAAATATCAAACTTGTCACCTTGAACAATTCATATGACTTTCTTCGATCAAATCTAGAATCCCATCATATCAATCTTGTGTTAACAACTAATTTTTCTTTGGATTAATTCATATTGAATTAAGACACCCAACCCTCAGGTTACACTTTACAGACTAGATTGTGTCAATATATTTATTCATATTATGAATAACTTAAGAATAATCTGTAATTTTTCCAACATGAAAGAACATTTCTTTAATCACTGAATTATTCATTCGTGGTGAAACCTAATTTATTAGTATTTATGACCATAAAAATTTCATACCCGAATCACTTTTTTTTTTATTTTTTCCAAAGTCCCTGAAAATTCATCAAACAAAGGACAAACAATAAGAAATCCAAAAGAATGAAATGTAGAAAATGTTGTACAAGTCTCAAAAATTCTCAACTATTGTTGAAATGGTCACAAGCTACGCAAATTTTAGCCCTCCTTCTCTCCTTTTTCGTTTTTCTTGTTTTATTTTTTTTTGTTGTTGGATGGTTGAATCCCTAATCCCATTATTATTATTTGGGGAAAAAAATCTAAATATACAAGATTAGAATGTTTATTGCAAGTTATAACAAAACTTTTTTAGTTTACAAGTTATAGCAACTTTTACATTCTACCCTCTCCAGCCTCCCTACTTCTTTGGAGGTAGCGGTATGGACTACGTACACTCTAACCTTCTCAGACCCCCACTTTGTGGGAATACATTGGGTTTGTTGTTGTTGTTGTTGTTGTTGCAAGTTATAGCAACTTTTATTTTTTTTTAAAAAAAATGTATGTTTGTTTTTTGAAAAAACTAAATAAAAATCAACACAAAAAAGAAAAATACAAATTTAATATAACTAAAAATCAATATTCCTTCCTTAAAAATAATTAAAAGTTAATACTTGATACCAATCATACCCTGAATCTCTCTTTAACCCTTTTTCTCTCCTTTTTAAACACACCCGGTTCTTTTCCATCTTCATCAACATTCTTTTTTTTTTCCTGAATATATTGTTTCAATCAAAATCTTCAAAAAATAACATATATTTTCTAGTGTTTGTGGTGCTTTATTTATTTTACATTATAACACGTATTTGTGTAAAAATTTACTGGCCGATACTTGAAGCTTGTATACTTCGAGACTGCTATCAAATTTGAGAGCTTGTATACCTCTTGAGTACAGTACATTGATTGTATTGTATTGTATTGTATTCACGAGATATTTAAATTAGTATTGTATGAAAAAGATATCTAAATAGATGTCACATAAAATGTGATTAGTTGTTTCGTATTGTATGAAAAGAGTATTTAAAAAAAAATACTTCATGACGTGATTAGTTGTTTCACATTTTATAAAAATGATATCTAAATTGATATCAGATGGTTTCAAAGTTGAGTCTTTGACAACATATGTTGTTGAGAGTTTTGTAGAGAATTTATCTAGTAATGGAATAAGTATGTAAATTGGTATCACCTGATTAGAATTTCATAATTCAAAAAATATAAGTTTGTATATTTATTTCATACACTAAAATAAATAATAACATATAATATTTGGTGAAACTCGATTTTTATACCAACTTCTGCAGTTATTATACTCATTCCATATAAATATAACATGTAAGAAACTATTTTATAACCCTTGAGCGAACTATTGATATATTTCATATTAATTTTATATCAGTTTCATATTCAAAAATTCTAAAAAAAATTCTAAGTAGTATGTTCAATTGATATACTCATTCAAATTGAGGCAAGTTTGAATCTTAAAAAAGAAATAGGTGACGGAAGATCCAACTTCATTCGCAAGACATACATCGTTCAATAAATAAAAAAGATAAAAAAAAATTAATTTATGATAAAGAGAGTAAATTAATACTAAGAAATGTTTTATCGATAAATTGATAATTGAAAAATCGTGTACGTATAGTAACTTAATTAATAAAGTTAAAAAAGTCAAATATCGTGTATTAATGTAAAAAAATATTTTTACCATATTTTTCTCCTTAATTTAATAGTAGATTTTATAACATAATTAATAAAATTTAAAAAAAAAGAAATATTATTGATAACAACAATAACACTTGCCATAATTATCTAAAGATTTAATGAAGAGAGATAAATATTAAATGCTATAAATAAGGAGATAATGCGAATATTAATTATTAAAAATAATTTTTTTATTATTTAAAAAAATTATTTTTCAAAAAAGTTGTTATAACTTGCAATTATTTCTTTAATCCAATAATTATTGAAAAGTGTTGTTATATGCAATAAAAAATCTAATAAGTATATTTAAGATAATTTTCACTTTTTTTTTCCCCTGCCAGGTTCTATTTTGAGCTTTAGCCCGTGGTCTCTTTCTTTTCTTTGTTAACTAATAATTAATAAGGGGTGTTATAATTAAGAGCAAAACTTCAAGTAAAGGAAGAAAAAGGGTCCAACTTTGGTGGTGGTTGTAGTATGGTGTTCGTTGGGAGTTGTCAGAAAATGAAGGAAAAGGTGAAGAGGGTGTTCAGATCTAGACCTTTCCATCATCATGCATGGTAGAGCTTGAAGATCACCATTATGGCAGAACTTCGAGTAAGGGATGGGAAATTAAATTGAAAAAAACATAAAAATTGTTAGAAAACAAATTGAAAACTGTAGAAATTGAAAGCTAAAAATTTGGGGATAAAAAAGGAAAAAGTACGAGAGAAAAAGCTAAAAAAGGAAGTGGGAAAAGTTGAGTCGTGTCCCATTAAAATAATGCTATTTATGCCATTTGAGGAAATTTTTTTAAAGTATTATTATATAAATTCATTATAGACTTGAAGTTTGTTATGCTTTGTACTTTAATTTTTCCTATTGATAATATGTTAACGGCCTAGACTTGGATAGTTCATTTAATTTGCTTTTAAAATAAACTAGTTTAGTATATGTAACTTGCGTGTGAATTTTAACGGATAATCACCAACGCAATACTTTTAATATAATGCACGGTAAAATTTTGAATTGGGCTATTTAGAAATCCTACCTAATAAAATCGATGCTAACACATAGAAAATATTCAAAATCTAGAAGAGGAAGACATTATTAGATATGAATTAGAAGTAAAAAGATATGTACATATGTTTTAAGTTGGCGAATGAAACTAAAGAAGCGTTTGTACTTAAAAATCATGTATGAGGCTAATACTGCGACAGGCAAAATGCTCCCAAACTCCCACCAAATCTAAACCTGTTGAAAAGCAAGTCAAAGTATAACTATCTACTAACATTATACCTCAATTGTGGCCTCCATACCCTCTTATCTAATGCACCAGTATAAAAAAGAAGCACAAATTTCTTAAAACAAATATAATACGAGTATGCAACGATATTAGAACTAAATTGCACATAAATTCTACGGCATTACAAGAAACATGATTCATAAATTAAAAAAATTTTAATCGTCTACTCTAATCTATGACCTCCATACCTTCCTATCTTACGTACCTGTATACCTTCGTACCCTAAACTATATCCTTTTTCGGATATATTTAATTCTTTTGAAGTTTGGACTACATTTGATCCATCTAATAGTAATTTTTTTGACCTATTTGATTCAACAGCTAATCTGAATTTTAAATATTTCTCTTTTGGATCTATTTGTTTATTATTATCTAAGTTTCTTGTTTTTATTTTTATTTTTGGTTTTAATCTTTAGTCTAAAATATGAGAAATTGAAAAAAAAAAAAAAAGTTCGAAGGAAAGAAATTAAGATGGCCATATTATAATTTAACAATTGGGGCGTGTATAATAAATTTACAACAAGATAAGTAAAAAAATAGTGAAAAACTTACCTAATAGAATAACTTTACTTACAAAACTTCTAAAAATTTCTCCACTTTAAAAATATTACAAAAATTTCAACATTTACCACTTTTAGGTAAAGTTGAGATATATATTTAAACCCCTCAATATCGGTCACTTACTTTACCAATTTTACACCATTTTTCTTCCTCATTCTTGGCCAATTTTTCAGTGACGGTTTCAACCATTTTCTTCCTATATTTCAAACTTTTGATTTAAGGTACACACAC
>JAPEIP010000003.1:99767703-99794186 GCA_026120095.1 Capsicum chinense
TATGTATGTATGTATGTATATATATGTGTGTATATATATATGTGTGTGTGTGTATATATGTATGTATATATATATATATGTGTGTGTGTGTATATATATATATATATGTATTTATGTATATATATTTGTAAAAATAATCAAGATTGAGACTAAAAACGTTGAGACAAAATGTCTCAATGTGAATATAAAAATAAATTTCATAAATGATTAAGCAACTTGATAAATTTTCTAAAGGATGTTATTTCCTTCGTTATTGTGGAGTAATTATATTTTTAGATTAGTTTTTGCCCTCTTTAATCAAAATTGACTATTACACTACTTAAATATGTACTAATATATTACAAATGTAATAAAAATAATATTCTGAAAATTATAAGTCATATACTGAAACTTTAATCAAATCATTATTTTGGGATTATAGAAATATCACGAAGCAAACTTAAAGTACAATTAATCTTGTCTAGTGAAAAAATTGATGATACGTGAACCCTAAATCCTTTGTAGTTGGCTCTATGATACTTTTCAATCTTTGGACCTGATTGTATCTTGTTGTGGATCGTGGTAGATTCTTCAAATTATTCTCAAATGTATTTGTATACATATAATGATCAGTTTTGATAAACGTCCTGACCTTTTACATGAATAACAATCACGGGGAAGCAGAACTGAATCAGTTACCTCACACATTCTACTCCACTTCATTCGTACCATTGCCCGCAACATTGGTCCAAAATCAAGTCAATCAATATGACAATCACAATTTCAAACAATTCTGCAACACAAACAAATGATTGGATTATATCACTTTTCATTTGTCAATGTGTATGATATTAAAAATAAAATAAAAAATTGCTCTCTTCATCCTAATTTATATGAGGTAGTATCGATTGAAGACACCTTTTTTTGTTCTCACCATGTGTCTAGTATTTATCTATTCAATGGGAAAGTATTTCCTAACCTGATTTTTTTCATATCTAAGATTTGAATTAAAAAAATTATAATTTCATGTCACCAGTTGATTACTCTAGCTTGTAGAAGGATCCCTTAGCAAAACAACTTTTGAGTTTTAGCACTTAAAGGTTAGAGTTGGTTTACCGTACTCAAAATGTACCAATGACAGTCATATATGATATTATGACAATTAGTTTGCATAAAGTAGACTAAAGACTAAACAATAAAAAATGGCCTATCTGAAATCTTAAAAATGGCTCATCCTCATATGTGTATGGTTTTGGAAAATATGAAATATTGATTGGTTTTAACTTTTAAAGTGTAATCAACAGTAATATGAAAGTCATGAACACAAAAAACAATCTCAATCTTCAATAAAAAATAAAAAGAAAAATTACTAAAGAATTAAAAATAACCTTAAGATAATTCTTAGCTTAAGCTCTTCAATGACATCACTCTTCTCATAAATCCTGCAAATTTTCTTTATACAAGTTAAGCAACATCCAACAAGAAGCTAAAAACAAAAAGAAAATCAAATGCCAAAAAAAAAAAAATTGATCTCAGGAATACCACATACACGGAGTGATATGCATAATAAAATTTTAGAGTTTAAAAGAGCTAAATGGTTGGACTTTCATCATAATTAAGAGAATTAAAGAGATAAACTTTGCATATCATATTTAATATAATTAAGAGGGTTTAAAAGATTATTTTAAATTGACTTTTGAGTTGTTTTTAAAAATAACACATAATAAATGGGAAAAAATAAAATTAAAATGCCAAAATTGTGTTTTAGAGGGCTTTGAGTTATAGGTGACAAAAGAATTTTAAAATGAGGTATAGGTTACACAAGTCTTAATTATTGAGTGGAGGTGACAATTACTTCATTATGGATTAAGGAAATTTGGTAAGTTTGAGAATAGTCCAGAAGTTTTAAATTTACACTTTTATCTAAATATTTACCTAATATAATGGGAAACAGAGGGTAAAAAGACATCTTTTTCTCTCTTCTCATACATCGTTGTTTTCTCTTTCTTAGAGATTTTTGTTGTTTATTGTTGCTGCTACTTTATTCATCACCTTCTACTTCATTATCATTATCTTCTACTTCATTATCATCTCCATCTTCTTCTTATTGACCATTGTCATTGTTGTTTTTGTTACCACTACTATTGCTATTTGACCAATTTCTTAGGTCAAATTTTATTTCTTACATCATATTCCACTTCGGCATTACTTCATAGGAGACTTTGGTAAGTCAAATTATGATTTCAGTTGAATTTGTCATTTGGGTAGCTGCTATTATGTTGTTTTTTCAATAATAGATAGCATGTAAACATGAATGCAATATAAGAGCCATTTGTTTAAACAGATTTATTTCAAAGGAAGACTCATATGTTGGATTCATGTTTATGGTTCTATAGTGTCGTAACATGAACTGAACAAATAGGTCATCCATTGCAACATATAACCTATTTGTTGAAAAAAATTAGCTATCTGGTGCAATATGATAAAAATTTATTACAACAGATTAGTAATCTATTGCAACAGAACCTGAACTCAATTCCAACAGACGTGCTATATGTCGAAACAGGGTAAATATTTGTTGTAACAAATTATTAACCTGATACAATAGAACCTGAACTTAATTCCAACAGACGGTAAATATTTTTTGCAACATATTAGTAACCTATTGAGATAGAACCTAACCTCGATTCTAACAGATCATCATTTGTTGCAATAGGTAAGTCATCTACCGCAACAGGTTAATTATCTATTGCAACATGTCACTCATCTGTTGGAATCAGCTTCAAAGGTGCCTCAGTACTATAACATCAATCCTAATAGGCGCTTAATCTATTACAACAGATATATAGTCTATTGCAATCTATGATTCTCCTGTTACAATAGATGAATCATCTGTTAAAATTAGCTTCAAGAGCGTAACATGAATCCCAATAGGTAAGTAATTTGTTGCGACTAATTACACATTTGTTACTTGTTGGGATTCATTTAGGCACTATGAAATCACTATTAACTTTTTTAACAAATAACTTTATTTAGGTACCACTAATGGAGGGATCAATAACAATAGGGGAGGATTGTCATGGTAATGGATCGAGAAAAGCAATCAATATGTATGGCATTGGAACGAGGGTGAAATTACAAGAGACGATAGCTATGAAAGTCTAAAGTGATGTTTCGTATGATAATTTTGTGAACTTAATCACCAGTTATTGTGGACTGAATTTTTAATAAGAAGAAATCATCATCATCTACATGCACAACTCCTTTGAAAATTAGAGGGTTCTGCTTTTCAAGATAACCGATCAGGTTCAGTTGCGTGCTTATCTTAGTGATTCATACAGGCCGGTGTTAAGGATGTACATGGTTGAAAAGATAAGAGAGAATGAGAATCAGAACATAGAAGAAGAACAACAACAAAATATATTTGATGATAGGTTGGATGATCTAGACATGAATATTCCAGACGATGATCAAACACCTATGCTCGTTGATGCGACCAATACGATGTTTAGTTCTTCTCAATCGACACGGTCTGGAAATCTTCAACACGATGGGACAAACTTTTTTATTGGAATGTCATTCAAGGAAAAAAATGAACTATCTACCACTTTGTTTATTTCTTGCTTGAAAAAAAATTTCAGAATAAAGAAGGTGATTAATTCGAGCAATATCTTTTACTTCAAATGTGCTAATCCAAACTGCAAGTGGCGGTTGAGAGTGGTGAAGTACGCAAGTTTTGATAGATTCATCATTAATAAACATGAAAAATATCATGCATGTGGTTCGAAGCACATCTCGATCCAAAATCTTCATGCCACGACAAAGGTCCTTCGTGAATATTTTAGAAGTAGTTTCCCTGATGGCAAAGGCCCTTCAACAAGGGTTATGGCCAATCAAATCCTTACAGAATTGGGTGTCCTATTTAGTTATTGGAAGATATATACATCCATGGGGATTTCCAAAGACTTGGTTAGGGGGACACACGAGCATGGGTATGTAGTCTTAGAGGCCTACCATTACATGATTGACTCCACAAATCCCAAAAGTAAGATGGCATTGTATGTTGAGGAAAATAGAAGGTTCAAGTACTTTTTTGTATCCTATGGTGCTTGGATTCAACATTTTTGACATTTGAAAAAAGGCATAGCCGTCGACGGTACCTTCTTGATGAGGAGGTATAATGGAGTTCTGCTAGCGGAGGTGGCGCATGATACGGAGAATCATATTTTTCTTGTCACTTTTTGTGTAGCGAACAAGGAATGTGATGCCTATTATGGATTTTTTTTGAACAACTGCGAAGCTGTGTCGAAGATACTGAAAGGTTTTGTTTTGTTTCTTCACTTCAGCTTACTTTGGTTGTTGTATCAGGCATCTTGGAGAGAACATTTGGACTAACTATCACAACGAAAAGGTCGTAACCCATTTTTATAGAGTAGATAAAGAATATAATAGAGAGGAGTTTTTAGACCATTTTAATCAAATAACGAATGAGAATCCCAAGGTAGCAGATTTTCTCATACGTATTGGTTTTGAGAGATAGATTCGGGCATTCTGTCCGATAGATAGGTATATTCTTATGAATTTAATGTCTTGTTTGAGTTACAAGTTTAGTATGGTGTCGAACTAAGTGATTCTTTTGTATAGGTACAATATTATGACATCAAACATAGCTAAATCGGTGAATTCATTATTTGGAGATGAAAGTGAATTTTCCATCAAGGCTATGGTTGAAGTAATAAACAAGAAATATGGTGCAGTTCAAGGGCCCAAAATAAAATTGATTTGCTCTCCAAATTGAAAAAATAATATCAACGAACATCAGTTTGGGGAATAGGTTATTATCTCATAAAATAGTAGATTACAAATTCAGCATCACTGGTCATGGTGATGTAGCCACGGTCCATTTTCAAATAAGATCTTGTACGTGTAGAGTTTTTAACTTGGAGAAAATACATTGTCCACATGCCATGGCAGCGCTTCGAGCTCAATACGATCCAAAATATGGACCTAAAGTTTATGAACATTCCTCTTAATATTATTCGGTGGAAGAATATGAAATGGCATATAGTGGGCATATTACTTAGGTGTCTCCCGAAGAATCTTGGGTTATTTTTGCAGAGATTTTAGGGAGATTAATACCTCCTCCACATATTGACCCAAGCACTATCAAACTAGCAAGAAAGCCATATAAGAGAAGACGTGGAGTCAGAGAATCATTTTTATCAAGAAGAAACAAGTGCTCTGTATGTAAGTGTGTTGTCCACAAAAGAACTACATGCCCGGATCATAATCCACCATGATCGTTGTAATTGCAGAAACTTGTGTCGTTGTTTGTTGTGGCCTTTTATATATTTAAATCATTGCTGTGAACGTAATTTTATTATTTATTATATATAATATATCTTTTTTAATAACTTGTGCATCAATAAAAAGAGGCAAAACATGAACTAAATAATATAGCAGACCATAATTATTCTCAACAGATTAACCATCTATCCCAACAGATGGACATTAGCTGGAACAACACAACATAGTTCTATCAAACTGGAATGTTTTCCTCCAATATATAACAAATCTGTTGCAACATATGGATAATCTGTTGACAAAAACACAACAGATGACCAATTTGTTGCAACACATGGTCCATCTGTTGAAAGAACTCAAAAGACAAAATTGTAATTGCTACTAGATTCAAAATTGCTCCTTACCTCCAACCATCGACATGTTAACATTAACATGTATGTTTAGAAGTAATAGACAGAATGAAAATTGAATAAGAATTAAAAAATTAAAGCCGACTAAAAATAATTTTTTTCATTAAACAAAAAATAAAATACATTAGGTATAGATCCGATATAGAAAAATTAAAATACATACGCTAAAAGGAAAAATAAATTCTAATTCTAATTATTACTATCATCATGATCATCATTAATAGCAGCGGGCCAATCAACTCGCAGTGATAGGGCCCTTATCAACCTCTGTATCTCTCTGAACATTGTCACTCTCATGGCGACCAACTCTCTCTGTAGGTCATTAACCTGCCTCTAAAGTTCCCGCACTATGTCGCACAAAATAGCAATGTCCCAAATAGAATCAGCCATATCTAGAACACGCATGAATTGACAAATGCAAAGAAAAAGAGTCAAAATATAATACAACGTATACTACCAATTGCTATAGTTATATTTGAAAAAAAAACTTATCTCAACGAGAAAAAAATATTCTCTTTGAAGAGAAGTGGTTGAAGATGTCACATGAAAAGAAATAATGCCAGAAATAAATAAAGTTTAGAAGAATGAAGATTATGGAGGGACCTATTTATAGAGGATTGAATCTGGATGTGTTAGGCCAAAAGGAACGACTGTTAAGCTCCATTGTATTAATTATATTCAAATTGGTGGAATTTTCTTTTCTATGAAAAGTCATGACTTTTTCTTTTACATTAATACTTCTCACCTTTTCAAAATGGTTTTAAGACTTAATAACAATCGTTATTATTGAGCTGTTGCAATAGATCATCCATCTGTCGCAACAAATTTACCATCTATTGCAAAAGATTGTTTGTATGTGTACCAAATGGTCTATCAAAATAGATTTACCATCTGTTGCAACAAATGGTTTGTATGTGCAATAGATGAGACATCTGTTGTAATATATGTATTATTTGTTGCGACAGATGAACCTTCTCTTGGAGATGTTTTGATTTCTTATAACAGTTGATTCATCAGTTGTAACAGATGGAGAATTTGATTCATCAACTGTTTTAAATGTGTTAGATAAAGTCACGACTACCTCTTTTTTAATAGTCATCACATACATGCAGATGAATAAACACTGTCTGATCTGTTGTAAGAGATTTACCATCTGTTGCAATATATAGATTATCTATTGCGACAGATGGACCATATGTTGGAGGAGATGTTTTGATTTCTTCTAACAGCTGATTCATTAGTTGCCAAAAATGGAGAATTTGGTTCATCAACTATTTTGAATATGTTATATAAAAAGTCACGACTCTTCACCTCTTTTTTAATAGTCATCACACGCGTGTAGATAAATAAATAATGTTTGGTCTGTCACAACAGATTTACCATCTGTAGCAATATATGGATTATCCATCATGAGAGATAGACCATATATTAAGGAAGATGTTTTGATTTCTTCCAACAGCTGATTTATCAGTTGCAACAGATGGAGATTTCGATTCATCAGCTGTTTGAATATGTAAATATAAAAAGTCACAACTCTTTATACCTCTTTTTTATAGTTATCATATGCATGTAGATGAATAAACAACATTGTTTGACATGTCTTGATAGGGTAGGAAGATTAAGGTGTGTCCAATGGATTTGTTCGGCCAAGGGATCTTTTTGTTCTTTAATCTTGGCCAATTCAAGTTGATCCAAGGCTCTTTCGATCTCAGACCGATACCCTGGCTCGTCTTCAGCCACAGGAAGGCTTGGTTCTATCGAAGAGCTAACACCCCCTCCAGCGCCCTCACCTGATCTTGAGCCAGAGGCCTCCGCCTAAAGTTCTGACACTTTTTTCAAGCTCTGCTCTGGAAGAATGGCCCCACCCGATGTGATCAACGTCGCATCTCAAACTATTCGTGCTGCGGAGCAAATACCTACTTTGAGGAGAAAGAAATCCTTTCCTAAAGTGAAAGTGAATTCATGCTGGTACATCATAAATAAAAAGAGAGGCTTCAGTTTCTTGCTTATCTATGGAATATTGCATTGTTACTGGCCTTTCCATAAATGCATTTTATTGTTAAGAAATAAGAGAGACTATGACTCTCCCCCTTTATGTGTTCTATATCAAAGTCAAAGAGGTTCTTAAAATCTTTCTTAAGGGTTTCTTTCAACTCCTTACAATTTGTTCTCATCAGGAACCTCTGGTGTTTGATGTAGATTTGGAACTTTAGGTTGGACTTCACCACTTTTTTTGAGTTTAAAGGGAAAGAGGAAGTCCCGAACGTCAACTTCTTTGATGAAGACCAATAAGATATTTCCCAATAACGGTCCTCCTTTTGTCAAAATTATAGACCAGGTATTTATTTCTCTCCTTCAAAATCTACTGCACCCTTTGATCAAGTAAACCAAGCTCACATAAAAAAGGAAATCTTTTACATTGATGTATCGTACTCTCTTTACCAGGTCATCACAAAAAAATACTGAAAAATCTTTCCAAAGTGAGAAAAGGAGGGAAGGTGTGCTACAACTAACATAACAACCAGCTGAAAAACGTTAGCTAGCTAGGCTAGCATGCAATGGATTTCTCTGATAGGGGCTTGCTTCTTTAAGCTCCGCCCAACTTATACAAGATGCTGCTTGCTTTCTCTCAGCCACTAGTGGCTTATGTAGTTGTTGGCATTCCTACGTGCTCCTCCTTGCCCCCTACTTAAAATAACCCAAAGTTCACCTTTGGATGTTGTCATGACGCTTTGGGTACGAAGGTTACTGCGGTCTAGGGCATAGATTCAGCCAGCAAAAGTTCCTCTAACTCAATCAATATCAACAAGATGTCATGACCGCTTAGGCTTGGTTTATTTTGTCATAAAAAAGGTTAGTTTCATGGGTTCATTGATTAGTACACCTCCGATG
This sequence comes from Capsicum chinense, assembly GCA_026120095.1. Classification (NCBI taxonomy): domain Eukaryota; kingdom Viridiplantae; phylum Streptophyta; class Magnoliopsida; order Solanales; family Solanaceae; genus Capsicum; species Capsicum chinense. Next base: position 99,776,289 of record JAPEIP010000003.1, read on the forward strand.
CTGGTAAGACCGGACCATGGTCGTCCATCTCTGGTTTATCGGTCGATAAGATCTCTGAGATTGACCAGCCAGCTGGGTTGGTTTTGTTATTTTTTTATTAAAAATGAGTCAGCTGTTTGCGTGAGTCACCTTCTTCTAGGCTCCGCTGGATGACACGGCATTTTCGTTCAAATATATATAGGCTGACCATACTTGTGATTGTTCCCAAGGATCTAGTATGACCACTTAGGTCTAATTATTCTATGGAAGCAGGCGATTTAGAAGTTAGGCCCAGTTTTTTTGGTGTCATAGGGGAGGGATTAACCTTTCTAACGCATATTAAGTTGTACAGGCATGGACCCACTAATTTATTTTTAATTGGAGCATCAAGCAGCGCAGCCCAGTTCTACTTGACTAAGCCTGTGCTCCTCCAAGGAGAGAGTTTGCTTTACCCAACTCCATTTTTGATAACAAGGCAGAAATCTTCGACCCGACACTTGTTAGTTTTGAATGAAGAATGAAAAGTGCCTTGCCCTAGCAAGAACCTACTCCTATCAAAAGTGAGACTTTATAAAACAAGCAAGAAAGGCTCTTTCTATCATCATTAGTCAAGTTCTAACGAGCAAGAAAAGGGATGCGCTAAGAAGCAAGGGCTTTCGTGCAGCTGTTGCGCCCTTGCTTCTTGCCTTATGTTACTTAGTAAATCAAACTGTCACGCTAGGTGCTCACCTTTTCCCTAAAATAGAATATTTGGAAGTTGGTAAAAACTCGCCCCTTGTTTCAGTCAGAATGAGTCCCTAAGACCCTAGGACATTGGTTTCCGCCAATAGTGAACTATTAAGGATCGCATCCTGCACATATTCTACATTGTAGCCTACAACTGATTCAGCTTTCACTTCTGGGAGATAAAACGAAGCTCGATCAGTTTCTGCTAGATGAGATATAAATAACATAACTAATACAGGGAACAAGGGAATACCAGACCATATCTAGTTTTGCGCCATGATAATATCACTCAAATTATGGGAACCTACATATATTAGTACAGTATACGGGGGTCCCTGGCCAGAACCACATGTGCAAGTTTCCCTACATGTGGCTCATTTGTGCTTTTTGAGGCGCTGCCTGTGACTTAGCATTGGAGAAAGGGGCAAAATTGCACACTTTCATGTTCAGATCATTATCCGAGTGAGTAGGCAACGCCTACCGAACAAAGCTTTCTTGAAGAGGTAGGGTTGGTTCCTTTTCGGCGCCCACCCTTTATTTATTTAGATATTGAGTTAAGGCAAGCCTCAAGAAAGTTTAGGTTTGCTCCCAGCTCCATCTCAGTTGGCATCTTACTCTCGAGGGGGTGGCATCCTAGAGAAAACTACTCATTATTGTGTTTCCCCAACCCAAGGAAGGGCATTTGGTGAGGATCATTATTTTGAGGGAGAGAAAACATGGTTGACAAACCAATCATCGGAGGTGACTGGTGTGCTTCATCAAATGATGCATGTGGGCTGAGCCATTCCCATCCCAAGAGGTGCCCCGATTTGACCTAGCTTGTCGGGAAGAGATTCACATAGATACTACAGCTATCCGAGAATTTCTTTTTATGTTAGCTAGCGGGGGTGGGCTTTTCTATGGTAGTCCTGTTGCAGCCTCTAAACGACCATCCTATCTCATCTTGATTTGGCTATAATTGTATGTATCCATCCATGTTATCTCCATATGATAGCCTTTTCAATTTGAAATAAATGCTAAAAAGGCACTCATCAATCAACTTGGCCCCTTTCCTATTTGACTTTGTTTCCTATTAAGAGAATAGGTCCCAATCATCTATACCAGCTGACACGCAAGAACAAATAGAAAGGATTTCGATGCCCCTATTTAACTAGTCAAGTGGATGAACTTCCCTCTCTAGATAAGAAGTAGAACGCATCATCACCTATAACCCTTTTCTCTGCCGGGGACTTCCATGAAATGAAAATGGGCGGTATCATCATATGCTCCACTTTTGTTGCCTTGGTTTATATCCCGGAGTACTCCTATGGCTGATCTGTCACCCAAATTACTTAAGCAACCTAAAGGCTTTGCCCCATCCCATTTGGAGAATAACCCCTTATGGCATGGCTTAGTCAGTTATTCTCACAGTTTAGATATGATTCGGACAGGGCTGGGTTAGGTATCTAAAAGCATGGTTCTTGCCTCCCTCCCCCCTTTGAGCTCATCCATTTGTTGGGTGATTCCTTGCTTCCACATTCAAGTGTTTGCTCATTGTTTAGGCCCGTGAATGAGATTTTGCTCATTGCAGTCACCTCCGGGGTTCTTCGTACTTGGATAGTACCAGGACTCTTGTGCCCTGGGCCTTGATCAGATAAAGTTGCTTGCCTTATGATCTACAATGAAAAATAACCCTTGCAATGAGATGCGGACATTCCCCATACTGTGCTTTCCTCCGGTCCATTCTCGGTTTGGATTAGGGGAACATCCGAGTGATTGCCTTCGCAAATCCAAATGCGCTCACAAGGCACACAATAAGAATAAGACCAATAAAGACTTCATAAGGGACCATTTGAGCTTTAGATCTTAATGCTCCTAAAAAGGCATATTTCGAATATAGATGAGTGAAAGTTCCCAACAAATAAGTACTTTTTCATATCCTTCTATGGACCGTACGAGCACGTCCTCTGTCATCCCCCACCACGCTTACGGCTCTATACCCCAACCCAACTTGCTCTGGCCCCGGGTTCTTCCTTTCTATTCCTCATTAAGCGGACCATAGGAGCATGGGGGAGATATCTAATTTTAACTAATAGAAAGCATCTATTTTTTGTTCCTCTTGATCAAACTCACCAAAAAATCACAATAGAAAAATTTTTTCTTGCTAGGAGAACACGTTAGAGACATTTTTATCTGAGGAGGAGGCTTCGTCATCCGAATCCTCATAAATGATGTTAGGATCAGGCGGCTCATCCTCAGAATCCAAAAAGAAAAGAGAGACAGAATGGAATCACTTTGTTTCAGTGACATATCTAATCAGACTGATAGGATTTGAAGATCTGTCATGATCATTCACATAAATTTCAGTGAACTACTAAAACTATCAGTGTGATTGATCAGACAAGTACCAAGGGATTTCGATAGACTTCTTTCATTTTTGAATTTGGTTGCGACAAGTCCTAGCATTAGTATGAGTTTATTGACCGCATAAAGGAGATCCATCTTGATGACGAATTCCACGATAACAAGAAATCAAAATTAATCGTTCGATGTCTACTTGTTCTCCTCTCTTTAATTCCTAATGAACAACATGATCTTGACCTATCGTTTGTTCAATTTTGTCGATTTGATACTTAGTTAATTCTTTTATCTTTATGTTTCCATTGATACCTAATCGATAACAAACTTGAATGGCTTTTTAAGGCTAATTCCATCAAATTTCGTTGAGGCAATTCTCACTTGTTCATCGCCAACTAATCTTGCTCCTGAAATATATAACATTCTTGATCCTTCCTTTTACTAGTCTTCTCGACTGGAATCATAAATGGGTTATCTCCTCTCTGATGATCTTTTCTATAGGTAGAACTACTATGAGCGGTCTAAACTTCTTCCCTTATTTGTTTCTTCATATTGTAAAGGGGATCACATTGGTGGGAATATAGGCCGATACGTCTCCAGCTTGTGTTTCAATGATGGGTAAGGCGGTCATGCTACCTGTTTCTTTTACCTTTAGTAATAAAAAAATAAAAAGTAAAACCAAAAGTAGCCAACACAAAAAGAGTCCTAAACAGAAATTCACTAGAGCGGGATTCATGTGGAATTGCTCCAATGGAGATGGGACAAAAAATTTCTTTGACCACACATCGATCGCACTTTCAAACCATTGACTTTTTTCTTTCATTGTTCTAAATTAGATAAAATGGATGTCAAATAATTTATATTCGATAATTCTTCGTGCACCTATTGTCCCAAAACAAAAGGCGCTTCCTCATCCAAAGTGATCCCGTTTCATTTTCATTTGCAATGCTTGAGACTTCTTCCTCTATTCTCCCTTGTGCTTTACATACCTTTCTTTTGGTGTAAGGAGAGAATTTTATTTATTGAAGACATTCCCAATGAAGAAGGTGAATGTGGAGGCACCAGAATAATCGAATTAGAGGGTATCCCCAAAGTACTAGGAGAGAGGGGGACAAATGGGGGGAAGCTTATCGAGTTATACAATGGGATTAGACCTCCTTTCGCTACCCCAAGAGAGGGATATTTAAGCATGGGAGTTATGCGGGAATAAATTTCAGCCAAAGTTTTCATCTTTTTCCTCTTATTGGAATACATCCTGAAAAAGAAGATAGAACCATTTGCTATCTTTGAAACTTCAGAGATTCTATGGGAAATTGAAAACGTCAAAGTAAGTTGTGGCCTATTAATAGGAAGATGAGGAGATAAGGGGTGAGGGATATTCATGATATTCAAAAAGATTTTTGTTCATTCGCTCTGTGAGTAGAGTGGTATACCGAAATAAAGAAGCAACTACCTTACTTAAGCAATTCTTTTTATTTTTCTTCTTTCTTAGTTGAAGTTCCCCTTCTTCAGCAGCTAGTTCAATGGTTTCTAAGCTTGATGACTGGTATTCTCTGGATGGACGGTAAATCCAGGTATGCTGCTGGTCTTTAGAAGAACCAAGGAAATCCTGGTCTCCTAATGAATTTCCCTTTTGCTACTCCCTTTCGCTACCTGGAGCCAGGTTTTTTCTTATTATATATAACGTACGCACAAGTGATCCATCTAATTAATGGACTAGCTTCACTAAGACTCATTCAATCTTCTATAGTGACTTTTGAACCATTCCATTCATTGTCTTCTTCTCAACCTCTCCTCGGTCACTAAACTGGGTTACTGAACTCCACTTTCTCGAAATTCCATTTTTGAAAGTCACGTCAAAAGTAAATAGATTCCCTTGCTTGGGAAATAAAAAAGTCTATGATTCTCATCTCACAAAAAGAGTTTAAAGTTATGACACCTCGTATAACTACACCACCAAGATCAGGTAACAGAACAGCGGCCAGAGCAGCAGATTCCATAGCCACATTTCTTTCTCCATCAAAAGGCTCTGATCCTGCTACGTAGCTAGGCTACGAGATTGATTCTCTTATGATAGAAAGAGAGAGGATAGAGGATCACGCTTATAATTAGCCTTTTCCATCATGTTTTGCTGACCCTGGTTTTATCAAACAAGCTTTTTTAATCTTGGTGTGAACTTCTTCCTGCCTTCTTACCCAAAAGCTTTGGTTTTGCTTAAATAAAAGTAGTTCTTCTTCCTTACTCTTTCGAGTAAGAATTTTGAAACTTCCTTAAAAATCTTCTTCAAAGAGCTAAGCCCGATCTCACTGAACTGGGTCACAGAAGTACCTTCCTGGAGCTACCTTTTTACTTCGATTGTTCATTCCCCAATTTAAACTCGGATCAGTTGGAAAGTGGATTCCGTGCCTGGGTATGAAACTCTAAACTAGAACTTCAATCTTGAAAGAGTGAAATATATCCTTTTTTATTTATCCTTTATGGTTCTGGGATAATTCTTGAAAGTAAAAACTCTTACACCTACCAAAACTTTAATAGAACAACTACGGATTCCCACTCTCGAGTCAGGAGCTCACTTTCAATCTCTAAGAGCCGATTCGATGGGATCTTCTCTTATGATCTTTCTAGTTAGCATGTAGTGGGAATAATCCTCATCTACATGGGAAGAAAGCTTCAGGAAAAAAGGACTTGTGCAAGCAAGTGACACTTTACTTCAAGCGAATAGTGCTGCCTCATTTTCTTTAGCTAGGCTAAGAAGCTGATTCCCAACATAGACTATTTTCTTCTCATCGAAAGATGCCTAAGACCTTTTCACCTAAACCTAAATGCCCTGTTCCTCAAAAAATTGAATCAAAAGTCAAAATATTCACACCCACGCATAAAGAATAGCCTGTGAATGCCCTCTTTTTTAGGAAGAATTTGACATTAACTAGGAATGAAAGCAGAATAAGCCTAACAGTGTACCTTCAACTCGAAAGGCTAAGCCAATAAGAGAGAGCTATCTCCTTCTGTGTGAAAGAATTGGATCTTTTAGTTTAAAGAACAATCATTTTCCTAGTGTTTTCTTGAGATACCTCAAGATAGGACAAAAATCCTCCCAGTGATCTTATCTTGGATTCTGCATGAATTGACTAACCACTCCAATACCAAGGGTTAGATCTGGTTGGGTTACAGTCAGATAGATAAGCTTTCCAACCAAAAATCTATACCTCTCTAGATTTTCAAAGAGCAGGCCATCATTTTTACTAAATTTCAAAGTCGGATCCATAGGAGTATCCATATTGCTCCCAATAATCTAGTCTGCTCTAAAATGTCTGTAACATAATTCCTTTGATAAAGTGATATTCCCGCCTTTGATATTTCTACTTCAATACCCAACAAGTATCCAAGCTTTCCAAGATCCTTGGTAAAAAGGTATTTACTAAAATACTATTTCAGTTCAACAATTCCTGTCCTCTCACTACCTGTAATTACAATATTATTAACATAGACAACAAGAATTAGAGATCCACTTTGGATATGATAAACAAATACTGAATGATCAAATTCAGTTTGTTTCAGCCCATATACAGAAAGAACGTCGACTAAATTTAGGAAAACATGCCCTCTGGATTCTGTTCTAGACTTACCAATCTTGGCTAGCTTGTTTTCCTTGCGCTAGGCCCTTCTCTTATCTACAACTTTGGCAAATAGTGAAAATCATTATTCCCTCCAATCTTTATGAAATGATTTGATACCCACTCCTAGCGTACTAAGCCATAGTATGTTTTTTAAGAAGATCCTTCCTAGTGTGCCAAGCCCCCACCCAATGGTCTCAGGCCATGACCTGGGTTAATAAACTAGTCTCGTCCCCCTAACCTAAGAATTCTAGTTATGACCAGCCGAAAGTAGGTCCTCTAGAGGCCTTATAACCATCCTTTTAACCTATTCCCACTTATGCGTACTTCATAGTTGATAGGCCTACAGACGCTTGAGGGCCCTAGAATAGCCTTGCTTTCACGTTCCCCCTATTTTCTTAGATCAGTTTAGCACTTATATTGCTTCACACAACTATATTCAATTAATTGAGTAAAGAGGGAAATTGAATTGGACGTCATCTTTTGCTCTTGTGCTAAAGGCTCTCTTACTACAGGTCGTCATTCCATTATTTTTTGAAAGGGTAGATGCTTTTCTCCTTGATTCAACGAGATTTCAAGTTGACATCTTGAACATACTCCTGTTGTTGGTAATGGCCTTAGAGAATGACTTGCCACGCTTTCTGGGCTTGACTCTTATAGGATGGGATGTGCTCAGCCACCTCCAACTCTTTCTGTGGGATCAGACAACTTCCTTAAGTTAGCAGACATCATATTGATCTCTACTGCTCCCACAAATAGTAATGTCTTGATTCCCATTGGTCAGTCTGCTATCTGGAACAAACCTTTGTCCAAGTAATCTTGAATCAGATTCCTGAAATTTACACAATTATTTGTAAAGTGAGTCCATTTCTTATGCCATTTATATTAACATTTTTCTTTTCTTTCTTTTTTTTTAGGTATCTTATGTCCAGGCAGACAGGTCAAAACTGTTGATAACCCAGTGGCTGCTTCAAAACTTCAGATGCTAACCAGTCGGTTGCGACCTTACCTTCTCTCTTCTCTATGAGTATGCTTACAAAAGCACTACCAATCCCTTTGAACAAGATTCTTGCAAGCTTGGATCAGTTGGGCTTGAGGGTGATTAGAGAAAATCAAATGAACCACAACATGCAAACAATATTCCAAATCTATTTCAAGAATGACCTGCTTGTAACCCAAATCCCATGCCAATATAAGGCCACGGTAGATGGCCCAGAATTTATCCACATTCTTGGTTGTACAATCCAAATTCTCAAATAAAACAGAAACCCATCTGCATTTATTTTAACAAAAAAAACTGTAAGGGGAAACCTTCTAACAAAAATATTCGTATATTCTCACTCATCCATGGGTTTTTCCCAAGCCAAAACTTACTCCTAAGAAGTTGTTGGATCAAAGAAGTACATTATACATCTGCCCGCCCATAGCAGAGGCGATTTGATTCCCCTTATACATGATATGGTGAAAAAGACCGATTCAATGAGATATGCCTACATATCGAGAGTGCACTCCCTCTCTCTCAGCTAAGGAAAGAGATGGGAATTCATGTACTTTGCGATTTCCTATAGATCTATCGTATTAGTACTTCTCTCTGATTCTGATTTCCCATGTGCTGTAATTTACTACTAAGAAAAACAAACAAGAACTAGGCTATGCTACTCCTCTTTCTCTTTCTTAATCAACTTGTCCTAGCGCTTACCACTTCTAAAAACTTGTGAGCAAGTGTTGATCGCTCCTTCGCCTGGGTAAGATCTAATGACTCCTGCCTAAAGATGTCAGGTTATGAATTCAGATTAGCTACTGTCAAAGAGTCCAGGAACGAGCTTCCTCTTTATTTATAGAAAAAACCTCTTCCTTTCTCTCTTCCTGACCAGCGGATTCAGAGTGATCAGGTGAAGCCCCCTTCTCATTTTGCCGAAATAGAGATTTGATTTAAACGACCAGGTACAACATATGAGTTCGATCCATTAGGTTATTTTTTTTTAGAAAAGAAATGAGAGACAAGAAAACATCTTTGATTACGATTAAAAGGAACAATCTCAAATAAACCAAGATCCAATTTAGGGTCATTTCTTGGTGAACATGATTTGCCATAAACTCTTTGAACCCTTCATTTATGTACCAAAATAGAGAGAAATTTAGTAGGACAGTGGAAGAGACCTTTTTGTATATAACAATCAAAGGCAGTGGCAAAGCTACAGTAATTCTTTGGAAAATCCCGATTCTCTTTGTCTTCGAGCTTTTATTCCTCAATCCACTGATTCCTTCCTTCATATGCCTACCTACCAATAGATAGAGACAAATAGGAATAATTTAACCACGTCTACAAAATGCTAGTACCATGCAGCTGCTTCAAAGTCAACGTGATGCTCCTTGGTCAGATGACCAAGATATTGGTGAATACCACATATGATCGAGAAAATAGTACCTGTAATCACATGAAAACCATGAAATCCAATTGCTAAGAAAAAGGTAGAACTATAAATACTATCCAAAATAGTGAAGGGTGCTTGATAATATTCCATTCCTTGAAAGCTTGTGAATACTAGATCCAGTGAAACGGTAGCTACTAAAGCGTAAACTGCTCATTTTTCTTTCCCCACGAGTATAACTTGATGAACCCAAGTTACAACAGCTCTGGATGAAAGGGGAATTAAGGTATTAAGAAAATGGATTTCCCAAGGATCAAAAACCGCAATCCTTTTGGGGGCCTAAATATCTACGATTTCTATCGTAGGTGCCAAACAAAAATGAGAAGAAGCCTAAAAAAGAGTAAAAACGAACATAACCTACGATATGATAAACAAAATAAAACCATATCGAGGTCCTAATTGTATGACTTTTGTGTGATGACATGGATTCGCGTAGAACATTGCGCCACCATACATACATGGTATATAGGAGAAGTATGAGATGCAAACTAAGATGTATTGCCCTGCCTTGAAATGAGTGCATGTACATCACACCTCCTACGATTGTTGCCAAAGCTCCGAGTGAACCCGAAATAGGCCGTGGACTTGGATCTACCAAATGATAAGAATGCCTCTGAGATTCAATCATAAACCACTTTTCCTCGGTTCTATGTAAACGCCCCTTCACCCCCACCCCTCTAAAGTAGTAAAGTAAAGAAGGGCTCTTTGGGGTCTAATTTTCTTTCTATCTGATAGTACAAACAAAGAAATAGGGAGGGATGATTCTTTCATTCCATTGATAGAAGTCTAAATAGAAAAAGACTCTCTTTATTACTTTGAGAAGAGAATCGTTGGTTTGACCGATGAACTACGTGAGAGAATATACCTTCTTTCTTTTATTTGAAGCAAGATTTTTGGAAACTAACAATTCCATTTAGTTCACTTTCGAAAAACTTCCTGGTTGTGGATTAGTTCATTCTGCACCGCTAGCGGCCTCAACTCAAAGGCACAGGTTGATCTCTCTGGTTGAGGCTGCATTCATTTATTCATATTCAACTTGACACGTGGGAAAGACTTACTCTACTAGTGGCTCGACTTGGTCTCGCTCCCTTCCCGCACTATTCTTTCCTACTAAAAAGAGCGATTGAGAATTTTGAGAACCTTTTTGAGTGTCTGTCTTCGCAGGGAGTTTGGAAAATAAAGGAGTATTTCATTCTTTTACAACCTTCCATTCTACTATTCTGATCGAATTAATTGCTTTTCCGAACGACCAATTCTTAATGGGATTAAAAATTGATACTTCCTTGGCCGTGTGGAACATGGATTAGCATTATGTCATTCCTACAAGTGATGACCCACCCAGGATTGCTATGTATGGACTTAGATATCAAATATAATATATTTCTTTCCATTCCTCGTGAGCCACTTATTTCTCCAAAATAAGAGATTAAATTCATCTCCCTCTTTTTTCCTAATAAGTCAACGGTGTTACACCATTGGGATACTTTGAATAAACTTGAGTACATATAGGATACACCAGTGCTAAAACCTTTTCTCAAGAAATCTTTCAAACTATTGGGGTTATTGATCCGGATCTTGTTCTCCCAATGTGAAACTAGTTGGTTTCGTAGTTTTAGAATTCATCATTGCATATAGGAATATAGAAAGCAAAGAGGAAAAGGAATGACTATAAGAATTGTGTGAAATAAGTGAATTTATCTAGTTAAGGCATTCTTAATTGATTGCGACAAAATGATTCCCTCAATACAGCTTAACTCCGTCAAGCCTTTACGAGTAGTGAAGAAATATAAAGAACTTTAGTTGGTTGGTGACCAACGGAAAGCATGGGATCCGGGCTGGGTAATAGACTGACTGTCAAGGAGTGAAAGCCACTTGACTGGTTGGAAAGTGGATACTAAAAAGGGACTGCTCCTAATTAGGATAGAAAGAAGACAGTAAGCATCGAGTAAAGTAACTTACTTGAATGGTGAGCTATCCTATAAGACTAAGAAGTGGGGAGAGAGAAGGATAACCTCTTTGAAAAGGACAGAGCCACTTGGCTGCTACTTACACATCTAGAGTTCCAGATTAAAATAGGGAACAGAATTCAAGGCGAACGAAGGCACTTGATAGGACTTCATCTATCAATAGAAGATATTTTCTTTCTAGTAGAGCTCATTAAGGCCATCATAACCTAACTCCAGGACTGCTATGGGCACTGATCCTTCTATTCAAAGTTTCCTTTCTCCTCTTACATGTAGTTTGTCCTACATCTCGCTAAAGTGAAGGTTATTCAGCAGTCTAAGCAAGTCACTTTTAACCCTCTAGTAAATTCAGATATGCTATGCTAGGAGCTAATGAAACTCATGTAGCTCCTCTATCTAAGTATAAGGTAAGCAGAGATCTTCTAATACCCCCTATTTAACCAAGGAGATAGCAAGGATATAGAATAATTCATCTTATATGATTGGTAAAGGGGTCAAAAAACTTTGAGCTTTGGCATTAAGTACGCGTGGGAATTAATTCCATTCAACTAGTTTAATGACCCCAAAGAGAATGAACGCATTAAGCTTGAAAGCATGAAATTTAATTGCTATCTGGACTGACTATCTTCTTTCTCTTTCGTTTTCTAGTCTTTACTTCAGAAAGTCATTTAGAAAGATCTGCTTTTAATAGAGAGGATTTCCTTACATTACATACGAAATTTGACTGGGGATTTACTAAGACTAAGTTCTTAACCCACTATGATGTGATGATGACTTCTTGCTTTGTTTACCTCTTTCCTTCCCTACCTTTGTTAGTTTTTAATCGTATCTAAAGGGAGTGAAGTCATGTTAGGGTTAGAATTTGATGTGATCTTAGAGCTATTTACCCTACCCAACTAACTCTCTCTAAGTAAGAACTTGCACTAACTTATTAGTCTTATCAAAGTCGACAGGAAAAAGAGAAAAGGTCAGTGCTTCTCCTTTGAGCGACTCCGAAGTGGGCTCCTTTCACTTAACTATTTGTCCTTTTTACGAGGGAGAGACTGAATCCACCTAAAAGCTAAAGAAAGCCCGAAAGTATTTGAAAGATGATAAAAAGAGACGTGTACTACTAAACCGCCAAAACCGATAGGCATTCCAACCAAAAGGGGTAAGTTTTCTTATAGGATCCACCATTCCAACAAAAAAAGGAATTCCTTGCTGTGGAAAAGTTGTTCAAGTTGAAAAGCATAAAGGTTGAAGGAAATGCACCTTCTCCGATTAGAAGGGTATGGGAATTCTTTTCCTACACAATTTACTACGATAGGGTAAGGATGATTTGAATAAGCGACTACAAAAGTGAGGTAAACCCATATAAGGAAAGAGATCAATATAATTACTCCATTTCAAGCCTAAGAGAATCTGACTAAAAAGCCTAAATTAGCAATTTACCTCCCTCTGAGTTTGATTAGAAAAATAGGAATGAAAGGCCTAGTTTTTGGTAAGCTAATGGGATTCAAGTATGAATTTGAATTTTCCTCGATTCGTACTTATTACTGTGATCAATTAACTACCAGTGCCCATGTGGCCAAGGTTGTCCCGAAGTGGATCACTCCGATGCCTATAGTGAAAGGACGGACTTTCATCAGCTGTCAACTGGAAGCAATTTTTTGTTAGTGCATTAAGGTTACAAGAACCTAATCCTAACTAAAAAAAGACTCATTGGAGGAGCCACCATCAGTACTACTCCAGGAGGTCAATACTAGCCAGAGTCCCAAAACTACCCTAGTTCGTTAGGTATAACGAGTTTCGGTCAGCTTTAAAGGATTGCAAACCATTGGAAGATTGAGTTTCAAAGGGACAAAATTGTTGTCAAAATCATATACAACTAATAAATTCATTTTAGACTAACCCTTTTCTTTCTCTTTCACTACTACTTTATTATCGTCTGCTGAAAGTGTCTCAATTTTGATCAACTTTCTTTTGATAATTAACTCGAGCAATCCTTTACTAATTTGATATTTATGAACTTTGATATCAACTAGACTACTTGTTGTTGTACTACTAACCATATTTTTCTTATTGATTATACTGGCCTGTATTCGAACTTTGCTATCTAACTTGTCCAATAATGTAGATACCCCCACAACTGAGGTGTCTTGAGTATAGTTGTACAACAACACTAAGACATATATTATGATAGCCTCCAGCGTATATTGACTGAACTGATTAATAGTACTATTCTAAATATCATCGAGGAAGATATTTATATCGATAAAATTTACCATTTATAAGATCCTTTCTTATCAATAGTTTGATTAAGTTAGGAATTTCATTAAATATACTACATTCATCAAATTGACTAGTTATATCTTCAATCTTCTTCTGTAACTCAAGTAATTCTTCATCCGAGATGTCAATTGTATTATTAATGATCTCTTTATCCCTATTATAATCATACAATAATTTCATAACATTATTATTATACGTAGCTTTTTCTTCTTTATTTCTGCTTTTATCATCTATATCCCTGTATAAATTTTCCCAAATCTCATTAATAATAGTATGATTAGATGTACTATATTATTTTCTATCAAGGATCAAGATTGACCTCGAAAATCTATTACACACGCTCTTAGATGTTTTAGGAAAAGTTTCCCTTCTTTTAGTATTCATGTCGTGCGAGTGAGCATGAGCTCAAGTTAAACTCTCAATCTAATCCATTCTCTCCTTTCTCCTTTTCATTTACAAATCATGCCTGCCAAAAATTCTAATGAAAGAAAAATCGAAAATCAATCAGCACCTCATCCTATTCAGGAAGATCCCTTGGAAGAACATATCTCCCACGCTAAATTCAGAGTAGTTTTCACCACCTTAGCTCATTCTGTCGTAGCCCAGAATAAATTTCCAGCTATCGTTCCAGCCAACCCTGTAGCCAACACTGCTGCAGTTAGGATTTGGGAATTTACTCGAATGAACCATCCATCTTTTACTGTGTCTAAGTTAGATAAGGACCCTAAGGAATTTCTTGATCAGGTGAAAAAGGTTGCAAATATTATGGGGGTGACAGCTAGTGAGAGTGCCAAGTTAGCTGCATATCAGTTGTAGAATATGGCTCACTCATGGTTCAAACAGTGGAAAGCAAGAGGGTTGTAGAGGTAGGGCCTATAGGATGAGAGGAGTTTGCTATTGCATTTCTAGATAGGTTCTTCCCGCTAGAGTTAGGGGAAGTAAAGGTTTTGGAAATTATTAATTTAACTTAGGGAAACATAATGGTACAAGAGTATTCTCTTAAGTTTACTCAGTTAGCCAGATATGCCCCTCATGTGGTAGTAGATAGCAGATCTAAGATGAGTAAGTTTGTGTCTGGCGTGTCTCATAGTATGGTCAAGGAGTGTAGGACCGCAATATTGATTAAGGAGATAGACATATCCAGGCTTATGGTCCATGCTCAGCAGATAGGGGAGGCTAAGAATAAGGAAAAGGAGGGAGAGAACAAGAGAGTGAGAATAAGTAGTTTCAACTTTGCTCAACCTAAGTCAGAGGGTAGGAATCATTCTTAATTCTACCCTAAATCCTCAATTCTATCTCCATCCCCAGCCAGTGCACCTATCCTAAAGTTTAGAGAAGGAAATAGAGAAAGGGCATCAGGCCCTAAACCCCAGGGTAGTGTTAGTAGTGCCCGAACAAATCCTCTCTGCCAGAAGTATGGCAGAAACCATCAGGGTGTCTATAGAGCTGGCAGTGACATATGTTTTAGATATAGAAAAAAAGGCCATAGGGTTAGACAGTGTCCTCAGGTGGTTCACAGAGTCAGCATAACCGTCCCTTAACTTAGTTTGGTCGCTCAAATTAGTAGGATGTTATTTCCAGTGCCACCAGTGGGCAACGCTTAAACAGACTCTATGCACTTCAGTCCCAACAGGATCAGGAAAGTTCTTCTAATATGGTCACTGGTATGTTACAAGTTTATCATTTGCATGTTTATGCTTTGCTAGATCCAGGAGCTTCTTTGTCTTTTGTAACTCCTTATATAGATGTTGACTTCGGAGTCAATCCTGAAATTCTAGCAGAGCTTTTTCAGTCTCTACCCTAGTGGATAAATCTATCATAGCCCGGCTGGTATACAAGATATGTTCGATTATGGTATCTCAGAAAGTCACTTTAGCAGACTTAGTCGAATTAGAGATGATCGATTTTGATGTTGTTCTCGACATAGATTGGCTTCATTCCAGCTATGCCACAGTCGACTGCAAAAGTTGAATTGTCCAATTTCTATTTTAGAATGAGCTCATTCTAGAGTGGAGAGGTAGTACTTCAGCACTTAGGGATCATCTTATTTCCTACCTTAGGGCAAGAAAAATGATATCAAAGGGATGTTTCTACCATCTCATTTGAGTCTAGGACTGTAGATCAGAAACCCCTACTCTTGAGTCAGTATCAGTAGCATGTGAATTCCCAAATATGTTTCTCGAAGATCTTCTCGGAGTTCCTCCCAAAAGGAAATCGACTTTGAATAGACCTTCTTCCAGATACTCAGCCCATATCTATTCTACGGTATAGAATGGCACCTGAAAAACTCAGAGAATCAAAAGAATAGTTGATAGATCTCCAAGATAAAAGGATTCATCAGCTCCAGTATATCCCCATGGAGTGCACCAATTTTATTCATGCGTTAGAAAGATGGTTCCCTCAGAATATGTATAGACTATCGTCAGCTAAATAAAGTTATGATCAAGAACAAGTATCGACTTTCCAATATCCATGACTTGTTTGACCAAATTTAGGGTGCCAATTACTTTTCTAAGATAGACCTCAAATCAGGCTATCATCAGCTCAGAGTCAAAGAATGTGACATTTCAAACACAACTTTCAGAACTAGGTATGGTCACTTTGAATTCTTAGTCATGTCCTTCAGTCTTACCAATGTTCCAGTAGCTTTCATGGACTTAATAAATTATTTGTTCAAGTAGTACTTGGATATGTTTGTCATAGTCTTCATAGATGATATCCTTGTTTACTCCCGCAGTGAGCCTAATCATGCAGACTATCTCAAAATAGTATTATAGACCCTTAGAAAATATTAGATATTCACCAAATTTAGTAAGTTTGAATTTTGGGTAAGGTCAGTAGCTTTCCTCGGCCATATCATTTTTGATGAGGGAATTAGAGTTGATCCCTAAAAGACCAAAGCAGTGAGAAACTGACCCATACCTATCTCTCCATCAGATATCAAGAGTTTCTTGGGCTTGTCTGGCCATTACGATGATTTGTTAAGGGATTTTCATCTATTGTATCTCCTATATCCATATTGACTCAGAAGAAGGTCAAATTTTAGTGGTCAGATTCTTACGAGAAGAGCTTTTAGGAGTTGAAGACTCGACTCACCTCAACTCTAGTTTTGACTCTAGAAGATGGTTTTGACGGCTTTATTGTGTATTTTGATGCTTCCATAGTTAGTTTGGGGTGTGTTTTGATGCATAGAGGTAAGGTCATACTCTACGCCTCTAGACAGCTTAAGCCCTATGAAAAAAATAATCCAACTCATGATCTTGAGTTAGCAGCAGTAGTTTTTGCCTTAAAGATATGTTCACTGACCATAAGAGCCTACAATATATGTTCTCTCAGAAAGATCTAAACCTCCGTCAGAGAAAGTGGTTAGAATTATTGAAGGACTACGACATGAGCACCCTGTATTATCCGGGTAAAGCCAATGTAGTGGCTGATGCCCTAAGTAGGATGTCTATGGGTAGTATTGCTCACGTGGATGATCGTTGGAAGAAGTTATCTTAGGAAGTTCATCAGCTTACCTGACTGGCTGTCCTCTTAGTCAATTTAGTAGAAGGTAGTGTATGGGTGCAAAGTAGTTTAGAATCATCTATGGTTTCTGAAGTGAAGGAAAAGAAGGATAGGGATCCCAGCCTAGCTAAGTTGAAAGAATCGGTTAGAGATCAGAAGATAAAGGTTTTCTCCGAAGGGGGAGATAATATATAGCATTTTTAAGGTCGGCTATGTGTGCCAGGTATAGATGACCTGAGACAGCGGATTCTTGCAAAAGTGCATAGTGTGCGTTACTTTATTCATCCAGAGGACAGTACGATGTACTGTGATTTACGGGAGATCTATTGGTAGAGTTGGATAAAGAGACACATTGTAGAGTTTGTAGCTAAGTGCTCGACATGCCATTAGGTTAAGATTGAGCATCAGAAACCAAGTGAGTCCATACAGGAGTTCAGTATTCCCACCTGGAAATGGGAAGAAGTGAACATAGATTTTATGATGGGTTTGCCTCGTACTCGTCGTCAGCACGATTCAGTTTGGGTCATTATAGATAGGATGAAAAATCAGCTCATTTCCTACCTGTCCATAACTCTTATTTAGCCAAGGACTATGCCAAGCTCTATGTTCGGGAGTTGGTCAGATTACACGGAGTTCGGTTATCTATTATCTCACATAGAGGTACAAAGTTCACCTCTCATTTTTGGAAGGCATGCCAAAAGGGTCTTGGTGCCCAAGTCCACCTTAGTACAACTTTTCACCCTCAGATAGATGGTCAAGCCAAAAGGACCATTCAGACTTTAGAGCATATGCTGTGAGCATATACCTTTTATTGAGTTTTCATATAACAATAGCAATCATTCCAGTATTCAGATGGCTCTGTTTAAGGCGCTCTATGGGAGGATATATATATCTCTCATTGGTTGGTTTGAAGTGAGTGAGGCCATAGTTGTAGGGCCTAACTTGGTATTTCATACCTTAAAAAAAGTTCAGTTGATCAGGGAAAGGCTTAAGACAGTTCAAAGCAGACAGAATCGTATGCAGATTTGCGCAGAAAGGATCTTGAGTTTGAGATTGGCAATTATATGT
>JAPEIP010000003.1:99794286-99811119 GCA_026120095.1 Capsicum chinense
TTATAATCATACAATAATTTCATAACATTATTATTATACGTAGCTTTTTCTTCTTTATTTCTGCTTTTATCATCTATATCCCTGTATAAATTTTCCCAAAACTCATTAATAATAGTATGATTAGATGTACTATATTCTTTTCTATCAAGGATCAAGATTGACCCCAGAAATCTATTACACGACCTATCACATTTTACAGTAATAGATAATTTCTCAATACCGAGATGATAGGATCTATATGAGAAATATGACCAATGGCAATCATTTACAAATTTCTCAATACTTACAATCGAGTTTTTTTGGCCTATTAGAAATGTTGACACAGAATCAATGAGAAAATTCCCAAAGCAAAGCCAAGCAAGGACGACGGCCTCCAAAGAACCAAGAAGCCTATCTAGCCCTATAAAGTAGAGCCTGTAGCGCTTTTACCCATAGAACTCAAACCTATCTGGTCCTATTAATATCAAATAATAGCTTATTTAAAGTTGGAATTTGGTTAATTAAGATATTTGATTAGATCTTTCCAAGATCATTCAATTCTTAAATAAGAAATCTTATCTTTTTTTATTGATATTGGGTTGGTGCTCAGTGTACCCCCGAAGAATTTCAAGTAACTATCTTTAGCACGAAGTGAGTTGATCGAGAAATCGGCAGGACTGTAAAAAAATGCCTTGAGTTGGACTGTGGTCCCGCCAAACTGGTATCCTCAGACCGCCTAAGAGACTTTTCGACTATCAAAAGAAGTGAAAATAAAATTGACTTAAAGATCTTTTTTCTATGCCTGTGAGATTGGCGTAATACCTTTTCACTAAAAGTGATCCTTATTATCATTCTAATCATCTATATATATTATTAATCTCAAATAATTAAAGTTAGAATTTGTTTAAGTAATTTGATTCAATCTTTCCAAGCTAAATTGAGAATGAAATTTCATTCAATTAAGCATTTTAAGAACAAAGATCAATATGGAATGCTTTGGTGTCATCGTTCCCTATTACTATTACTTTGTTAAGCCAATTCGCTTTAATCATTCTTTTGTTCAGACGATCGATATGGAAGAATAAATATTATCTAATAAGAGTTGCTTTTTCCCTAATGGTCGAGTGACTTCTTACCTCTCCAACCACTCTTAGCTACGTTCTTCTTTTTATAACTTTGTACCTTTCTGTGTCTAAAGATGCTCATAAGTGATTCTTTGACTTGTGAACCCATTTATCTTTAGTGTATAGAATGA
This sequence comes from Capsicum chinense, assembly GCA_026120095.1. Lineage (NCBI taxonomy): Eukaryota > Viridiplantae > Streptophyta > Magnoliopsida > Solanales > Solanaceae > Capsicum > Capsicum chinense. Next base: position 99,795,521 of record JAPEIP010000003.1, read on the forward strand.
AAAGATAAGAAGGGGTAGAGATAGTTATACCATTTCCAATATATGACAACTCTTACTTAAAGAAGTAGTCTGTATTGAATCTATTTTCTATTTTGGAATGAACAACGACCAACTAACACTTTGAATTTACTTTATTAGATGCAGAAACATTAATTGCAATAATATCTCAAATGAGAAAAAAAAAGTATCGCGCAATCGCTCAAAGAAATCAAACCTTTATTTCGGTCTAACCAGATTCTAAGACTAGACATTCCTATGTTCTTTTCCTTTTAGGTTATTTCAATGAAATCTGATGGTGTTTTTGGTAGCAGTCTAAGGGGTTGGTTTACTTGGTTTACTTTTGGACATACTTCATTTGCTTTTCTTATTCGGACACATTTGGCATGGTGCTAGAATCTTGTTTAGAGGTGTTTTTGCTGGTAGTGACCCAGATTTTCAAGTATATAAAATAACATGGATCCAACAGATTTATTCATTACTACTACATAAAGCACTACATTACATAAACAACCACATATGCCTTATATGTCTTTTACTAGAGTTTTAAAGGCATTAGGCCTACTACATTACTAAACTTATTTTTGAAACATAAAGATAGGCCTTAACAAGTAGAAAGTAAATAATTTGAGATTTTTTTTTCTAGTGGTTTTTCGGGACACCGAAGGTGGCAACTCGCACGAGTTCTTCCTTCTCCATCCGCAGCACTTCCAGCCTCCTCTCCAAATCACTTATGTCCTCTCTGGCAATGGAAATGCACACTTCTTTTCTTGCAAGATCCTATGTTCTAACACTTAGAAAAACACATTTAGCATTCTACGACACCCTTGAATTGCATTTTATAGGTTACTCATTTGGACATCAATTTGAGAAATCCTGTTTGTATCAGCTATATCCATGCGTGCTATAACTCAATTTCTTTTCTTTGATATTTGATGAACTGAAGAAGCCTCTATTTATAGAGTGGTAGAATAATCTCGCCAAGTAGTATGAATTGCATATCTGGCACAATCTGAGTACTATAACCATGTTGCCTATAACAAACTTTGCGGAACCATTTCACCTAATCAATTGTGGTGAGGATTCGGCGGATCATCCATATCATGCTAGGATTTGGGGAGGACATTCATGAGATTAAAGTTAGAATTGCGTTGCAGAGAGAAATATCGCCATGCATCACCAAATTTGATGGAAGGCACAATTCTTCCTAGTTCTCCGCACAACTTTTCTGCAGTTGAAGACTATTATGCCTATTTAGTGAAAAACTGGCTGGCTCTAGCTACCACAAAATATCCCCAAATCACACTGCCTGTATGAACAAACAAACCTTGCACAACTAGCTTACGTAGAAAAGATTCCATATTCTATGACAATAGACTCGTGACATCTATGTACTGAGATGTCAAATGAGCCATGTTAAGAAAGCCCAAGCTTATACGCATTGGCCCATAGGGTGACCCAATAGGTCCCGATCCAAGCCTACATTAACCATCCAAGAAAGTCCTACAAGCAAAGACCTGTGTGTGCCTATTTCGATGAAAGTATGCTTACATGCTTATCAAAAATGTAATTATTTTAAGGGTTTGGGATGTATTTTACGTGAAACTTAATCTATTTACCACATTCTTAAGATTCTGAGCCAGCCTTCTTTGCTAACGCTCAACCTCGCATCACATTCTTACCTTAGGCTATTGAGCTTCGAAAGGACTATATTAATATTAATTTAGAATATTAATATGTAAGATTGCCTTTAAGGAAATGTGACTCTCTTTCTATAAGTATTTTCTGACTCTTGAAAGAATATGATTCAAAGAATTGATGGTAACCAAGGTCCTACTCTTCCTAACAAGCCATCTTATTAAACATGCTCGGTCAATTAGGTAATATCGAAAAGGCTGTCTCTAGAGATATAATATTTCTTGAGATCCAAAACTACCCCAAGAAATGCTCTAAATCAAACAAAGAAGGGACCAGAAAAGGAATCCCACATAAGGGGCAGTAAAAATTACTTAAAAAAACTTATTGCTAATAAAGATGCTAATTGGTATCCTAGAATCCATCTTTACATAGACTAAGGTACATGTTTCTCGACGCTTAGGGCATCCTTATTTTTCTTTATTAGAGAGCTTATTTCCTAGTTTAGTCAGTTAGTAGACCTACATCCATCGGTGACGCTCCACTATGGAGATCAACAATTACCTCAAATGAATATGAGAGGAGATCACAAGATTAGACAACAAACCTTCCACAGGTAAGAAAACACTTAATCAGACATTGGTGGATTGTGTAATCAAGCTCCCATTTCCTCCAAATCTCTTTCCACTCTAAAAGATCCCTCTTTTACACCTCCGAAAGACCTACCCAATCACAAATCAATCAACTTGACTTCACCCTTGTAAACACAGAAGACTAATGAAGGACCGCCCATCCCATCGAGTATATCTCCCCACTCCCAGAGTCTACCTCTACTACAAAACCGCCCTCTTTCTTTGGCTAGCCTTCATTGATATAGTATATGGTTTATCAGAATCAGAAAGATTATATATTTAATTACTTAATCCGTGAACGGAACCTTTAGCTTACCCTAATTTTCCAGGGAATGGACCATCATTCAATGCATATTGATTGAGAATCTATGTTGGATCACGAACCTTCTCTTCTCACAAGTCCAGAGGGAAGCTCCTAGTGTTGTCCCTCAGTGACTTGGATTGATGCCTATTGGTAAGAGGAAAACTCGGGATTCCTCCCATGTATGTGGCACACAACAACTTTTATCGATGTGAATCAACAAATCATAGGAACATTAGGTCACATAGATCTTCTTTCCTACAGTAGGGGATTCGGATAGTGATCAGTACCCTATCTTTCTCTTTATTCCCATAGAAAGATTCTTCTATAAAAAACTCTTGGATTGGTTGAGCTTTCAAGAAATAGGGATCATTTAACGGGCTTCTAGGCTTCCTATTCTAGAGTATCCCATGGCTCCATAGGCATGGTACTGGACCCTAGTCATCTCTTTTTTTTAGAGCATTCACCTTTGAATCTCCCGGGTCTCTTGGATTTGGTTTGATCAATCTTAGTTTTCATAGAAAATGAAGAAAAGAAGATGCATTTGACTCGGCACAAAAAAAGAAATGCAAAAAAGAGGAGCATTTCTTAGAAGAATAGACCCGGTGTATTATTGATCAGGCTATTGTGACGGGAAACATAAAGTGCAATGATTTTGTGCATACGGCTTTTTAGCGAGTAGACACTAATCCTTCAAACAAGATTCTACATTGTACAATTTAGTTTGATAGGTGAGAACTGATAAGGCCAAAGGGTTCTAAGATGGTGGTGTTGATACTATATTACAATTTAATGATGGTCTATGCTCATGTTTTTGTGTCAAGTTTAGGGAAGGGTTCAAGTTTTTGGCAATAGTGTAAATATCCAATAGTGATTGGACTGATTTTAATGGTGCAATGGACTTCTTAAAAGGCCTCTAAAGCCTCACACTACAGCAAACAATGATGGAACTAATAGAAATCCCTCTAGTCTAAATTTATATAGATGGATTACTGAAGGAGACTTTTATACAGCAGAGGGTGCTTAGGAGAATACTTATACGAGAAGGGGGAGGTGGAGAAGTCCATATATCACCACAGACCTTGTTTAAGAGAAAACACAGGGAAGCAAGTAAGGAACTTCTAGCAAATATGGCCAATGAAATTGACATGAGAAATGAAAAAACTTGATTAGCTTCAAATATGGAAGTGTGTCTAAATATAAAAATCCTTCATTCATTGAAGAAAAAGAATGGTCAATAGGACTGGATCTAGACATTTTTTCTCGAGAATGCAACTAAAGAGTGTGGCCTCAATAAAGACTCTCACAAAGTGTGGGACCATAACTCTAAGAAAGAAGCTTCGCGAGAATACGAAATTGGTAGGATTGTCGGTCAGAATTAAAACCTGAACCAACAACTCCTGAATTAAAAATAAGAGAAGTTAAAGCATCAATTTCTGAAGTCTAACTTGTATGCCATGCCTTCTGTTTGTGGCTATGATCAGGTCAATGGCACTAGAAACAAAAAGGTCTGAAGTTGTGTAGAAATCCCATGCCTTATTGTTTCCACTACCTTTGACCTGACCAGATCCATAAATAGGAGGCATGGGATACAAGTTTAACTTGAGAAATATCCACCTTGACTTTTTCCCATATTTTTAATTCAAGAGTAGTTGGTTTAGGTTTCAATTCTGACCGATAATCTTACTACCTTCTATGCTTCCGAAGCTACTTCCTTAGAGTTCTGATCCTATATTTTGTGGGTCTTCATTGAGGCCACACTCGCTAGTTGCACTCTCTAGCAAAGTGACCAGCTCTAGTCCTCTTGACCATTCTTCTTTTGCTTCAACGACTTGTGGATTTTTATTTTTGGATACACTTTCACATTCTCAGATCATCCAATTTTTTCATTTTTCTTGTCAATTTCATCAGCCAATTTCACTATATTTTCCTTCCTACCCTGTGTTTCCTCTTAAACAAGGTCTGAGATGATATATGGCCTTCTCAACGTCCTTCTTTCTACACAGGTATTCTCTTAAACACCTCCTGATGTATAATAGTCTCCTCTAGCAACCCATCTATATAAATTTGGACCAGGGGAATTTTTATTAGTTCTATCATTGTTTGCTACAGTGCGAGGCTTCGGAGGCCTTTCAAGAAGTCCATTGAGCCATTAAAATCGGTCAAATCACTATTAGATATTTACAGTACCACCAAAAACTTGAACCTTTCCCCAAACTTGAAATAAAAACATGTGCATAAATGGTCATTAAATTATAATAGGGTATCGACACCACCTACTTGGTCCCTTAGCCTTACCAGTTCAAACCTAACAATCTTAACTGTAAAATGTCATATCTTATTTGAAGGATTAACGCCTAATAGGTAAAGAAAAAACATTCATAAAATTATTATACTGGATGTATGTTTTCATGATAGGTTGATCAGTAATACATACCCCCCACATATGAAGTGGTTCCATGTGCAAGTAGCTTTATTCTCCGAACATATCTTTACTCTAGCCATTAATGTTAGTCAGGCAAAAGTGGATCCAGTTTTACTTTCTTTTACCTGTAAATAAGAGAAATACATTTTATGTCAAAAATAAGAAGAAGACAAAGAACATTACAAAGGGTAACACAAGATTGAGTGAATCAACAATTGACCAATCTGGTGCAATAGATTACCCTTCTATTCAACCGATGAGGCATCTATTGCAACAGATAGATGACATGTTGCAATAGATGGTTCATCTATTGGAATAAATCAAACTAGCCTTGCTACTGGTTTGAGTTCTTAAAATAATTGCTCTGCCTGTACAAAAGGGTAACACAAAATTAAGTAAATCAACTAGACCAATCTAATGCAACAGATTATTGTAATACCCCCACAAAATCCTAAGCTTAACAGAGTCCTTTAAATCTTGTTAAGGGGTCCCAGACTTAGAAAATTCTAGCTATGTATTCAGAATTAGTATTATTTTAGCCTTCATAAGTTGACGACACTATTTAATGACCCTTATAATCTTAGGGTGGTGATTTTTAGGTTGAATAATGATCAAGAATGTTGGTGGGTGTTTTCGGATAAGTTTTTGATTTTTTGGACTTTGTTTGAATCATATTTGAATGCTCAAATTAGTGGATCAATGCAATCTCAATGCCCCACATCACCCATCCTGTCGATGAATATATTCCCCCAGCTCCCAGTGCAAATTTTAGTGAACCAATGCGGACTCAACACGGTGCGTTGGTCATCGCATCAATGCCAATGACACGGCACATTGGTCTACCTATCACTAAACCAGTTTTTATTAGTTAAAAAACCATGTCCTCAGGGATATTTGGGTCTTTTTTTTCACGACTATCAACCCCCAAAACATGAAATTAAACCCTTCTAAGAGTAAAATTCATTCATTTTTCACAAATTTCTCTCAAAAACAAACCCTACGAGATTTAAATTTAAATTCAAGACTCAAGAACTCCCCAACAATCTCTCAGAATTCAAGTATTAAGGTATGCCAAGTGTTCATCCAAGGTTCCCTTCCACCCTTGGAGTCCAAGAAATTATTTTGAAAATTTCAAGTGTATTGATTCCATGAATTTCATGTTGGGTTTGATTATATTCATGATTATAATGATGAATTTGGTTTCTAATCCATGTTTTGTTACAAGTTTCATGTGGATTTATTTGATATATGTATAGAATCATGTGAATCCATAATAACCCTTGAAATTGTAAATGGGGATTTGAATTATGATGCCTATTTGTTGTTTAGTGTCATGTGCATGGATTATGTTATCCTAGTGTTTAATAAATTGCTCATATGAACAAAGAAAGAGAAAAAAGTAATTATGCCATGCTAGCTTATGTGCAAGTTATACCATGCAAGTGTTTGATAAAATGTCTCTATGAATGAGTTATCATCAAGTGCACATGGTTATGCTTTTCAAGTTTATGCTATGATTTATTTTTCATGATATCGAGTCCTGGGGTATTCAATTCGCAAAAACTTAGCTGTTTACCTAGAGCTATAATAGTTACAGAAAAGTCTCAATAATGTCATTAACAGTTGCCTCAATAATTAGTCACAGTCTCAGTTCGATATTCATTTCAAAACTCAGCGAAATCAGTCCAGTTTAGTGAGACAGTACAATTAGTAATAGATTGGTCAAGCCTAATAGTAACTAGGAAATCAGTCCAATGACTATTCACTTGGAAGTAGGATTCAGCACCGAGAGAACCCAGGGATAGGATCATTCCTTCCAGCAGAGGGTTTGACCCTTAGTAGCAGTCCTTGTGTTACAAAACTACGTAACCAGCGTAGGTTGAGATATCTTCTTTCCAAAATAGGGTTGATACATCTCATATGAGTTTTTCTGCTAGTGAGGGTTGATGAAAGAGCTTTCTATCAGAGAGGGTTAACTTACAACTTGTCTTTACCCGTGGTATGGTAAAAATACCCTTTCAACTGGGGTTACAGGTTAGACTCTTAATTAGTTTAGAAAGGGGGATTCCGGTTAGATGATTACCTCTCACAGTCTCAGTTTTAGTCCTAGTCTCAGTATAGAACTTAGTTCAGTTCTACAGAATTAGGACTATTAGACGCAGTCACTCAGTTCAGTACGGAACTCAACACAGTTCCACATAATAAGGATTGTAAGATACAGTCACTCAGTTATCAGTAGTACAGTATCAGTAAACTCAAATATCAATAAATAAGTATTTAAAACTTAGTATCCAGTGTTATCATGATCTGAGTTACAGTTTACGTATTCATGCATGTACTATCATTCAGTTATATTCATGTCATTAAGACAGTATTGTTTATGCATATGAACCCATGCATCTCAGCCTACCTCACCTAGAATACCGGTGAATTCAAAGTACTGATGCATACTTTTGTTTGGTGCTATAATGTCTTATATCATAGGTTCAAACGTACGGGCTCCTGACCATACATAACAGCCTGATCTATCAGCAATAGACTTAGTGGTAAGTCCTCATCGATTGAGGATAGATTTATTATTTTAGTACTCAGTTTATTTTAGCAGTCAGAGTTAGTTGGGGACTTATTCTATCAACTCCTTATTTAGACGGTAGAGGATTTTTAGACTAGAGTATTTATAAATAGATGTTCAGTTTTGGTATTGATGCATTGTACTCAATATTTATTTACAGTTTTGAATGTTATGGAAAGTTTCCACCTAATTTTTGCATAATTACAGTATTATTATTCAGTTATTATAGCAGGAATTAGTCATGAATTAGCTTGTGGTCCCTCAAGATTATGAGCAGCGTGTAGCATCTGGGGTACAGACTTGGGGCGTTACAAACTTGGTATCAGAGCCGAAGGTTCAACAGCATCCTAGGAAGTTTGAAGGCCGCATCTAGTAGGGTCTTATGCATAGGTGTGTAGCATGCCGCACTTATGGACAGGAGACTATGAGATATTTTAGGAAAAAGTCTCCCTTCTTTCCGTAATCATGTCATACAAGTGAGCACAAGATCAAGTCAAACTCTCTATCAAATCCAAGTTTCTCTTCTATTTATAAAATATACCTCCAAAGAGGACTAAGGGAAGAGGAATGGGAGACCATCCCGCAACTCAGCCCATCCAGCTAAATCCCTTTGACGAACATGTTTCTTATATTGAATTCGGAGAAGATTTCACCACCCTAGCTCATTCTATGGCAGTCCAAAATAAATGCCTAGCTGCTATTCCAGCAAACTCAGTAGCTAATACTACTGCAGCCAGAATTTGAGATTCACTTGAATAAATCCTCCATCTTTTACTAGGTCAAAACTAGATAAGGACCTATTGGAATTTTTTGATCAAGTGCAGAAGGTTATAGATATTATGAGGGTGACAGCTAGTGGGAGTGTTGAGCTAGCTGCATATTAGTTGCAGGATATGGCTCACTTATGGTTTAAATAGTAGAAAGAAGAGAGGGCCACAGATATAGGGCCCATTGAATGTGAGGAGTTTGCTTATTTTTTCTGGATAGGTTCTTTCTACTGTAGTTGAGGAAAGCAAAGGTTTTGGAGTTTATTAATCTAAATTAGGGCAACATGATAGTACAAGAGTATTCTCTTAATTTTACTTAGTTAGCCAGATATGCCCCTTATGTGGTAGAAGATAGCAGATCTAAGATGAGTAAGTTTGTGTCTGGTGTATTTAGTAGTGTGGTCACGGAGTGTAGGACCACAATGCTAATTAAGGAGATGGATATATCTAGGCTCATGGTCCATGCTCAGTAGATGGAGGGGTATAAGAATAAGGAGAAGAAGAGGGATAACAAAAGAGCTAGAATAGGTAGCTTCAACTTCACCCATCCTAAGTCAGAGGGTGGTAATCATTCTCAGTTCCATTCAAAATCTATAGTTCCAACTCCGTCCTTAGATACTGGTCCAGTGAAGAAATTCAGAGACAGCAATAGAGATAGGGCGTCAGGCCTTAAACCCTAGGATAGTGTTAGCAGTGCCTATAAAAATCCTCTATACCAGCAATACAGTAGAAACCATCAGGGTGTCTATAAAGCTGGCAATGACATGTGTTTCAAATATGGCAAGCCAGGCCACAGGGTTAGATAGTGTCCTATGGTGGGTTTGCAAAGTTAGCATAATCATCTCTCAGCTCAGTCCGATCGCCCGAATCAGTAAGGTGCCTCTTCTAGTGCCACTAGTGGGTAACGTCCAAAAAGAATCTATGCAATTCAGTCCCAATAGGATTAGAAAAGTTCTCCATATATGGTAACTAGTACATTACAAGTTTATCATTTACATATTTATTCTTTGCTAGATCCAGGAGCTTCTTTGTCCTTTGTTGCTCTTTATATAGCTGTTGACTTCAGAGTCAGTCCTAAAATACTAGTAAAGACTTTCTCAGTCTCTACCCTAGTAGGTAAATCTATCATAGCCCGGTGGGTATACAGGAACTATCCGATTATGGTATCTCAGAAAGTCACTTCAACAGACTTAGTCGAATTAAAGATGACCAATTTTAATATCATTCTCGGCATGGATTAGCTTCATTCCTACTATTCCTCAATCGACTATAGAAATATAATTATCCAGTTTCAGTTTTCGAATTAGCACATCCTAAATTAGAGGGGTAGTACTTCAACACTTAGGAGTCATCTTGTTTCCTACCTAAGGGCAAGAAAAATGGTATCTAAGGGGTGTGTCTACCTTCTCATTCTAGTCGAAGACTCTATTTCAGAAACACCTAATCCTGAATCAGTGTCAGTAACATATGAATTCCCTGATGTATATCCCAAACATCTTCTCGAAGTCCCTTCTTAAAGTAAAATTAACTTTAAAATCAACCTTCTTCCAGATACTCAGCCCATATCTATTCCTCCATACATTATGGCACATATAAAACTCAAGAAGTTAAAAGAACAGTTGAAGGATCTCCTAGGTAAGGGATTCATTAGACCTAGTATTTCCCCATGGGGTGCACCAATTATATTCGTCTATAAGAAAAATGGTTCTCTCAGAATGTGTATAGACTACCGTCAGCTATAAAGTCATGGTAAAAAACAAGTATCCTCTTTCACAAATCAATGACTTGTTTGACCAAATTCAGGGTGCTCGTTACTTGTCTAAGATAGACCTCAGATAAGGCTATCATCAGCTCAGAGTCAGTTAGTCTGACCTTTCGAAGACAACCTTCAGAACTTAGTGTGATAACTTTGAATTCCTAGTCACGTCATTTGGTCTTACCAATGCCCCAACAGCTTTCATGGACTTGATGAACCGCGTGTTCAAGCAGTACTTGGACATGCTTATTATAGTATTCATAGATAATATTCCTATCTACTCCTGCAGTGAGCATGATTATACAGATCATCTCAGGATAGTATTACAGACTCTTATAAACCATCAGTTATTTTCCAAATTCAGTAAGTGCAAATTTTAGCTAAGGTCAGTAGCTTTCCTTAGCCATATCATTTCCAGTGATGGCAATAGAGTTGATCCCCAAGAGACCAAGGCAGTGAGAAACTGGCCCAGACCCATCACTCCATCATATATTAGGAATCTTTTAGGTTTGGCTAGCTATTACTGATGGTTTGTTTAGGGATTTTCATCTATTTTGTCCTTATGTCCAGATTGACTCAGAAGAAAGTCAAATTTCAGTGGTCAGATTCTTGTGAGAAGAGTTTTTAAGATTTGAAGACTCAACTCACTACAACCCTAGTTTTGACTCTACCAAACGGTTCAGATAGATTTATGGTATACTGTGATGCTTCCAGAGTTGGTTTAAGGTGTGTTTTGATGCAGAGAGGTAAGGTCAAAGCTTATGCCTCTAGACAGCTCAAGCCTCATGAGAAGAACTACCCTACTCATGATCTTAAGTTTGCAATCATAGTTTTTTCCTTAAAGATTTAGAGGCATCATTTATATAGAGTTCACGTGGATGTGTTCACAGACCATAAGAGACTGCAGTACGTGTTCTCTCATAAAGACCTAAACCTCCATCAGAGAAGGTGGTTAGAATTATTGAAAGACTACGATATGAGTGTTCTGTATCATTCGAGTAAGGCCAATGTAGTGGCTGATGCCCTTAGTAAGATGTCTATGGGTAGTGTTGCTCATGTGGAGAAGGGTAAGAAGAAGTTAGCTCAAGAAGTTCATTTTCTTGCTCGACTGGGTATCCGCTTAGTCGATTCATTAGAAGGTAGTGTATGGGTACAGAGTAGTTCAGAATCATCTTTGGTTTTTAAGGTGAAGGAAAAGCAGAATAGGGATCCCAGCCTAGTTAAGTTGAAATAATTAGTCATAGATTAAAAGATAAAGGTTTTCTCCCAAGGAGGTGATGGTGTATTGCGTTGTCAGGATCGCCTATGTGTGCCAAGTGTAGATGAATTGAGACAACGGATTCTTGCAGAAGTGCATGGTGTGCGTTACTTTATTTATCTAAGGGCCACTAAGATGTACCGTGATTTATGGGAGATCTATTGGTAGAGTGGGATGAAGAGAGATATTGCAGAGTTTGTAGCTAAGTGCTCAATATGTCAGCAGGTTAAGATTGAGCACTAACAGCCTAGTTTGTCCATGTAGGAGTTCAGTACTCTCACATAGAAATGGGATGAAGTAAACATAGACTTTGTGATAGGCTTTCCTCGTACTCTTCTCCAGTATGATTCAATTTGGGTCATTATAGATAGGATGAACAAATCAGCTTATTTCCTACCAGTCCATACCTCTTATTCGGCCGAGGACTATGCCAAGCTCTATGTCAGAGAGTTGGTCAGATTATATGGAGTTCCATTGTCCATTATCTCAGATAGAGGTACACAGTTCACCTCTCATTACTAGAAAGCCCTCTAAAAAGGTCTTGGTACCCAAGTCCACCTTAGTAAAGCTTTTCACCCTCATACAGATAGTTAAGAAGAAAGGAACATTAAGATATTAGAGGATATGATGTGAACGAGTACAATAGACTTTAAAGGTAGTTGGGATAACCACTTACCTTTGATTGAGTTCGCATATAATAACAACTATTATTCCAGCATTCAGATGGCTCCATTTCAGGTGCTCTATGGGAAGAAATGTAGGTCTCCTATTGGTTGGTTTAAAGTGGGTGAGGCCAAAGTGGTAGGGCCCAACTTGGTGTTTGACACCTTAGATAAGGTTTAGCTGATCAGGGATCGGCTTAAGACAGCTCATAGCCGATAAAAATCATACACAGATGTGCGAAATAAGGATCTCGAGTTTGAGATTAGTGATTATGTGTATTTGAAAATCTCTTCTATGAAATGAGTGAAGAGGTTTGGCAAGAAGGGGAAGCTCAGTCCCCGACATATCGGTCTTTTTTGAATTCTCAGCTGTTTTGGAAAGTTAACCTACGAGCTTGAGTTTCCTTCAGACTTAGCTTCAGTCCATTCAGTGTTTCATGTTTCCTTGATAAAGAAATACATAGGTGACCCAGCAGTTGTAGTCCCTGTAGGGAGTATAGACATTTAGAACATCTTTTCTATGAGAAGATTCTAGTTAAAATCCTTGATTATCAGATTCGTAGACTGAGGAACAAAGAGGTCCCTCTAGTTAAAGTTATTTGGCAGAATCAGTCCATTGAGGGAGCTACTTAGGAAGCAAAAAAAGATATGGGGATAAAGTATCCTCACCTCTTCTCTGCAAACTCAGACTTAGCCCAAGGTAATAGTTTTTCTATGAACTTACTAACTTCAGTTATGTATTCATGCATCAGATATGTATGTTTGGAACGAGAAACTCAACTTATCAGTAATTCCATTCATGAATTCATGAATTATGTTCATCCATGTACTCATGCATCAGATATGCATGTTTAGTATGAAATTTCAGCATATCAGCAGTGTCAATCATGAAATCATGTTATAGTTGTGCGTGTCTTGTACCTAAAACCAGTCTATTAGTATTCTCAGCTCAGTCAGCCTCATTCGAGGATGAATGTTCCCAAAGGAGAGATATTGTAAGACCCCGCAAAATTCTAAACTTAACACAGCCCTTTAAAGCTTGTTAAGGGGTCCCATACATAGAAAATTCTAGCTAAGTATTCAGACTTAGTGTTCTTTTAGCCTTCATAAGTTGCTGACTCTGTTTCATGACCCTCATGACCTTAAATTAATGATTCTTAGGTTGAATCATGATCAGGAATGTCAGTGGGTGTTCTTGGACGAGTTTTAGATTTTTCAGACTTGTTTAAATCACATTTGAATGCTCAAACCAATGTCTCGATGCGCCGCATCACCCATTGCGTCAATGAATATTTCACCCAGCTCTCAGTGCAAATTCCAATGAACCGATGCGGACTTAATGCAGTGCGTTGGTGATCGGGTTGAGGCCAATGATGCAACATATCGGTCTACGCATCGCTAAACCAATTTTTAGTAATTAAAAAGCCGCATTCTCAGGGGTATTTGGGTCTTTTTGTCATGTCTATCAGCCCCCAAAACACGAAATTAAACCCTTCTAAGAGCAAACTTCATTCATTCTTCACGAATTTCTCTCAAGAACAAACCCTAGGAGATTTAAATTCAAATTCAAGACTCGAGAACTCCCCAACAATCTCTCAAAATTCAAGCATTAAGGTATGTCAAGTGTTCATCCAAGGGTCTCGTCCACCCTTGGAGTACAAGAAACTATTTTGAAAACTTCAAGTGTATTGATTCCTTGAATTTCATGTTGAGTTTGATTAATGAATTTGGTTTCGAATCCATGTTTTGTTACAAGATTCATGTGGAGTTATTTGATACATGTATAGAATTATGTGAATCCATGTAAACCCTAGAAATTGTAAATGGGGATTTGAATTATGATGCTTATATGTTGTTTAGTGTCATATGCATGGATTATGTTCTCCAGCTGTTTGATAAATTGCTCATGTGAACAAAGAAAAAGGAAAAAGTAATCATGTCATGCTAGCTTATGTGCAAGTTATATCATAAAAGTATTTGATAAAATGTCTCTATGAATAAGTTATGATCAAGTGCACATGGTTATACTTTTCAAGTTTATGCTATGATTTATTTTTCATGCTACCGAGTCCTGGGGGTATTTAATACCTGAAAACTTAGTTGTTTACCTAGATCTATGGTAGTTACAGAACAGTCTCAGTAATATCACAAACACTTGCCTCAGTAATTAGTCACAGTCTCAGTTCAATATTTAATTCAGAACTCAGTGAACTCAATCCAGTTTAGTGAGACAGTACAATTAGTAACAGTTCAGTCAAGCCTAGTAGGAACTAGGAAATCAGTCCAGTGTCTATTCAGTTGGGAGTAGGATTTAGCTCTAAGAGAACCCAAGGATGGGGATATTCCTGCCAGTAGAGGGTTTGACCCTTAGTAGCACTCCCTGTGTTACAATACTACGTAGCCAGCGTAGGTTGAGATGTCTTCCAGCTACACTAGGGTTAATGCATCTTATATGAGTTTTCCTGCCGATGAGGGTTGACAAAAGAGTTTCCTATCAGAGAGGGTTAACTCACAGCTTGTCTTTACCCGTGACACGGTACTGACATCCTTCCAACTGGGTTACAGGTTGGACCCCAATCGGTTAGATGATTACCTTTCACAGTCTTAGTTTCAATCCCAATCTTAGTATATAACTTAGTTCAGTTCTACAAAATCAGTACAGTCAGATACAGTAACTCAGTTTAGTACGAAACTCCGCACAGTTTCATAGAATCAGGACTATCAGATATAGTCAATTAGTTATTAATAGTACAGTATCAGAAAACTTAGATATCAGTAAATCAATATTCAGAACTCAGTATCCAGTATTATCATAATCCCAGTTACAGTTTACGTATTCATGTATGTACTCTCGTTCAGTTATACTCATGCCATTCAGTCAGTATTGTTCATGCATATGAACCCATGCATCTCAGCCTACCTCACCTAGCATACCAGTGAATTCAAAGTACTGACGCATACTTTTCTTTTGTGCTATGATAACTTATATCATAGGTTCAAACGTATGGGCTCCTGACCATACATAATAACCTGATCTATCAGCAATAGACTTAGTGGTAAGTCCTCATCGATTGAGGATAGATTTATTCTTTCTGTACTCGGTTTATTTTAGTAGTCAGAGTTAGTTGGGGACTTATCCTATCAACTCCTTATTTAGACGGTAGAGGATTTTTAGACTAGAGTATTTATAAATAGATGTTCAGTTTTGGTATTGATGCACCGTACTCAGTATTTATTTACACTTTTGAATGTTATGGAAAGTTTCCTCCTAATTTTTGCATAGTTACAGTTAGGGGTGTACATATTAAAATCGAATTTTTTGATTTAGGTTTTAGTTAGTTTTTTTGAGTTTTCTCGGTTTCTTTATAATCTTTATTGTTTTACAATTATATTGTGATTGGAGACTAGATCAAGTATGTTTTCACTCATGTGCTAATGAAAAAAACTCAATTATAAAAAATTGAGTAGCAAAAAACTCTCTTGAAACTAAAAAGTAAGATGAAGAGTGAAAAGTATAGGTTTTAAGTTTATGTTGGATTTTGGATCATTTTATTTGCAATTAATGGACAAATATTACAACTTAATTTATATATA
>JAPEIP010000003.1:99814517-99826042 GCA_026120095.1 Capsicum chinense
GATTTGATTTTTTTTGGTTAACACCAACCCAAATCAAGAATTGTTGGGTTTTTTCAAACGCCAAACCAACCAAATCAAAACCATAAGTCAATTTTTTTCTCGGTTTGATTTGGTTCTTCGGTTTGGTTTGACTTGACGGTTTGGTCGGTACACGCCTAATTATAGTATTATTATTCAGTTATTACAGTAGGTACCAGTCATTGGTTAGCTTGTGGTCCCTCGAGATTATAAGAACCGTGTAGCATCCGAGGTAAGACTCGGGGCGTTACAATTACTCATCTGTTCAACCGATGAGGCATTGTTGCAACATATGGATGACATGTTGCAACAGACGGTTCATCTGATGAAATAAATTAAACTAGCCTTCCTACTGGTTTGATTTCTTTAAACAGTTACTCCGACTGTTCCAATAGCTCAAACTATACTGACAATAAGGCTTTTTAAGTTCTCCCAACAGATGACTTTTTCGCATATTTTAATAAAACCAACAGTTCATTCTCTCAAAACTTAAAAGTCACCTTTCCTTCAATTTTCTCAATAAATAGGAAACAGATAATAGGTAAATCATTAGTAGCAATAGATGTAAAAATCTAATTTAAATGACATACAAAGAAGAAGACGTGATGGAAAGATCAATTGTGAACCATACCTGCAATGTGAAAAAGGCAAAGGGATCAGAACATCTAGTTCAGTCGAGAAAAGATATTGATCGGTTGAGATCCGAAAGGATCCTCATCCGAAAGAAGAGAGAAAAGAGCAGAAAAAGGAAATAAAGAGAATTGATAATAAAGAAGAGTGATAGATGCGTTGAGTTTTACTTTATGGTTGAAGGAGAGAGTATTCTTCTAGATATGAGTTTTAAATATTTATTAATAACTTTTGAGGGGAACAAGGAGACGGTAACATTGAAAAGACCAGATAAGACTACTCACTCAGGAGATTTTTTAGTTATCCAAGTAATATTTTTACCGCCTTAGCATTTTAACCTTTTTATCTCAGACAAGAAATACCTAAATTGCTTTTAAAAAAGGGTTTTAAAACATCTAAGTGCAACAGATGAAAATTTCTATTTGAAAAATTCCAAAGCTCGGTCATCTGTCGCAACAGATGCAAAACCTGTTTGATAATTTACAACATATGCGTAATATATTGCAACAGATGACTTAATCTGTTTGATTAAATCCAACAAAAAAGACATCTATTGAAACAGATTGAACATTTATTTTATACAATTTCAATTCAGTGCATATGTTAGACTAATACCTTAATTGATTAATCTAGGACCAGGGTTGAGTTCTCATAGGACCAACTACAACTTCAATTGAGTCTTTTGGCAATTGCATGATGAGACGGTATTGTGTTACTCCCAACCAGAGTCATCAATTGATCACTCAAATATGAAACGATTCTTACTACCTCATATGTTCAACTAATACCTTAATTTATTAATCTAGGACTAGGGGTGAGTTCTCACAGGTGCAACTACAACAGATGGCAGTAATTATTCTACAATTTACAATAAATAGGTAATCTTTTGCGACATATGACTTTATCCATTTGATAATTTACAACAGATGGGCAATCTGTCGCAATAAATGACTTAATCTGTTTGATTATTTACAACAGTTGCTTAATCTATTACAACAAATGACTTAATCTATTTGATAATTTACAGCAGATCTTTAATCTGTTGCAACAGGTTGAATATTTATTTTTATACAATTTCAATTGAGTTCATATGTTAGACTAATACCTTAATTAATTAATGTAGGACCATGGGTGAGTTCTAATACGGTCAACAATAACTTTAATTAAGTCTTTTGGAAATTGCATGATGAGACGGTATTGCATTTCTCCCCACCAGAGTCGTCGATCGATCACTCTGAGTTGAACCAATTCTTACTACCTCATATGTTCAAGTAATACCTTAATTGATTAATCTAGGACTAGGGGTGAGTTCTCATAGGGTCAACTACAATAGATGACATCACCTATTTGACAATTTACAATATATGGGTAACCTTTAGTGACATATGACTTAATCCACTTGATAATTTATAATAGATGGGTAATCTGTCAGAACGGATGACTTAATCTATTTGATTATTTACAACAGATGCTTAATCTGTTGCAACAAATGACTTAATCTATTTGATAATTTACAACAGATGGTTAATCTATTGCAACAGGTTGAATATTTATTTTTATACAATTTTAATTGAGTTCATATATTAGACTAATGTCTTAATTGATTAATCTAGGACCAGGGGTGAGCTCCCATAGGGTCAACTACTACTTCAATTGAGTCTTCTAGAAATTACATGATGAGACGGTATTGCGTTCCTCTTGACTAGAGTCGTCGATCGATCACTCTAAGATAAACCGATTCTTACTACCTCATATGTTTAACTAATACCTTAATTGATTAATCTAAGACTAGGGGTGAGTTCTCATAGGGTTAACTACAACTTTAATTAAGTCTTTTGGCAATTGCATAATGAGACGGTATTACGTTCCTCCTTACCAGAGTCGTCAATCGATCACTCTGAGCTAAATCGAGTCTTACTACCTCATATGTTCAACTAATACCTTAATTGATTAATCTAGGACCAGGGGTGAGTTCTCATAGGATCAACTACAATAGATGGCAGTGCCTATTTGATAATTTACAATAGATGGGTAATTTGTTGCGACATATGACAATCCATTTGATAATTTACAACTGATGGTTAATCTGTCACAACAGATGACTTAATTTGTTTGATTATTTACAACAGATGCTTAATGTGTTGCAACAGCAACAAATGACGCAATCTATTTGATAATTTATAATAGATGGTTAATCTATTGCAATAGGTTGAACATTTATTTTTATACAATTTTAATTGAGTTCATATGTTAGACTAATACCTTAATTGATTAATCTAGGACTAGGAGTGAGTTCTCATAGGGTCAACTAAAACTTCAATTGAGTCTTTTGGAAATTGCATGATGAGATGGTATTGCGTTCCTCCCGACCAAAGTCATCGATCGGTCTCTCTAAGATAAACCGATTCTTACTACCTCATATGTTCAACTAATACCTTAATTGATTAATCTAGGACTAGGGGTGAGTTCTCATAAAGTCAACTACAACAGATGACAGTGCCTATTTATAATTTACAATAGATGGATAATTTATTATGACATATGAAAATCCATTTGATAATTTACCATAGATGGTTAATATGTCGCAATAGATGACTTAATCTGCTTGATCATTTACAAAAGATGCATTATCTATTGCAACAAATGACTTAATCCAATTGATAATTTAAAACAGATGTGTAATCTGATACGACAGGTTGTACATTTATTTTTATATAATTTCAATTGAGTTCATATGTTAGAGTCTAATACCTAAATTGATTAATTTAGGACCAGAGTTGAGTTCATAGGGACAACTACAACTTCAATTGAGTTTTTTGGCAATTTCATGATGATAGGGTTAAAAATTATGCATATCTTTTATAATTTTAGAAAATAATTAAGGTCAATTCGAACCAAATTAACATATGCAAAACTTGCCATTCTTTTCCAAAATATAAATCAACTTATACAAATCATCCATTTATGAGAAAAATGTTTCATTATTTCAAATCTCGAGTTCTCGCTCTTTTCTCTTTCTCACTCAATTATACAGTACAGACAACAACTACTCAACAAATTGCTCAACCCTTCACAACAAATCAATTTTCTTCTTATTTTCGACCACATAGGTGTTATTTTTTACTTCATTCTTGCTTATATCAATCATTTTCTCTGTCTTCATAAGTAACAAAGTTCGAGAAGATTTCTATATTTGTTATTTTTTTCGAATAAATAAGAGCTTTTAAGTTAATGGTGAAAACGTAAACGTTTAGTTGTATTATCTTTAAGAATGGGTTTATAATTTTGAGTTTTGATGGTAAAATTGTAGGAAGAACTCAAGAAAACCCTAGTTTTTATTGCAGTGTTCCATTGACTGTCGTGGTATTGTTGGATAGTATTTATGGTGTGGTGGTGGTAGGAGTGGTGTTGGTGGTCGTCGTGGTAGCACTGGCGATGGCTGTTGGTGGCATTGGTTGGTGGTGCTTGTGGTGGAATTTGATGGTATTATTTGTGCTAGCTGTCAGTGATGTCGGTATTCATAGTATTTGTGGCATTGGTTGGTGGTTTTTGTAGTGGTGGTGGTTGTTGGTGTGTTGGTATTGGTGGTGTTTGTAATGTATTTTTTAAAATTTTTGCATACATCAATTGTAATGTAATTTTTGTTTTCCTGTTATTTGTAGGTAAAACATGTCTCCCAAAAGAAAAGAAAGTGAAAGTGAATCAACGTCTGACCACCAAAAAAGGCTACAGTACAGAGGGATTCGGAGGAACTTCCTAAACAATGTCAGTCAGGGAAAAGTGAAGCTGAGGGGAGATATGAAAATAACGTCGAGGAAGGTAGACAAGGGTCTGTAGATGGTGATGAAAAAAATAAAAGTAAGAAAGAGAATGAATTAGAGAGTGAGAAAGAGAAAGAGGATGATCATCAACATGATAATAATGGATCACCAATGGGGCATGAATTAATATTAAAATCCAGCATGATCCTATCAAAACTTTTAGTATTTACAGGTTTAAAGTTGTGATGCCGATAAATAACCCAAAAGCAGAAGAAGAACTAACTGGTGAACTTGTACTTAAATGTCAGACAGGGATAAATTTTATTTCTTTTAGGAAAATTATGAAGAACGAAAACATAGACGGACTTTTTAAGAAAAGCTGCTTTGGATGATTTCTTGAGCTTCTTGAGGACCCCCCTTCCCATTTCCATATGAAGATGGTATATGGTCTTCTCAAGCGCAGGATCAAGTACATGAGGGATGATAAACATTGGAAGGAGGGGGTCAAAAAGATGGATGAAATCTGGATCAACTATTATGGCATGCCGGTTTCCTTTGGCTTGCAAGAGTTTGCCATAGTGATGGACTTGAGATGCCATCATCCAGAAGAACCACCTATCACCAAGGGAACACCTCGCAAAATATCCAAGGCAAGAAAATGCAAGTGAAAAATAGATGGGTTTTTTGACATTGCTCGACGTGACTAGAAAGCATCGGATTTGTTGACAGATCTCATGGGTAAAACCATACCAAAGTGGTACAGAGAGAAATTGTGCTTAGTTTGGTTTGCCCATTCGGTTATATTGGAAAGAAACATTAACAAAATTATAAAAGATGATTTGTTGGCGCGTGCTAAGGATTTTAATAAATTCAACAATTATCCCTGGGGATATGACAACTTCTACTTGACTGTCCAATATTTACTGACAAAGCTATCCTTAGGGACGACCACATTATATGACTTTTCTTGGGCTTTCATGGTAAAATTAATCACTATTTTTACTCATCCATTATTTATATTGAATATAGTTATTATGACTTTTTTTTTCTTGCTTCTTGTTTACATTTTTTAGGCTTGGGCATTTGAAGCCATTCCTCCCCTCTGAAAGTAGGTAATGGATTATCTGGATGAAGTTTCTCATCCAAGGATGTTTAGGCGGTTAGCTGCAAAGAACAACACCAAAATTAAAAAGGCTGATCTTTTTAACCCTCTGGATGATGCAGTACGTCTTTTTCAAGTAAAGTAATTTTACTTGATGAAACATATTGAACAAATGTTATATCTGGTGCAACAAGTGTTATATCTGATGCACTAGATGGGACATCTGTTGCGACAAATTACCCATCCTGTGTCAACCGGTGCAACAAATGGATAATCTATTGCGACAAATGATTTATATCTTGTATCAGACTACCCATCTATTGTTTTGGTTCTCTAAACCCGGCTCCTAATAGATTAACCATCTACTGCAAATTATGCAATAGATGTATAATCTAATGTAACATATTGTTAATCTATTGTGACATAAAGATCATCAGTTGCATAACATGTAACCCAATAGATTACCCATCTTGTGCAACTAGTGCAATAGATTGGTAATATTTTGCGAAAGATGATTAATATTTTCCATCATATTATCCATGGGTTGCTCTGGTTCTCTGAACATGACTCAAATGGATTTAAACTATCTACTAAAAACTATGCAACAATGGGTAATTTGATGCAACATATTATTAATCTATTGCAGAAGTTGACTGTGTATAACCCAAATGTGAAAATTATTATATTTATAATTTAAATATATCTGTCTTTTTTTATAGGTTGTGCATTCATGGATCGTGCCTATTGAGCGGGAGTCGGTGATGACTTCTTAGATTACTCTAGGTCATGTTGATAAGATAGCAAACCCAATGGTGGAGCTAATAAAGAAGGAATTGGTTGGAGCAACAACCATAAGAAGAGCAGTTAGGCAAGGTCAGTCTAATATTGAGCCTCATCATGACCAACCTACTAAGCCAGACCCGAATGGTTCTTGTGGTAGAGTTGTTGGCGTTGTTGTAGGCATGTTGATGCTGCTACCACTCATGATAATGAGTATATTGATGCTTAATAAAAAATAAATATGTTTGAAAATGCCCCTTTTCACCCTTACACAGATCCCTCTCACCCCTCTCCACCCTCATGTTCTCGTTTTGAATAAAAAGAGTGCAAGGACAACCAAGATAAAATTTTTGAAAAAGTAGAGGCTATCTCTAAATTTGTCGATGAATTCAAATCCAAGAGGGGTTTCATACCATCTATGAAGGTGAGGGAGACATACAGTCCTACAACTGCAGTTAGGAGGGAAAAAAGAGCAATTACCAACGTACTCTTCTGTCGAAAATAAAAAAAATTACAACTCCACCCTCTCCAAAAGCAGTTGAAGTTCAGGAGCTATTCAAGAAGGTGGAAATATGCGTGGAACTTGGAACCAAAGAGAAGAGGGATCTGTGACAGGCCAAGAATGCCAAGCCAGGCCCACCAGATTACCCTAGGCCTCTATTTTTCCCCCAAGACTTTCAGATTATGACAGATATACGTATGTAGTATGAGGACAAGGAAAGTTTAATTTTCCTAACCTAGCCTTCTAATCTACATTATCAAGAAGAAGCTACTCAACATATGTGAAATCTGTTGAAACAACTGGGTATTCTGGTTCAACTAGTAGTGGTTCTGTTGCAACTTATTATCCATCTGTTGTATAAGTTGCATTGGATTATTGATTCAAAGAACTGTATGCAATAGATGGACCATCCATTGCATCTTTACAATTACTAACTGTAACGCCCCAAAATCTCATCTCGAGACGTCACACGGTGCTTAAGGCTACAAGTAGCCCTAAGCTAACTCTTTGAGCTTGCTACTTCTTCTAACACTTACGTTAATATAGTCTAGCCAAGAATAAATGTTGTATCATATCAAAACAAAAATGGATAAATGATAGATACTGTCTGGAAAACAAATACTAATAGTCTTTAAACAAACTCATAATCCGACAAGCCTCTACTACTAACAAAGAACTAGAGAGCCATTGGGACAAACCCCCAACTGACTCAAGCTAAACTGAAAATGATAGTCCATATACAAAAAGAAAACTAAAATTTTGAAGAAGTAGGCCCTCGAAACATGAGGACTCACCATTGTGGGAGCATAGATAAAGATGGTCGGACTACTCACACTGCGGATACTGAGCACCTGAACCTACATTATGAGACAATGTAGCATACAGGCATATATGTGGATCATTACTTTGAAGATGTACTGAGCATATAGGGGTCCAATGCAATAATTAAACAATATCATCAACTTTGAAGAAAACATGCATGCTGATATAAATGACTAACATAGCTTGAGGAAAAACTGAAATCTTAATCTCATAAATCATGTATAATGAAGCATATAGTACAAATCTCGTGGGTCATTATATTTACTTTTAAAATCTTTATTCTCCATCTTGTTCTTAAAACTTTGTAAGAAAGGGGAATCTTAAAACAATAGCTTTCGAAACTTATACTTTTATCTTATGGAGAATAATGGACTTCTTTAAAACATAGAAATTATAGGACTTTGGGCTTGGGAGTTTCTTCTAACCGACATAAACCATGTGAGCTGACATGGAGTCCAACATCTTGCCCACGTTGGGGAGAGCTGCTCTATCCTTGCCATCGGAATAGAACCTTTAACTTTAGTAATAACTATCTTAACTCACTTGGAAAAATTCAGAAACCTACGGTGGCTCGTAGTTTTGGGGCATGAGACCTCGAAATCATACCCACTCGGTGCTAAATACTACTCCCATACTTGTTGCTCAGAATTTTTAGGAAATCGACCTTAAAATAGCATAAAGGTTTATTGTTAAAACTAATTATGTTTCTCTTTGATTTATATCACAACTTGAATAAATAATGTGAATTCCTATCTTAGCTTGGTTCAAATGAACAACTTTCTTCATAAAAAAATGAAAATAACTATTCATGGGATGCTTAAATCGTGATCATTTTTTAAGTTCAACATACATACTAGGGCTTAATAGCCCATGCTTCAATTTTATGTCAAACATCACAAAAATTCATATTTTATAACACCATTATTCATAATTCGACTTAAAATCTGGAAATTTCATCAATAGGCGTAGAAATATAAACAAAATCATGTAATTCAACTCTCAATCCATCGAAAATCTTATAATCTTGCAAATAATGGTAATGGGTATATACCCCTGACTTGATTTTCATGAAATCATAGTAAAATTCAGAAATTTATAACTTAAAGAAAGTTTTTGGGCACAAGAACGCAAGGATTGTTCTTGTTCAAACCCCACATACCTTAGATTGATAAACTAGATGTTATTAGAACTCTTGAATGAGGGTTCTTGGAATTCTTGCACTAGGAACTTGGAATCTTGACTCAATTTGGAGAATTGACGAAGAAATCTTATGTTTTTTGGAGGAGAAGTTTGACGAACTAGGGTTTTGGTTGAGGGATTTTGAGAAAAGTGGTATATGATGCTTGTAATGACCTTAAATCGGGTGTTTGGACGATTTAAGTGACTTGGAAAAAGTCCAAAATAGCCTTTTGAACTTCTGAACAAAATTGAAAAAATATAACTGAGAGCTCAATTTTATGGGCCACCGCGACACGCCACTATCATGGTGGATCACTGGAAATTGACGAATAGGAATCTGGGGCTCACCGTGATGCGGAGCCATCGCGTTGTCCAACTAGTTGGGACCTGAAACTTCAGCGCAATGCGCCACAATCATACTAGGCTACTGGAAAGTGACTATTGGGAAATTGGGATCCTCCGCGATGCGCCACCATCATGGAGTCCCATTGGAATTTGACAATTGTTAAATAAACCCTCTCCGCGATGCGCTAAACACCATAATGATGGTGTTTTATGACTAGAACTTAAATTAGCCATAACTTCTTGTCCGATTATTGGATTTAGATAAATTTTATATCGTTGGAAAGATAATTAAATTTCTCACACGATAATAAGTCAAAATTAGGAAAATTCAATATGATTTAAACATTAGTCACTTTGGAAGTCATCTCTTAATCTTATAGACATGAAATTAGGCTTGAAGAAAGTTCGGGGTATCACACTAACCTATTTAAAAATTGACTTCTTATAGCACAACATGTTGACAAAATTCTCTGCCTCATGAGGAAAAGGCAATTAACGTACCCGAAAGCTTATGATGCTACCAATAGGATAATGGACCTCGACTTCTGCAAGAAGCTCAAAGTTAAGTATGATCAACTCAATAATGGCGCGTCAGTCTATGGCACCGGATTTTATTTCTTAGTTTCTACGTTAGACTGGGATGAAGAAGAAATGATAAAATATATTAGAGGGGAGAGGCCAAATTCACACGGCAAGAGCTGGACCAAGGCAAAGAGGAATTTTGCAGTCATTAGCGTGGACAACATATATTATTGAGATATTGAGATACTACTCGAGGAGAGAAAGATCAAAGTTTATGACTGTAACAATCCTGCCATCGATGAGGTCCATTTTTTTCCACGTGCAGCCACTGATGGAGCTATTCCCTATCTTATTGAGGGAGAGTAAACTTATGAATCATTTGCTAGAGAAAGTGTTGATAAAGAAATCATAGGATTTTGAAGGTCGAAACAAGGGCATGAACCTTCCAAAAAATTATACTAATACGCGTGCGGTTCGTAAGCTCTTGTACATATCGATGTTTGCTGACCGGCACAGAAATGGCCGAGCCAATGACCTTTCTGTGCGACAACACTGTGGAAAATCTGCAAGAGGTCTGGGCTTATGGGGTACTAACTGGACGCTTGAAGCCTGTGTATATAGAAGAACCTGTGAAATAACAATTTTTATTTCAAGTCACACTTCACATTACTTTAACTTACATGTACATGTAGTGGCAATAATTTTTTTATGATGAAAGTTGAGTTTTTTATAATGCAATAGACTGTCAATCTGTTGTAAAATATATTCCATCTGTTCTGGCAGATAGTTTATCTGTTAAATAGGTTGGTCATCCATTGCATTATGCCGATGTTATTTCTATTTAATCTGTTGCAATAGTGAGAAGACCTATTTCATAATTTCCAATAGATGACCTAAATTTTACAACATATGCCTAAATTTGTTTGATATTTTCCAATAATTAAGCTTGAATATCCATGTGCTCGACAACACCAAACCAGTAGCAAATACACAACCATAAAAATTTCAACAAGTAGGCTTGAATATCCATGTTCCTAACAATACCAAACCAATAGCAATAACGATAATAATGTAGAATCTTCTTACTCAATTTTGTTTCTCTTCATATGCCTTAACTTTCTTCAACAAACCCCAAATTACACGATTTGCTTGTAATGGTTATCTTTCTTCATACCAATCAAAGTAATCGCATTCACCCAATTTCTATAAAAATAAGAACACAATTACAAAATAATTACAAGTCAATATTTAATCAACTAATTAAATAAAAAATATACCTTTGAAATCTTACAAGTAAAAAATCTACAACCTAGATTTTGTTGAGTCCAAGAAGTCTTCAATAGAGCTTCATGACCGTACTTACAATATCGAAAATCTTTATCATAAAAAACAGTAGAAGATGTGCTAAACATTGTCAATCTCAGTTGGAAAAAAAAAAGATGAAGAAAAGAAAGAACAAATAAAAATAATTTGAAGAATTTAGATAGATAAAAAAAGATGATGAAGATGAAGATTTAAGAATTTAGAGTTAAATTTTAGAAAGAAGATGAATATATAAGACAATGGGTAAAAAATAATTGTTAGGGGCCAAATCAAACCCCAAATCAGCAAAAACGGGGGTTCAACGAACCTTGGTTGCATGAATTACACGCAAGCAGCCAATAGGGCAAAAAGTATCAAACTGACATATTTGATGCCTATTTTATTTTACGTGTTTAAAATGAATAATATTTTCTTGATGCCTATTTAATTTTAGGTGTTTTGAACTGAACATTGTCGATGGGTTTAGCCTTTTTCTATTTCAATTCACTTTTACTTTTTTACATTTAGTGGCAATAATTTATGTCCAATGAAAGTTGAATTT
>JAPEIP010000003.1:99832103-99854978 GCA_026120095.1 Capsicum chinense
TATATATACTGGTTATCCATTGTGTTATATCATTATATAATATTCAATTTGTGTAATTAGTATGTAATTATTATATAATTAATGTGTATACTTTACATACTAATTATAGATTAATATATACATTTATTTATACATGTATAAATTTTCTAAAATTTGTAGTGAAAATCTGATAATAGTTTTTGCTATTTACGTTCAAGTTTTATAATTAATATAAAATATGAATATAAATATGATGTGTATGACATATAATATTTATATACTGGTTTATGTATTTATTGTGCACGTTGAACTCTGGTAATATTTTTTTCACCATTTTCATATAAATTTTTCAGTTTTGTATTTAAATCTTTTTTGCAGATAATAAGAAATGATATAATTGCTAGAGAATGTTAAGGGATAATGTTGGGAAATAACAGGTTGAATATAGCTCTCCTTTTTTAGGATTTTTTTTTTAAAAGAAAAAAGATTAACTATCTTATCTTAAAAATCTATGGCTATTTTTTGTAAACTTATATTTAAGGCAAAAAAAAAAAAGCTTATGATACTAGTGGGCTTGGTTATATGAGTTTTTCCCCCAAAAATAATCAAAGATATAACAATTAATCCTAAGCATCTAGGTGTGTTTTAATACAAGGAGTTGATTGTTTAGTAACATAAAGAAAATAATGAATAGTTGATGTATGAAACTCATGAATCTACTGGACATGTTGTTATTGTTGCTATTGATGATGTATGAAACTCGTGAAAAAAGTTATATTTAAATGTGTGTTATGTCCTTAAAATAATGAATTAATGATTGAAAACACACATAAACTATCACCTTTTCGCCAGCATCATAGCTTTATAAATACTTTTTGGGTCCTAAAAAATGGCTAACTATCATTCATAAAAATTAATTGGCATGAACTAATTGAACGTGATTGACATTCACCCCATTCTCTGGTGGGGGAATCAGTAATTCCGAAAGCACAAACCAACACTTAGAGAAAAATGAGAAAAATTATCTCATTAATAGTTCAAGATTACACAGTCTAAAGAAATTAAAAAATGCAAAAATAATTACTAAAATGAAAATACCTCAAAAATTTAAAAGTCAGTTTTCTAAAATATACTAACAATGTCAAGAAGGGAATGCAACCCCAAAAATCCAAGAGAAGTGCATTAAGTCCAAACAAAGAACCATGTCATTAAAAAGATTTCATGATAGACCAAATAAGTTGTTCACCCCTTGAAATCTGAATCACACGCTAGAATCACAAGTGAGGTCTTGCAGGGGTTGTTGGAATATGCATTAAACTAAACAAAAGTAAAAGCAGTTGTAGCATCAGCACAAGAATAACAATATACTAGTAGGGTAATTTGATCAACCCAATATGAAGAATATGGACATTTAACCTAAATGTAGTACAACAAGTTAATCTATGCCCATTCTAATCTAGACCAAGCATAACAAGTATTAATCAACTTCGAATTACAAGCAACAAGTCAAGTCATTTACATCCAAGTCAAATAAGTCAGGACAAGTCAGAATAAGTCAAGACATGTTAAGCAATTATCAAACATATAAATATATTTTTCGGCTCACCCATGGAATCGCTAAACTTATCTGAACCTCATACATACACGCTATGGTATCATAACCTCCCTCTACTCATGACCTGCAGAGAACAAATTTTGTCTAGGTATAAAATTCTAGACACAAGTATCTGTCCATCTTATTCCACCAATAAGCTGAGAGAATATTCAAATACCAAAATATTTCTTATTTAACAATAAGGTAGGTCGAAACCATACTACAAGATAAATTCATTGAATTGACCACACTAAACAACATGTACTAACAATCCATACTAAGAAGTAGTTATGTAACAGCCCGAGTCTGTACCCGGATGCTATATGGTGTTTACGACCCCGAAGAACCACAAGCTAACCCATGACTGATATTTATTATGAGCACTGAAACATGATACTGAAATAAATGTGAAATAATAGGCTAAAATGCCATATGGTTCAAAATCTGTAAATACTAATAAAAGGTATCAATTGAAATAACAATCTGTAAAATTGAATAGCCTGAAAATCCTCTAACTAAACTATCTGAAAGTGGAGTTGATGGGACAATCCCCTAACTAACTCCATCTACTAAAATATTAAGTCTACTGAAATAATGAAATAAAAGAATATCCTCGATAGATAAGGACTCACTACTAAATCTGATATGCTGGCTGAATCTGAAACTGTCTATGCACGGTCGGGAACCTGAGCGTCCAAACCAATGATATAAGACATTATAGCACAAAGAAAGAGTATGCATCAATACGTGAAATGTACTGGTATTCTAGATGAGGTAAGGCTGAATGCAAGGGTTCATATGCATGAACAATAACTGACTGAATGATATAGAGAAACTGAACATGAGAATACGTAGATACTATGAACTACTATAAATACTAAGCATGCAATACTGTGCATATATATATACTATAACTGTGCTTTTCTAAAGCTAAGTAATGAGTTCTGATACAAAGTAACTGATAATATGAAACATCTGATAACTGAGTTACTGATACTGATTAACTATATCTGACAGTCCTGATTTTGTAGAATTGAACTGAGTTCTATTCTTAAGACTAAGACTAAAACTGTGGGAGGTAATCATCTAACCGACATACCCCAAATAAGATAAAATAACTGAGTTGGGGTCCAATCTATAACCCCAATTAGAAGGGTGTCAATAACGTGCCATAGGTAAAGACAACAGAAGAGATACCCTTATCTGGCAGGTACTCTATTAAGAATTATAGAACCCTCATCTGGTAGGTTAAAACACCTCATAAACCCTCGATTGGCAGGTTGATGTCTCAACTTACGCTAGCTACATAGTTCTGGAATGTAAGAACTGCTTCTAAGGGTCACACCCTCTACTGGAAGGTAATCTCTTATCCTTGGATTCACTCAGTGCTGAATCCTACTCCCATCTAAAATACATTGAATTGATTATACTAAACTGATACTGAGTTTACTGAGTTTTCTTAAGTTTTGTAACTGACTGAGAGCACTACTAATCATGACATGACTGATACTATTCTGTAACTAACACTGGCACTAGGTAAGTAGCTAAATTATCGGGTATTAAATACCCCCAGGACTCAATAGCCTAAAAAGTAAAGCATAGCATGATCTTGAATAACATAACATTATTCACTTGTTCATAATTCATCCATAGAGACATTTTATCAAACACTTGTACGAAATCTACTTATTCATGAATGGGGAATACATGTTATCATGTTATAATGGAACGAATTCATCCACATAGGCATTTTATCAAACACATGAGGAGCATGCTTAGGTTATACAACAATCAACACACATAGTTATCGTGGCTACATCAATCAACTTGTAAATTGAAGGGTTGATTAAGAGGATCATGTAATTTAACCTATATAATGATTAATTTCATGAAATCTTATAATTTAATCATGGACAAAAACCCAACAATAACATGAATTCAACTTAATCCTAGCATGAAAGTTCATAACTCAACAATCTTTTAGTTTGAAAATGGATTTATGGACTCTATGGTGAAAGGGACCCATAGATGAACACCTAACATACCTTGGGTTATTAGTTCTTGAAGGTGCTTGAAGAAATTCTTGAGTTTTGACCTTGATTCTTGAAGCTAGGGTTTGTTTTTTTAGAGAGAATGTTTTGAAAATTGAATAATAATGGTGTAACTAGGTTAATTTGGGGTAATTTACATGTTAAAGGCTGACTTGGGGCATGGAAAAATACCTAATTACCCCTAGGAATGATTTAAAATCGTTACTGAAAAATTCTCAATTTGGGCACCTGGTGCGACGCTGTGAAATTGCATTGCAATACTGGATGGGACTTAGAAGCTTGGCACGATGCGGTACAATTCTGTTGCTTTAATGGAAATTGACAATTGTGGATTAGGTCCTTGGCGCGATGCACCAATATTGCAAAGCAACACTAGATTTTGCCAATTGGGATATTAGTTGGTAGCACGACGCGGTGGTATATTGGCTCACTGAAAAAATGACAATTTCCATTTAGATGGCCTCCGTGACTCGCTGAAGTACCAGGTGGTACACTATTTTACAAAAAACGTTCATAACTCTTTGCCTAGGTATTAGATTTGGGCGAATTTTATATCATTGGAAATCTAGCTGAATTTCCTATGCAATGACAGGCTCTAAATTGAAAAACACTGAGTATTTCAAATTGTTTTGTATAATATGACTCATATACTTAGAGGTAAGTTAATATTAAGAAATATGAGGTATTAAAAAATCTCCCGCATGGGAACATTCGTCCTCGAATGAGACTAGTTAAGTTGAGAAACACTGATAGACTAAGTTGACACACTGAATATGTATATCTGAAGCATGACTACATGAATGACCTACTAACAAACTGAGATCTTATACTGAACATGCATATCTAATGCACGGAATACATGAATGAAGCTACTGATAAGCTGAATTTTAATAATGAACATGCATATCTGATGTATGAGTACATGTCTAAACTGATTTATAAATGCATGACTGAATATACAACGGTAAGGAATACCAAGTTTATAATTATATCTGAACATGGAACTAATTAAATCTAAGGAATACTGTTACCTTAAGCTAAGTCTGAGTTTGTGGAGAAGAGGTAAGGATACTTGGTCCGCATATCTACTTCTACTTCCCAAGTAGCTCCCTCAATGGACTGATTCCGCCAAAGAACTTTGACTAAGGGAACTTCTTTGTTCCTCAGTCTGTAAATCTGATGATCGAGGATCTAAACTGGAACCTTTTCATAAGAGAGATTATGCTAAATATTTACTTCCTCTAAAGGGACTATGACTATTGGGTCACCAATGCATTTCTTTAGCAAGGAGAGGACTGGGTGTACTGAAGCTACATTTGAAGGTAACTCGAGCTCATAAGCTACTTTTCTAAAATGACTTAGAATTCTATAAGGACCGAAATATCGAGGACTGAGCTTTCCCTTCTTGCTAAACCTCTTTACCCCCTTCATGGAAGAGATTTTCAAGAACATAAAATCACCGACCTCAAACTCGAGATCCTTTCTTCTTACATCTGCATATGATTTCTGTCGTCTTTGGGAGCCCTAAGACTTTCTTTTATTAACTAAACCTTCTCTAAGTCATCAAACACTAGATCAAGCCCTACTACTATAGCCTCACCTACTTTGAACCAACTGATTGGGGATCTGCATCTCCTACCATAGAGACCCTCAAATGGGGCCATCTGAATACTGGAATGATAGATGTTATTATATGTGAATTCAATCAAAGGCAAGTGGTCATCCTAACTGCCCTTAAATTCAACAACGTATGCTCTCAGCATATCTTCTAGAGTCTGAATGCTCCTTCTTCTTGACCATCTGTCTGTGTGTGGAAAACTGTACTGAGATAAACTTAGGTACCAAGACCCTTTTGGAATGCTTTTTAGAAAAAAGAGGTAAATTGAGTACCTCTATCTAAGATGATGGATATTAAAAATCTGTGTAACCTGACCAAATCTCTGATATAGAGTTTGGCATAGTCCTCGGCTGAATAGAAAGTATGAACTAGCAAGAAATGAGCTGATTTGGTCATCCTTTCTACGATAACCTATACAGAATCATGCTGATAATGAGTACGAGGCAAACCCATCACAAAGCCTATGTTCACTTCTTCTTATTTCCATATGGGAATACTAAACTCCTTCATAGACCCACTAGGCTTCTGGTGCTCAATCTTAACTTGTTTACATGTAGAGCATTTAGCTATAAATTATGTAATATCTCTCTTTATCTTACTCTACTAATAGATCTCCCACAAATCACGGTATATCTTAGTGGCCTCTGGATGAATAGAGTAACGCGCACCATGTGCTTCTGCAAGAATTCGTTGCCTCAAGTCGTCTACACATGGCACACATAGCCGACCCTAGAAACGCAAAACACCATCTCCTTCTTAGGAAAAAACCTCTACTTTCTAATCTCTGACTGACTCTTTTGGCTTAGCAAGACTGGGATCTCTATCCTGTTTTTCCTTCACCTCAGAAACTAGAGAGGATTTAGAACTATTATGCACCTATACACTACATTCTACTGAATCGACTAAGCGGACACCCATTTGGGCAAGTTGAACTTCTTGAACTAACTTTTTCTTATCATCCTTAACATTAGTAATATTACCCATAGACAGTATGTTAAGGGCATCAACCACTACATGGCCTTTCTCTGATGATAAATAACACTCATGTCATAATCTTTTAATACCTCTAACAACATTCTCTGACAAAAATTAAAATCTTTCTGAGAAAAGACATATTGTAAGCTCTTGTGATCTGTTAACATATCTACATACACCCCATATAAATAGTGCCTCTAAATCTTTAAGGCAAACACTATAGCTTCTAACTCAATATCATGAGTCGGGTAATTATTCTTATGGGGCTTAAGTTGCCTGGAGGCATAGGTTATGACCTTACCTCTCTACATTAGGACACAACCCAAACCTACTCTGGATGCATCACAGTACACAACAAACCCATCTGAACTATCTGGTAGAGTCAAAACTGGGGCTAAGGTGAGTCGAGTCTTCAACTCTTGAAAATTTTTCTCACATGATTCTGACCACTGAAACTTGACTTTCTTCTGAGTCAATCTAGACATAGGGGATGCAATAGATAAAAATCTTTCAACAAACCGATGGTAATAGCTACCTAAATCCAAGAAACTCCTGATATCTAATGGAGAGATGGGTCTAGGCCAGTTTCTCAATGCCTCAGTTTTTTGAAGATCAACTCTAATGCCATCAACGGAAATACTATGACCAAGGAATGCTACTGACCTTAGCCAAAATTTGCACTTACTGAATTTGGCAAACAACTGATGAGTTTTGAGAGTCTGAAGTACGATTCTGAGATGATCTGCATGACCGTTCTCACAAAGAGAAAAGAATATCATCGATGAACACTATAACGAACATGTCCAAGTGGTGCTTGAACACTCGATTCATCAAGTCCATAAAAAGTTGCTGAAGCATTAGTAAGACTAAAGGATATGACTAGAAACTCGAAGTGACCATACCGGGTTAGGAAAGCTATTTTTGGAATATCACATTCTCTGACTCTAAGTTGATGATAGCCTGATCTAAAGTCTATTTTAGAAAAGTAACTAACACCCTGAAATTGGTCAAATAAGTTATCAATTCTAGGAAGTGGGTACTTATTCTTGACTGTGACCTTATTCAACTGATGGTAGTCTATGCACATTCTGAGGGAACTGTCTTTATTACACACATATAGAACTGGTACGTCCCATGGGGAAATGCTAGGTCTGATGAATCCCTTATCTTAGAGATTCTTTAATTGTTCCTTTAACTCTGAGTTCTATTGGCGCCATTCTGTATGGTGGAATAAATATGGGCTGAGTATCTGGAAGAAGGTTTATTCTGAAGTCTATTTCCCTAATGGGAGAAACTCCAGGAAGATCTTCAAAAAACATATCTAAGAATTCATTTACTACTAGAACTAACTCAAAACTGGGAGTTTCTGAACTAGAGTCTTTGACTCACATTAGATGATAGAAACACCTCTTGGATATCATTTTTCTCGCTCTAAGGTATGAAGTCAACTAACCCTTAAGTGTTGTAGTACTACCCCTCTATTCAAGGACAAGTTCATTTGAAAACTGAAAATAAACAATTCTAGTTCTATAATCAACTGAGGCATAGAATGAATGGAGCCAATCCATACCAAAAATGACGTTAAAATCTTTCATATTTAATTTTATTAAGTCTGCTAAAGTAACTTTCTGAGATATCATAATCAAATAATTCTTGTATACCCGTTGGGCTATGATAGACTGACCTACTAAGGTAGAGACTGAGAATGGTTCTGTTAAGACTTCTGGTTTGACTTTAAAGTCAACTGCTATGCAAGGATTCATGAAAGACAAAGAGTCTCCTGGATCTAACAAGGCATAAACATATAAATGAAAGATCTGTAACAAACCAGTGATCACGTCAGGAGAACTCTCCTGATCTTTTCTAGACTAAAGTGCATAGATCCTATATAGGCATTGCCTAATGGTGGAATTAGAAGTGGCACCCTGCTGATTCGGATGATTGGACTGAGCTGAATGACGATTATACTAACCCTGAGAACCTGATTGAGGATAATCCCTGACTCTGCGGACTGGCTTTCCATAAAAAAAAAAACATCATTGCCAGCTCTGCAGATACCTTAGTGGTTCCTGTCATATTACTGACATAGAGGATTTGGTCGGGCACTATTGACACTACTTTGAGATTTAGAGCATGACGCCCTATCTTTTTTACCATTTCTGAACTTAGGTACTGAAGTACTGGCTGAGGACAGATCTGGAACTGATGATTTTGAGTGAAAATGGGAACGATTACCACCCTTTAACTTAGACTGATTAAAATTGAAGCTACATATTCTGGCTCTCTTGTTCTACCTCTCTATCTCTCCATAATCTTAGCCTCTTCTATCTACTGAGCATGGACCATGATTCTGGATATGTCCATCTCCTTAATCAACATTGTTTTTTTACACTTCTTAACTACACTATCTGACACCCAAGATACGAACTTGCTCATTCTGGACCTACTATTTACCACTACATATGAAGCATACCTGGCTAACTAAGTAAACTTGAGGAAATACTCTTTCACGCTCATACTTTCTTGCCTAAGGTTAATGAACTCTAACACCTTAGATTCTCTCAACTCTAAGGGAAAGAATCTATCTATGAAGGCAGTAGCAACATCTTCCTACTCTAAGGGCTCTACATCTATGCCCATGTCTACCTTCCACTGCTTAAAACACGTATGATCTATATCTTGTAGCTGATAGGCAACTAGCTCAACACTCTAACTGAAAGTCACTCCCATGATGTATGTGACTTTCTGAACCTGATCAAGGAACTCCTATGGATCCTCTTCTAACTTAGATTCTGACAATAGGGGAGGATTCATTTGGGTGAAGTCCCAAATCCTGGATGTAGCAGTATTGGTCACTGGGTTGGCCGAAACAACAGTTGGCTGTTCATTTTGAGCTGCTATAAAATTGGCTAGGATAGTGAATGTAGCTCTGAATTCTACATGACACTACCAGAAAATACCCCTATTGCAACGAAACTTTTGGAAATGGTTGGAAAAGTGTTGCTATAGACTACCTATTGCAACAGTTCCAACCATTACAAAAAAAAATTATTTTAGTAGACCTATTTAATTATTTAACAAACAGTTATCATATAACCGTTGCATTAGACCACCTTATATCAATGGTTTCCAAAACTGTTGCCATAGAGTTAGCTAAGACAACGGTTTCCACCCTATTGCATTGGTTTTATTATCACTATGCTATTGCATTGGGTTTATTATCTATCTCTCTATATATACTTGTCCGCCAAAAAAATACTTTGTCCGATATCATCCACCACAAAGAAAAGTCTCCTATAGCTCCGACCACCATAAAAAGTAGAAATTCAGCTCCAAGCGCCATTGTATTTCAAGCTCCGACCGCCATTGATATTCAGCTCCAACTTCTCATTTTCAATATCTTTCTCAATCTGTCACCATCCTCAGCCACTCTATCTGACCATTTGAGTTTCCTTTCACCCCAAATCCATCATATTTCAGCCACTGCCAGATTTGTACTCTACTAATCTTAGCTACGATAGCATCCTCCAAGAAATTGTAAAGAGGCACCACTGCTCCGACCACCACTTCAATTTTTGAGCAAATTTGGGGCTTTCTTCTAATTTGTTGATTTTAAGGTTAGTTTAGTCTTCTAATTAATGATTTTGACCTAATTTTTTGAGTTTTATTTTGGGGTTTTCTTCTCCTTCACTTTGATTGTTGACCTAATTTGTTGATTTTGAGATTTTGACCATCTGATCTTGCTTAATTATTTACTAAATCCCCTTTATGTAGATGACCTTCTTGCGAAATATATGGAAATTTAATATTCTTTGCGAGGTATAGAAATGTCCAGCAATAAGGCAATACTGGAAGGAAAATCTGGTGACTGGTTAGTGGATAGTTTTGCGTATCTAGCCCTGTGTAATATTTTGTCACCTTAAATTCTTAAAATGAGTGTGCTCGAGTTACTTTGGGATCATTTTCTTAGTTTTTTTTTCGATATGTATTATCTATTCATGTTTTTCTTACCAAGTCAAGCAGATGTTTGAACTGGTTTATATTCCTCACTTGTGTTGAATCTATATGAAACTATTTTTGTTCTCTGTTGTCTGGTGCATGTTCTTCTTATTGTCTGGTGCATGTTCTTCTTGTCAACTATATTCCAATTTGATGTAAATGACAACTTAGTGTGACTACTATTTTAATTACACATGGTACCTTAGTTTATTTTACATCAAGGTTTGGTTCCTGCAGACACGTAACATGTTTCTATAGTCATTAAGATTATTATTTGTTATGGTCCTATAGTTGTGGTAATCAGCTAAGGTACAAATGTTTTTCTTATTTGTCAAACAAATCCTTCATTAGATGTCGTCCCTTTTGAGTTTTGACAATGGGATATGTGTAGCAGTATGTTGTCCCTGGTCAGTGTTGGGGTTCTTATTATATTTTTATGTTGCTTCTCGATTCTGATATTTTAAACGAAGTTTAAATGGAAACTTCTCTTGCATTACATCTCCAAGTTTTTTCACAGTGACAAGTGTCTATCACTATAAAGATCATATCTAGTAATATTAGTAATTCCTTTACATATGACAAATGGTTGATGTTTTGTGTCTTCTTGAAAATTTGAATTTAAAGAGACCTATCACGTTGCTGCCTTCAATATTCAGTCTGTATCAACTCATCAAAATATAATTTATGGTTTACTGTAGGCTCATCAGCATTGAATTGAATGATAAAATTACTATTTTAGTACATTTAGTAAGTGCTCACTCTCTGTCAGGTGCTTCTAGTTTGATCGTGGTGTAGTTAGTAAATTGCTTCTAGTTCCCACACTGTACGCATAACATGCAACGCTGAACTATTTCATGGTAGTCCTTTTGCTTTTTGTAGTGCCTCGGCTTTACACCGAGGGCATAGCTCCATTCTATGAAGGTTGTTATAAGAAAAAGAGAGTTAATATCAGGAGTTGTTACTCCTTAAAATAGAATATCATGCTCTGGTTCTCTATGCAGCTATATAGATATCCATTCTCTTTACTGTCAAGTTAAACAAATATCACAAGGTGTATAGGAAAAATACAATTAATTTAAGAACCTTTTTTCAATTTTTGTCAGTTTTTTAATTAATTGGTTAGTGGTTGAACTTCTTTATTACTTAGATATACATACTTATAGCTTATGCTTAAAATATTTAAACCAAAGTACACATGAATTTAGTAAAATTGGCAAGTAAAAAATGGGAGATTGTTTAGAAACTTAAATATAAATATAAATTTTGTTACAACGTGGATACAGAAGAAAATCAGTGATAGACTATGTAGAGAGGTTTAGAAAAGCTATGAGATGCTTGTATTTAATAATAATACATAAACTTTGTAACTGGATTTAGTTTCTTTGGTTGTTTTCTATTTTGAGTTCTTAAGGATGAAATAACCTCTCTTTCTGTATGATGTAGTGGTATATGGTCTCCATATACTCTATCCTCCCCAGAGCCCACTCGTGGGATTATATTAGGTATCTTGTCATTGTTGAGGTGTAGAAGATGTGGTACCCTTACTAAAAGGTGAATGTTATTCCTTGATGCTCATTAGCTTTGCTATACTCTTTGAGTTGATTATGATAATATTTCATGGTTTTATTACATAAAAGAAGGGGTAGAAGTAGATTGTAAAGTGAAAGTGTTGTCAATTTTAGCAAGACGTTAAATGCAAAAAAATATCGATAGGTATTTAATAATTAAGCTCCATATCACGCATGTGGAAATAGTTAGCCTATTGCAAAAATGTAAGGTAAGACTGAATATAAAAAATGCTTGAGGTTCTATTCTTCTCCAGACCCCGCATATAGCAGAAGCTTTACTTATGGACCCCATGCTTTACTTATGTCGTTAAATACTCAATTAAGTCAGTCATTAGCTTAAATTATGTATTTCCTTTACTTACCAGATCAAGCAACATTTTTAATTAATATAAATTATTATGACTGATGAGTTCTACATTAAGCAAGAAGAATAAACATCTGTCATGTGCAGCATGCAAGCTTCGTCATAGACGATGCACTAAGGATTCCATTTTCTTGCCTCACTTTCCCTCTGCTGAACCAAATAAATTTATTGTTGTTCATCATATTTTTGGTGCTAGCAACATCATCAAAATGTTACAAGTACGTAATTTATTGTTTTTAATATATCCTTTCTCTTTTTTTTCCACTTTGGAATGATGGTGGTGTTTCTACATGACATGATGCAGTTTCAAATTATCCAGGGCATAATATTAGGTAGGAAGCTGTGAAGGAAACTGATTGTGGTAGTTGGTCGACAGTAAGGAGTTAATATCAGGAGTTGTTACTATGCGATCATCGATCACATTGTCAACCCCAAGGCCAAATTTTCTCGTCTTTTGAAATTGAATTACCACCTATGTGGTCTCTGCTGGAGTTTTACTGGTACTGGAATGATTTCTGTTTTAGTTCATCTTGTTTACTCTTCATTCCATCTTGACTGTGGTGGATTAGCTGGATCTACTATTGCAGTGTTCACAACTCCCTTCGATGTTATCAAGACAAGATTATAGACACAGGTTATTCATCCGATGTGTTCCCTTTATGTCAGTATGTCATACAGTTTTCTTGAAACTAGGGTCAATTTAAATTATTATGAAAGTATTCCATTTCTGTGTTTCATATCCCTTTTTTCTATTTAACTAATTTCTAATGAGAAATGACCTTAAGACCGGTATAAGTGTCTTTGTAAAGCTTCAGCTTCTGTACTCCTCATCTTTACCTTTACACTATATGGACAAATGATTTGTATAGTTCCTAAGGAAGTTTTGGTCATGCAGATTCCTGGATCTAGGACTCGTTTTGGTGTATTCGGCATATTTCAAGAAATTGGGAAGCGCGAATGTCTGAAAGGTCTCTACAGGTAATGGTTGGATAGCCTATTGAAGTAATTTAACTGAATAATACCTTTTGGTAATATTTGATACACCCACTAATCTCACTAATATATTTTCAATGCTATAACATATTTTAGCAATTTAGTTTATTGGACGTGGTGCATATCCTATCAAACTTAGTTTATTGGGCATAGAAATATTAATAATTTAATTATTTGTGCTGTCCCCAAGTTATGTTGAATGAATACCAACAATATTCTAAAACGATACCTCATATTATCAATACACTGTTGACGCTAGCCATTTTATTTGTTCTAGTAATAATGAACCTTGATTCCATGGCAGGGGCTTGAGTCCTAGATTGATCATGTATATGACTCAGGGAGCACTTTTATTTGCATCTTATGTATCTTTCAAGAGGGTTTTTTCTTTAGATATCCCACAGCCTAAAATAGACACGGTTCCATATGAACATAAAAAAGAAGATGATCGTGCAATGCTGTCTTCACCAAGCTAACAAAAGAAAGATCAGTTCATTTGGTTCTTTCAATACTTCATAGAAAGATGTAGCCTGACTATTCATCAGGTTGTGAACCATGTGGCAGCTTGTTCCCCTCAGGAATTTCGCCATACATTATTCTTTTGGTGTTTTTGACTAGTACATACCATTCTGTTATTTGTGATATTAATTTTGGTTGATGTCTTCCAAACAAGGAGCAGTAGGATTGAGGATGAAAGTGTATGATCGTACTGTGTGCTTTGTGAACTGTCACTTTGCTGCACATTTAGAAGTTGTTGGTCACCGAAATACTGATTTTGACCATGTGTATCGAAGTATGATCTTTAGTCGGCCATCAAACTTTCTTAATGTTGCAGCTGGTATGGTGCCATACCTATTCTCAGCTGGCTTACTTGCTTGCCTTCTCTATGTATTTAATCTGGATTTGCTTATAGTTCTCGGTTGTCATTGGTCCTTTCTATTACAGCTGGTGTCTCATATGCTATTCAAATGCTTCATAGTGAAAATGTATGTACTTACTTAAATTGGTAAATTTGAATGGCTAGTCTATGATAGTCTTCCTAAAATATTTGCTTCCTTCTTCGGAGCAGTATATTTCAATTGGTACAGAATAAAAACATTGAACTATGTTTGTTAGAGTGCATTTAACTCTGCAGAAGCAACACCTGAGCTATCTGAGGCAAATATGGTTGTGTTTCTTGGTGACTTGAACTATCGGCTTGATGGCATTTCTTATGATGAAGCGAGAGATTTTATTTCCCAAAGAAGATTTGATTGGCTGAGAGAGAGGGACCAGTTGCATACAGATATGGATGTTGGGAATGTCTTCCAAGGAATGCGTGAAGCAGTCATGAGATTTGCCCCAACATACAAATTTGAGAGACATCAAATTGGCTTAGCAGGTAACTGTAGCTATCAGTTATGCAGTTGACTGTTGTAATACTCTCTACTTTCATATGATTTAGACAATAGAAATGCTCTCCCTCTCTCGCCTAATTTATTTCACTCGCCCTTTCTATATTTCTCTCCTCTTAATGTCTGATGTGGTTATAATGTCTTATTTCAAGGTTACGACTCTGGTGAAAAGAAGCAAATTCCTGCCTGGTGTGACAAAATTTTGTATCGTGATAGCCGTTCCACTTCAGCTTTCACATGCAGCTTAGATTGTCCTGTTGTCTCATCAGTTCTTCGGTAAGTTTTCCATATAATGTTTCTATGGATTAAGGTAGCTTAGATTGTTCTGTCTTCCGTTCCACTTTTGGTTTCCTTCGTTGGTTGAGATAACTTCCATTTCTTATATTAAAGGATTGGATATTTTCCATCATTGTAGTGCCTGGGGCTTGATGAGAGTGTTTCCTCTCTCCCGCTCTCCTTTTTGTTCCTTTATCTAACTTTTTTCCTACAGCTGGAATTTTGGACGTCACAACCAATTCATTCATTCTTAACATTCTCATGAACCATGATTTTAGTATTCACACTTGCCTATTTCAGAATTCTGAACATCAGAAGTTCTATGTGTACCTTAGCATTTCCCTTAAAGCTAACTAGACCCCAAAGAACTTAGGATACATGCAGCATAGCCTTCTATTTTATGCTACAGCAGACAAAAGTATGGAAATGAAGCAAATGTAGCATTGGAACATATTCTTTCATTTAAATGAGAAGATGAAATTGGTAGTAAATGAGTGAAATGACTTATTAAGGACTCTGGTCAAATAAGTGATTCTAATCTTATTTGAACTCTTAAATGAACTCAATATGCTTGAAGTAGAACTCCAACAAGGTATTGACCCATTATATTATGCTGCAATGTGATTCTAATCTTTCTATGTTGTCATTTAAGTGCTAATTTATATTATTTGTTCTCTTTTTATAGGTGTCCAAAATGAAGAAAGAAATGAAGAAAGTGATAAAGACATTGACCTTACTTGAGAAGATTTTTGGGTTGTAGATAAATGCTCTAATAACAATAGTTTTTTGCTGAATTTCTTCAAACTTATCGTGACTCGAACTTGCTAGTATGTAAAAACTTGACTATTCATTTGGACTTGAATAGATTTTGCTTTTGGGTTTAAATTACAAGCTTGTTGCATATTTTAAATCATGATATTATTAATGAATGATTTTCTATTGTGATATGTATATATTGTGTTATAATTTATTA
This sequence comes from Capsicum chinense, assembly GCA_026120095.1. NCBI lineage: Eukaryota > Viridiplantae > Streptophyta > Magnoliopsida > Solanales > Solanaceae > Capsicum > Capsicum chinense. Next base: position 99,847,888 of record JAPEIP010000003.1, read on the forward strand.
TGTATGTAAATAAAAATTTACATTAATACGAGTGACTATTTATATAATCGGTGCAATAGATCAATAAACAATGGCAATAGGTAGTCAAAATGTAATACCCCGTGAATCCCAACCGATAGTAGAACCATGCTTCAATCTTATGAGAAATAAATTATAGTGATTTGGTAGTTTTATGATCAATGTATATGTATATTAAGGCCTCAAATACATAGCTAGACGAATCAAAACATTCCTTACCGATTGAATTCTTGAGAAGGATATTGTCATAGTTAACTTCAAACAAGCATATCTTTTGTTATACTATGAATTTTTGAGCTCATGACCCACCAACAGATAGTTAATTGAATTATCTTTCCAATGATATGAATTTCGCCAAAATCCGGTATCGAACTAAAAAGTTATGGCCGTTTTACAGAGAGTTATTCGAGCTGCCCAGGAGCGACAGGCAAGCTGACGGACCGTCAAGTCAATGACAGACCGTCGCTTTGGCCATCATAACTGAGGCAGTAAGGCTGTTTTCTGGCCCAAAACTGACAGTTGGAGTGACGGTCAATCACCATAGTGACGGTCCGTCACCCAGACAGTCAATTTTGTCCGAAACAATGCTGAAAAAATATTTTAAAGGGCTTTTTGGGTCTTTTTCCACCCTTTCTAACCCCTAATTACATCAAATCAAAGCACATAACTCCTCATTCATCCATAACATCAAAATTAGGATTTATTTGAAAATCAAAACCCAAGAACAAGATTCAAACCCTTCTCTAAGAAAACTCAAGAATCAAAACATCACCATTCAAGAACCTCCAAGAAAAGTTAACCTCCTTCAAGATTCAAGCTTTTGAGGTATGTAAAGTGTTGATTCATGGGTTTCTTTCACCCATGAATCTCAATAATCCCATTTTTAAACTTATGAATTGTGATTTCCATGTGGTGGGTTGATTTTAATTATGTTGATGTGGTTGTATGAATTCCAAGTTGGAGTCTTTATGTACTTTTCATGAAATTATGCTAGTATGTGGGTTGGAAACTTTTAAATGAAGTTGATTAAAGTAACCATGATGTATGAACTAGTGTATACGCCTAAGCCTAAGGTTATGCATGCAATGTGTTTGATAAAAAGCCCAAAGAACAAGAATCATGCTTTAGGACTCAATTATGACCAAATTGATGAACCCATGCTTTACCCTTATGTTCAAAATGACTTCCATGTTATTGTTATGCATTGAAATTATTTGATGGACTGTTTATGAGATTAGCCTATGAAATTATGACATGTTTATATGCTTTCCTATTCATGTACCAAACCATGATAATCAAGTGCCTCATGAAATTCCCAAATAATTGTATTATGGATAGTTGATTATGGTCGTGAGTCCAGGAAGTGTCATGTCATGTCAGTTTTATGCTATAGAGTCCTGGGGGTACTTGTACCCGACAATTTAGTTATGTGCCTAAAGCCAATGTCATATTTTCAAGATAAGCCATGTTCAGTAGAATTCAGTCAGTCTCATGACTTAGGAAAACTTAGTAATCTCAGTAATCTCAGTCAGTTATCAGATCTCAGTAATCTTTCATCAGTCAACAAAACTCATTACAATCATTTCATTATAATTAATTTAGTGTCTAATCAGATGGAAGTAGAATTCAGCACCGAGTGAGCCCAAGGATGGGAACTCACCTGCGAGTAGAGGGTGTGATTCTTAGAAGCAATCCTTGCACTCCAGAACTACGTAGCTAGCGTAGATTAAGACATCTAACCTGTTAGATGAGGGTTGATGAGGTGGATTAACCTGTTAGATGAGGGTCCCACTATTCTCCTTAGAGTACCTGTTAGATGAGGGATCACTCACACTTGTCCTAACCAGTGGTGCGGTATTGACACCTTTCTAATTAGGGTTACAGATTGGACCCCAACTCAGCTATAATGCTTTATTTGGGGCATGTTGGTTAGATGACTACTTCCCATAGTTACAGTCTCAATCTCAGTAATAGAACTCAGATAGTTCTACAGAATTCAGAGTTGTCAGATACAGTCACCTAGTTCAGTACGAAACTTAGCTAGTTCTATCAGAAATAGGACTATCAGACACAGTCATCAGATAATAGTATATCAGATATACAAAGCTTATGTTATCAGTATTCAGATTCAGTGATGGAATGATCCCAGTCACAGTTCAGTATTCATGCATGTATTCTCACGTTCATGTTATTCAATCAGTTTGTATTGTTCATGCATATAAAACCCTTGCATTCATCCTACCTCACTTGTATATCAGTATATTCAATCGTACTAACACATTTGCACTATGGTGTTTTATACCATAGGTTCAAAAGCATGAACTCCAGAGCATTCTTAGTAGATCAGTCGTTCGGCAGATAGACTAGTAGTGAGTTCTCATCATTTGACGATGTTATTATTTGACTATTTTATCCTTTTAGTACTTAGTTTATTTTAGCAGTTGGAGTTAGTTGGGGATATATCCCATCAACTTCTTATTCGGACAGTTTAGAGGCTTTCAGACTAGCATGTTCAAACAGTTATTTCAGTTGTTTTGGTATTGATATACCATATCTCCAGATGTTATGTTTTATCAGATTTTTGAACCTTATGGCCTTTTAACCTTTTATTCCGTATTTATACTGTATGTTATGCAATGCTCAGTTACAGATATCAGCCATGGGTTAGCTTGTGGTCCTTCGGGGTCTTGAGCATCGTGTCGCATTTCGAGTACCAGATTTGGGGCGTTATAAACTTGGTATCAAAGCCTAAGGTTCAACAATATCCTAGGAAGTCTAAAAAGCCGCATCTAGTAGAGTCTTGTACATGGGTGTGTTACGCGCCACATTTATGTGCAGGAGGCTATAACATATATTAGGAACAGTTTTCCTTCTATCAGTATTCATGTCATGCCAATGAGCATTAGCTCAAATATAAATCTCGGTCTAATCCTTTTCTCCCTTTCATTTATAGATCATACCTCCTAAAAAAGCTAATGAAAGGAGAATCGATAATCAGTCAGCACCACATCCCATCCAGGAAGATTCCCTAGACAAGCATGTCATTTATGGAGAATTCAGAACCAACTTTCTTACTTTATCTTACTCAATAGTAGCTTAGAGCAATCAGCAGACTGTTGCCCCATATAGGCATATAATTCATGCCCGGCAGAGTGAGATAGGAAAATATAGGGAGAAAGAAAGAAAGAGAGAAAATAAGATAGCTAGAACAGTTAGCTTCAAATTCTATCAGCCTAAGTCAGAGGGTGGGAATCGTTCTCAATTCTGCCTAAAGTCCTCAGTTCTAAATCCACCCCCAGTTAGTGTCCCAACAGCTAAGTTAAAAAATGGTAACAGTGATAGGGTGCCAGGCTCTAAGTCTCTGGGTAGTATATCATTTGCCCAAACTAATCCTCTTTGCCAGACTTATGGTAAGAACCACAACGGTATTTGCAGAGCTGGCAGTGAGTTATGTTTTAGATGTGGCAAGCTCGGCCACAGAGTTAGAAATTGTCCCCATTCAGTATTTCAGGGTCAGCAAAACCATTCCTCAATTCAGTCCGTTTTTCTAAATCAGCAGGGTGCCATTCCAGCACAACCAGTGGAAAGAACCCAAACTGACTCTATGCTCTTCAGTCTTGACAAGATTAGGAAAATTTTGCTGATGTGGTCACTAGTACGTTAAAGATCTTTCATTTGCATGTTTATGGTTTGCTAGATCTAGGAGTTTTTAATTGTCTTTTGTTACTCTTTATATAGCAGTTGATTTCGGAGTCAGTCCCTAAATTCTAGCAGAGCCCTTCTTAGTCTCTACCCCAGTGGGTAAATCCATCATGGCCCGACGGGTATAAAGGAACTGTCAGGTGATGGTATCTTAGAAGGTCACTTCAGCAGACTTAGTCGAATTAGAGATAACTAATTTTTATGTCATTCTCGGCATAGAGTGGATTTATTCTTGTCATGCCACAGTCGACTGCAGAAATAGAGTTATCCAGTTTCAGTTCTGAATAGACCTATTCTTGAGTGGAAGGGTAGTATTTTAGCATTCAGAGGTCAGCTTGTTTCCTACCTATGGGCTAGGAAAATGATATCTAAGGGATGTGTCTATCATCTTGTTTGAGTTAAGGACTCTAGTTTTGAAACTCCCAGTCTTGAGCCAGTTCCAATTGAGAGTGAATATTCAGATTCCTTTCCCAAAGTTTCTCCTGAGAGGGAAATAGACTTCGGCTTGGACCTTCTTTCAGATAGTTAGGCCATATCTATTTTGCCATACAAAATGGCATTATCAGAACTCAGCAAATGTGATATTCCAAAAATAGCATTCAAAACTCGATATGGTCATTTCGAATTCTTATTCATGTCCTTTGGTCTTACCAATGACCCAACATCTTTAATGGACTTGATGAACCATGTATTCAATTAGTACTTGGATATATTTGTCATAATCTTCATGGATGACATTCTTTTCTACTCCCACAGTGAGCGTGATCATATAGACCATCTCATAAAAATGTTACAAACCCTCAAAACCTATTAGTTATCATGATATCTATTCATGTCCTACATGTCATCTCTATGATCATCACTCATATTCGTACACGTTAGTGAGAATCATGTACGCTCACAGTTCCTAGTATAAGGAGTTCCAGTTCACTCCGTGTTACGAATCATGTCCCATGAGTACAGATACTTCAGATTCAAGTAATACGGCTCATGACTCATGCACTTATGTCATGCTTTACAGTATGCTCAGCCCATATGACTCCTGCTTTACTTTGAATGATCAACCAAACTCAGATTATGTCACGTATACCCTCAGTTTAGATCCTTCGGTGAAATCTATGGTGTTGATGCTCTATCCCTTAGGCCTCAGTTACAGTGCTAATTCAGTAATTAATATTCAGTAAAGGATTTAAATAGTCCTGTAGAACCATGGATTTCAGCTATCAGTTACTTAGCTATCAGAATTCAGTATCAGTCTAAACCTCAGTTATCGGTATTCAGCTATAAAAACCCAACATATAGTTCCAGTATGAGTCCAGTTGTAGTCTTAGTTACATTATCATCTCCAGTTCAGTAATCAGATCAGAAACTCAGTCTAGATCTAGGTTGGCTTGACCATAACATACGGTTATTAGCTATTCAATTATTGGTATTTCAGTACCTCAGCTTACAGAATGTTTCCAAATTATGTTATACACTTGGTCTTGCATCCTTAAGATAATACAGTTTTCACTCATTCATGCTCAGTTATCTCATGTTACCCAGTCAATCATTACCTTCTATATATAATGCTCTATAGGTTCAGTCCAGTTATTTAGACTAAGTACAATTCAGTCTTACCTACCCAGTATTCAGTTATCAGCCGTGTAGTTAATCAGATAAGTTAGTATGTTTATGCATTCGTGCTCAGCACCTATGTGAATATTTTTAGTAGTCTCAAGTGATATGTTGTACTACTGAAGAGAGTATAGTGGAAGGAGTATTCAATGGATATGTCTAAGCATGAAAATTTTAGATGCAGTACATAGGCTTAGTCACTCTATTTTAGATAATGTTTCATAGGCATTTCCTCCTAGTATAAGAATCCCATCCATGTGGTGATCCCCTATTCAGATGTCCTGCTCAGACCAGGCCAAGATTTCCTTTCTCCCTATAGTCACTAGAACACTATAGAAAGAGTGTCATAGAAATACTTCAGTCAAGTATAATTTTTCGATATGAGTTAGTCTGTAAAGCCATCAATTTAGTTTAGCATTCAGACGAACAAGTTCATATGGTGTGGATTCCTATTTTTCAAAATCTAGATATTCAGTCACAATTCAGTTCGTAGTTGCCTTGTGCATCACCTCAGTTTCCTTATAGCTCAAAAGAAAAAGAAGGGAAAATCAACCCAACATTCTTCAAGGGACATAGTTTCCCAAAGGGGAGATACACTATAATCTCCCAAACTTTTATGACATAAACATGCCACTCTCTATTCACCTAATGAACCTATTTTGGAGTAATGGGTACCTATAGGTTGACCCTCTATCTCTAATCTCAGTCCTAAGCCATGTACTCAATGGCTCAGTTCAGTTCACGATAGTTGGTCCATGTCAACATTACAAACTTAGTCATGTTCTTATGTTCCTGTTCATGCGTGTTCAGTAAAGGATCTCTAGTTGAGATCAAATAAAATTTAGTATTTTGAAAATCTTTCCTATAAAGGGAGAAAAGTGATTCGGCAAGAAGGGAAAACTCAGTCCTTGATATATCGGTCCCTTCAAAATTCTCAGTCACTTAGGCAAAGTAACGTATGAGCTCGAATTGCCTCCAGATCTAGCTTCAGTTCATCCAGTCTTTTATGTCCCCTTGCTAAAGAAGCGCATAGGTGATCCAATAGTTGTAGTCCCAGTTGAGGGCGTAGATATTCAGAACAGTCTTTCATATGAGAAAATTCCAGTTAAAATTCTTAACTATCAGATTCACAGACTGAGGAACAAAGAAGTATCTCTAGTTGAAGTTCTTTGGCAGAATCAGTCCGTTGAGGGAGCTACTTGGGAAGTCGAAGTAGATATGCAAACCAAATATCCTCACCTCTTCTCTGCTAATTCAGACCCAGCCCAAGGTAATAGCTTTCCTTAAGTTCATTCAGCTTATGGTTCAAATTTTAGTTACAAACTATGCTCAGTTTTCATTTCAAACTTGGTATCTTTACCCTTACATGTTTAGTCGCATTTTCATGAGTTAGTTCAGTTATGTATTCATGCATCAAATATATGTGATCAGCTTATCAGTACTCTCAGTCATGCATTCATGTATCAGCTCAGTCATAAAATCATGCATTAGATATACATGATCAGTATGAATCTTAGTAATGTCCTTCATATAGACATGTTTCAGATGTTCACGTCCTTTAATTAAGTTCAGTCTATCAGAAATCTCAGCTTAGTCAGTCCCATTCGAGGACGAATGTTCCCAATGGGGAGATATTATAATATCCTGAGAATCCCAACCGATAGTAGAACCATGATTCAAGCTCATGAGAAATAAAATATAGTGAAATTTTCGTTTTATGATCAAGTTATATATATATATATATATATATATAT